>OY992765.1:39624764-40824764 GCA_963921325.1 Logfia minima
AGTCGTCCGGAAACTCAAAGAACTCTCTGATAGTCTGTTCAGAGATGATGATCTCACGATCATGAACGCGTGAGATAAGCCTCGTATATGGAAGATCCGAATTAATCGCCGCGTTAGCCCAAAATTCCGTGACGTGATCACGGTAGATAGCAGTAGTGGCCGTGATGGCATTATATATCCGAGAGCGGCGAAGAAAAGCAATCATGGGTCTATATGGTGCTGCCGACTCTTTGTCATCATCCAAGAATGCAGTCACATTGTGACGTGGTTCCCAAAACAAAGCATTCACATTTACACCTGCCATATCTGTAAGAACACGAGAAACTTGGAAGCCGTTAGTTTCAACAAAAAAGATTGACATTTGAATTAAAAATGTCTTGCGACACAAGCCTTGTGTCGCAGGATAGACTGCGACATAACGAGTTATGTCGCAGTTTTGCAATAAAATCAATTGAATGATTATCCAGCGACACAAGTATTGTGTCGCACATTTAGGTCAGCGACATAGCAGTTGGGACGCAGACAGTTCAGAGACATAAAGCAGCGACCCAAAAATTGTGTCGCAGCATAGCAGCGTCATAGAACAGCGACACAAGTATTGTGTCGCAGCAAGACCAGCGTCATAAGACAGCGACACAAGTATTGTGTCGCAGCATGACCAGCGTCATAAGACAGCGACACAACGCTTGTGTCGCAAAGATGAACACTTTGAAACCCAGAAATTACTGATGAACAAAAATTGGGGGTTTCATGTTTTAATCAGTTCAAAACGTTAAAGGGCATACAGGAACATTATTCAACAAAAATAACACACATTCAAACATTTTAAGTCGTTCAATTTGTCCAAACAAAACAAAACCTAAAACCCGAAACTTAAAATGCAAATGTTAGCAAAGATAAGCAGTGATAGATGTTAATATTTGTACCTATTGATGCGGAAATGTAAGGAGAACAAGATTCAGTAGAAGAGATCGACAGAAATCCACAGAACAATCCAAGATAATCGATAAAAGAAGCGGTTTGGTTGTGTCGCTGGAAAGCCTTGTGTCGCTGGTTTTGAAATGTTGTGTCGCTAGTAATTAGATACTAATTACAGCGACACGAGGGTATTTATACCCCTGACACAAGACAGCGACACAATATGCGACACAAGGGTTGTGTCGCTGAAGGGTCAGCTCAATAGGCGACATAATAGAGCGACACAATCTGGGCCTTCAGGCATTCTGCTTAAGGGTATCTATTTGGACCAGATCAATTAGGTGTTTTTCATAACAATCACGAATGAAATGAAACCTAATTTCTATGTGTTTGGTCTTAGAGTGTTGGACAGGATTACGAGTAATACATATAGCAGCAGTATTATCTATATGAATAGGAGTCATAGTTAAGAGTAAACCGTAATCGCGCAACTGGTGTTGTATCCAAAGAACCTGGGAACAACAACTAGCAGCAACAATGTATTCAGCCTCTGCGGTTGAGGTAGAAACAGTTGTTTGCTTTTTGCACTGCCATGATACGAGCCGAGGTCCAAGAAACTGACATCCACCAGAAGTGGACTTCTTATCCATATTGCATCCCCCATAATCCGAGTCCGAGTAAGCAGTGAGCGCGAAGGTTTTCTCATTAGAATACCAGAGACCAAGAGTTGGTCTACATTTGAGATAACCGAAAATTCGCGTAACTGCCTTCATGTGAGACACCTTCGGTTTAGCCTGCTACTTAGAACAGAGAGAGACTGCAAAGACAATGTCCGGATGCGATGCAGTGAGATACATTAGAGAACCAATCATAGATCGGTAATCTTTTTCCGGACAGTCCTCTTCATCTTCTGCTGGACCAAGGTGATTATTCAGCTCTAAAGGCGTCCCATAGGATTTACAGTCAGTCAAGTTATACCGCGTAAGCATGTCGTTGACGTACTTGGACTGATGAATGTAAATCCCTTTAGCAGATTGTTCGACTTGTACGCCCAAGAAAAAGTTCAGCTCCCCCATTGCACTCGTTTCAAATTCTGACTTCATGATCCGCTCGAAGTCGCGACACAGTTCATCCTTGGTGGAACCAAAGATGATGTCATCCACATAAACCTGTACTAATAACAAGTCCTCCCCTGCATGCTTGATGAAGAGAGTACTGTCGATCGTTCCGCGTACAAAACCATTCTTCAGAAGATGAGTCGCAAGCCGCTCATACCAAGCTCTAGGTGCTTGATGAAGACCATACAATGCCTTGTCCAGCTTGCACACGTAGTTCGGATGAACAGAGTCTTCAAATCCAGGTGGCTGTTTGACATAGACCTCTTCAACCACTTGACCATACAGAAATGCACTCTTAACGTCAAGCTGGTAAACTCGAAATCCTTTGAATGAAGCGTACGCCAGGAAAATGCGAATGGATTCCAAACGAGCAACCGGAGCAAATACTTCATCATAGTCCAAACCTTCAATTTGAGTGAAACCCTGGACCACTAGTCGTGCTTTGTTGCGAATTACCACGCCCCGATCATCCTTCTTCACACGATATACCCAACGAGTGCCAATAGGATGAACACCCTTGGGTAAAGGCACCAAAGTCCATACTTGCAGCTTGTTGAATTGTTGAAGCTCTTCCTGCATAGCTTCAACCCAGTATGGATCTTTTAACGCATCAGCTGTCTTCTTCGGTTCTACTTGGGAGAGAAAGCATTCTTCAATTTCCGAAGCAAGACAAACATGATCAGTGACGGTAACAGGAGACGGTGTCAACACAGATTGTTCAGCAGCAGCAATCTGTCTTCTCGTTAAAACACCTTTGTTTAAATCACCAAGAATGGCATCAACTGGATGTGACATATTGATCCGAGAACTCGGAATTGCAGCTGGAACGATGATAGAATCAAGGTTTGTGGAGTCAGCTTCAAGTTCGAGTTGAAGTGCAGGTAAATCTTCAAGGTCAGATGCAGGTGATTGAACAGAATCCTCAAACATTTGTTCCTCATCATTTGTAGGATCAGGAACATTCTCAGTAACGAGTGGAGGTGGAGTCTCACAAGTAGCAGCAGGAGCAGTTGCTGGTGTTCCTGTAGGTGGTGGAGGAACGGAGATGGGAGGTGTTTCAGAAGCGATGTCCAGCCGATGAAGTAGTGTCACTACATCCTCTTCTTCATTTTCTTCAGGAATATTGAAAGAATCAAACAGTGTTTGATAGTCAAACAAATATTTGGGTCCCTTCCCCTGAGGGTTGTCAGTGTAATGGAAAAAAGTGACTTCAAAATGTTCTTCCACACGCTTGGTCACTAAGTTATACACACGTTTGTTGGGTGAGTTATTAGAGAATCCTAGAAAAACACCTTCACAGGATTTCTCACCAAACTTAGCAATTCGTTCCTTGGTGTGCATAATAGTGCATAAGCAGCCAAACGGTTCAAGAAATTGTAGATTAGGCTTTCTATTGTTGAACAATTCATAGGATGTCTTGTTCTTCTTCTTAACCGTTAATACCCGATTTAGAACGTAGCAGGCCGTATTCACAGCTTCGGCCCAGAAGGTGATTGGAAGCTTAGAGTCAGATAACATTGTACGTGCAGCCTCAATCAAGGTTCTATTCTTACGTTCTGCAACCCCGTTCTGCTGTGGAGTCCTTGCGGCACTGAATTGGTGTTCAATACCATTGCTCAAACAGTACAGTTCCATAATCGAGTTCTTAAACTCTGTACCGTTATCACTCCTAATATTCTTGATTCTCAAATCACAAAGATTTTGCAGTTTATCGAATAGATAAATAAGAATCTCAGGCACTTCATCCTTGGTCTTCAGAAAATAAACCCAAGAAAACCGCGAATAATCATCCGTCACAACAAGACAATAAGAAGTACCTCCCAAACTCTTCTTTCTGACTGGCCCGAATAGATCCATGTGAAGCAGCTCCAAGGGCTTCTCAGTTGAATTGGCCAGCTTCGGTCTGTGAGACTTTTTGTGTTGCTTTCCTTTCTGACAAGGGACGCAATGATCATTCAGTCCAAAGGTTTGCTTAGGGACACCTCTCACTAGATCATTCTTGATCAGGTAGTTCATCTTGCGAAAGTGCAAGTGTCCCATACGCCTGTGCCATAATAACGATTCCTTCTCAGGAGCTTTAGAAAGAAGACAAGTGAGCTGTGTAGTTTCCACAGTACTCATGTCCAGAATATACGTGTCTCGCTCCCGAGGTGCCCTCAGTAGCACCCATTCTTCAGGGATCACAAATCCCGGCTTCAATATACAACATTCAGTGTCTGTAAAAGTAGTAGTGTACTTTTTATCGCACACTTGAGAGACACTGAGGAGATTGTGTTGTAATTGCTCCACAAAATTTACCTTCTCAAAGCTTACCATTCCATTGGTAAGCGTATCTTGACCAGAAATAACTCCCCCTTTATCACCAGCGAAGGCCACATAACCTCCATTGAAAGCATGAACTTCAGATAAAAGAGAAACATCACCGGTCATGTGCCGAGAACAACCGCTGTCGATATACCATTTACTATTCTTTACAGATTCAGGTTGCTGCGGCACCACAAACAAGGTACATTAGTTAGAAATGGAGACCCAAACCTTTATAGTCTTGGGTACTCCAGTAACATCATCAACAATGACCACATCAGTCAAAACTTTATTTTCAAACAGTTTAGAATGTTTGACTGATGAGGTATTGTTAGATGGAGTATCTTTGCAAGATTCTTTAATCTTCCAAACTTGTTTTGGTTTGGATGATTGCAGGTCAACAACTTTGGGCTTTACGTTTTGCAAAGTATTTTGCTCAACTTTGTTGACCTTAACAGCTGGGATAGTAGGCTTAGAGCATTTCATTGAAATAGGCTTCTTTGAAAGTTTTTTAAGTTTTGAAACTTGAGAAACCTGTTTCCCAGACTGTTTCTTTGCAAGCACATGACAATTATTTATCAAATGACCTTGCTTCTTGCAGTAGAAGCAAGATCGTTGCTCAAAACAAGATTGAGATTTAGGAACAAACCGATGAGCTCGACCAAAAGAAGCATGTGTTGAACAATCACACTTGTGTGAGCATTCAACAGCAGCAGAAGCTTTAGTTGAAATTTTAGAAGATTTATTTAATTTAATCGTTTTAGAAACAATCTTCTTTTGAGGTTCAGCCATAGCTTTACCTTTTCCTTTTGTTATAGCCTGTTCTTTTTGTTCGATAGTAATTATATGATTTTCAGGCTTGACGTTTTTCTTAACTGGTCGATACTCTTGATCAGTTATGTCCTCAATTTCAATTTTCTCTTCAATAATACGAGGAAGCACAGAAAGAGTCTTTCCTAATTTAGGCTCAACTATATTTTCAGATTTAATAAGTTCAGTCTGATGAATCTTGGCCTTAATAGGTTTAACTTTCTCAACCTTTTGAGTCTTACTTGTTTCAGACTCACTAGTATTAGCCCTAATAGGCTTGGGCCTACTAGTTTCAGGTTGTTCACATGCAATGATGACATTTTCAGCCTTAACTAGCTCAGGCTTACTTATATTGATGCTCACAGTAGGTTTGACAGTTTTAACATCTACCTTAGTAAAGATAGGCATCATATCATTGACATTATCCCTAACAGGCATAGGTAAATAATCCTTAGGAGGTGGGACTTGATGAAAACCAAGTCCTGCCTTACTCTTAGTGTCAGTCCTCTGTGCCTGTAGGATTTCATCAAAGACTAGAGAGGATGTTGAAAAGTTTGAAAGCTTTTTCTTTAAATTTAAAACCTTAGTTTGAGATTCAACAAGTTCCCTTTTAACAGATGATAGCATATCCACATAGCTACCAATTTCATCTTGTTGTTCAAAAATTTTAGCTTTTAGTTCCTTTTTCTCTTCCAAAACAGCTTTTAACTTTTGACCACTGGCCTTATCACTGTCCCGTAACATATTATTTGTTTCAGTTAAATTTTCTATGACAGTGTTAAGGCGTGTGGTATCCTCTCTATACCTATTTAGCTGGTTAGTTAATTTAATGCATGATACACAAGATAAGGGTTCATCATGTACCTCATGCACTTCAGCCATTAGTGCCCGTTCTGTATCATCTTCATCTGGGTCAGACCATTCCCAAGCATTGTTGGAAAGCAGTAGCGCAGCGGAAACCATCGCTTTTTCATCAGATCTGGTCTTCTCAGATGAGGTGGACTGAGAGGGCTTGGACAAACCGGAAGGTGGATTCTTCTTTCTGTCACATTCACGAGCAAAGTGTCCATAGTTGTGACACTGGTAGCATTTTACCTTGCTCTTATTGAATCCAAGACCCTTCTCTTCCGGATCAGTGACATTCTTCCTCCCAGTCTTCTTTAAGAAATTCTTGACGCGTCTTGTGAGCATAGCCATGCTCCACTTCAAGTCCATTCGTTCAAGTTCTTCTTGATCAATTTGACTGAAATCTTCTTCAGTCATATTCACGGTGCTGTTCTTGTTGGATAGGAAGTCATCATAAGCTGACAGGAAAGCTGTGAAGACAGCTGCATGTTCTTCAGCAACTGCAGGAGATGCTCCTTTAAGATTGGAGTAAGTACCACCCCCACTAGCAGAGTTTGTGGTAGTATATCCAAAACCACCAGATAAATTAGGAGCACCAGAACCCCCAGAGAAGAATGCAGCCCCAGCAGCTTGAGTCGCTGTAGCAGGAACATCCACACCATATAACATGGGATTCTGAATATGTGCAGTAGCCTTGGTCTCCTTCTTCTGCATGTCCAGGAGGTCAGCAGCAATCTGTCCAATTAGATCATCAAGCTCCATATCCATTATATCCTCGTCTTTTTCCATTAGCAGCACTCGTGTATTCCATTTCTTTGGTAATGAACCCAGAAGCTTCTTGTTTACATCAGTTTTGTCGAGATTTACTCCTCCCTCAACCAATTCACTTACGAGCTGAGAATATCGACTACACATATCTTCTAGAGACTCAGTAGGTAACATGTCAAAGACCTCAAACTGTTTCTTAACCAGATCCAGTTTGTTTCGTTTGTACTGATCACTACCACCACATCGGTGGCCTATTAGGGGTTTGAGAAGAAATGTGGTGGTAGTGATCAGTACAAATGATATGTCGCAGAGGTTATGTCGCAAGAAGACTAGCATCGACACAATGATTATGTCGCAACTGAACAGACAGCGACACAGTGGTTATGTCGCAGGATTAAGGTCGCTGAAACCTTGTGTCGCAACACTATGTCGCAGAATTAAGGTCGCTGAAACCCTATAGCGACACAATATTATGTCGCAACCTTGTGTCGCAAAACGGCGCTGTCAGTACGAACAAACCTCAAAAACACATATTTTCGAACCCTAAATGTTTTTTTATCAAAAAAAACAGTAAAAGTAAAGATTTCTAGGTTCAAAAACACCAGAAAACAGCTATATAATACTAATAAAGAAGATCAAACACCAATAAAAGGTCAAATGATCAAAAAAGTATTAAAAAGCTTAACCAAATGATTTGAAACCACTAACAATCATAGATTATGGCTCTGATACCAATTGTGGATCCCAAAGGATGATCTTTTAATCAAATCAAGTGGATAAGGAGACAAGAACACAAGCAAATTATATAAAGTTTAAACAAAATGATGAACAAAAGGAATAAAACTTTATATTTCTCAATACCCAAAATATTCTCTCAATGTAAATGTAGCAGCCAAAATACAGAGAATAAAATGTGTGTAAATGTCTTGCCCTAAATATCTCTAACTTTGATATTTATACTAAACAAACTGGCCGTTCTGCGACACAAGCCTTGTGTCGCAGAGATCACTAATGTAATTTTCACTAAGTCTATTTGTCACACCCCCAAATTTGACATTTACAGTTAACCATGCAGAAGCTTTCGGGGCGTGACGAGGATCGAATAACATTACCTCGAGCGTATGATTATCGCAGAACATCTATATTATTAGGATGCCAAAATAGTTTTACAAACATTTCGCCTCATCGAGCAGTTCAATTGTCAAGGTTATCGAATACATCGTTTTAAAATAAAATACAAGTTTCGGGATTTCATAAATAAGACTATAAGTCAATTAATCCCATTGTTCAAATTTAAAATATGGCATCCTAATTTATTGTGGCAGGTACGGTCCCAATATGTATGTGTCTTACGGCATAGCTAATTCTCCTGAAAAACATATTTTTAAAAGGTCAATATAACGTTGAGTGAATTCACAGGTTTAATGACTCTATCATAAACCATTATTTGTAAACATTTCATCAATAGTTCAAAAATGGCATCAACGGCCTATTGTGCGATTATTCTCAATTTAAATCAATAATAAAACCTCTGACTACAATCCCCCGAGGGTTAGCTAAACCGTCGAGTTAATATGCCGAACTAAGCCTATAACCAAACCACAACACAAATGAATCGTTTGCCTGGACCGGTTAAGTATACTTCGTCCCCAAAATCGTGCGAACAAGGTCGCTAGTTAGCGCTACTAACTAAAATAAACGTGGGATGGGCCTGTCAAACCCGATAGTACTATCTGTATACTCAGTGGTTAGCGTCATCTAACTAATGGTTATAGTATTGCATGCTAGGACTTCGGCACTACAACTTATCCAACTTAGTCGCTCATAAGGATACAATGTCAGGTTTTAATAATCGCATACATTCAGTTATATGTTTTTCACCCCAAGTTGAAATACAGTAAAACAGTAAAAGTGGGGCTGTAAACTCACCTGGAGTCCGAGCGTGCTAGCAAAATAGTTTAAATACAATTGTCCAAGTAAGCCTCTTAACGTCCTAAACGTAAGAGCTTAAGTCAATATCGGCAGACGACACAATGGTCAGTCTATGCCAGTTGTTCACTCAACAAGATTCGTAATATTTGCCATCAACGGCTTTTGAAAACATCCCACTTTCATTTAAAAAAAACGACACGTTGTGATCCCACTTTGTTTTCAAAATCATTAAAATATATTTAAGTCCACATTAGACATACCTTATTAAACGTATTATATTATTAACGCGTATCTTTCTTTTATTCATTACACATTCGTCCACATAGTTATATATATACATCTCAATTAGATAGTTACTTTTACATATATATTCAATTTCACTTTCGTTAATACAATTATCATCCAGTCATCCATTTCAATATGTACATGCATATATATAATTATACTCATCTATGCATCTTTATATATATATATATATTCATTTTCATTATAAGTAAAACATTTTAAACGTTACTATGTATATTTATACTCATAAGCACATATATATATATATATATATATTTTATTTGTCGTTATCATACGTTAGCCAATTATATATATATATATATATATTCATATGGGCATTCATATATACATATTAATATCTTTATACGTTTTACAAATTAATCTTCACACATTTATTATTACAATATTATCTAATTCTTTTTAAATTCCGTTCTAAACATTCTAAGTCACGCTTAATATTCAAATACCCTTTTAATTCATTGATTTTCCAATTAAATTCCTAATTAAACGATTTCTATACGTTTATCATTTAATTAAGTAGTTTCGCGTTTTTAATCTACGGTTTTCAATTTTAAATCCTCGTTTAATATCTAAGTCTCGTTTTTATTATTTACAATTTATTAATTTATTTAAAATATCTTAAACTTACTGATTTTGCATAAAAGTCCCTACTTCCTATGGTTTTGCAATATAGTCCCTAAAGTCTTATTTATTCTATTTTTAACACTTAACTTTTATAAACTTAAAGTTTAATAACCTACATCTTGTCATAAGTTATTCTAATACTTGTTTTACACTAAATTACATGAAATACACTAATCTTTACACTAAAAGTCTTTAATACATGGTTTATATCATTTTTGTCCTCTTTAATTTAGTTTAGCCATTTCTAACAGATTCTGTCCAGTTTTTAGGTCAACTTTGGCTACGGTTTTGACTAGTCAAACATGTTCCAAAATTTATGATAATTTTTTTTAAAAGTTCCTCTATGTCTTAGCTTTCCAGAAACATAAGATTTGTAATTTTTGGTTGAGTTTAAGGGGTCCAAATGTATTTTACATCACACAAAGGTCAAACAGTTCTTATTTTAGACAGTTAGTCATAGATCCGTATGTATCTTGACTTTTACTTAACTTCACAAAATGAGATCATACAACTTTCAAAGCTAACACAATTTTTGACCTTCAGCAAAAAGAATCAACTTGTTTAGATCTACGGTTTGAAAGTTATGATATTTTAAAGTCGGGTTATTTTCTGTCCCAACAGTACAGCTTGTACACTTTAACTTAGAAAGTCATTTTAAAATAGTAATACTCATCTAAAAATTATGAATCCAGTGGGGTTTGATAGCTAGCTTCTTGAACTTAACTTTAGAACCAAGAAACACGTAATTTCATCAAGATTTGACCAAGTTATGAAGCTTCAAAGTTGACACAACTTTCTGTCCGGATTTCAAATTGTTGTTTATGGACTGTTTTGGTGATTTTTAGTGTAACTTGGTTATGAAACATGTAAATACGATTTTTCAAACTAGATCTTGGCAAGAGTGAACATCTAAGCACACAATAACCATAAATTAAGCATTTAATAAAAGATCTAAAGGGTTTGTAGGTAGATTTTCCTTACAATGCATTAAAAGAGCAAATAGAAGCTAGCTGGAGGTTTGACTTGGTGTTCTTGAGCTCCTAGCTTCCAAATCCATGGGTTTTGGTTTGTTTTTCTTAGAGATGGTGTAGGGGCTGAGATGGTCACGTTTTTGATGGTTCAAGAGCACAAAAGTGAAGCTAAATGAGGGTATTTCATGGTAGAATCAAAGGGGTTACAAGGAGGATGAAAGGATAACAATTTGTGGTTGTTTTGGTGAGTGTTTTGAGTGAAAAAGGGAGTGTTTGGGCTGCTGTTCTTGGGGCCGTGAGTTTGGGGCAGCAAGGAGGGAGAGAAAAGCTTGGGTTTGTGTGTGTTTTGGTGGAGAAATGAAGACAAATGAACTAGTGAGGAGGTGTAGGAGACAAGGGAGACAAGGAGATAGGGTGTGAGGAGTGGGGTGTGGAGTGGCAAGGGAAAAGGGTCCCTAGGGCCCCTTGGCCGGTTTTGGTGAAGTCAAAGGGGGGGGCCCTTTGTGGTTTTCCTTAATCGTAATTAATCGTAGATATTTAGGTCGTTAAACGTTAATTGCGATTAGTTTCACGTTTATTGTATAATTAAGGTAGATTAGGGTTTATTAAGGTGGATTAACATAGATTAGGATAGATTAAGGTTAATAGAATGTCATTAGTTGATTGACTCGTCATTCAAATGATTATCGAGGCTTCGTTCGTCATTAACCGGGATTTTCTACGGTTTTACGATATTTGAATCGGATTAATTGTTTAATTAATTTTCTCGGCACCTCATGCCCTCAATTATATTATTAATAGTAGTTCACCTTATATTACGTGATATAATTACTAATCGGGAGTCGATTGATAGTTTAACCGATTTAATTCGCGTTTTATTTCATTCGTTGCACGTTTTCTCTTTCGCGTGAACTTTTATCGAATTCAAAAGTGTTATGCTCATTATTTAGCATAAATATCAATATAATAATATTAACGACTATATAAACTTATAGATTTACGTTAATTTCACAAAAGGATCACAAACGCTCGTGTAATTCGATTTCTACCGATTTCCTCGGTTAATTCTCAAAATTCAAGAATGCTTCTCGCATTAAAATGAATTGCATCTCAATTGCAATTATAGATTTTGTGCTAGACTTAATTTAGTAAAAACGAATTCACTTTGATTTAATGGGGAATTAGCCTAAATGCACGTGATAATGATGCACGAAATTAACCCTAATTTGAGGGTTGTCACACTATTACTTTTACAGACACAGTACAGACTAGCCCAACTGACAGACACTCTAAGATGCATCAACAAATAAGTTTATCGATAAGATGCAATTAATTGAAGTACCTTTAGGAGGTAAGCGTTTCACTTGAGTTAGTGATGATGGGACGAAGTTTAGCAAACTTGATAGATTCTTGGTGACTGAGAAGTTTAAGCAGCTATGGTGTGATTTGTCAGCAATTGCTCTTGATAGGAAATTGTCAGATCATTGTCCAATAATGCTAAGGGATAAAGTGGTTGACTTTGGGCCTAAACCATTCAGAGTCTATGATACATAGTTGGAATCGGATGGGGTGGAGGAGGTTGTGGCAGCAGCTTGGGTGAAGCAATTAAAAGGCAGTAGACCGGATTGTAACTTTCGTGATAAATTGAAGAATGTGAAAGCATCATTAAAGAATTGGAGTAAGGAGAATTTCGGGCAGCTAGATGTTGAGATTGAAAGCTGCAGGAAAGCAGCAATGGAGTGGGAATTTGAAGCTGAAAGCCGGGTGTTAAATGAAGCAGAAAGAGATAAGTGGATGGAAGCTAGACGTAAGTGGTTAGAGAAAGACAGAGAAAAAACAAGCATGGTAAGACAAAAAGCTAGAGTTAAGTGGGTAACGGATGGGGATGAGAATACTAAATATTTTCATTCGATCATAAGAAGAAGGAACAATAAGAATAATATAAGAGGATTAATGGTAAATGGAATTTGGCAAGAAGAACCGGAGGTGATAAAAGGAGAGATATTACGATATTATAAGAAGGTGTTTGAAGAATCGAGAAGAGCGAGACCGAAATTTTCGAGCAGTAAAGTAAAGAGTCTCAACAAAATGGAAGCGGACAGCCTTGAGGAACCCGTCTCAGAAAATGAAATTTTGGAAGCCGTTAAAGATTGTGGGAGTTCGAAAGCGCCAGGACCCGATGGGTTCAACTTCAAGTTCTTTAAGAATTTTTGGGTGCTGATAAAAGGGGATTTGAAGAAAGCAATTGAGTGGTTTTGGGAGAAGGGTGAGATATCAAAGGGATGTAATGCTTCATTTGTGACATTAATACCTAAGATAAGTGATCCGATGGGACTAGGAGACTTTAGGCCAATAAGCTTAATTGGAAGCTACTATAAAATTTTTGCGAAGATATTTGCAAATAGAGTAAGAAGGGTGACACACAAATTGGTGGGGGATGTACAAAGTGCGTTTATAAAAGGTAGATATATTTTGGATGGAGTTCTGATTGTGAATGAAACCGTAGACTTTTTGAAGAAGCAAAGGAGAAAAAGTATTGTTTTTAAAGTAGACTTCGAGAAGGCATACTTAAGATGGGAGTATTTAATGGATGTAATGAAACGCATGGGTTTTGGAACCAAATGGTGTAGGTGGATAGATGCATGTTTGAGATCCACTTCTGTTTCGATTTTGGTGAATGGGTCGCCGACGGAGGAGTTAATACCAGAAAGGGGTATTAGGCAAGGCGATCCGTCATCGCCGTTTCTTTTCATATTAGCGGCCGAAGGTATAAATGCAATGGTCAACGAGGCTGTTGAGAAGGGGTTGTACCGGGGGGTGGAGGTAGGAAATGATAAAGTGGTTGTTTTGCATCTTCAGTACGCGGATGACATGATATTCTTTGGCGAGTGAGAAAAATGCATGTAATTTAATGAAGTTATTGAAATGTTGTGAAGATGTATCAGGGCTGAAAGTGAATCTTAATAAAAGTTGTGTTTACGGAGTAGGTGTGAAGGAGGAAGAGGTAGGAAATATGGCTAGGAGGTTGGGGTGCAAAAATAGGAAATTACCATTCACATATTTGGGTCTACCAATTGGTGTAAGTATGAAAAGGAGTGGTGCTTGGAAAGTGGTGTTTGAAAAATTCAAGAGTCGACTATCAAAATGGAAAGCACGTTCGATGTCTTTTGGTGGTCGTCTAACCCTAATAAAGTCGGTACTTGGAAGCCCAGCATTATATTATTTTTCTTTGTACCGTGCCCCAACGTGTGTGATAAATGGTCTTGAGAGTATGAGAAGGATATTTTTTTGGGGAGGATCTAGTGAGGGGATCAGAATGGCATGGGTTAAATGGGAAAGTGTATTGGGTCCATATGAGGATGGGGGGTTAAACATTGGAAGCTTAAAAGGGAAATATTAGGCCTTAGAGGGAAAATGGTGGTGGCGTTTTAGGAATGAGAGGGATGCTTTTTGGGTTAGGGTAATTAAAAGTATTTATGGAAGGGAAGGTGGTTTGGGAGAAAGCTTGGGTACAAATAGGGGCCGGTTGGGTAACACTTGGGGAAATATTATTAAGGTGGGGGAGGAGATGGATAAAAAAGGTGAGGGATTACGGGAAGCTATTGTGAGAAAGGTAGGTGATGGTGCTAATACAGTATTTTGGGTGGATAAATGGCTTGGTGACGTTAAGTTATGTGAAAAGTATCCTAGACTATATAGCTTAGAAGTAAATAAGGAAGCATTGGTGAAGGATAGGGGCGAGTGGTCATCAAATGGGTGGATAGAAAAGTGGAGTTGGATAAGAGAACCGAGGGGTAGGGCATGGGGGGAAATGAGTGAATTAACTAACATGCTATCTTCTTTTGTTCCTTGTCAGGATGGTAGGGACACATGGTGGTGGAACTTGGAAGAAAACGGGGAGTTCAAGACAAGTTCATTGGCCACGAGGATTGATGAGAAGATCCTAAATGGAGCAGGTTCAAGTCAAGAGACAATGCGCAACAATCTACTTCCGGTAAAAGTGGGTATGTTTGTATGGAGAGCTTCAAAAGGTAGAATCCCGGTTCGGATCGAGTTGGACAAAAGAGGTATAGATCTACATTCGGTTTGTTGTCCTATGTGTAATGATGATGTAGAATATGTAGACCATGTTTTAATTTTCTGCAAGTATGTCATGGAGGTATGGGAAAAGATTTATGATTGGTGGGGACATGAGAATGTGAATAACTTAAGTGTTGCGGAATGCTTCCGAGGTAACGGGTGTAATGTGGTCACAAAAATGGGCCAGCGTTTATGGCAAGCTGTTTTGTGGGTGTCTGTATAACACCCCATAAATCAAGTCAAGGTTAAATAAGTAATTAGACTCGGAAGCGAGGAATAAAGTTAATATTATATATCTTTTACAAAAAGGGCCATAATTTTTTCGCGAGTTTTACAACAATTAACTAATTGTCTGCGGAAAAACACATACAGTTGTTTATGAAATCTGAATACATATTAGTTAACCAAAACACATTTACAAAAGCTATGTTAGAGCTAGGCGCGTGCCAAACATTCCTTTTCCAAAACTTATGCCTCCTGCCCGCCCTCAATCAAAACATAACCTGCAGGAAGTAAAGTGGGGGATTAGCACTAAGCTAAGTGAATGAAACTGTTACCAACAGTCTGATTTAGCCTAACAATACAGATTAACAACAATAACACTTAACACAACATTACTAAGAGGATTGGTGGTCCTTGTGGCGCCCTCAGCCGCGGTGGCCCACCAAGCGACACTTATCACCATCTGTATTGGTCTATACAGAATAGACCGATGACTTGTTATTACCATTTCACCACACAGGTCCTCATACAGCACATATACGAGTCCCTGTCTCTGCAATCCTGTAATAACCAAGTCCAACAATCTGTTGACCTCTTTAATAACACCCAATGCCCAAAGGCCACATTGCACATAGATACATAATCAGCAATTCAGAATAAACAGTTTATCAAATATATCTACGTTACTTGTTGCAACCAAATCGTTACAACCAAATCGAACTTATGAGTTCTAGCTCCACTCACCTGTCTGCAACAGTCCACAACTCAGAATTCTAATATTAATGAGTCTTCGGTTGATCTGAGAATACAACAGACAATGAGTTAGTAGCTCTTTCCATGATCGTATAACATATTTAATTACTTAGTATCAAAATGGTAAACAATCACCAAGTTGCAATTATCGGATATAATCGCTCTACAGAGACAGAGAGCAGAGAGCAGTTCAATGATGTGGAAATCATCACTGCTCTACTGACCAGCGGTTCATGCCTTTACCTGCAAGTACATTGGGTCTGACAAATACCCAACGTACAATAGGAGGTCAACTTATGCAGCATACAAGAAAGCGTGCATATCTTTTCTAAGATATGTACGATCACTTATTGTACATTTGCATTTAATTCCTTGTACCTTCTTCTGTAACCTAGGAATAAAGTAATGTATAAACTTTAATCCTAGGATGTACTGTCACTTTCAAATGTTGAAAGTTACTTTACTGTCCCAACTAATATGGTGTTGACATGTGTTTTACTTATATCTCATTGTGTGAGAGTATAAATACCACGCTCAATAACCATATTAAACGTCCAGAATTTTGTATTCGAGATCAACTAGTGATAACGCACGTTCCTACTCTCTAGTGAACCAAGTGCCCTCACTTATCTGTTAAGTGTTGATCACTAAGCCTTATCAGCGAGCTATTCGCTGATAAGCTGTTGAGACCAAATTTGTCACAAGTTAGTTTACTTAGACTTGTCTGTCTTGTCTATTTCCGCAAGTAAACTCTGTAAAGTGTTCATTTGATTCATATCAATAAAAGAAAACTTTAAACTTGAATTTGTTTGTCTATTTACATTTATTGTTAGTAGTTAAAACGTTTTAGTTGACAAACCGGGACCAACAATTGGTATCAGAGCAAGTTAGATAAACTAATATCTAGATCTGCAATGACTACTAACTCTTCTTTTGAAGATACGAATGCATACAATGATAATGGTTCGAAAGCGAAACCACCCAGATTTGATGCTGACCATTTCCAAATGTGGAAAGGCCGTATGCTTCTCTTTTTAAGGGCCCAAGATTCTCTCATTATTAAAATCTTAAATGAAGGTCCTTTCATTCCTCACACCATCCTTGAAAGAAATCCTACCTCTACTGGTAGTGATGAGGATATTACTCCTAGGAGTATTATTAAACCTCTAAGTCAATGGTCTGATGAGGATAAGAAACTGGTAGACATTGACTCAAAGCTTCAATCTTTTATAGTCATGTCCTTACCAAATTCTGTCTACCACTATGTGATCAACTGCACTAGTGGTAAAGATATGTGGGAAACTTTGTGTACCATATATGAAGGAACTGATCAGATATCAAAACTCAGACGTGTCCTTCTGAACAGACAGTATGAACTATTTAAAGCCAATAAAAGTGAATCCATAACTCAAACTTATAATAGGTTTAACTGTCTACTTAATGATATGAAGACAGCTGGTATTCAGAAAGAGTCAATTGACATAATGAACAAATTTTTAGACTCTCTACCCAGCTGTTATGAAAACTCTATTGATATCCTAAGGGATACTGGTCATATAGAGAAGATGACAATGAAATCACTATTTGGCACTTTTCTATGCAAAGAGCAAAACAAACTACAAAAACTTGCTCTTTCAGAGACCTACAAATCCTCTAACTCTACCTTAGTGGCAAAAATTGTATCCATCAAGGATATCCCTTCTTCATCCTCTGCAGAGTCAGCTTATGAACCTTCTGAAAGGAGGCTGACATCTCTGTAAATGAAGAAAGTGATCTTGAATCTCTCGCTGAAGAGATGGCTATGATGGCAAGTAAGTTCAAGAAATTTACAAATTATAACAAAAACTCTGCCATCAGGTCAGGAGCTTCTTCCTCAAAATTCATAAAAAATCCCTACAGCGAGAAATTCAAAGGGAAACAAAGTTTTGACAAAACTTATAACACCCCTTAAATTAAGTCAAGGTTAAAATAGTAATTTGACTCGGAAGCGATGGATAAAAGATAATATTATAACTTATCTTACAAAATGTCCATAGATTTTTCGCGAGTTTACAATATTAAAACACTACTGAAACAAAACATATAATTGTTATACAAAATCCACATACACGTTAATTTACAAAACATTCAAAAACATATCAGAGTGATGGCACGTGTCAAACATTCTTCAAAACCACCTTCCTGCCCAACCCACAAAAGACATGCATAACCTGCAGGAAAGGAAATGGTGGAATTAGCACAAAGCTAAGTGAATGAATGTACAACTAACAATTCAACTTAGCCTAATAATCTGTTTACACTAAGCACAGTAAACACATAAACTCAAGAGGATCGGCGGTTACTGAGGAACCCTACAGCCGCGGTGGCCCTCAGTAACACTTACCCACAATCTGTAAAGGCCCATACAGAATAGGCTGATAACTTGGCACTATAACACAACAACACAGTTTCCAGCGACAACACATGTATCTGGAACCTGTGTTGAACACAGTAGTAACCAAGTCCAATCGCAATTGACCTCTGAATAACACAGATGCCCGAAGGCCACATATGCATAACAAGTAGGTATACACAATCACAACTCAGACTAAACAGTAAATCAAGGTTTACGTTACTTGTTGTAATCACACCATTACAACTAACTCAAATTATGAGTTGCAGATCCACTCACCTGACTGCTACTATCCACCTCTCAGAATTCTAATATTACTGAGTCTTCGACTGATCTGAGAATACAACAGATAATGAGTTAGTAGCTCATTTCGTAAGCGAATAACATATCTCAACGCATAGTATCTAGATAATAAACATTTATCAAGTTTAAATCATCATAATAGCACATTCTTACAAGCAGGTAATTCCCTGAAGTCTAAGGAAATAAGAGTTCAATCTGGAACGAAACTCGAAAATCCCGGAACATCATTTAAAAACTGAAAAATGCCATTTTGAAGCCCAAGACGACCCCGAAAGGCCAAAAACTTACAGGGCTATGGCACATAGTCTTGATTACTTGATCGATTCCGAGTGACCATGCGAATTTCATCAAAATCTAATTTGTAGTAAGATTTTCACAAAACTTAGTAACACTTACGCATTTTCAAAATCTGCACCATAGCGACATTGCAATATCGCCTCTAGCGACATTGCAATATCGCCACTAGCGACATTGCAATATCGCCACTAGCGACATTGCAATATCGCCACTAGCGATATTGCAAGCGAAATTAATCGCGATATTGGAGGGCGATATTGCAATATCGCCAAACCAGTTCATCCTGCGAACTGGGCAGAAAACTGGCTGATTTTACCAAAAATTCTCAAATCTCAATCTTAACAGCGTTTTTCACCAACTAAACGTTCTAACACTTAGTAAACACATAAACAAACACTCGAAATTCATCAATTTAACATAAAAACACATAATTTCATCAAAACACTAACTTTTCTCTCATTTTAGAAAAAAAACTAAAAACTAATCAAAACTAACCTTAATCTGATTTAATCCACTGAAATGAGTTGTAGAAATGATCTTCTATGAATTCCGAATCTAATGGCACAATTTGGAGATGGTTTGGGCTTGATTTGAGCTTCAATTGTGCAAGTGTGTGTTTTAGTGTGTGTTCTTGGTGTTTTTGGTGTGAGATGAAGATGGTGATGAAATGAGGATTAATTTCCAGATTTGGGTTTATATATATAACGATTTACGTATACTACGATGTATAATTATCATTAATCTAGCACACGATGGTATTAGTTATAATAGTTAGGCTAATCCGTATTTTAAACTAAAAATACCGTAATTCCCATTTAATTATTCCTAACAATTATACATTCAAACATTTCATATAAATGAATTCAAGTAAATAAGGTAACATAAGGTAAATTTACCTAAAAATACTAGGCCATTGGGGAGGATGTTACAAAACTGATGCTGTATGCTTTAACTGTCAAAAACTTGGACATTTTGCTTCTGATTGCAAGGCTCAGCGGGTTGAAATCAACAAATCGCTGTAGTCACAAAAGGCATCAAAATACAAAGCCAAGTATAAGAAACTTAAAGAACATATCAAGAAAAATGATACTGGGCTTATAGCTGAACACAGAGACCTTAACAAACTTGGTGTTTGTAATGAAACTTCATCATCGGATGATTCTTCTTCATCTGATCATGAGGATCTTGCTGGACTATGCCTCATGGCCAACTCAGTGAGTGAATATGAATCATATGACTACTCAATAAATGTCTCTGAATTTGATGATCATGCAAGTCTGGAAAATGAACTTCTTTTAGAGAACTTCTCACCAGAGACCTCTCTTGTCTCTCTTCTTGAAAAAACTGAATCTCCATCTCAATCAGCTGGTGAAGAAGAAACTATTGCTGAACTTGAATGTCTCATGGTTCAGCTAAACAATACAACTGAAGCATCTTCTTCTACAACTCCTTCATCAGCTACCACT
This sequence comes from Logfia minima, assembly GCA_963921325.1. NCBI lineage: Eukaryota > Viridiplantae > Streptophyta > Magnoliopsida > Asterales > Asteraceae > Logfia > Logfia minima. The sequence continues at coordinate 39,644,875 of OY992765.1, forward strand.
TGGGACAAAGAGCAACTTACAAAGGTACACAAGTTCAAATCTCTCTCTGATGATGAGAAAAATATACTCCTTGACTCTCTGATCTGTGATGTTGAATATGCTCATAAAATTCAAAAAGATTTAAACGAAAAAATTTCAAAACTCGCTGCTGATCTGTCCAACAGCGAACTAGAAAACTTTGAATTGAAAGAAGCTAAGCAACATCTAGCAGAGCAGCGCTATGCTAATGCAATCCTGATGAAGGAAACTGCAAAAGCACAGCAAGAATCTGCACACTTAAAGAAAGTGTGTGAGTCATGGTGTAAATCTGCTAAGCTGGCCACTCAGTGTGTTAATAGTCAAATACCTAGACAAGTCTAAGCCATCATTGGTGGAGACTATGAGCTTGCTGCTAATATAGCTGATGAGCCCTTGTCTAGATGGGTTGATGAGTGCTCAGAAGATGAATCATCTCCCATGACTAGCTTTACATGGGGAGATGCTCAAAAACCCAACAGATTTGTTAAATCTTCCACTCCTATAAACAAATCTGATGTTCCTATCACTGATATCTCCGAATCAAGTATCTTAGTTAATGAGAAAACTGAGCCAGAGACTCCTTCTATCTCTATCAGTGAACACTGTCTGAAAATCAAAGGCAAAGAACCCATCAGGGAAGAATGCCTTAGAAAAGAGCTAGGCAAGAAAATTATCAAGCCTAGGAAACTTAAAATTGACTTAAAACAGAAAAATCAATTGAAGTTAATGTCTGATCAGCTCAACCTCCTTACTACACTTGTCATCTCTGACAAAGAAAAAAGAATTATGGGTCCTGTACCTACTCACAAACCGCCAAAAGCTTTTCTTATTAAAAACAGAAAATGCTACAAGTATGGCAGGAAAGATCATCTAGCTGATAGATGTACTGCTGATCATGTCAAATCCTCTCTAAGTGTTAGTGGAGAGACATCAAACAACAAAATTCACATGTCTGTTAACACTAACACTTATATCAGCGAACCAAAATCTGATGTCAAGAAGGCATCTGAACCCACTAAAAGGTGGGTTCTCAAAAAGGATTAACTCTATCTTATGTGCAGGAAGGAAAGAGTACCTGGTACTTGGACAGTGGATGCTCTAAACACATGACAGGCTCCAAGTCACTGCTCTGCAACTATCAGGAAACTGATGGTCTTTCTGTATCTTTTGGAGATAACTCTAAGGGTTTCACCAGAGGACATGGTTCTCTGACCAACGGAAACATTTCCTTCTCTTATGTTTCTTATGTTGAAGGTCTGAAGCACAACCTTCTTAGTGTCAGTCAGATCTTTTCTCTGAAAAACAAGGTTCTTTTTGATGAATTCTCTGGCACTATTCTCAATCAAGAAGGCAAACCTGTTCTCTCTGCCAAACGTAAACGAAATGTTTATACCATCAACATGGATGAATCCAAGTCTCAAAAAGGGATCTGTCTCTACTCAAGATCTTTAGCTGAGAAGAATTGGTTGTGGCACAAGAGACTCTCTCATCTTAACTTCAACTCTATTAATAACCTTGTTAAGAATGATTTGGTATATGGGTTACCTTCTCTCACCTTCTCTAAGGACAAACTCTGTTCTGGGTGTGAAAAGGGAAAACAACACAAGTCTTCCTTCAAATCTAAACACTTTTCTTCCATCTCTGAAGTGTTTCAACTTCTTCACATGGATCTTTTTGGTCCAGTCAGCACCACTAGCCTTGGTGGCAAGAGATATGCTCTAGTGATTGTAGATGAATACTCCAGATACACTTGGGTGTTCTTTCTAAAAGCAAAGAGTGATGCTGCTGATGAAATTATAAGTTTCATCAAAAAGATGGAAACCTTAAATGGTAAAAGAATCAGGATGCTCAGAAGTGATAATGGAACTGAGTTCAGAAACAATGTCCTGGAATCTTTTTGTGAAAAAAAGGCATTTCACAAAACTTCTCTGCCCCTAGAACCCCTGAGCAAAATGGAATTGCTGAAAGAAGAAATAGAACTCTTGTTGAAGCTGCCAGGTCAATGCTCGCTGATGCTAGTCTTAAAGGCTATTTCTGGGCAGAAGCTGTCAGCACTGCTTGCTTTACACAGAATAGAAGCATAATTGTGAAGAGACACAACAAGACAGCTTATGAAATCCTCAGAGGAAGAAAACCTGATATAAGTTTCTTTCATATCTTTGGAAGTACCTGTTATATTCTGAACACCAGAGATCAGCTAAAGAAATTTGATCCTAAAGCTGATGAAGGCATCTTCATTGGATACTCTCTGGTATCCAAAGCCTTCAGAGTGTACAATCTCAGAAGAGAGACCATTGAGGAATCAATCAATGTTACATTTGAATAATGCTTCAGTTCAGATAGAAGCTCAGCTGATGATATTGAAACCTTTCACTTTGAAAATCTCAGCAATTCCTTTCCTCTGACTGATGGAAATATCTCTGCTGATATTCAAAATCCATCTCCTTTATCCTCTATTCCTGATCAACCTCCTCCTTCCCCTTTCACTGATCAGGCTTCTTTAAACCAAAATCTTGACTCTCCCTCTGAAGAAATTCAAGATCAATCTGTCACTGACAATGAACCTCAAAATCAACAGATCATTCTATCTCCTCACATTCCCACCAGAGTCACAAAGTGGACTCGCTGCCATCCTATTGATCAGATAGTTGGTGATCAAGAAGCTGGTATTCAAACAAGAACCAAAGCAACAAGCGATGTGTGTCTCTATGTCAACTTTGTCTCTCTGATTGAACCAAAGAAGATAAATGAAGCTATTGAGGATGCTGATTGGATCATTGCCATGCAAGAAGAACTGATGCAGTTTGAAAGACATCAAGTGTGGAAGCTAGTACCTAAGCCAATCAATAAAACAATTATTGGTACTAAATGGGTCTTTCGTAATAAGATGGATGAAAATGGAATTGTGATCAGAAACAAGGCAAGATTGGTTGCTCAAGGGTACAGACAAGAAGAAGGAATTGACTATGATGAGACCTTTGCCCCTGTTGCACGTTTGGAAGCTATCAGACTATTTCTTGCATTCGCTGCTCACAAGAATTTCAAGGTCTATCAGATGGATGTCAAGAGTGCATTTCTAAATGGTGAACTCCAAGAGGAAGTCTATGTTATGCAACCTCCTGGATTCACTGATCCAAAGCTACCCTCTCATATCTACAAGTTGGACAAAGCTCTCTATGGACTTAAACAAGCTCCTAGAGCCTGGTATAAAACTCTCTCTGACTTCCTTTGCAAAAGTAAGTATACTCGTGGCATAATTGACAAAACTTTGTTTTATAAAAAGGTCAGATATGATATTATCATTGTTCAAATCTATGTTGATGATATCATCTTTGGTGCCACTGATGAAAAATTGTGCAAAGAATTCTCTTCTCTAATGTCTAAAAAGTATGAAATGAGTATGATCGGTGAGTTAACTTTCTTTTTGGGTCTTCAAGTAAAAGAATCTGACAGAGGTATCTTCATCTGTCAGAGTAAATACATAAAAGATTTACTCTCTAAGTATAGTTTTGATAACTCATCCACCATGAAAACCCCAATGGCTCCTCCTGTCAATGTAGATGCTGACACTGATGGAACATCAGTGAATGTGACTACTTACAGAGGAATGATTGGATCTCTACTCTATCTCACTGCTAGTAGACCTGACATTCTCTTCTCTACTTGTCTTTGTGCTCGCTATCAAGCTGACCCAAAAGAATCTCACCTGATAGCAGTAAAAAGAATCTTCAGGTACCTAAAAGGTACTCCCAACCTTGGTCTCTGGTATCCCAGAGACTCAGGTTTTGATCTAACAGGTTTTTCAGATTCTGACTATGCAGGTTGTAAGTTAGATAGAAAAAGTACATCAGGTGGATGTCAATTCCTTCGTGGAAAACTTGTTAGCTGGTCCAGCAAGAAGCAACACTCCGTGTCTACATCCACTGCTGAAGCTGAGTATGTTGCCGCTGGTCATTGCACTGCTCAAGTATTATGGATCAAAAATCAGCTTGCTGATTATGGTGTCAAGGTAACAAAAACTCCAATTTTTTGTGATAATCAAAGTGCAATAGCTATCACAAATAACCCTTTTCACCATTCTAGAACAAAACATATTGATGTAAGATATCACTTCATCAGAGATCATGTTATGAAGGGTGATGTGGAGCTGTACTTTATTCCCATAGAACATCAGCTCGCTGACATCTTTACAAAACCCCTAGATGAATCTAGGTTTAACTTCTTAATCAGCGAGCTGGGAATGTTAAATGCTTGACTCAAATAATCTTTTCTATCCAAAACTGACAATCACTTTCTACAATTATCAAAATGTTTTCTAAAAAAAAACATTGTTGAAATGACTATGAAATTACTCTAACTGATTGATCAGCGAGTAAGATCTTGTCATGTCAGCGAACAGAGAAAATTTCCAACTGATCTCATTAGCGAATTTTTATCTCTGATTAAATAATCTTTTCTTCTGTAAACTTCATTGTTTATTTCAGCTTATGCTCTAACTGATCCATCAGCGAGTATAATCTGAAATATAATAGTGTTCTCAAATAAGCAACTTAATATGGGATCTAACTGATAGATCAGCGAAAACATATTAATGAAACTTATTTCTTCAAATTCTTTTCTAAAAACCCTCATCAGAGAATCGGCTATCAGCTAAATTTCTCCAACTGATTGATCAGCGAGAACCTGAACTGATGGTACCTTATCTCTGCTGAAGCCTGAACAGAGCTGAGAAGTATGTCTAATGAATTCTCTAATTGATTGATCAGCGAGAAAAACATCAGATGTGTTCGTTCTTCCCTCAGGTCATTTAAATGAATTTACAAAAGTTGATCTCTGATTTATCCTCTAACTGATCTCATCAGCGAGAATCTATCAGATATCAAATTAATGTACAAGTAATAAAGAATGTCCAATCTCACTCTCTAACTGATTGATCAGCGAGAATGGAGTTGTGTATAATCTATATTACTTGCACATTAGTCTGCTCTTAGATGTTTTTCAAAAAAAAAAAAACGATTATTTTAATCTCAGATATTTTCTGTTTCTTAATTAAGAAATTAAAATATCTTATCCAAACAAAATGATTACTTTTTGATTTGACTGTTTTGAAAACGGCTGCACTTTTCCATTTCCCTCTCTCCAACTTTCTCTCTCATTTTAAACTGACCAATCACAAATCTTTAAACCTATATATCCCAAAAATCACCTTTCCACTTCCTTTTTACGCAAATCATTCTCGTTCTAATTTCCCCAAATCCTTTCTTCATCACAAAGCAAACCAAACCCTAAAATCTTCGAAATCTGAAATTCTCAAAATACAACATGGTTAGATCAAAGAACCCTACTGATAGTGTTCCATTTGTACCCTCTGATGCTGTGAGAGCATCAAAACCTGCAAATGTGAAGTTTGCTCCTGATTCTATTGTCATAAAACCCTGCAACTACGTTGCAAATCTTTCTTATCCACCCTCCAGACCTGAATACAAGCCTATGGTGGATTACTTATTGAACTCTCCAATATATGAGGCTATTACAAGGGATCCTTCTCCAATGTATATTCCATACCTATCTGAATTCTGGTACATTGTTCGTTACGTTAATGGTGAAGAAGAAGATGGCTACGTGGGTTTCAAAGCTACCGTGAACAATGGAACCACTTCCATTTGTTTTCAACTCTCCAGATTCAGGTTAGCCTTAGGGTTGAACTACTTAAAACATATTGAAAATGTTTCTGAATATGAAGAGCCCATTGATCCTGAAGAGGCTAGGTCATTAGTTGACTTGATAGACTATGAGCATGTTGAAGGTGACAACAAGGTCACAAGGGTGTATATGAATGGTGAACGGAATTTGTTCTTTGCCCACATCATTCAGCGTTTGGGCACCAACACAGGATCTCATGACCAAGCTAATAGACTGCAACAGCACATTGCTGAAGCATTAATCACTGGGAGATGCATTGACTTTGCTAAGTTAACATTTGAGGACCTAAAAAGAAGAGTGTGTGCCAAGAAGAGAGAGGCAACCATTCCATACATCAGATTCATCTCTCTAGTGATTAAGAGAATTATGGAAGATAAGTATGGTCTTGATCAGCACGAAGAAGCTTATGGCAGCTTAGCATTTCTACCAGTAACAAGAATGGGTCCTACAGTTTACACTCATAAGCCAGCTCTCAGAGAAGGATCCACCTTATCAACCATACCAGCAACCATGCTTACCATTAGAGATGTTGATTTCCCTCATCTTCATCCAACTCCTCCACCAGCAGCAGGTCAAACTACTGTCCTTCACCCAACACCTTTATCAGTCAGACCTCCATCCCCCAAGCTTGTTGAAGAAACTGTTGATCTGACCAGAGATGAGGTACATTTTGAAGCTGATGCATCTTCTGTGGGTGAAAAGGATGTAGGTACTTCTGATCCACTTGACAGAGTAGATATTGAAACAGATGAACATTCAAGTGCTGAGAGGGATGTTGAGCAAGCTGTGATCAGTCAGCAAGTTCAAGAGGAAACTAAGAATAGAGATCAAGTGGTTATCCCTACTGCTGGAGAAGAAGAGGCAGTAGGTCAGGGAGAAGCTCATATTGAAGATGATAGGAATCCCTATCTTGAAGCACTAGCTCACTATGGGCTAGATCAGACTTCATTTATTGACTCATTCTTTGATGTGCCTGTCAATGAACCTAGATTCTTCCCAAGTGATTTGGGTGATGAAGATGCTGAAATGGCTGAAGAAGCTCAGGCCAACTCTGATGAAGAAATTGCAGAGACTCCTCCCCACATTTATCGATCCTTCTCAAGTATTCATCAGAAAACTCCATCATCAGCCCCACCATCTCCATCTCATCTACAGCAATCAGCTGATGTAATTCCATCTCCTCATCAACAACTATCACCAGAAGCTACTCCATCTACACCCCCAATGTACAACTGTTTCACCACCACCAGCTGTTATATCTCATGATACTCCAATTGCAACACCTCATGCCAAGTCCTCACTGGGGCCAGAGATTCAAGAATCTCTGTCTGTTCTCACTGATAGACTATCTCAGCTATCAAAGAACATGGATCTTTTTCTATCTATCCAGCATAATCATATTCTGGCTGTTGATCACACCTTCACCTCTCTGTTCAACAGATGTGATTCTCTCAAGTCCAGCATCTCTGATGTGACTCCTCCCATCACTTCAGAGATCTCATCCCTGAAATCCCAAATCTCCACCAACACTGACTCTCTCTCAACACTTTCCACCAAAGTCAACCAACAGCCAACTGATTCATTCACATCAGCTGACAGAACTCAACTTCATCTCATCACAAAATCACATCTTCTCACCAGCAACTCTTTGACCTCTCTGCAAAAAGATGTCTCTGCGATGAAGGCAATTATGAAACATGTCATCTCTCATCTATCCAGCACTGCTCAAATCTCCAAGACTTCTATTGGTATAACTGCCGATCTTCCAGATTCACCAGTTCTGGGGGAGAAAATTCAAGAAGCTCTTGTTGTAACTCCTGAGCCTGATTCCACTACTCCACAAGTTGAGAAACCCATTGCTGCTGATGCTGCTGCTGAGAAAGAAACTGAAGTACAAACTGGTGCACAGAGCATGGGGGAGCAAAGTGCAAAGCAATCATCCTCTCTAATAAGAAGAAGAAAACAAAATGATGAGGATCTTGAGATGGAAGAAGAAGAGATGGTCACTGCAACTGTTGTAGTTGGTGATCAGAAGAAAAAGAGAAAGTTAGTGATTGAGTCTGAATCTGATGAGGATGATCAGATTAAGAAGAAGGCAAAGGAATTGAGGATTCCTGTTGAATTGATCATGGAAGGGTTGGAAGCTGAGAAGCAAGTTCAGCTTGAAAAAGATAGTGATGTGGTTATGAAAGCTCTATCCAAAGAAATGGAGATTGAGAGCAAAAAGGGAGAAACTGCCTTAGAAATAAATGAAAAATTAATGAAGCTGGCAGAGAAAGAGAAAAAGAAGAAGGCTGCTAAACTAAAAAGACTGAAATTCTATCTTACTGTCAGAAAGAATCCTGCCAAGATCATCAAGGTCACTCCCAGAGTCTTCAAGAACAAAAAGTCATTTCTAGAGTTGACCAGGGATGGGTCTCAGAAGATAGAAACAATTTACTTCTCTGAGCTGAAAGAGATTGGGTTCAGCGAACTGGGTGAGATCTATACTTGTGTTCAGAATGGGTCAAGTGCTGCTAAGCCTCAGATTCTGAAAATCATTGATGATCTGGTAGTGAATCTAAACACCACTGAAGCTGGTCTGAACCAACCTATCTCCACCTTAAATGTCCAAGGTCCCAGCAGAGCCCCCAGAGCCAAGAAAGATAAGGCTGCTGAAGCTGCACTAATTAAGGATCTTCAGCGAAGAGGTGTTCTTCCTGATGCATCAAATCTTGACACTTCTCTTCCTCCCAGTGTCATGTCCATCCCTGGCAGAGTCATCCGAGAGCCTGAATTTGGAATGTTCTTTCTTGATCATAACAAGTACCACTGCTTCCAGAGAGCCTCTCAAATCAGTATCGCTAAAACAGAACATCCTGTAGCAATCAAGTATATGGGTCAAGGAACCAACAACGATCATGAGTTCTTGAAGCTGGTTGATGATGAATTAAAAATAAGATTGATGCATGATGATGAGGAGAAGTTTTTTAAAGTGAAGCAGGAACTGTTAGACTAAAAATATGGATGGTTGTTATGTAACGAACTTATTTTGTTATATATATAAATCAGTATTCTCTATGTGATGATTTATATTTACTGCTTTCCATATAAAGTAAAATGAAAAGAACCTAAAAACAGAACATCAGGGTCAACCAAAACAAAAGATAAAAACACCAAGTACCTATCAGAGAGATAATTTGTCATAAATAAATAGGGGGAGATTGTTGGGTCAGAGACCCCACTAAATGTAATTTATAGATGACAAATTCACTTAAGTGTTATAGTTCACTGCATCAGTTAGCAGCAAACAAGTTAGAGTAGAAAAGAGAAACTGTCGCTGATCAAACCTGATCAGCGACATAAACACTTAGAATATATTTCTTATTCTTCTCTAATCACTGCATATGTTAGCAGTGATTCTCTTGTAACTTGAAGCATTCTCAAAGCATCATCATTCACTGATGATCATTTAACCTTCATGTTACTAAGGCTGTCGCTGAAAAGATCAAGTTCCATCTGCTGAAGTCGAAGACTGAAGACAGAGACAGAGAGCAGTTCAATGATGTGGAAATCATCACTGCTCTACTGACCAGCGGTTCATGCCTTTACCTGCAAGTACATTGGGTCTGACAAATACCCAACGTACAATAGGAGGTCAACTTATGCAGCATACAAGAAAGCGTGCATATCTTTTCTAAGATATGTACGATCACTTATTGTACATTTGCATTTAATTCCTTGTACCTTCTTCTGTAACCTAGGAATAAATTAATGTATAAACTTTAATCCTAGGATGTACTGTCACTTTCAAATGTTGAAAGTTACTTTACTGTCCCAACTAATATGGTGTTGACATGTGTTTTACTTATATCTCATTGTGTGAGAGTATAAATACCACGCTCAATAACCATATTAAACGTCCAGAATTTTGTATTCGAGATCAACTAGTGATAACGCACGTTCTTACTCTCTAGTGAACCAAGTGCCCTCACTTATCTGTTAAGTGTTGATCACTAAGCCTTATCAGCGAGCTATTCGCTGATAAGCTGTTGAGACCAAATTTGTCACAAGTTAGTTTACTTAGACTTGTCTGTCTTGTCTATTTCCGCAAGTAAACTCTGTAAAGTATTCATTTGATTCATATCAATAAAAGAAAACTTTAAACTTGAATTTGTTTGTCTATTTACATTTATTGTTAGTAGTTAAAACATTTTAGTTGATAAACCGAGACCAACAATTTTGACCTTGAACCCCTGTTAATCAACCAGCCCGCATCCACCGTCTAAAAGTTTTTTTTTCTTTTATTGAAGCAACTATTGGTCTTGTTGGTCTCGCTATTGTTAATATTTAGATCTGGGTTCATCGTGATTTCGTCCCAATCAACATTTCTAACTATTGTGGGCTCCTCCACGATATATATTATCTATGGCTCGACAATGACTAAAATAACATTGCGAGCATGGTTATTTATATTAATCAATACATGTGAAAAATATCATAATATAGTAGTTACTTTTGTGATATCGAAAGGGTGAAAAGTAACTTTCAAGAAATAAATATAGCAACATGAAATGCATGTGACTTTTTTGGTTTATTGAAAGATGTACCAATCAACATGTATGGAAGTGGCCTATGGCCATGATATGAAAACTTGACTTAGACCTTTAATTTGAAATACCTCTGTTCATGTTTAGTAAGCTGATATTCATTCTACCGAGATCGATCTCAATCACTACGGTATGAAATTACAAAAAAAATAAAGTATAATCAATAATAAACTAAACATAAAGAATAAATTATTATTACACCCAAATTTTTCAACAGCTTGTAAAATCACAGGACTCTTGGACCATTTAAAATTCACTATATATAAATGATATCACAAAAATAAATGCTCGACTCAACACTTTCGAATACACTTACACATCTCTAAACGACAAATTACGATAACGAAATCGCTTTCGATATTATTGAATCACCAGAAGAAGGGACTCCTTTAGACACCATCAAGTCAAAATCTTTAACAAATAACTCATTTAGACAACTTTCAATTAATTTGTTCATCGAGTTAACTTTTTCATTAAATCAAGTTGATCGTCAAAAAAAATTAGAATTTGAAAACATTACCAAATTAGTCAAACACTTTAATTAATTCTATTAGAACCCCAATAGATTATGATATAAAAAAATATGAAAAATGATATTATTTTCTATAACATATCCTTGATTATCCTCTTAACAAGTTCATCGTGTCACATGGAATAATGAAAAAAGGGTATGAGATCGAGAAGAGAATGTAGATTACAAGAAACGTGTTAAAGACGTGTAAACGTATATGCATTTAGGTTAAACTTTCTTGTAGTTTTTATTCACAAATTATTACAATTTGTTTTTGATAATAATTCTTATATTTTCCTTCACAATAATGCCAAATCTTGTAAAAAAAATCATTTCCTTATTATCCTGCCAATGATTGTAAATCACGAATGGGACATTTTAGTTCAACATTCATGAATCATTCAAATTTATGTCACACGAGGCTAATGCTACTACTATTATTATTATTAGACCTATGTATTCGCACGAGGAGACATGAAAGCAGTATTCTAAAAATCAGGGTCAACCCGGTCGATTGGACAGTGATTCGGACTCGAGGTCGCGTCAATGCAGGGCGGGTCAATGAGTGTTTTCGGCTCGGAACGAACCGGTTGATTTTTCAGTTGAATTGGGTTGAACCGTTTTTCTTTTTAATTTTAAAAATAAATAGGAACCAAATCTAAACATTTTAGGCCCATGGTTGAACCGGTTGGTCGGACCAGTCGAATCGGACCCGGGAGGTTGGCCAGGTCAACCTTTAACCCAGGTTTGATAACATTGCATAAAAGTAACTATAGTTTTTTAAGTAGATAATCATTATAAAGGATATTATTATAAAAGTTCATTTTAGATTAATTAACTAGTTACATAAGGTTCATTGGCGTAGTTATTTGATTTTGTGACTGCATAGTTCACGTTTGACAATTGTTTTGAGTAACCTTGTTTTGTCAATCCATTTTTGTTTTAAATACTTTTTTTATAAACCTATATTTTATTATAGTGGTTGTTGTGTTACTTTACATTTTATGGTATTTCATTATAGTTAATTCAATTTTTCATGAAAATGTACTTTTATTATGAGGGTTTTTTTATGTGTTTTTTTTACCTAAAATAATGAAAGTTTAAGGTTTTGGTGTTTATGGTTTTCAAAAATATGTACTTTCATATATATGTATATGTATACGATCATAAATAAGAACAAAAATACCATATTTTAAAAACTTTTACTAATAATCGTTAATTTTATTTAAATTAAAAATAAAAAAACAAATAGAATATGGTCAATCACTTCATATATTACCATCTCCGAATTTCACTATCTTAACAAATATTTATTTTTTATTTTCTTGGTTTTATATTCTTTTAACTTTAAATAAAGATATCAGTATTCATTATTCTGAAAATTGATTTTCGTTTTTATTTTTTTATTTTTATGATTTAGTACAAGTACCAAATCTATATATTCTTAATAATTTTACAGAGAGTAAATAAATTTCGTATTAGAGAAAGCTATTTAAAAAAAAAATAAAAAAACTTTGTTAAAGAAAATGAAAAAGAAAAAGTTTAGCTATGAAAATCAAATATATTAATAAAAAGATAATTGAGAGATACAAGTGGTGGTCAAAGTTTTGAACTTGTTGACAATATTTATTTTGTTTGTTAGGTTATTAATTATTATTCATGATGTTATTGTATTTTAGATTTCAACTAATTTGACAAAATCAAATAATTTTATTAAATAATTAAAATTTGAATAACATCGTCACTTAACTCTTATATTATATTTAAAACTATTATTATTATTATTATTATTATTATTATTATTATTTCTATTCACGCTCAGTAATTTGATTTCTAGTATGTTATGATAGCTTTTAAGTGATGAAAATATAATTAAATTAATTACGACATAATAATGCACGTTATAGTCAATTAATAACTTAAAGTAACAACACTTTGCTTGTAAATAAACGATGAAAAGGATATTGACAGGACCACATAAAATAATTTGGCCCGGTTCGATCAAAGTGTATGTGAACTTTTGTGTGAGCATGTAACGATAGATAAAATCATTAAAAGTTAACATTTATTATATTAAAATAAGTTGGAGTTCAGTGTATATGATATTATCTATATAAATTGATATATCATTTTACAATGCAGAAAATTAATTTTAAATATATTTAAGTGAAAGTGATTGAAGTAAAATTAATGTTATCGTAAAATAATAATAAGAAAGAATAGATAGCAAAACGTGTCAATTACGCCGTGATACAAATTAATCTAATCGCTCAAAAAGGTGATGTCGCTTAATTAGTCTAAATTTATTTTATTATAAAATAATACTAAGTTATAACCCGCGATAACGCGGGTCAAATTTAATTTTTATTTGATCAATTTTTTTATATAATTTATCGACCTGCAATGATGGGGTCGAATTTAATTTTTATTTGGTCAATTTTTTATGTTGTTTATTAACCTGCTATAACGCGGGACAAATTTGATTTTAATAAAATGAATAAAATATTGTGGCAATTTTCTTATATAATTTATACACTCTTTAATTTTTATAAATGAATAAAATATTTAGTCTAATTTTTTATTTAAACAAATACATCAAATATTTAAGAGGTCAAATGTGTTATTATATGAAAGAAATTAAGATTTTTAGATCGTAAAGGGTGGAAAACAATGAAGGGCTAAGATTCCTCCATGGTATCCTCTTTTAATTATATATAAAGAAGATAAAGATTTATTTTACGATAATTAATTTCCACATAAATTTTTTTATTAAAATGAATATATTTGAAAACAAAGATAAATATAACATTGACATAAAAGCTTATAGTTGTTAACTTGTGACTCAATTTGCAACTAGAGATTTTAATGTTTAACTTGTGATTCGTGACTCGACTCGACTTGACTAATGGAAGTCACTATTTTACAATAAAAATATCTATCTATCTATATCTTTATCTATATATATTATATGAGTATAAAAGAATGCTTTAAAATTTGTCACTTAGACAAAGATATCATATAACAAACTTTTAAGATTTTTAATTAATTAATTAAAATTAAATTTGACTTATAACATCTATTTATATATTATATATATGATAAAGATATACATGTTAATTCTATTTAAATATTAATTAAAAAATAATATTAAATTATTAAATTTAAATCTATTATTATTATATTCTTTTCATTACAATATTACATATCTTTATGATTTCTCTACGTAAAAAGTAATATGGTTGGATAGCTTATAGGAATTAGGAATTAACCTACGGAATATTAACTTACTATAATAATTAATTAATTATCAGTTAATAACTATATATCGATCTAAAGAACAATGAAGACAAGTAAAGTAGTAAACTTTCATAATATAATATTTATAATTCTTTTGTCAAAATGAAATCATGCAATTATCCTTCAAAAGGTATTTAAAATTAGATACGTACATAACACCTTTAAGTGTTTTTATATTGTCATTGAAATGGAACACATTTCTCAGCCGATGTATTGCGACTTCAATTGTAGGTGTTATTTCTTCCTATTTTAATTCAATCGTGCATTTTGTTTTACCTCCTCAATCCGTGATTAAAATCTATGAATATATATGGTTTTTGTTTGTAAAATTTCCTAAGACTTTTTATTGTGTAATAAATATACACGATGTTAGTTATATCATTATTTGTCATGTATCTGAACTAAACCTATTCATACAATAAAATAATGATGATGATATATATGTTAATAAATAAATAACTTGACCACATATCAATAATAAATAAACATTACATTATAAAGATTGTATTATCAAATTGTCATGCATCGTACGTGTTTATAACTAGTATATATACTACAGGAGTACTAGAAGAATACCCGCGCAATGCAGCGGAAAAAGTTTATTATTAATTCAATACTAGTATTATATATTCTGAAATATTTTAAAAATTCAAAATTATATGACAATACACGAAAAATGCTGTTTTGTAAGTTGGAAAATCACTTTTGACAAAGTTTCAAAAGAAAATTGTAACAAAATAACTCAAAGTTATAATTAATGAGAGTTCAATAATTAGGGTTATGTTAGTCATTTCTATGGATTTTTAAAAAAAAAAACTCTTACTAATTGTATGGGTAAAATAATCATCTATTTTAAAGAAAATATCTCAAATGCATCATATATTAGTATATAGATATAGATAAGTTTAACTTAAAATTAAATATTATACATTAATTAGTTTATGGTTTAACAAATGTTTGTATTAATGACAATTTAATAATTAGGGGTATGTTAGTCATTTTTATGGATTTTGAAAAAGCTCTTAGTAATTGTATGGGTAAAATAGTTCTTTCTATTTTAAAAAAAAAACATCTCAAATGCATTATATAATAATATAGATACACGGAAGCTCTAGGTTTGCACGTAGGCAAATATACCACTTGACAAACTCTAAAAATACAAAAATAATTAATTACATTTAATTTCATAATATTAATATTATTCTTTAATTCCTTAAAAGTAGTAATTGAATTTTTTTGTGGATTTTGTAGTAATTAAAATAAAACTAAAAATAAATATTCCTATAAACATGGTTTATTTACGTGAGTATCTTTTGTCAATGTAAGATCTCATATTAAATATTTACTTATTTTATTATTATTATTATTATTATTATTGATAATAAAAGTATTTCAATTATTAGTGACGATAAATGTAATATGATAACTAATTATCTATCAAATAACTTATTTATAACATATATTAAATGGTTATCTATAAATAGTTCGTAACTATTACGGTTCATAGAATACCATAACATTGATTATACATATTTATCGGTAAAACTATAAATCGTGGTATATAATAGAGATTCAATAATTCAATAAAATATTTCTTTTTAAACTTTTTTGTTCCAACTTTATCTTTTAACCAAATATCTAATCGACATGTCAATTTTTTATATCCTCTTATTTTTTGTTCATTGATTACATGTTAGTTAAATTATATTATTCATTATCAAACTTTCTTACATAAGAAATAGGGAATTATGCCATTATTTCTAAGGTTTTGTAAAAGTTGATTTTCTTTTTCTCACATGTTGTTCTTTATGATTGAATTGGGAATTGGACTATATCTTGAAGTTTTGGATACGTTAGATATTCAATTAACTGAATTACATTATATATAAGTGTTCTTATTTCAAGTTACAACCACCTATTTATTTTTTAAATGATGAATAAACATTGCATTACAAAGATTGTATTATTTAGATTGTCGTGCATCGCTCGAGTTTATAACTAGTATATATATGTGTATATTATTGTTTAAGATTTTTGTTCACGAAGAGAAATAGAACATGTTGACAGTCGATAATTAAGTCTTTGACCGGCAATCAACATAATAACTTAATTTAAAATAGATTATAGTAATTTTTTTTTCTATTTTGTTATTTTCTTTTTTGTATTACATTACACTAAAAAGTTGTATGATTTTCTAACTCATAAGAGTTGCACAAAAATAGGAAGAGTCACTCACGGCTTGGAAAAGTTAATAAACGACTAGTAAAAGTCAAAGTCATTTAAAAGTCGGGGTCCGAGTGCTTCGTTTTTTGAATTTTTGACTCACCTCGTAAGAATCGACTCATAACTCGTAAAAGTATAACGACTATGTAAAGACTACCCAAGAGATTAAACTCGCTACGTTCAAATATATAAAAATTTATTTCAAGGCATAGTTATGATTTTAAAATAAAAATAGTTGACTAGTTATTATTTAAACGAAAATTTAATCTCTATTAAATAGAATTACTTAGAGACCAAAAAGGTCAATAAATGGTCATTGACTTAAATTTGCCACATACTGTTTTATTACACCACCTAAAGAAATATTGAACGAGTTCACTACTATGATCGGGCTTCATCATTTTCCTATGGGAGAGCGTCATTTTCCGTGTTTTAACAAAGATGGGACAAAAATGAGCAAACTAGCGCCTTTTGGTGTCAATTAATTTTTCAACACTTGGAAAGATGTTTCTGTCAAGGCGTTGGGTAGTTCTATTTCATATCATAGTCCAATTCTTTTATCTTGTGGCTCGGTCAATTTTGGGCCGAAGTGTTTCAAAGTGTTGGACCATGGCATGGAGGATTTCAACATGTTGACTGAAAAAGTATTAAGTTCAAGAGAATTTAGGGGTACGTCTGACATTATTTTAAAAATGAACTTGAATACCTAAATGATGAAATCAGATCGTGAAGTCGTAAGCAATATGCTGATAAGAATCAAAAGAGGAAGGAGCTTCATGATCGTCTCTTGACATGGGATTCTAAAGCTGAAAATAGTGATCTCTCTGCAAGAGAACTTTTGGGTAGAGATGAAGCCATAATGGATTTGTTAAATCTTGAACAAGCCGGGAGAAATACTCTAAAGCAAGCTAGTAGGGTTAAGTGGGCCGTTGAAGGAGATAAGAACACGAGGTTCTTTCATGCTATGGTGAATAACAACAGAAGAAAGCAGAATATTCTTGGTACAATTCTGAACGGGATCTATGTTAGACGAAGTTGATGTGTCGTTTTTGGAATCTCTATTCTCTTTAGAAGAAGTCACTTCCACTATTCGGAACCGTGAAGGGTCTAAATTTTACTAGCAAGACGGTTTTAACTTTAATTTTGTAAAGAAGTACTGGGACTTCCTTAAATTCAATTTCTTTAACTTTATTAAATATTTTAAATCCACGAGTAGATTGGCAAGGGGATGTAACCGGTCTTTCATTGTTCTTATTCCTAAAAGGTCGGACCTGCTTGAAACAGTGATTACCGCCCTATTAGCTTGATTTAGTGTATGTATAAGGTCCTTTCGAAGCTTCTATAAGTCAGTGAGAGGCGGTGAATCATTAGTCTATGATTAATTACCGATTTATGTATTTAAAATTTGGAAAATTGTCCGTTTTTGTCCCTATGGTAGTCGCGTTTTGACACTTCTATCATTTTTCGAGTTTGGTCAATCTTTTTGTCACCCAGGTTGGTATTTTTACCGGATTTGTCCAATTTTCTAACTTCCGTTAAGTTTTTCGTTAACTCTTTGTAAAATGACCAAAATACACTTCCTTTCATCTCCTCTTTTTTGCCTCTTCCCTTTACTTCCAAACCCTAACCCTAATTTTAATTTCAACCACCTGCTGCCCAAACACAAATCGAAATAAAAACAAAAATTGAAATCGAAACAAAATTCAACATCAATTTCAAACCAAAATTAAAGAATGTTTAATTAAGGACTTGTCTGTGCAATTCAACATCAATTTCAAACCTACACTTGACATGGCAGTTCCTTTCATGACTTGTATGTTCAATTTCAACACTAGAAGAAAGCTAAGCAAGTCTAAATATAACATCCAGTACCTGCAAATCATTGCAAGCATAAATTAAAGTGAAAACATAAAAGCCAAAAAACCAATTAATGGATTGTGAATTTTGTGTTTGTACCATCACAACGTAGTATACACTTTTGCGTGATACTGCAAGTTTGTCTCAAACACCTGCTACCCAAAGTCCAAACAAAAATCAAAATCAAAACACCGTACATGTAAGTATTACAGATTCTATTGGTAGAGGCCCTTTTCCATTGTCGTTAATTTATGAATCAAATCCCCCCATTACAAACCACATTTACTCACTCTGTTTCTCACGCACAATCCTATTTGGATCGAGTGTCGGCCGGAGATCCGGTTCGGGTCTTATGGTCACCGGTTTACTAGTAAATCGCTGTCAATTTGATCCCGATATCAAACCATAAATCGCCGCAAATCTAAAAATAAATTCTAAACCACAAATCGTCGCCACCCCACCACCTGAAATCCGCCGCAATCCGCCATCGTGCACGCCCTTTCCGACTATGTAGGTCACCGTTTATGTGTGTTTTTGCTAGATCTACGAGTTTTAATAGGTTCCGATCTAGTGAATGATTAGGAGTTTCGTTTTCGTGGTTTGTTGTAGGCGGATCTAGAACTAAGCTTTTTAAGTCTTCGAAATTCAGTGATGGTGGATGGTGGTTGTGAGGCGGTTCAAATGGTGGTTGTAGGTTGTTCGAAACATGTCGCCGTCGATCGGGTAGGGTTTGAGTGAAGAAATGGTGGGTGTGTAGAACAAGAGAAGCTAGGAGAGAGACAGGAAGTTAGGTGAAGAAATGGTGGGTGGGTTTGATAATGAAATTAGGGTTTGAGTTGAGTCATGATGTAATGAGGGTATTTTAGTCATTTTATAAAGAGTTAACGACAAATTTAACGAAAGTTAGAAAATTGGACAAATCTGATGAAAATACCAACCTGTGGGAAAAAAAGATTGACCAAACTCGAAAAAGGATAGAAGTGTCAAAACGCGACTACCACAGGGACAAAAACAGACAATTTCCCTTAAAAGTTTTTGCTTAAAGTTTGGATGATTACTTAACTAGGTATTATAACTAAATATGCAAGTAAGTAAATAGTTTAAGGCGTAGAAGAAAATCACCAATCGGCATCTAGATTTATAGTGGTTGGGGTAACCGTTAAGTAGTCCACTTTAATTCACTCCCTGATAACGCGATATCGGGATTTCTCCACTATGATTCAATCATTTTCACTAATAGGAATGAAAACCGTTCAGAGTGTTGTTTCTTTTTCAATAAGAACACAATACTAATCTTCTTTAACTAAAAGAAGATCACCTAACCAAACTCTCCAATTTTTATAATAAGAAGCCTAAATACCAATTGAAAATTCTTCATCTTTCAATATGGAAGTTACAAACACCACCAATGTATTGATGTCACCCTGATTAGTCGGTTCTGTCAGAGCGTGTCATCTTCTGTTGTGGTTGCCAGATGGTGACCGAACGGTGCGCTCTCAGTGGGTGTTTTATATTTGTAGTGCTAGATATCCTAAATTACTTAATACGTACTAGGGCTAGTAAGTGGTGAGTATGACTAATGTGTCGTTCTTAAAGACTAGCTGAATTGAAACTGAAACGTTTCAAGCAAATGTGTTCTAACTAGTGAGGGTGTTTATCAAAAGTAGGGAAGTTTTGGGATTTAATTATACTAAAGTAAATCAAATAAAAGGTAATGTAAATGCAGATAATAAAGAAGCGGTGTTTGTTATGATTTTGTTAGTTATATTATGAGATGATGCGTTTAAAGTTGTATTTAACAGAGACGTTTATTAGGTAACTTATTTACTTGGTTATATTAAGAGCCACTAATGTAGATGCTAAAGTCCCTACTAATCGATTAGCATGTCACCAGGAATTTGGTCGTAATGATTTTGATCGGAAAGGTGTTGCTCAACTTTCAGCATTGTCCAGTTACGAGAATAATGACCCTTCTTGGGATGTGAACATCCCAAAGTGTATAAATAAAGTAGCAAGAACCCTTTTTAGGTTCGATCGTTCTTAACATCGTATAACAATTAATATAACCTTAAGGTCTAGTGTTTTAATTTGTTTTCCTAGCATCAGTAAAATCTAAAGGTGATAGATAGAAATATAGAATGCTTGTTGATTCTTGGTCTTTCGTTTTTAGATTTATAAACTGAGTTTGTATTTTAGCACCTTGAAAGCTATATTTATGATTTAAAAAAATCTTTCCAAAAATGTACCAAGGAATCCCTAAGCTTTTGGCAAGGTGATCTATTATCGGTATTTCCATAAATCCAAGCTCAGACCATGTTTAGAAAACGTCATATGGTTGTTGACAATGTAATTTAAATATTAGATAGTTGTTCCATTGCTTTAAGTACATACACTATGTTGTTCACAGTGTTTTCCATAATAGTTACTATGTACTATTAGTGTTTCCATAGTAATCTTATGATGTACTGTTACAGTGAACACATCGTGTCGTAATCTAGACCATAGTTATTTTATAGCTTAAGTATTTCACGATGCCTTTCATAGTATTTTCCATAGTAGTTACGATGTAATCCACTTGTAGTGTTTCCATATTAACCTACCATGTATTCTTACAATGGTTACATAGTGTCGTAATTAAACCAAAACATAAATAATTAATTACTATGTATTAAGGGTTGCGAAGTCTTAATATCAAAGTTTTAATCACTTTCATTAGTGGAAAAACGATATCTAGAATAAGGTTTAAAATCATAAAATAGAAAACATAATTAAAACACTACGTTTCTGATTAAATAGCGTAACATTATCCCATAATTATTTAACTAACTACATCATAATAAACATGCAAGTAACTACTCGCTAATCATGGTAAGTCTTAAATCTAGCATAATAACAATAATATTAAACATTGTAATTAAAATAGATAAATGAGAGAGATAATTGTTGATTATAACGAGTACGTAATAAACTTGAAATTACAAGAGCTGGACTCCGATCGTACTTAAAGCATATTAAAAATCTTCAGTTACTATTCCTAATCTAGAGAGAGAAAGCTAGAGAGATAAACTACTAATTCTGAAGTAATTGTAAGTGAATTAGGATAATTTGGTTGAAGGAGGAGTTGAATATATATATAGACGTGTCCCCGAACCATATTTTGACCGTTTGAATCGTATTTGACCATAAAAAATCCAACCCGTATTGCGCGAACCATACCAAGACACAAGCTTTATTGAGATACGGGTCGAGTGAGCCATATACGGTTCACATCCAACCGTATTGCTGTCAAAATTGTTTGAAAATATATCTTTCTTTTTTTTAAATCATTTCAAAACACATTTTTCCATAGTCAAACTTTATAAATCAGTTACCAAAAAGATATAAAAACTTTAATCATGATTTTTCAAATGGTTAAAACATTAAACACATTAGAGAAACATAAAAGTACATATTTATAGAGTACACTTAAACTTACATATTTGTATTTTCTTATTTGAATTTATTCAAAGGTTGGAGGCTTTTTGAAAGATTCCCTATAGCCATATATTTTTATAGAAATACTTTTATAATTTTGAAATTTTTATAAAATATTTCACAAAGTTTCTTAAATAACTTTGGTTTTATAAAGTGTTGAGCATTTAGAAATTAGGGATCAAAGTCATATTATTTAAACAACTAAGAGTTGACTAACCTTGACTCAAATGATGATTCAGAGACACGAATGTTTGATTGGTTGACCCAAACTTTGACCTGATAACGTAAAAATGGTCCAGCAGGAACACGGTCGAACCCCGGTTCGACTGTGATGGGACTGTGAACCTGCTTTCCAAATTGTTACTCATTCTCTTATTGGTTTACCAGTATCTTTCACACAATGTTAATGTAACTATATAAGTTCTAATAATTAACATAATCACTATGTTAATCATCTTTGCAATCATCAAACAAGTAGAGTGCCTTTTCACAAAATCATTTACGGTTAATTAAACCAAACATGCACTAACAACCTCTTTTAATGAGTTTGGCACGAGTTATTCACAAGATTATTTGTCCTAATCAAACAACCTTCCTTGAGGGACGACATATTCTAAACGGTAGCATTATAACAAACGAGGTGGTGAACTGTGCTAATAAGGAGGGTATTAAACTTCTTTTTTAAGTGAATTTTGAAAAAACTTTTGATATTGTGAATTGGACTTCTCTTCATGATACTATGATGCGAATGGGTTTTGGAGAAAAATGCTGCAAATGGATTAATGTGTGTGTTTCATGAGTTTCTATTCCATTTTTAATAAATGGCTTGCCATCTGAATATACTATGAACGCAGGTTAAGACAAGGTGATCCGATGTGGCAAAAAATCAGCACCGGATGAAGAAATCGAGACCCACACCCGATTTGACTAGGGAATCCCCGAGTTGACCGGGGATGGGGATGGGTACGGGGAATCCCCGAATTTGAAAACCGGGGATGGGGCTAGGGATGGAAATACCCCTCGGGTCCCCATACCTGTACCCGTACCCGATGGTGATTTTATTGGGTCGTCGAACCACACGCGAATTATATATATCATATAAATGTTACATAGCATAAATTATATACATTTTTCTAATATATTAAAATTCTTAATTTTCAACAATTCTAATATCTTATCAAACTGTATGCTTAATTTTCTCAATCCAATACTTCATGTTGTCAAAGTCGTTTTCCCATTTTACTAATGTGTTACTCAAAGTTGTTTCAATTCATCAAAAAGTCTTAGACACCTTCTTGTATTTCTCTGTAATAATAAGTTAGTGTCACATTTAGTATCGCAATAAATCATAAGAGTTTATATGATATATTTTATTGGTTAATGTTGTCATTTTGATAGTTTTTTTATTTTTTTAAAGTTAAATTCAGAGTAAAGAAAAAATTCCCGACTACCCGATGGGGATCCCTGATTCTCATAGGAGACGAGAATGAGGATGCAAAATCGATCCCTACGGGGCTGGGGGAGGGGATGGGGATGAGGAGTGGGAAATGGGGATGATGGAAATGAGATCCCTGACAATCCACCCCCCGTTGCCATCCCTATTTTTTATTGTGGTTGAGGTTTTCCAAGTTATGACTCTTGAAGCTTGTAGAAAAGGTATCTTTAAGGGGTTTTCGTTATATGAAGACGATGCAAACTTATCTTTATTGCAATATGCCGACGATGCCTTATCTTTTGGTGCGTAGTCAAAAGCAAATGTTTCTGTTGGTACATGTTTGTGACAACAGCTTCTATTGTGTAATAGATTAGTTTTTGTAATAGTCTTTGATATTAATGAATGAATATTTTGTTAAAATAATTCTTTATTAATATAATGTGTTAGAAATATATTGTATGAATATAGGTTCATACGAACTTACTCAAGGTACGAACTGGTAGGTTCGTACGAACCTAGCAGCTTATAAATATAAAGTTCGAAAATATTATTTCTAAGCTTTCATACGAACTGAGATCAATGCACTAGGTTCGTACGATTCATCCTAGTTCGAATACATTCGAAGTAAGGGATAGTTATTGAGATAAACGTGTTTTGAACACTAGTATCGTTTCTAAGAGTATTCCGCACTCTACAAGCGTTGTTACCCCGTTGGATCCGTTCAAGGGTGACCTATAGTTTCTAATTTAATTCAAATTCTTGGGTGTTTTCACAAGGTGTCGTTAAACAACCAAACGGTAATTCCAACCTAGAACCTCACTTGACACGTATCACTACCATATGACCAAAACATTTGACATACACATGTACAATCTATCATTTTTGACCCAAATTACATAACATAACATTTGAGTTATCTTCAAAACTTATCACTTGCACAAGTGTTCCAAAAAGGGTGTACAATATCATGAGCAAGATCTAAAGAGATTGAACTTGTTACCCGAAGATATAACAAGCCCCCACCACTAGCTCCCCTCGGGTTTCTTGCCCAAATCTCCTCATGACCCGCTCGCTTCACCTACAACATTTAACAACAAAATGGTAAGCAAATAGCTTAGTAAGTATTGGGCTCGAACAAAATACATAGCATATGTAACATTAATGATACTTAATTCTCTACCATTTCAATTCATAAGAATTGAACTCTACCTTGTCAATCCATAAGGATTAACCTCTAACCATCAAGCTAATGTATATTTGAAGACACTTGTATTCCAAATGCCATTACTTGACTCTATCCATCAAGAGAATACAAATTTGACTATACTTGTAACTCAATGATTATTACCTTGCTGTAACCATCAATTACTTACCTTAATATTGATTTGTGAAGCTATTTGAATGTTCTTCAACTCTTTGATCAGCTAATCATATAAATACATACACACTTATTACTCACAACACCATACAACCTTTTATCAATTATATTACCAATTTTAATTTTTCTTCTCTTTTCAAATCAACAACTAGGTGTTATAATTCTTAACACCAAAAATTTCTAACATAAACTTGGTGTTATACTTTCTAACACCAACTTTCATCTCTAACCATTTATTTCAATCTTTCTTTTAAAATACATATGGTATTGGGTGTTTAGTTTTTCTTTTCAAGTTAAACATAAATCATCATCATCAAAATCTCAACATACACATAACACCACCAAACACCCTTACCATATATTCATGTCTCATTTAAATAGAACTTTCTATTTAAGTAGTCTTTTATTATATACAAAAGACATATACAATCACACTTTAACTCAATTAGACATCTCTACCCAAATTTCTCTAATTAGGGTTTGAGTCTATGAACTCTAGCTTTCAATTAAGGGTAAGATGAATAAATTTCACCTTCAATCTTGGTTTAGTAGCTAAAAGTATTGAAACTTAGTTTAATCTTACCATTAGTTTATAAGAGATTACTTCTTCCTTCCTTCTTGTTCTAAAAGCGCCACCACCACAATACTCCTTTCTCTCTTTTATTTTTGTTAATTAAAATGAGGAGGAAGTTAAGAAAATGTAGATTTTATTTACTAATTTTATTTTTTCACCACTAAGTTACTTATCTTGACATATTTAGCCCCTCCCTTAACTCCTCTTTGCGCATTTGACCCAATACATCTACATTACTCGAAATATAATTCAAAATATTCATTTATTTGTAATTAAGTAATAATTTATTTAATATAAATAATACCTTTAAATATAGGGGTGTTACATATCAGTGAGCTTGAATCAATACGAAACTGCTTTTTCTGGGGCTTTAAGGAAGGCGAAAAGAAGATAAGTTGGGTTAGACAACAGAATGTTTTAGCTTCCAAAAAAGCAGGTGGTCTCGGAATGGACAGTTTAAAAGCTAAAAACATGTGTTTAATCCTGATGGCACAAAGTGATTAAAGAATTTTATGGTGATGAAGGTGATTTTGATCAATCCATGGGAACATGTTTGAAAACAAGTGTTTGGGTAAAATTATAACTTGTTGTAGTGAAATTGATGACATGAATCTTGGATTTAAAGGCTCGTTTTCAAAGAAGATTTTAAACGGTGTGTAAACTTGATTTTAGTGGGATGTTTGGGGCAACTGATCATCCATTAAAATAAAAATATCCCTTGTTTATTCGCTTTATATATGAATAAAAATTGCACGATTACTAACCTGTGGAAGCTTGAAAATGGTTCTTGGCGTGTCAGTTGGGATTAGAGGCAGTAGCCTCGGGGGCGTGCTTCAGGTGAATTGCAATCCTTATTAAAATTAATTGGTTACCTTTCTCTCACTGACTCTCAAGATGACTAGTGGGTGTGGAAACTTGACCCATCATGTTCATTTTTAGTCAAAACTTTATCCTCTTTGGTGCAAAAAAGTTACTTGTCAAAGGCAATTCAGACCATAGTTTTGTTTGGAACTCTTGGTTCCCAGCAAGATTAATATTTGCGCTCAGAGAATGGCCATGGATAGGCTTCCTACACGTGTGAATATGTCCAAACGGGGTGTTCTTGGCGTTTATTCTTCATGTTCATTTTGCAATTTAGAGTTGGATTCTTTGGACCATTGCTTATTGTTTTGTTCCAAAATTCGTCCAATAAGGCTCAAGTTTTGGAGGTGGTGGAATTTGTTTCCTCCGTAGATTATATCTCTCCCCCACATTATCTCAAGAGCTTCTTTCGGTGATAAATGGATTGCTAAAACCTTTAGAGAAGTATGCTTCGTTGTTTTGTGGTCGATTTGAAAATGGTAGAATATGATCGTTTTAGCCCGTGCTGATGTGGTTATATTAAGATAAAATGAAGATATTTTTCTAGAGATTCAACAAAGATCTCTTCTTTGAATTTGAAATCGGTGCTCGCATAAAGATTTCTCATGGAGGCAATGGGTGTTGAATCCTCACTCTTTATGTGAATTTTAATCGCTATTGTTTTTAGGTGGGGCGATTTGTATTATTCTGCTTTTCAGTTGATATTGTCGTGTTTGATGGGCAACCATCTTGGAGCCCCTCTTGTTTCTTTGCTCTTTGTAGCATTTTGAGTTTTAATAAAACTTTACTTTTAAAAATAATAATATCGAACGAAACTTGATTCATACCCATTCTTATTCTAAGCAATGTATCATTCATACAATTTTGTTTATTTAGTATTTACGTATACTTCCTTATAAAGTATTTTCATGTTTTAGTTTAAAAAATATTTGAAATACCTAAATTACCCTTATAACCTTTTGCCCTATAAACATGTGTAACAACTTCCATATATAATGTCCAACAAACATTTAAACATTTTATATCTCCATTAAAATTTTAATTTTATTATTATTATATTTTTGCAAAAATAGACACAACAATTTATACTTTTATCAAACCTCAAAATCACTTCATTCATAAATTTAGTATGCTCATACTGAAATATTATCTATAAAATAATGAAAGAAATAATTATTTTGCTATTTAAGGATAACATGTTGTTTAACGAATATATAGTTCTTCGAAAATAACATATATAATTTAACGATCTCCGTCGTATTACGCGGACAAAATGTTCGTTTACTATTTATTATGGAACATAGTTAATTATATTTTTAAAAACAGGTTATGATATAACCATTTCTTAATTAAATATAAATATATAAATAAATAGACTCCAATTCACCAACAGTTCACTCGTTTTTATTTTTACTCAATAAACCACTGCACACTTAGGTTTCAAGAGGCACACTTTGACCCCTTCAAGGCTTCAACCATGACTTCAATGCATTTTCAATGAACTATAATAAAACAAGAATTATATGTATTATCGTTCAAGTGAGAGAAAATAATTCCCTACCCAGATGCCATTTCTTCAAATTTCCCCTCAATTTCAAGAATCTTGCCCTAATCCCCTTCTCAGTTTCAAATTTTAGGGCAATTTCAAAACCCATTAGCAAGCTGTTATTTTGAGATAAGGGTTTTTGTTGCTTTCTGAATCTAGAGCTAAAACTGCTGTACCCATTACATATCTCACCTTGAATTACAAAAAAAGTAGCAACTTTACAGTTTATATAAATGAGAGATTTTTCTTGTTTTGGTGAAAATGGTGTGCAAATTGCGGATGCTGCTTCTTCATCATCAAGTGCTTCAGTTAGTACATCTAGTGGTAAAATTGGTCAAAATCTTGTTACTTGTGTTTACCAGTGTAGATTGCGCAATTTTTCATGCTTCGTTATTACTATTTCTTGGACTAAAAACTTAATGGGTCAAGGTCTTTGTGTTCAAATTGATGACTCCACTAATCAATGTTTATGTAAAGTTGAAATTAAACCATGGTTGTTTTCTAAAAGGAGAGGGTTCAAGAATCTTGAAGTGGGTTCTAAGTTAATTGATATCTATTGGGATTTAGCTTCTGCGAAATTTGGGGTTTCGCCTGAACCACTGGAAGGTTTCTATTTTGCTATTGTGGTCAACCAAGATTTGATTTTGATGCTAGGTGATATGGAGAAAGAGGTGAAAAGTAAGATAGATGCATCTAGTTTTGCTCCTAATGTTGTTTTTGTATCCAAAAAAGAGCATATTTTCGGGAAGAAAAGTTATTCGACTAGAGCTCAATTTGGTGGTAAAGGGCAAGTTCATGATATTGCAATCGAATGTGATCTTTTGAGTACAAATGATCCGTGTCTTTTGGTTCGTGTGGATGGTAAAACAATGATGCAAGTGAAGCATTTGAGATGGAAATTTAGGGGAAATTATACAATTTTGGTGGATGGATTACCAGTTGAAGTGTATTGGGATGTGCATAATTGGCTATTCGGGAAGCTAATGGGTGAAGCTATTTTCTTGTTTCAAACGTGTTTATCAGCTGAGAAATTGTGGGCTAGTCAAACCATTTTGGAACCCTCTTGGTCAAGTTCGTTCCGTAGAGATCCACATTCACAAGGTTTAGGTTTTTCTTTAATGTTGTGTGCTTGGAAAAACGAATAGAAGTATGTTTTACGATACTACGTTTCCCACAATGTTATGCAATATGTTATTTGAATACATATTTTTTCGGATTGTTTTAATTCCTCTTACTTCTATTTTGATAAAAAAATTTTTTATGGTTTTATGCTTACTAAGTATGATAGACCATACTCTTATTTGATAGAATCATAATTGCTTTTATAGTTTTGCAGTAATACTCAAAACAGAATGTCGTGACTTAATGTTGTATAATCAGTTTAAATGTACATCCAAATTGGAAACATCCATGGAGAATTCAGCTATAGCAAACATGATGGTAATGCATCAATCTTTCGTTTACAGTTGAGCATCTGAAAATGTATCAAAATTTTAAAATAGCAATAACTGAAAGTTTGATTCACACAACAGAAAATATTAAAATTTGATAGGTACAATAGAATTTTAGGAAGTTGTTTAAACACTTAGCGGATCATTATATTCACAACGTATATATATACACATACGTTTTTGTTTCTTTTTCGTTATATTTCTGACCAAAGGGAAAGATCAGAGAATGCATCGGAATATAAAGACTCCATGGAAATTTGTCATTGTGGTTGCTACTAGCGTTATCAAAAGAAGAGGCGGTGAAATTTGTAACGGGTTTGAAGCCGATGCTGGTGTAAGCACCGGTCTGATGCCTGAACCACTGGTTGAACCCTGCTGAGCAATTGGTGCTGATGCATCAGGTGTCTCGGGTTCCTCGTCTGGAGTAATTTCGTATGGTGCTGGTGCCGGTGTCATTTCTGATGTCTCAGAACCTGAAAATATAATGGATTTCATAATCCTTTTGAATTATTTTGAATTAATCTGGATAGAAGTTTTGGTGCTTACTGCTAGGACTTGGGGGCAATTCTGGAGAATCCGCATTCGGTGGAAAAGCTCTAGGTGGAGGAAGTTTGGGTGGAGGTGGAACAAATAAAGCTGGACCTGCAGGTGAGTAAGTTATTACTCAATCAATTACTGAATTTCATGATTTTGGTGACCTATTGTTATTACTAGAGGTAGTAAAATAAGTGGGTTGGGCGGGTTAGGTAATGGTTCAAACTGGCCGGGTCAAAATGGGTAATCCTTTAGATAGGCTGTGTTGAAACTTGAAAGTAACTTTAGCCTACTTTCAACCCATTTTAATTTTTAGCCAAGTTTTAATATTTACCAGTCAAGTATTTGACCTATTTGAGATACAATTACAGGTGTCAGTTTCAACCCTTGTATCTAAAAATGGATGTGTTTGGGCTGTGTTTTGTCTCCAAGGGGTTGA
This sequence comes from Logfia minima, assembly GCA_963921325.1. Taxonomy (NCBI): domain Eukaryota; kingdom Viridiplantae; phylum Streptophyta; class Magnoliopsida; order Asterales; family Asteraceae; genus Logfia; species Logfia minima. Next base: position 39,674,765 of record OY992765.1, read on the forward strand.
GTGGGTAAAGTTTAAAGACTTAGTTAAAAAGAGAACGGGTAGACCGAGAGAAATGGGTGAAAAGTCAATCAAAGTGTTTTTGCTAGCTTTTATAAACTACTAAACTGCATAATTAACAAAAATTAAATCATTATTAAAAAAAGAGCAAATTTATACGTTAATTATAAATATAGTTCTTATAATCTTATATAATACATTATTAATAAAACTAAAACAATGAACAAAAAGGGTGTTGGTGGGCCGACCCAATTTGGGCCTGTAGTAACAATCGTCCATTTTGACTTTTGACTTTTGACTTTTGACCCGTTACTCAATCTACCCATTTGTCACCTCTAGATAAAATATAACGCTTATCAACCCGTTTTTAGGTAAATGAGTTGAAATTTCCATATCTAGCTAGTATAGTAAAAAAAATATACCTGCAGGAGGTAGCGGAACACCAGTGGCTGCAAAAATGAACAAAAGAATAGGAGGTGAGAGCTCAACAAAAGCAATAAGCATCGATACTATAACAACAAACCATAAAAGCTATTGAAACCCTTACATTTGCATTGTAGTGGTACACTTTTAGAGTTACAAGTTTTAGGAAGTGTAATAGCTAATGCCTGGTTGATAGGACTCGGTAGTGAAACAGGAACATTTCCCGTAACAATAAGACACATGCATTCCGAGCTCGTGGTCATGAGTGATTCAACCACATCACAGCAGCCTGTGGTTGGTGATCCTCCATTTGAACTACTTCCTGTGACGTAGTTTATACACGGGCTGAAGCTAGAAATCATTGATACCGTGCATGGAGTGCTAATTTGCCCGTTAACTGTAATAACTGAAATAGCTAGTATTGCAACCAATAGAGACATAAATTCCATGATTGATGAGGACTGGTGATGGTGTGATTGGGTTTTGTATAAAATTTAATAATTTATAGGTGGTTGGGGTGCACTTGTGGTGCTCTGGGAGTTGAACCACCTTGACTGGCTAAGTGACTATGTGAGTGGTTGGTTGATTTGTTTTGACTTGAAATATGCTTATATATGAGTTGCAGTCAAGTTAGGTAAAACTTTCAGTATTGTACAAATTCAGAAAGTTGAGAATACAGGAATCAAGCACTAGAGTGTACAGTACTTGTTCAATATCGGTTCAGTGCCGTTTTTGAAGTGGTTCAGTCTCTAAACCGGACTGTGAACAAAACTCAAACGGTAAGATGTACTGTCCAAGTCATTAATATTGGTTTTATGGTTTCGAACCAAGTTTAACACACAGTTGAAATCTAACTTCTTAGAGGAAAGTTAAACTTTGCTATTTCGGACAGTTAACTTTCTGTAACTTCTTCACTCTAGTTTTCATGTGTTTGTTACCCTCCTTTGTGGTCTATTGACCGTTTTTGTTGGTGAAGGCCCAAAAACCAAAAACTATAAACAAACAAAACCTATACACTTAAACAAAGCATTACCATTGATACCTACTTATTCACTACAACTGGCGCAAAGCTCTTGATAAGAACTCAAGTTGAGCTTTCATAAAATCGAACCATAATATGTATTTGAGCTTATTAAAAACTGGAACTCTAGTGTCATATAATATGTTTCGACCTTTAGTTTATTCTAAAATATTACGTGCATATTGTCTTGCTAAATTCCCAGTTGTTATTAGCAGGCCTTGTTTCTTTAAATGAGTGACATTTCTTGAGGTTGCTCAACTGTAATAGAAGTGGAATAGATGACACAGGTCAAATTGTAAGTTTGTTAAGAAAATAACTCTCTTTAAAGAAAGACTTTACTTTGACTTTATGTCATCTTGTTTAAAATCTCCCTCTTTCTATATAATTGCTAATTACCTGCGCCAATGTAACGGCAACAAATAAGAAAAATGTATTTGTGATCGGTAGTGATAGCTAACAATAATGACAATGAAAGAGATAGTCATAATTGTTTGCGGTGGTCATTAGCAACGTTGACCTACATCAATAATCAATAGTGATGTTTTAGCATGAGTGATTTATTAATTTTTTTTTTAATACGTTTGTAACTCTAAAGTAGATTTGTTGACACCCGTGAAATTTCTAATGTGTATATAAATATTTTTATGTTGTATCATGTATGATTCAATGTCTTTTTTTCTAATAGTAATAGAAAATTTTGTTTTAGCAATTGTTCAATCAAAATTAGAAAATGTTTGATATAAAAAAAAGAAAATGAGTATTATAAATGTATGATATTATGTTGAAAATTAATTTTTCTATATTTATCTAGTCAATTAGTATGAGTCAATTGTAAATGTTTTATTAGTAGATATTTAGGGCTGAGCATCCGTATCGAATTCTCATTCCCGTACCGGTACCAACCGGCTTCAAACGGTTCGATATTATGTATTCACTTTCGAACCAAAAATATAACTGATACTTCCGGTTTGATACTGGTATTTTCCCAATTTTACCATTTTGGTACTATACCTGAAATATATATGTTTTCCTTTGTTACTGTTCGTTTGATTCTTTCTATATTTTATAAAATTTATTTGGAAAAAAACATTAGTGAGTAAAACATTATTTTCGTGATCATATTATGTGTATGTGAACACAAAATGATATTTTTAGGTAATTAAACAAACTTAGAGTTGACTATTACTTATGAACACAATTGAAATTTTATAGAAGTCTTGCTAGTACTTTTTGATACAAAAATTCACGTCTTAGCACCCTAGTTAAATCGAATTCCAAGAATATTGCTTATTAATATATAGCCAAGACTCGTGACTTTGTCATTACAAAATCACATAACATGGTACAAAATAACGTTTTTGTATATATACTTTTTTCTTTGTCATTGTCATTCTATGTTAAATGATGATTTTTATAATTTGAGATACATTGATATTTATTGCTTTTGATTTTTATTGAATATAAGATACGTACACAAGGTTCACTCATATACATATTAGTTATTCTTATTTATTATTTTTTTGGGTACCAAACAGGGTATGTACCATTTTTACCGCAATGGTACCGGTACTGGAACCGTACAGGTACTATACCGCTTCAAACGATCCGGTATTCGGTACTAACTTTAGGGCCAAAAAGAAAACTGATATCAACTGGTTCGATATAGTTTGATACTGATTCTGTCACGAGCTCATCCTGTAGAGATTTATGAAATAAGAGAATATTTAATTATTTAATGTTTTATTACTTTTCATAATATTAAATCGATAACAAAGGTGTAATAGACATTTTGCATTTTTAAAATTGTAAGCTTTCAAAGAAAAGGGAGCAAGGATACCAACAAACTTTACGCTGATTAGGTAAGTATACTTACATTTCTATATCATGGCTAATAGCCTAATATAATTGGTGTGACAATTAAAAGCATCATACAAAGTAAATTCCCTGTTTTTGTCAAGGGATTATTCAGTATTTTGGTGGGTGACTTATATGTATAATAACTATACTCAGAATTCAATACTGTTTGATCATAAGATACAACCATGGGCCACAAAAACTCTACCTTTTCTAAAGTAAAATGAAAAGAAAAGATGTGTCTAACACTAACATGGTATTCTATCTTTGGGTGTTTGGGATTGTTTATTCAAGGTCTTCTCTTTGGTTTTTTTAGAAGGAATATGCGCTTTCAAATGAACTTCCCAAACACCTCCTATATATGGTACTTGAACTATGCTTGATCTTTGACGTTGAACTACCATATATAATCAAATGTAATAATATTTCTCACTTTTTTCGCGTAGACATACACTATAAAATACAACTACACAAGTTTAAATAAACGCAAATGTTCTCACACTCTTATCAAAATCATTACTACTGTCACCTTACACCATCCTGCTGTATAGCGCAAACATGATATAACTTAAATCAATGTATAATTTGCATAAGTTCAAAATAGGATTTTTCTAGAATATTTTTTTTCTCACGACTCTAATTTTAAAGCATTTTGAAACCTTTTTTTGTTTTTAAATATTGTATAAAATTCGAGCTGTTTTATAAACTGGAAAATGTTATGAATTATAATTAGTGTGAATTATTGATTCAAGACTTTGGAATGTACACATTTTCTACTCTATGTATGCTCCACATACAATCTACTTGTCTCTTAATTACCAAGCTTGTGAAACCGATAGTGTATTATAGTAGTATAAATACAAGACTCATGTAAAGAAGTAAAATGCACATTCTAATACACTCAAAGTGTTTATACTTCTTCCTTAAAATTCTTTATCTATATTCTTGTTCTTTAGCCTTCACTGAGAGTTTCTTAAACTATATTGCTAATAGAATGTTAATTGTCGTTATATTACAACAGAAGAATATTTGAATACGTAATTTTTAGAATTTAATAAATTTTTTTTCCTTAAAGGACATGGTTTTTAATTTTTCATCTACTAACAAACGACACCGTTAAGCGACTAGATATTTAAGTACAGAACCTTCACTTCAACAAACAAAGCGATAATGTCAGTTATATCTCAATTCTCTCTATACTCTATTCCTTCGCCGGTAACTGTCTCACCGGAATCTCATCAATCCGACGGCGTATTTCTGCCGGAGATCAGCCTCCGTCTTCGAACGTCTACTTTACGTAATAAAACCCTACGTGTTCACAGTAGCAAGTCATCAAACGGACAACCGAATAGCGGTGAATTTAAATCGAATTCGAGCAGGTATTTGAATGAAGATGGTGTAGTTGAAGATATGGACGGTTATCTGAACTATCTGTCTCTCGAATACGATTCAGTTTGGGACACCAAACCTACTTGGTAAATGTTATTCCGGTTTTGCATTACTTAGTTATGTTAATTATTGCAGTCATTGAGCTTAGATTTGATTAAATAAAATTATGATTAGGTCATTAGGTAATTAGGTCTGTACCTATGTTTTATAATACAATGCTATTGTTTTAAGTTGAGCTTTAGCTGTTTGTGTTTATAATACTTGTTAAAATGTTATTACATTCTGTTTGCGTTTATAATGCTTGTTAAAAAGTTATTACATTCGATTGATAGTTGCGTGATAATCTGAAAAAGGTGAAAATCCGTGGCTGTAATGTTGTTGAGCTATGTTTATAGAAGTTATTGTTTTGATTTCGGAAAAGGATAACAAAAACGAGAAATCGATGGTTAGGTATTTAGGTCTGTATATCTGTTGTAATCATTGTTTTGATTATGGAAAAGGATAACAAAAACGAGAAATCGATGATTAGGTATTTAGGTCTGTATATCTGTTGTAATCCAATGCTATTGTTTTGACTTGAGCATTAGCTGCTCGTAGAATTGATACTTACGTATTTCTTACTCTTAGACATTTGTAACTGCATGAGGAGCCATATAAGGTGGAAATTGGTTGGCTGTATTTTGTTGCTAAGCTAGAATCATTTAAATAATTCTTGAACTAGTTACTTGATATTAGAAAGAGATAAGAAACGATAAGAAATGCTAAATCAATGCTTAATTTTGTATCTCTGTTATGGTCCAATGCAAATAGTGTAACTGTGTTCTGAGTTGAGTTCTAATTGTTTGTGTAATGAGTAATGACACTTAAGTTATTAGGAAGGACCTGTATGAGGTAAAATTAGTGTCCATGTTGTTGATAACATTCGACATTGTGTGAGGAACCCCAAGGTGAAATTCACTTGATGTAAGGGGTTTAGCAGTAGCTGTGAAGTTGTACACACCACCACACAATCACAATTAGAAAAAAAAAATTGGAACACTATGAGTCAACCAGGACACTGCTAGAATTTTTATCAGATTTGTGAATATCTATTAAAAGACACTGCTAGAATTATATTAGATTTGATAGTACAAACACACGAAAAAACGTACCGCAAAAATACCAGCCAGCAAAAGGAAAACTGCTTTCACGTCGTCACTCAATATTGTTGAAATTAGATCCATATCGAACACCTAATGCAGCTAAGTGTTATATCTCACAATTCCTCTATCTACAGCCCCAATCATCTATAGAAAACCTTTAATGCTGCAGATAGCATATCATAGCTTCAAATGTTCATGCTAGGCTTTCAACACTTGTATGTCGATAGTTTGACCCATATCAATGCATGTGACCTGATTAGTATATTGCGTGAAAGTATGAATCTTCTATCCCCCATCTGTTCTTCCAACAGGATTATCTATTCTATGAATATGAAATAATGCATGTATGAATTTGATTCCCATCATCTTTGGGGAAGTCTAGACATAGCAGACATGATATATTTCATTGTTACTTTTTTCAGGACTCACTATCTTTTGGTTTCAATTGTTTGTTAGGTGTCAACCATGGACGATAACCCTGACTGGAGTGTCTGTGATTGCTGGCAGCTGGCTAATATTACACAATGTCTTCGCCACTTCAGTAGCTACTACGTTGATTGGCACCTGGTGGTACATCTTTCTATATTCTTACCCAAAGGTACAGGGAAACAACTTATTACACATGTTACAGTCCAAGTAGAAGCATTGAGCAAACACAAGTAGTTCTAAAAGCAATGGTCTTTATTGTTATCGTTGTCATATTTTTTTTCAGTCATATACGGAAATGATTGCTGAACGGAGGAAGAAAGTTACTAGCGGCGTTGAAGACACTTTTGGCATAAGAAACAGTCCTTAATCTTTTGCTGGAAACCTGCATCACATACAGCAGGCAGGAGAGTTAATTTTGACATGTAAATGGTAAATTACATACGATGACATAGATTATAATTACTTCTGATTCTATGCATCACTGCTTGGGTTTATGTAACAAACAAGATAAACTTTGTTATCCTGATTCACCAAAGTACGAAACATGAACCAAATTTAACGTATCATCAAATCAACCAGGAACATAGTATTAGCTAGGCATGACCCCTTAATCGCATATCTGCCAGCTTTGACAATAAAATGAACAGACGAAACAAATTTTAAGACTCAAAAGAGACTGCTTAGACCCTTATTCAGAATAGTTAGAAATAAAACAGGTCAAATGAGCAGCCCCAAGTGTACTTGTAATGGGTACATAATTACAACCTACTAACTCATCTTGTACAAATTCTTAGATTACCATTCTAATAATAAAATTTTCAAAAACACAATCAACACACTGGGTTTTTATAGAACAACAAAAGATTGGACAAAAAGTGCTTTTAGGGCAACCTTACCCAACCCTTACTGTACAACACGAATTGAACGGTTACCCAACCCGCCCAAACCACCCATTTAGGCTATTTAGCCACCTTTTAACCTTTAGATGTAACCCAGGTGTTAGGTTTTGTGTCATTATACGAATAAGGTACGTACCAAGCTAAATTCAGCAGCAACAGATATGTATAGAATGATCACAAGCAGGTAAAACCTCCTTTAAGAAGCAACCATGTTCTCTGTAAGAGATTTTTAATCAAAGTATACTGTATACAGATGTAGCAATAGATACAACTAAACAACAGCTTTCAACTAATTTGGTTAAACCCAAATTCTGATTGTTCGTTCATTCCCTGCTCCTGCATAAGCAATCATCTTCTGGAGCAAGTTCTTCCCCTGTAAATCCTAGATGTCGACACAGTGATCATCTGAACCACTGAATTTTCCATCTTCACGGAAAACGTGGGCTGTATGCTATACGTTTTTTTTACATGGCCTGTGTATATCTTCAACAATTTCCCAGCTAAGTAGTTCCAAAGCTTCTGCTTTCATATGAGGCGACCTTTTTTTCCTGAAAAGACTTGAAAGAACCACTGTTGTTCTTATTATTAGTGTTTAAGTTAAATAAATGTTCGGAGTGAATCACATATTTTTGTCCCTGTGGTTTACCGACCCGAAAAAAGTAATGCACTCAAAGTTTTCAACTCTCGTATCAACTTATCAAAATAACTTGGCATATTTCATAACCTATAAAAAAAGTAATTTGCATCACAAAACACTTTACATTTTAATAATAAACTCCTAACCTAACTAGCTTACGAGTTCATGATGCGAAGTTACGTTTTTACCCTCTATCTACCAACATCAATATGGAAACAATTTCATAAATAGTGAAACAATTATAATGACTAAATTAAACCAATAATCCTTGCAACTGATTTGAAAAAAAAATAACATAAGTCAACAATAGTTATAATTTGGAAACAATTACATACATCAACATACAACAGCATTTTGTAGCGTTATTTTACTAATTGTTACTAACTAAGTTGGTTTAAGTATATTTTATAAGTTGGTTTAAAAATCAAATCAGTTTTCAAACATAAAATTATGTGAGTGAATATTTGTAAGTAACAAAAGGCTTGACCTAAAGTAAATACGGAATAGTTATGAACGATGGAAACCTATGTATTTATACTAATATATAATATACTTGAAAACTTGTGTATTTATACTAATATATAAATATAATTGTAATGTTTTCTTAAGAGGAAATTTACTAATCTATCTTCATCATTCCTGTCAATATCTAAAAAACCTACTTGTTACTAACATACCTTTCCATATATCAAAATCTCATTAATACTATAATTATTAAACTTTAAACTTTTAAGTAATAAATATATGACATTTAATTCTAATTAATTAAAACTTTTCTAATTCTATATCTATATCTATACTTGTAATATCCCAAAATTTGTAGTAATTTAATATTTCGTTATATGTGCTTATTTTAAAAGTTATATAAGACATGTGTGTTATTATTGTTATTAGTAAAATAGTTAAGTTACCTAAATATAACTTATGGGGATGTAATATTGAGCAAATAAGACTAAGGGGTTAGGAATGTAACATTTTAACTAATAGTCGTAAATATTAATCTTTAGAGCTTATACACACATACGTACAAACAAACACACACATATGCTCTGAGATATTCTGGAACAAGAGAAAGAAGAAGGAGAGAAAAGAAACCAGCCTTTAAACATCAAATTGAAGCTATATAAGTTTAATTGAAGCTCTAATCACCATCTCTAACCTAAGGTAAACCCTTGTTCTTGCTTAGTTGACCTAATGATTGCGTAAAGTGATGAATAGAAGTTGAATTGGTAGTGATAGATGAAATAACCCTTGAATTATGTTCAATTGATGCTTGTAAGAGTTTATAACTTGTTGGTGATTGAATTTAACCATGAAATGGTAAAATTGAGTTGATAGCTTATGAACTCAAGTATGAGAAATGTTAAATTCGGGTTTGACTAATAAACCCATTAAATTGTTAGCTCAAGGGAGTTATTTTGATGCTAGTAGTTGTTTACAGTTAGTGTTTGTTGATTTCAAATTATGAAATGTAAGATTTTGATTAGAAGCTTATGAAACTCAACTTACAAAAGTTGAATTGGGGTTTAATATGATAATCCACTAAATTGTTAGTTTAAAAGAGTCAAATTGATGTTATTAGTTGTTATTATAGTGGTGGTTTAAGCAATTGAACTATAAATTGGTTCATGAGCAAAAATGATGAATTTATGCTAGTTTGACTTTTAAAAGTCAAACTACACATGATTGAATTAGTTGTTGATTAGTGACAAGAGAAGTGGTATGAATGATGATACATGCTTATTTGTTGTTAAATTGATTATTGTGGTGTTGATAGGTGTTAAAGAAGTGACGAATGCAAATGGCAAGTTATCTTCATTTAATCACCAAGGTGAGTTCATATTGTAATTAAATTGGTTATGTTGATTGAGTGGATCCGGATTATATCCGTGTAAGAGGATCCATATGATGATGGAATAGGTGGTTTCATGTTGTATATGAGCCACATTTTTTAGTTGTATGCATATGATGGTGGAATAGGTGGTTTCATGTTGTATATGAACCACACAGTAGAGTTGTAAAGATGGATCCGGATTACATCCGTGTAAGAGGATCCAATTGATAGTTGAGTAGGTGGTTTCATGTTGTAAATGAACCACCTGATAGATGATTAGGTGGTTTCATGTTGTAAATGAACCACATGACAGATGAATAGGTGGTTTCATGTTGTGAATGAACCACATGTTAGATTCTCTACTTTGTAGAGATTTCCTAGTCTTGTGCTAGCTCAGTTGAGATGAGAAAGTGGAACAGAGTACGAATTTGTATAATTGTGCATATCATGTATATGCTAGTTGTTGGTCAATTCATATTGACTCCAGTTGTAAATTGAAATCAAATCGTTAGTTGTTAAAGTTGATTGTTGATCCTTATTGTTATTTGATTTCAATTATAGTAGATTTTGTTGTTGTCAAGTTAATTGACTTAGTTTTTGATCAATTGAGATGTGCACTTGACTTTAATTGTTAGTTGTATTCATTTTATGAATCAAGTAAAGTTATTGAAATGTGATCAAGTTGTTGACTTTTGATTAGTGATAGTGAAGTCAAGTTGTTGATTGACTTTAAATGACTAGTTGATGCCATGTTATATAATTGAGCACTTTGTGTTCAAGTGAATGATAAGTTGATTAAGTTGGATGTGAAATGGATCAAATTGATCCAAAAGTTGCTATTTGTTCACTTGTTTAATTACCTATGAATTCAATAAGCGTTTCGCATACTCTTTTAGTTGTTTTGTAGGCACAAGTGAATTTGGTAAGAGGGAAACTCGCGGAAAAGGGAATGCTTAGAGAAGGATTGCAATGCACTTTTTACAGGTGTGCAAGTGCTAATCTCTTTGAATCATAGCCGAGATCACATAAGTTTGTTGCATTGAACCCAGTTTTGTAGCGGTGTCAAAATGGGTCAAACATGTTTTGGTATGTATTCGATTGAAAAGGATGAATATATGTGATTTAAGTTGGTTTATAAGTTGTAAATAGTCATTGGAAACAATGGAATGCATCTTGATTGCATTTGGAGTTGAAATATGAAAAAGGGTAAAAAACTGGACAGTAGAGGTCTATCCGGCGGATAGGTAAACCTATCCGGCGGATAAACGAAGCAATTTTTGACAGAAAAAGGCTATCCAACGGATATCACTATTCATCTAGCGGATAGCATTATTCACATGTCACTATTCATTCAAATTTTTTTTTCTCAAAAGGTGTTTAAAAGTTGGGTGTAAAAGTCTTAATTAACTTAAAAATGAGAGATAAATTACTATTTTACCCTTTTAACTATCTTATGTAAGCTTTAAACATTTAAAATAAATGCAATTAATTATAAAAGTTAATATATCTTTGTCAATTTCAGTTACGAATTATTTAAGCTTATAATTATTATTTTTATAACCAATAACACATGTGACTTAACTTCTAAACCGTTAGGAGTTACATGACGTGTCAATTACGGACAAAAAGTTCAGGACAAAACTAACATGTTAGCGAACTGTTAAAAGCATCCACCTTTTGGAGTCAAATTTCCGCCTTTAAATCCTTCAAAGTCAACTTTTCCCAATTTAACACCTTTTAAGTTTTTAAAAAAAGTTAGAAACGAAGTCTTAAGTGTGTTTATTTTTGTGAAAATATAAATTCACACACCTTTACATGTTTGATTTCCATTTTTATGTTGTCAAATTTTCTATTCAAGAGTTTCAATTTTTTGATCAAATTTTAGGATTAGAATTTCACATTCATAATTCTTATTATAAAAATACTAAAATAAAAATAAAAGAAATCATCGATAGTTAAATCTTGATCATGTCAAAGACTCCGCAACTCGCAACTTGACCATTAATATTTTGTTTTAACATTTTTTAAATAGGGAAAAATGTGATTTTCCCTTTTAGAAACACCATATCTTTAGTGTATTTGTGGCAAAAGGTTGATAACAGACAACTCAGACTGACCCACAATCGGCTGCCTATCAATAACGTGTGGGTCATATCTAACTCACTCAGTGGTTGTTGTTATGGGGGGTTCAGGGCTTGAAACCGTGATCTTGCACTATTTGTGGTAAAGATGTCCTCACTCATTACCAACTGAGCTATACATCATTTGGCTATTTAGTGTATTGTCATATAAGTTTTAGTTTTTAAACTATTTCACAAAATATATTAATACTATATATCAAATAAATGTGAAGCTAATAAACTTTTACTCACCACATTGCGCGGGTATACTGTTAGTTATCATACACGTGTTTAATATGAGATATATTATTCAAATTAATTTTACAATATCACATACTTTTTATTCATTTCAAATATTATTTCGTTGCATGGCGCGTATTAGATATATTATTCCAAATCAATTTCACAATATCACATATTTATTTGTTGATTTCAAATACTATTTCATCGTATCGCGCGTGTAACATTCTGGTAACATACTAGTACTAGTATATACATGACGAGGATGATATATAAGTCTTATTTAATAAACAACAAATAAATATTATTGAACTAAATGGATAAAATAGATTACATGCACCTTTATTTATAGGTTACAATAACCTTGATAAAGGAGTTATTGAATACTATTAAAAAACCAATTCTAACTAATCTATATAAATATTACCTAAACATAATCTTAACAAAGTCATAGTATTATTTCTAAGATATATAAATATTACCAGAAGATAATCCTAACCAAATCTAAACAATCTACATGCACCTCTGGAACGGAATTCATTGAAGAGAGTTAAAGAAGGCACTTTGGTAGTGACAACTCTTTGTTTTGCATCGCCTCTTTGTTTTGAATTGAACCTTTGATTTTCATTAGCTTTCTTTGACTTGCGTTGGCTACATTAGATTGTTTTGGTTACATCGGTTATTTGGCCGGGAATCTTGACTACATTATTGGTCGATGTTTAATGTCGATAGCTTGGATATTGTGAATAAAAGAAATTAAATGACAAGAATGAGAAGAGACTAGCTAAGAAGAAGCAATTTGATTAAGAAGAGATTGAGTAGAATAACAGAATGATAAGAAGAAACGTTTTTGGAAGAAAAGATAAAAAAAACAATGGCTTTTTTTCAGAGTTTAAAAAGAATGTGCTAAGAAGAGGATAGCACATTAAAGAATAAACAACTTTTTAGAGAGCAAATAAGAAACAAGAAGCGATCTTAGAAGAAGACATGCATTAAAAAAAGAAAAAACTCTAAAAAGATATTTTAAATTGAAAGAGAAGATAAATTTTTTATTCTAAGTTAGAAGAGAACATCGTTAGGAAGTTGTATTGAATTGAAATAAAAGAACTATATTTTGTCTAAATTTGAAAGACAAGTATAAAAGAATGATGTTCGAAACATAAAGATAAGAGATGTCGTGGAAGTCTTCTTCATTAAAGAAGAAGTGCACAAAGAAAAAAAAAATTTCTTTGAGTTTCAAAAGATCTCAAAGAAGAGAGGGTAATTACTAGGCTGTTTTTTTCCCCCTGTTTTAATTATTAGAAAAGAACCGAAATTTAGCCAAAAAGAAAGATGCGTATTAAGTTGGTTGGGTATATTGGACGTGGAGCAGTACTTTGATCCATTAGTTGTGGGTTTTGCATAACATTACATGAAAAATGTTTTGGGGTTTACATACGTCGAACTTGTAACTAGATAGAAAGGGAAAAAGTTAAAAACAAAATAATAGAATTAGAATAAAAAACTATTACTTGAAAGGAAAGCGAAAGATACAAGCATTCCTCCGAACCACTAGCGTTTAACTTGCGACTATAGAATTATAATTCTTCAATCAACTCCTCTTTAAAACATTGTCTCTGATACAATGATAAACAACGAATAAATATTATCGAATTGAATGAATAAAATAAATTATATGTACCTCTATTAATAGGTTACTATAACTTTGATAAATAAGTTATCGAATATTAATAGAAAATCAAATCTACCTAATCTATATAAATATTACCTGTTACCTAAAGATAATTATAACAAAGTCATAATATTATTTTAATTTAAAAATACATATAGGTAAGTTTTCTTTTTGAAAAATGCAAAAAGAAAAGACCGTCTATATTTGTAGAACATCTCAATTAACACAAAATTCTATCTTATTATAAAAATTTCAGTCAAACTTTTAAAATTTAAAACTGGTGTTAGGACTTAAGTGGTTAATTCTACAAACATTTGTACACCCATGACCCACCATCTATAAATAAGATCAAGATTTGTACTAACACAAAAATCGTTTCAAAATATGGGAAGCAACAATAACAACCAAAACACCGTCCAACCACCACCACAATACGCCCCATATCGTCTAATCAAAACCCTAAACGCCCACCAATCCGCCGTCTCCTGCGTCAAATTCTCCAACAACGGCAAACTCCTCGCTTCCGCATCCTTAGACAAAACCCTAATTTTATACAACACCGAAACCCTAACCCTAATTTCCCGTCTCATAGGCCACTCCGAGGGCGTCTCCGATCTCGCTTGGTCTTCCGATTCTCACTACATTTGTTCTGCTTCCGATGACAAAACGTTACGCATATGGGATGCACGTGCCAACGAATGTGTTAAAACCCTAAGAGGTCATACAGGGTTTGTGTTTTGTGTTAATTTTAGTGTGCATTCTAATTTGATTGTTTCTGGATCGTTCGATGAGACGATTAGGGTTTGGGATGTGAAAACAGGGAAAAGTAGTCTTGTGATTAGAGCGCATTCGTTACCGGTGACTTCGGTTCATTTTAATAGAGATGGATCTTTGATTGTTTCCGGGAGTCATGATGGAAGTTGTAAGATTTGGGATACGGCCACCGGGGCGTGTTTGAAAACATTGATTGATGATAAGGTTCCTGCGGTTTCGTTTACTAAGTTTTCGCCTAATGGGAAGTTTATACTTGTGGCTACACTTGATGATAATCTGGTTAGTTAGTTTGTTTTCTATTACTCCAATATAGCGTTGATTGCCGTTTAATTTTGAGCAATTGGTTAATTCTAATACGTTTAAATTGAAGTTGTGACCGTCCCCAATGTAGAGAATTCAATTTAAGTTAGGCTACAATAGATGATTTTAATTCTGTTTGACAAACTGGAAAGTGCAATCTGGTAGTTAGCTAATATGGATTTATGCATCTCACGTAAAATCTTGTTGACACGATAAGCGATTGTTTTGCTTTAAAATCATAATTTTTTGTGGCGCATAATGGTTAAATGTTTCTTTAGCTGGCTACTAAGTCAGTTTGTAGTTTGAACATTGCGTTCCACATATTGTCCTTGGGGCGGGGTACTTGCTAATGATGCCAGCTATTAACAATTTGCAAGAAGTAGTTCACAGATATTGGAAAGAATGAATACTATATTACATTTTTTTGCAGTTTACCCTATTTCTGTGGATAGATTTAACATTTATATTCATAAATCAAGTTATCTTTTAGGAAAACGCTTACTGTATCTCTACATGTGATCATTTTAGTACTTGAAGATAGGAACATCAGAAGCAGAACCAGTTTTGCCTAACAATGTGGAAGTACTAAATGTTTTTTTATCACATTCTGTCAACACCTAGATATATTAATGGATCTCGACATCTCGTAGATTTTATGTCCTATTTTTTGTGTTTCTTATACTGAATCGTTCACGTGTGTGATAATTGAACCCATAAGAACTCTGGAGGCGTTAGTAGCAAGTAAAATCCGTCAACTGTATGAACTTGAACAAGTAGGATGTGTAAGGCTTCCTAACATTTAGTTACTTGTTTTTGTGAATGTAGAAGCTTTGGAACTACTCAACTGGGAAATTCTTGAAGATATATACAGGCCATGTAAACAAAACGTATTGCATACAGCCTACGTTCTCAGTGACAAATGGCAAATATATTGTCAGTGGTTCAGAGGATCACTGTGTCTACATTTGGGATTTACAGGGGAAGAACTTGCTCCAGAAACTAGAAGGGCATACTGATACAGTTATTTCTGTCAACTGCCACCCGACTGAGAACATGATTGCTTCTGCCGGGCTTATGAATGATCGAACAATCAGAATATGGGTTCAACCTAATTGACTAATGACATCAATAACTGATGTTTAGTTGTATCTACTGCTACTTATGTATACTTTGATCTAAGATCTCTTACGGAGAACATGGTTGTTTCTCCAAGGAAGTTTTGCCTGTTTGTGATCTTTCTGTGTATTTATATAGTTGACTTCAAGAGGCCGAATAGTGAATTCCTGGGTGATGACGTCAAGTTTTATTATTTTGGTTTTATAGTAGGTTGAAAAATGAAAACTTAAATGGTTGGATTGGATTGGATTGGATTTGTAAATTGTTATCCAAACGAATGCATCATAATCCCTACTTTTATGCTCTGGCTTCTTACTGGTAGTCAATACAATTGCTATTAAAGAAAGACATTTGATACCGAATTACTAATCAGAATTGTCATGGAGTATTCTTATTCATATAATAAAGTTAACCACTTATCGAACATGAATTATAGTCAGATCCAAATCTGAGATATTGAGGCTCACAGGTAAAGTAGCATTCCGTCGTTGCAAATCCAAACACGTACATCAGGTTATTTCCCAGCAGGCTTAGAAGTCCCAGCAAACTTAGAAGCCCTAATGGTGTCACCATGTGTACTCTTGTAACCAATTGTGGGGAATCAAACTACTCAAATTCTAGCCTTTACCATCTCAGTTATTGTAGGTTGTAACTACGTGCATTCGGACTCCAAATTAATCAAAGCAAGGTTTTATTTCTTTTTTTCCTGCATGGTGATCAAATTATTTAAGTCAAATTTCATTTAGTAAAAGTGAAATTAAAAATTGGTTTAATACACTGTAAGGTCTCTCTACTCTTTAAAAAGAATCATTTTATGTATGTGAGACGTAAAATAATCTTCTGCTTTGTATATTAATTAAGGTGGAAACTAATCAAAGGAGGTGAAGCTGTACGAACTCCAGGTTTACTATTTCCAAATGGCTTTCATGTTCTTTTCTCTAAGAAAGATAATGATCAATGTGAAGACCATCCAAAGAGAAATGAAGATCTCGATTGCATACATACTACTAACTGCACGATACCATTTTCAAACATGCGATTTAATGTCAATTATATAGTTGCAGTTACTAGCTAGTTCGCTTATATAACAACTTGCATTGAATTAAGTCATAATTAAGGAGATTATATTTCTCCACATAGATAGACACTCTCAGGTTTCAGATTAGTACTTCAATTCCTGTTTTAAATTATGGAATTGAAGTTCGATCTTTATATGGAGAGTACTCGAAAACCGTGCTCATGCATCTCTGTGTATGTAAGGACTTTGTCATTCATGGATTAATATGTGATAAGAGTTATGTTGCTTTATTCCACATTTCCACTAGTCTAGTCTTTATAATTATTTATCGTGTTTTAAAAGCTTATTTTCCTACAGAAACAGCATTAGGAATGTACACAAATGGAAGAATAGCGTCGAATAATGACTAAAATCAAGTTTCGTTCGGTTTTAAAAGATTAATGAAAATCCGTCTTTAATATACAAGTTAGTACAGTATGCATGGGAATCATTTTAACAGAAAATTCTCATACATAAATTCGGAATATAATCATGTAACCTAGCAATACCAAGTTGTAGAGGGTGGATGAATACAATCTTCTCTATTTTACTAACAGATCAAGCAAGTAAATCAATGAATAAAGGAACATAATTTTCAACTGATTCTTTATCGGAAAAAACATAAATTTAGAAGTTTGTTTGCTTAATTAACAAACTGTTGAAGGCTGACTAAAGGCAATATATGAATTAGGTAAACGTGTGCAAAACTTTCACACAAAAACATCAATTCTTTAGTCCTAGCTTTGATTGACAACCAAATTCAGTTACTTTGTCTTCTATTTTAGTTGATTATAAACTGGGTAAGCATACCTAGTTTTGAAAAAAAATTGTCATCCTAACTTTATAGTCACCAAATCTCTTAAGAGATCAACAACAATGACATTACACAATTCCACCAAAAGGCAGGGTTTTAATAGGTAAGAAGTAGACAGTCATGTCTCTACCCTAAAGTAGAGAGACTGCTTCTAGAAAGGCGTACGAATCAAATCGCTTAAGGGATCATGCTCAATAAATCATGCACATAAATGTGATTTTTTCCCCTGAAAAAGGACAAATTGGCTCCTATTCACGAATAGTTGAAGTGTGATGCTAACAAAAGCAAAAGTCATAGTAAAAGGTGTTCTGGGCCAAGTTTTTTATTTTGGGCTGCACTATGAGCCTAAACTTATTAAGCCTTTTAATTCATTACAAACAAGTTTATTAGTATTCTTAAAATTATACATAAAAATCTATGTCAATGAGTAATTTATCTAACAAAATATAATAAAAGAATTTTCAATCAACATAATTTGAAATTCATATAGTTGTGTATTAACACAACATTTTTCAAGAAAACAGAATCCGTCACTAATTCGTTGAGAATCCATGGGTAGTC
This sequence comes from Logfia minima, assembly GCA_963921325.1. Taxonomy (NCBI): domain Eukaryota; kingdom Viridiplantae; phylum Streptophyta; class Magnoliopsida; order Asterales; family Asteraceae; genus Logfia; species Logfia minima. Next base: position 39,693,044 of record OY992765.1, read on the forward strand.
CATCGCGAAGTTACTGTCTAGTCTTTGGGTGTGTTTTCGTTGGAAATGTGTTGGTCATCCAACGGATTCATTCCGTCGCTATACTTTTTTCCTAGTAGTGAAACCAGTTACACATTTAAGAAAGTTTACTTCCAAAATATGCAGGGGGTTGAGTAAAACATCTTTACAATCATTTTTTCACAAGTCTTACTATTAATTGTTGTGAAAACTTATATAAGAAAAAGAAATAGTTACGTATTATCAATCTTAGAAACCAATATTATATGGAGAACAATAGGACCAGCAATAATTGCATACAGATGGTTCGGTCCTCACCTAATCTGCTCGATATATATATATATATATATACTAGCATCTAAACCCGTGTATATATACGGGTCATTTAAACTACTAAACTAAATATTAAATTAAAAAGTCATATTTTTTTGACCAACAGTTCAAATGTCATAATCTAATTATGTTAATCAATAATTACATTTTCTATATAATTTCTTTACGCATAAAAAAACTTAACGGAACTTTTATTGATATAACTACTCCTTTTATATTTGTGGACATATATAAATACATGAAATAGATTTTTTAAATTTTGATAACGATATGATATTTCCGTTAAGAATTATATAATTTAAAAAGTTTGAGACTGTAATTTTGAATAGAGCGAAATAAAATGACTTAATTGACAAAAAATTTAAATAAAATGATGATGTCATCAAATCTCTAATTTTACTCAATTTAACAAAATTAAAGAATTTTGTTGGCCAATTAAATATTTGATGATGTCATCGTTCGTTTCTTATATTATATTTAGGATATATTAAATTCGGAAAAAACTATCATACTTTACTCAATTTCTTATTTAATGTACATAATTTTATTTTTTTAAATTTAGTATCAAACCTATTAATTTGTTATTAAATTAAGGACCTTGTTCCAATTTAAGGTGCAACATTTTCTTTTTATTTGTGTTTTTACGATTGATGATTTTTCTTCGAATTTCTTCTCTATAGATAACATCGATACTTAATCGTTTCATATTCCTCAGACAGCTTAAAAAGAATATTGAATGAAAATAGAGAAACTAAAGTTTAAAGTGGTTATGAATTATTCATACCATAAAAATAGACCAATATTAAATTATTTCGTATATTTAATTTCGTTTTTAATATAAATGTCAATCTTTAATACTTTTGTAAATCATAAGATTTAATGTTTGAGCTGAAATGTTAATATGTTTGTAAAGTATTTAATTTGATGACAAATTAATAATTTAATACCTAAGATTGAAAAAATAAACTTTTTATTCTTAAATAGAAAATTGAATACACCAGTATACATTTATATGTATTTTTTTTTTCCAAAAAGATGGTTACGTGTTATCAAAATCTTAGAAATCAATATTATATGGAGAGTAGTTGGACCATCAATAATTGCATATAGTTGGTTCAATTCTCATCGATCTAACTCAATAAATATATTAAATTAAAAAAAAACGTGCCATATCTTACTTTACTTTTTTACTCAATTTTTTAATTAAAAAAAGTTTTATATCTTAAATAAGAAATTGGGTAAAGTAAATTATATTTTTGTGTATTTTTCCAAAGAAAAGAAGTTACGTATTACGTATCAAAATCTTAGAAACCAATATTGTACGGAGAGCAATAGGACAAGTAATAATTACATATAGTTTGGTTGGTTCAATTCTCACCTACAAATTCTCAGCTTTTTCAAGAGTTCAATTCTCACCTAATCTTAGAAACCATATTATATGGAGAGCACTTGACCTCTTTCTTTCTCATCAAATTTCAACCCTTCTCTCATCGTTAAACAAATATGGAACAAAATAACGTTAAATAAACAATATTTGGAACAATATTAAATTATATTATCGAGGTGAGGCACCATTATAATAGTTTCTCTCCTTATTAATACAAAACACACTTTAGATTAAAGAAAATTTGAAGTTCGAGTACCTAATGAGTACTTTAACCTATAAATATGGAATAAAATAACGTTAAATTGAATAACGTTTAGTCAAACTTATATATTGGATGAACGTGAGGAACATGAGGCCGGTGGGAGTCAGCAAAAACTATGAAGTTAAAAGTATATACCATAGGATAAATGGTTGGATTTCACGATTCCAACCTCTATTGACACTAAAGATCTTCTGCAATATATTGATTCTTTGTCTCATCCGCCGAAAGTAAAGAAAGTGTTGGAATCAATCATTAACACGGTGTGGTGGAGTATTTGGAGATTTCGTAATGACAAAGTTTTCGCTCCGAAAAAGAAACGTGATGTGGTTCTTTTTTATTTTATTGTCATTCACTCATTCTGATGGTACCATAATAGGAATAGAAAGCATAAGATTCGTTGAGTTGAGTGGCTTAAAAACCCTCTCCTTTTTATATAATTTTTCTTGTAGCTCCGGTTGAATTCTTTTCAAAATTCAACCAGTTCATTTTTATAAAATCCTTCTGATGTTAAAAAAAAAATATATATATATATATACTACAGGAACACAATGACATTATATATAATCAAGGCAGCGTCTTGAGATTCTTATCTTAAATCTCGCCATATCGATCAGTATCATATGTCTTTTATGTAATAATTTACTCACCACTCATTAAATATGACCCACTCAAATATTATAAAGACTCGTGTCATTGTCATCACAAGACTCGACCAACAAGTAACAAACAAGCGTAATGATGACACTCCTTTGTGAGACCACAACTCACTCCATAATACAGGCATCTACAACAATGATGTATTCCAAAAAGCTTTTCTTTCAATTAACAAAGGGGGAGATCTGGAAAAGATTTTATTTTGAGAAAATTACTGAAATAGATAAGTCAAAACAAAAATTATGAAACTAAACTGTGTCAGAGGATTTTTTTAAATTTAGATAAAAAAATCGCCTAAATCAAAATACACTTTAGACTATCTAGGCGATTTGCAAAGGTCAAATTAGATCGTGACACGTGTCCACCAAACTTTTCCCTTTGAACACTTCTTGAAAACGTAATTGGCCGACACGTGTAACAACAAAATCCCCTAAATGCCACTTCTGATATCCCTCCGATGGTAAAGAGGTGGTGGCCAAATCGCCTAAATGTAATTATGGGTAGGCGAGCTAGGCGATTTTGCATGTAATTTTTCAGGTTTCGCACACTTTCCAAATAAAAGTCATTTTTGACCACGGAAAATTTGAAGGAGCAAGTTTCTTTAGAGGGAGCAGCTATTTTCAAAGGTATTTTCTTTCATTTACTTATAAAGTCTAATTTTTATTTTTTAGTTAACATTGTTTAATAATATATGAATTGTTATAAGTTATTTGGTAATGTATAAATATTTATTTTAAATTTTGTAAATTACTTCAACTTGTAACTAATGTATGTATGTTATTAAATATTGTTTATAATGTTTATGAATGTATGTATGTTAATGTTATGTTGTATATTCGTTACAAATTCCAAATTTTTATTTAACATCTTTATTAATATGTTTATTAATTTTTGTTTAAAAGTAAAATCATTAATCTCCTCACTTTTAAAGTTAATTATCCTTTTTTGTATAAAAAGAAAAAGAAAAAATGACTCCATTATACATAAACTTTCTTGTTACATAAATAAACAATTTTTTAGAGAACTTATAACATAAAATAATTAATGGTTGTAACATACTCCATTATACATGTCATTCTTATCACAATGATAAATTCATAATACGAAACTAACACGTGAATTTTGTTTTCATTTAGTCTTCAAACATGCAAGATATTAACATTAGTAAATATAGGTTCCACTTTAAACTAATAAGAAACAAAATTAATCACTTTTGATTCACTTTTTAAGGTAAAAAAGTGACTTTTATTATTTTTCATACATTAAAATCATGATTGAAGTTGTTTAAAAATATATAACCATGTATATATTAATTAAAATTGTGACTAGTATATGTATGTTACTAACTTTTGTAGTATTTTTATTTTAAATTATTAATTATTATATTTATGATGCTTATGAATGTGTATAAATTAATTTATCTTATATTTTATAAGCTTAGAATTAGTATTTATGATCTTTATTAATATGTTCATGATAATTTTTTTTGTTTTCTTATCAGTTGACCAAAAAAGGGTGCAGTCGGTTTAGAGGGAACAGAAGGACCGATTTTGGTAATTTCTTTCTCATTTTTTTTTTGTTATAATATTAATTTTTAATTGGAGTTGTTTAGTACTGTATGAATATATATAAGTTAATTAAAAATTGTGACTACTGTATGTATGTTACTATTTTTTAAATTTCTTTTTAAAATTTTTAATTATCATATTTATGATACTTATGAATGTGTATAAATTAATTTATCTTATATTTTACAAGCTTTGAATTTTTGTTTATAATGTTTATGAATGTGTGTATGTTAACTTATGTTGTATATGTGTTACAAATTCCAAATTTTTATTTATTATCTTTATTAATATGTTTATGTTAATTTCTCATGTATTTTTGTTACAAATTTCATTTTTTTATTTGATGTTATTAAACTGTGTATGTTAATTTGTTCATATGAGTAGGTGAAAAAGTGACTTTTATTATTTTGATACATTAAAATCATGGTTGTATGTTAATGATGTTTTTGGGCAATATATTTGTGTAAAAAAATGGGTTTGTAGTAACATTTACAATAAGGTAACAATAATCATAATATGAAGTTTTACTTGTACCTTAATGACATTGACAAAATAAACCGGCTAGATTTACAACTAGGGAACTATATGATTATTTAGAGTACCGATTTTTAAGCAAGTAGGCGATTTTATATTTTGGTTCTGTATGTTCATTTTTCATGTAAGTAGGCGATATAATTGAATGTCATTTGCTTGATTCATTTAATTGGTTGTGGTTAATAAATTATTATTTTAAATGGTTGGCGTTTATAATATGTATATGTTTTTATTGTCAATGGATTGCATACGTGTTGCTATAGATAGATAGTTGACAATGTTATAATATGATGTAATGTTATTCTTACAGTTTTCCTGAATAAGTGAAATATCAATTTCTAACGTAGTTAATTGTAATTGACATATTATAATTAATTAAAGTAAAAAGAATTACAGGATCAAACGGGCCGGTCAAAAGATATTGATGCTCCATTTTAAACACATTATTCTTGTCCCACCGAATTTCCCCTCGGAGCATGTCCTCACGATCTATCCAACCACTATCGACATATGGGAAAAGTCTCCAAAATCCATATCTAAAAAACATAAAAAGAAAACAAATTTGATTACATATTATAATAACAACACATTTAAAAAAAGTTGCAACAGTTAGTTAATTATCTCACCTTAAATGCCCAAATAAATCCCAAAAGTGTATAGTTCGGCTTTTTTGGATGAATTTGCTTCACCCTCCGTAAATGCTTCGTCCTTCTAATAGGTACCACATCCTTTAGAGAAGCGTGTGTAATCAAGCATATATGAGATCCCCATGGAAAATGGTTCCACTCATCCAAATCCTCAACTAGCTCCAAAAATCCGGATCCACCACGTTTTGCATTTCACCACCAGCTCCCAGAAAAACAATCTCTAATACAACTAACAGACATACACGAACTGCATCTAAGTCGGATAGAGTGGCAAAATCACGTCCGTAGTACAAGTTGTGAAGGTCCTGCAAATGAATAGACTCTGTTCTGACGTGTCTGAATACTCGAAGGCAAAAAGGGGTACTCTTGACTTTGTATTCCACCTAATTAATCCGTCCAAAACGTAATCCCGTAATCAAACAAAACTCTCTAGGTCTGAACTTTAAACGGTGATCCCCGACTTCATATACCAACGGATCCACCTCTGGATCAAGCGGCTGATGCAATTCAACCTGCATCTGTAGAATCAAATGTAGTAGATGACCCTCTACTCGCCAATGAAGAATATGCAACCATCTGCCAAAACATGTCTGCCCAAATAATACTTCTCTATGGGTACCCTCTAAATTTTTCTTCATTTCTGACAGAATACTCATCCTGCTCGTCATGGTGATAAGAGCCGAAAACGTCTTCATCACAAAAAACAAAACATATTAGCGAATATAAAATAAATTCTAATTAAAATAAATATAACGGTTCAACCTATTATTTCAATTCGTTCATATATGACTTTAAATATTTTTGAAAGTAATTCGAAACCACAACAATCTATAAAGTTTTCATTATAACACACTACCATTATATTTCGTTCATTATTTCACACTACCATTATATTTCGTTTTATACTTTTTAAAGTTTTCAAACCATAACAATCAATAATTCACTAAAACCACAACAATCTATAACTAATTGAAAGCGCAACGAGCCTCTCTAAACAATCATTTCAATTCAATTCGATTTAATATATATGTAATGTAAGTTTATCTTATCCCAATATAATCTCCATAGTCATAATTATTAACTACGAAATTGCATTTATTTAACATTTAAAATAGATATTAATAAAAAATCACTTACATAAAAAGGAAGAGATCATCAATGTATACATTTTTATTTAATTAATTAATATTTATTTAGTTCATCTTCTTATAATCTAAATATTCTTATTCTTATTCTTATTATTAAGAATTATAATTATATTTGTCTTACTTCTAAATATAACAATCATATTTTTATTTTTTATTTTATTAAACGAAAACATTTATCAACTTTATTTTTATTGTAACTTTGATTACTTATAAATTATTAAATAAATATAAAAGTGGTTTTCAACACTTTAAAAGGGCAAAAAGCACGAACGGGACGCAATAGTGCTAGAAGTTGAATTTTACAGTAAAAAACATGGATTTTAATTCTTAATATCGGGTATTAATATGTGCTTACATTATCAACTTCACTTCTTAATCTAATTCATTTATATAAGTACATAATTTAACTTAGCGGGTAAAAAAGAACAAAATAATTATCAAATATAAATTATTCAAATCGTCATCTATAATTATTTCTAAACGCAACGATTATTAAATTAAGTTACCTAAAAGCAATTAAACGTAACGAATTAAAATTATAAAAAGTGATTATCAAAGATAAATTATTCAAATCATTATCCATAATTATTTCTAAACGCAACGATTATTAAATTAAGTTACCTAAAAGCAATTAAACGTAACGAATTAAAGTTACAAAACGCATAAAACTAATTATCACAAATAATACAAAATTAATACGTTAAATGACACAAAAAACCGCCACCTCTCCGACCAACAACCACCACCCCAACCCACAGTCACTGCCACTGCCACCACCTTAGCCGGCTGCCACCACCACCACAACCCAAGGCCACCTCTACCCAACCCCACAACCACCACAACACACTGCCACCACCACCTGCAGGCGGCTGCTACCACCCAAACTACACCCCCAACCACCACAAACCACTGCCGCAACCGCAACTGCAACCCACGCCTCCACCAAACAACACAACAACTACAAACGCAACCCAACAACCGCAACCCAACAACCACAACTGCAACTCCACTTGACTAAACTATCGAACCCAAAGGGATTTCGTACAAGAAAATGGAAGAAAAAGGTGGACCAAGAAATTTCGCAAGGATCGCCTAGAAGCTTTTTTTCGGATGAAAGTGATGCCCACCCGTCCCCAATCGCCTAAACCCTAGCTTGACACGAAAAGCAAGAATTCAAAAAAATCGCCTAGGTCGCCTAAGGGATTTTGAGTTTAGGCGATTTGCTAGTTCCCAAATTTGTGACTTTTTATTTGGTCAAAGGCGATTGAAAAGCTTCGACAAGTGTCACGACCTTATTTGACCTTTGCAAATCGCCTAGATAGCCTAAAGTGAATTTTAATTTAGGCGATTTTTTTGTCTAAATTTGAAAAAAATCATCTGACACGGTTTAGTTTCGTAAATTTTATTTTGACTTGCTTATTTCAGTAATTTTCTCTTTTATTTTTATGTTAAGATGATGTAAAAGCTTTTTAAAGATTTTTTTTTGCTCAATTGATAATTTTTTTTCATATATATAAAACTATTAAAAAGTACAAATGTAACAAGGAAAAGTATTATAAAGTTTTAGATTTATAAATTCTTTCACACTCTCACTTGTTACTCTACTCATTTTTAATAATTTTATATAGATAAAAAGTATAAATAAAGTAAATTTTTTTGAAAAGTTATCTATACTTGTTACTTTATAATAAAATGTAATCATTGATTGAAAACTTTGTTATCATCAAATATTTTTTCAGAAAAGCTGTTATCATTAAATATAATCTTCTATTCGTACCTAGCGTTTGCGATGGCAAAGTAACACCTTGTTTCAAACAATTTTGAAAAGTGGTGATGAAGAATCGTATTGAAAATATTAATAATTGGTTGACGATCTCGGGTAAAAAAAGCTTTTATTTTATTATTTTTTAATAATTTACGATTTCGAAGGAGCAAAAATTTAAAAACAAGCATCCGAGGTTTGCAATAATTTATAATCTCTTTTAATAATTTATTTTTATTTTATTCTCTTTTAATAATATATAATTCGAGGTTTGTAGACAAAAATGAAAGAAGAGGTTTTCTCTCTCTTTCTAATCTTTCACATTTTCTTTTGAATTAATTCATCAAAAGTGTAACGTACTGTTACATCGTGTTTCATGTATACAAGTTACTAATTTTATATTCTGGATATTCAACCAATCGGAACAAACCGTTTCCAAAGTTCATTATCTCGGTAACCGAATACCATGTTACATACATTGATACAAAATATTTCAGTTTGTTGCATACCCAGACAATAAAAAGGGTAACTTTTATGCACGTCACTTTTAAAACAAATCGAAAAATACTTACAAATACGTTCTTACCTGTTGTCCAAGTAACCGGTTATCATGTTGCATACATCGATACATAATTGTCCAGTTTATTACACACCCAAATAATAAAATAAATAGCTTGTATACATGAAACACAATGTGACGAATACATTTCACTTTTAATAAATTAACCCATTAATATATAGATCCAAATCCCATGATCAATCTTAAGTTTAAAACTAACATCTTTTATAATGTTCATATACTTTCTTTTCTTTATTTCTTTCATATCAAAATCCCAGGATTCAAACAAACACACCCTTGTATAATAGGACTCGACCATTTGAAGCTATCGGTTAATTATACCATAAATAACATAACATAAATGGCTTCCCTTCCCATCTTCACTATTATTGAACAATCTCAAGTGTCACCACCTCCGACGACCATAGTCACCGGTAAGTCATTGCCACTAAATTTCATCGACATCGTGTGGGTACTTAAGCCTCCGCTTCACTATCTTTTCTTTTACGAAATACCAAAAATCACTAAAACTCACTTCATTGAAACTATTATTTCCAATCTTAAACACTCATTATCAATAACTCTTCAACATTTCTTCCCTTTTGTTGGTAATTTAATTGTATATTCAACTTGTCCTAAAAAATCAGAAATCCGTTCCGTTGAAGGTGATTGTGTTAACGTCACATTTGGTGAATCCAATCTTGATTTCTACCATTTAACAGGGAATTATCCTCGAAATTGTGATGAGTTTTACCATCTTATATCTCGACTAGGACATGTTGCTAAAGTTTCCGATTATGTAAAAATCCCGGTTTTCTCACTTAAAGTAACGCTTTTTCCTAATTGTGGTATCTCTATTGGCTTAACTAGTCACCATAGCCTCGGTGATCTTCGTACTATATTTTCTTTCTTGAAAGCATGGACTTCAATAACCCGATGTGGTAATACCGATGAGTCATTTTTAGCTAATGGAGATGTTCCATTTTATGAAAGAGTGGTTAAATACCCGGTCGAATTAGAGGAAAGTTTTTTTAAACGCGCTAATTTTCAAACTCTAATTAACAATAACAATTACATACCACCGTACCTTTCTAGTCCAACTGATAAAGTTCGTGCAACGTTTATCTTGAATCAAACCATCATCAATCGGTTCAAGAAACGTGTTTCTACTAAATTTCCAACGTTGCAACATGTATCATCATTTACGGTTGCTTGTGCTTATCTTTGGTGTTGTATTATAAAATTACACAATGATAATAAGCTACAACGATTTGTTATCCCTATAGATTGTAGGGTACGTTTGGATCCACCCGTACCATCCACCTACTTTGGCAATTGTCTTACAGTGTGTAATGTTTATGCAAATGATGATAGTTTGAAGGAAAATGAAGGAGTGATAAATGCAGCTAAAATAATTGGAGAGAAACTGCATAAAGTGTTAACCAATAAGAATGGAATTTTCGGCAAGTTGGATGATGATCGGGTCTATGAGGGGTTGGAAACAACTGTGTCCGGAATTACAGGTTCACCAAATCTCAAATTTTACGATTTGGATTTCGGATGGGGGAAACCTAAAAAACTTGAAACGATTTGGCTTGATTATGTTGACGGAATATCCATCAATGCGTCGAAACAAGGCGAAAAAGATTTCGAGATTGAAGTATGCCTTAAGGTTAACGAGATGCAACATTTTGTACAAATATTCAATCAAGGACTTGAACCATTTGTTTAGATTTATCAAGTCATTTTCATTCACTTTAATTTCCAAGAATAATTTATTGTGATGTATTCATGTTTATGTAATCTCCTTTGTGTTAGAAAATTAATGTTTCGACTATTTGGATTCAATTGAGAGTCGTGATAACATTTTTAGATTTAAGTATTTCGATGGTACAATCGAAAATTCAATCGGATAAAACTCAAAGTTCAAGAACGGAATATGTGAATGTTATGAAAGTTCGTATCAGATTCGAATGAATGAAAACTGACCAAAAAATCGTTTTTCAAACTGTCTCAAAAAAACAGTTTTTAAACGGGCGGGTCAAAATTGGGTTTTTATTCAAAATTCGGATTTTCAATGCATTTTCTTTAAAAAATTTCCAAGCTGATATGGGGCTCTGCCCCTTGGATCCCGCCAGGGGTTGCCACCCCTTGGACCCCACCACAGGAGGCGCTGCCCCCGGACCCTTGTGATATCAAAATAAATTAAAACAAATGTGCACTCCGTACCAACCTTATTTTCCCTAATGTCTGGGTGTGCATCCAACTTTGACTCAATGTCTATTGTGTGTACCCTACTTATGGTTTGTATTTTTAATGCACTCAACCTGTTAAAAGTTACAAAGGATGCACTTTACAAGGAAAGGTCTAGTTGGCTTCCGGTTACAGAATTTTTAGCCACTTAAGTTGCCACGTAACGATACACGTCAGTGTCACGTAATGTTTTGAAATGAGCTGGTAATTATTATTTATTGCATATAATACTAAAACCTACCCTCTATTTTGCATTCCCGCTCGTTTTTTTTTCACCCCAACACCATGGCATCGTCTTCTTCATTTCAAAATCAATATCTACAACCCCAATTTTACTACTGCCATTGTGGAGACAAGATGTATGTTCGAACATCATGGACCGAATTGAACCCTGGACGTAGATTCGTCAAATGTCCCACTGTAAGTTTGTAACACCCAGTTTTTTTTTTTTTTTTTTTTTTTATAAATAACCGTATATATATATATATATAAACATTACATTGTTTATAAACTTTACAAACACAATTTTCCTCTTTCGAAATTACTCCCCCAATATCCGAGCATGATTCAACGGGAGTAAACACTTACTACCAGGAGTAGCAAGCACACCACTATTCGCGCTGCGGCTCCTTCCCAAGACCTTCCTTCCCCTTACTCGACCCACCTGTATTATCAGCAATAACAGAAATGGGTAAGCACATCGGCTTAGTAAGTAACAGAATCGATGCAACAACATAAGATATAAAATCTTATAAACACCGTAATCACATACGTCTCTTTACTCAATTAAGAATTCACAATCATACAACTACCATTCATGATCACTCAGCATGAAGATTAATGTTTTCATTACAATACCATTTATGTCCACTCAGTATAAAAGACAACATTCTCATCACATTTCCATTTATGTCCACACAGCATAAAGGATAACACAGTACATTCAATTACTCCTGCTATCATTTACAGTACACTCAAGTACTCCTGCTATCATGGATATTTTCATTCAACAATTAATATCCTTCTATTACTTACCTGGATAATCGTACGGTTGAATATCATTGTCAGTTATGTACAGAACACCGGTCTGTAAATTAAGCATAACAAAATTAACTCTTTTTATAAACTAAGCGACACAACCATTGTGTCGCACCATAACCTCATGCGACACTACCCTTGTGTCGCAGAACAGAATCCTGCGACACTAACATTATGTCGCAAAACTCAATATGGCCGCCTTTAGCGACATAACCAACTGTGTCGCAGAACATTCATGCGACACAACCTGCGACACAGCCTTTGTGTCGCAATGAAGAACAGCCAGACCCCAAATTCGAAATTCTCGAATTCAGACATGAAATACTCAAATTAACTCGTTCCAATCCGTTCAAAACACTTAATAATACTTATAACACATAATAATCAAAGTCTTACCTCGGATCCACGGCTCAATTGCTCAAATTTTAGTTCCAAACCCAACTTTTACTCTTTTCTCTCTGTTTTTCACTTTAAAACTGGATTAGAACGTATGGAAATGATCTGGAAATGTTTGGGCGGCGTATTAATATATATAACTTCAATTTGCACTTAAGCTCCTTGATTAATTTCAGTTCAGCCCGTTCTGCGACACAGTCATGCGACACAATCACTGTGTCGCACCTCACCATCTGCGACACAACCCTTGTGTCGCAGAACACCAAAACTTTAAAATTTTAGGATGTTACAAAGTTTTAACCTAATTTTGGTTTTTTGGTTCAAAGTTTCAATTGATGATACAATTGATGGTACTCTGCCCGTATTTGTTGATACATATACGGAACTATGAATGAAATGTTACCATTTTGTTTTGATTAGGTTAAAACCCGTTTTTGTACAAGATATCAATTTCTTGATGATGAGCTTCCTAGCGATTATTACAAGAAGGTTTTGTATGAGTTAAGGTTAGAGAACAAAAGGAAGACGGTGACGAATGAAATGGAAGATGATGCAAGTTTAAACATTGTGTTGATGAAGAAGATGGAATAGTTGACTATTCTGAGGTCAAAATTGAAGATGTTTGACAAAGTCTTTGCAATTTTAATGGTTGTTCTATTGATGTTGTGTGTAGTGATTGTTGTTCTAGTTATGAAATGACTGTTCTTAGAGTTTATTTTACATAGCTTAGTTATGAAATAATTGTAACCTGTTGTGGCAACCTTTTGAATTGTGAATGAAATGTTGACTTCTGCTACTTCTGCTACATAATCTGTATTTACATACCTTGTAAAAGCATTGCATGACTTCATCTATATAACCAAAATGCTTAAGTTAACAAAACATACAGAACATCTATATAACCAAAATTATAGAACATCTATATAACCAAAATGCTTCATGCATTAGTGCCATTTACCTTTGATATACATCAAAGGTACAAAAAGATAGTTATTGTTTGATACAGTCATAACATACATTACATCATCTAAAAGTTTCTTGCCAACTTTAAACACTCAAAAGTAACAGTGGGATCAACACAACATCTTCTCTAGTCAACATCCATTGCACTTTCTTGGGTACTTCCTGGTCCAGCAACCTTCTTTGCAAGCTTCATCTTTGCAATCCTTTCACTTGCTTTTCGTTTCTTGTTATCCTTTGCAGACACTGATTCCTGAGTTAATATGACCGGTGGTGGATTGGCATCTGTCCACTCAGAAATAGATTCTTGTGTAGAGATAAGAGGTGGGTTAGTTGATTCATCATCTCCAACCAGTGTACCAGATGAACCCAAACCACTTCCTAACCAGCTTAGTGTCTTACCAAATGCCACCCCAACCTTACCCTTTCCAGGACCCCTTAAGTTACCCTTCTTACCACCTTTAGTAGGTAGTTTCTTCCCATCCTAGGATCCACCACTTGAAGTTTTCAAGCTGTCAACTGTACAGAAAAAACAACTTTAGTTGCCCATTTTAAAAACACTATAATTACATAATTATTAAATAAGTACCTATGTTTGGTTCTCTGAGTGGTGATGTACAGGAACCCCATTTGAAACCACTTCTAGTCACTCCAAGTTTTTGAGTAGTTGGTTATTTGCTTGTACCTGTACCTGGCTGCTGTTGATTGTTGCTTGTACCTGGCTGCTGTTGATTGATGCTTCATCTGACATCCATCTACCCATCAACCTATACTTACAACCTGCCTTCTTGGTTCTCTTTGTGATCCTAGCCTTTGGATACCTTTTCCCCTTTCTTTGCTTACCCGTGACAACATCTTTGATCTTTGGTGGACATTGTTTTTTTAACTTCTTAAAATTTCTATAAATATTGTGTTCGTAAGATAAGATGATTATCAGTTTGTTTTACAAATTTTAAGTAAAATTACTCACATTATGTTGTTAAAATAAAATCAAGAAAACACTTTTCAAAATGGTTTACAATGATCATTTTTTACACTTTCGATCTCCAAATAAAGAATCAAAAACTGATGGATTGTACGCAACAGTTCATGAGTTGTTTAGCATCGCGCTTCATCACGGTGGAGATTTTTAGGGCGCAAGAACAATGTAGGTTCAAGGTCTATTCACCTTTATTGATTGTGTAGATATTGATGAATTTTTAACAAAATTTTTGGATTACCCTTTTGAAGAGTTGGGTTATTAGCCTTCAAGTGGGGTGGGGGGGGGGGTATTGCTACTTTTAAGAATATGATAAAGACCTAGATACTGGGTTACAGTTGATGGCGAATAATGTCGAGCAGTTAGAACATATTACTACCTATGCGAAAATACACAGAGAAATTGAATTTCGGTGGTGGTTGCGGTGGCTCTGTAGGAATGTGAACATAAATGCATTGTAGAATGTATCGAGAAACCTCAGTCTATAAGCCCAAGTGAGGTCCTTCGTCTACCCAATCTCGTTTAACTCTATTTTGGAAATCAACTTTGTTGGTACATTTAGAGTGTCTGTCACTTGGTCTAGGTTATCGAGTTGTAATAATTAGTCTAGTTTTTGGTACTAGCGATATTGCAATATCGCATAAGCGATATTACCAATATCGCATATGCGATATCACAATATCGCTAAACAGGCTGATTAGACAAGTATAAATAAGTTTAGGGTTTCAGTTTTAAAAAAAAAAAACTTTTGACATACGAATTTCAGCAGCTGTGTTATTTTCTCTGGTATTTTTGGTATTCACAACTGGTTTGGTTGATTAAATATATTCTTGTGATTACTTTGTTGAGTTGTGTTATTAAACGTACTTTGATTTGCTATTGAATTCCGCGCTTTAGCATTGCTTGATTGATTCATTGTCTAAGGTTGTTCCTTAACGGTCCTACAAACTTCTCTATGTTCTTGAACACCCAGACTCTACAAATCTCCTAGTGGGTCATCTTGTTGAGGCAAATCATGATAGGGTATGTACACAAATTTAAAAGGATAATGCAACGTCGTCTCCCAAAAAACGTTCTTCCAAAAATTTATAGCATCTAAAATTCTCTTTTACACCGTTAGCAAATTTACTCAATGCCTCGAGTCAATCTTCTGTTTTACCGATACATTCGGCATTATTGTATATCGTGACATCGAGCTGGAGAAGATTAAACTTAAACATGATCCAATGACTAATATGCTTTAAAAGTACAGGTACGAGTACTTACATATGTCATTTAAAATTTAAAACATAAAACATAATGTAAAGTTATTTTTAGGTAACACAAGTTATTTCTTATTTACATGATCACAATCTAACCATCCTGGGTATGGGGAACGAGTGCCATCTGCTTACCACATACAATGGTCCCAATCTTGTGTTTTTCTAATAATCATCTTGCGAACAACACCCTTATTCTTCTTATTCTTTTTAAAGACCTTCGGTGCATATAATTTAATTTTATATTTAAAATATACTAGTTCAAATATAATAGATGAATTACAAGTTTAATTAATTCATAACTTATGTATCATTAAAGTATTAATAGATGGATTAATATATTAAATATAATGAATATTCAATTATACTTTTCGATGTTCGTTAGCAACAAGGATCCTTAAACCTTTATTATATTATATATCATAGTGTTTGTGTGTGCCGTACGTGAGAGGAGAACAACAATTACTATATTAATTTAAACCATTGGTTTTGCAACGTACGAACGAAACAAAGCCCTCTCTCTCTTTTTGGTTTTCTTGGGGTTTGACAACTTGCGAAAGGAAAAAATCATGTTATGTTTTCTTCTTCAAGGCTACGAAAAACAATTAAATGCTTCAATATTGTTTTTAATGGAAAGTTTATACACAAAGGTTATGCGTTTATATATTATAAAATAAGTGATTATTTATTATTATTTATTTGATTGGAACTAACATTCTATTGGTGATCTTTGAAGTGTTCGTGTGTGTATCAACTTTAGAGTTGTTCTAATTTAGACACTCGTTTCTATATTCGCGTTAATCTACCTTACTTACTAGAGGTATATTTAACTCAATCTTTATTTAATGATATGGTTAATCTAGTAGATTTAATTGCATTTGATTTTGAAATCTTCTATACAATTATATTGAATTGTTTCTGCTGTGTTCTTGATAATAGTTTTATATTTAAAATTGTTTTAAAAGCCATTCTTTTTCAATACATAACCCGGTTCATTGTACGAACACATTAAATAGAATCAACTTTCAAAGCATGTGCTTTTTAATATTTTAATTTGCTCAAGTGTCAATATCCTTTTAATACCTTTCCTAAATGTTGTGCCCTTAACCTTTAATAATGAAATAAAGGTTGGCAATTTTAAGAAAACTCATTAAAGGTTAAGGGCTTTGATATTTGCTAATAAAATAAAAAATTTAATTAAACTAATTAAAGGTTGGCAAGTTAGAGTAAGTACTCGATGAGTTTCAACGGTATCCAGTAAGTTAAAATAGTCTAAATTTAAAAATTAAACATACAGATCAGGCTTAACTAAATATCAACCTTCAAAATGAAATAAATAAAGTTCCTACAAACTAAAAAATCACCATAAAAAATGGTGTCCCAACAAACAAACAATCAAATAATAGTTCAAGCTAAAGATGGAAAATAAAACTTCTAAAGAGTAAAAACATATTAGAAGGGTCAGGAGACATGTAGAATAAAATTGATCATAAGAGCACAGAGAGTGGTGAGCCAAGTATAGTAGTGTTCAATAACACTGTTTCCGTAACGGGAACACTGTTGCTGAAAAGGGAAAGTGAAAATATTGTTCATAAATTTATTTTTGATTTTTTTATTGTTAGAAAATTCAAATAATTTAACAAATAGAGATTTTTTAATTTAATCAATTTTAATTTTAATGAGTTTAACCTAATTAAAATAATTTTAAAAAATAATCCATTAAAAGAATGAACCCACTTAAAAATGAGCCAAAATTTTAAATGAGACAATTTTGAAAAACCTAAACCTAATTTATATCATCTTCTCCTTTCTGTCACTTAACTCCCGCACACACAAACATTACACACTCAGCACGCAAGCACACACAATCACACACACACATCAAAAAAAAAAAAAAAAAAAAAAAAAAAAAACACTAGACCAAAAAGGGAAGAAAACAAAGGAAAATAAAAAAGATAAAAATACGGAGGACATAGCGTCCGTTTTGGGACGCTGAGGTCGGAACACCGTCCGAAACACTAATCCGGAGTGGGGGAACGGCGTTCAGATCGTGGAACATGCGCGTTCAGCTCCCACTGATCTTAAGTATAGTGAGCTACTTACAAAGAAAACACAGACATACACACACACACTTCACAATTCAAAAATCTGCACACACACTCTCTCATTTTCCTCTCACTTTCCATCACTGTTATCATCATCCCTCATCATCTTCACCATTTATCAAAGGACATCCACCATAAAACCTCCATAGAACCACCACAAACCTCCATGAACTACCATCTTTATACATCATTTCTCACCATCTTTTGAGCTCTTGAACATCATTGGGTTCTTGTGATCTCATAATCTTGAGAATCACATCATCATTAAGGAAAACTAGTAAATTTGGGTTTACTAAGAATTTTGGTGGAAGCATTCAAGACTTCAAGTTCTCTTCTTATTCTCTTATCATTTTCATCCAAGAGCATTGTAAGGAAACGCTTTTTGATCTTGTCATTTCCTACAATTTGAATACCTACATGCTAGATGTTCACTCTTTTGTTAAAATTGACTAAATGTATGTTAAAATGTTGATTTATAAAGCTAAACGGTTAAAACGAGCTAAAACTAGTTTAAAATGATCAAGAACAAGATTTGTGTTAAAATTAGTACCAACATGTATGATTTAGTGATATATGTATTATGAAATGTTTTAGATGTGTTAAAATGGTATGATAGTGAAAATGGTGAAATATTTGGTTAAACATGTGATATTAATAATATATGTATTATGAGATGATTTAAAAGTGTTAAAACAAATTTGTGGTTAAAATAGTGAAATAATCGTTAAACGAGCGAAAACAGTTTATAACGGAGAGCAAAACGAAAGCTTTAAAACAAAGAACGAAAACCTTGATAAACATATTTTGGACCCTAAACATATTATGTCTAGTGAAAATGCTCAAAATGTAGTTAAAATAGTAAAATAACTAGTGTTGAAACTTTGTTAAAAGCTCAAAAATCCCGTATCTGACACAATTTCCCGGCTGGTAAAGGGAGTACCTAGCTGGTAAGTGGCCTACCAGGCTGGTAGGAAGGCTACTGGCTGGTACTTTAAGTCCCAACAATTTCTGACGCAAATTACCCGGTTAAGAAGCATTTACCCGGCTGGTACACTTAGTACCCGGCTGGTAAAGGGCTTACCCGGCTGGTACTTTCATTTTTCAGCTTTGACATATTTTGTAAATTGTAGCCCTATGAGTTCCGAGAATTTAGGCTTTTGAATCACCTCAATCGGAGTTCGTATGAGAGAGTTATGGCCAAAACCGTGGAACCTCGCCAAAACTACAATACTTCTTTGTTTTTTATCTTTCCTTCAACGTTTTCACTCGTTTCCTTCTCGCATCCATTCCTAAAAATAGTAAACACATTTAAAGCATATTAAGTACCAAAATTTCATTTAACTAATGATCAATACGGATAAAATGAGGGATATTACGAGGGACTAAACATGAAAATATTTGAGTAATAGTTTTCTATTTTAACGAATAAAGGGACTTATTTAACGTCACATTTTAGACAAACGTTAACGGAAACTATTGAACGAACTGAAAGGAGTGTTTTCACGAACAATATACGTTTTGAAAGTATAAACCTTTAATGTATACTTTTATAGCAAAATAACTATGTTTTCGAGAAACATACAAGTATACATCCCCAACGAGTCGTAGACACGTTTAAATGACAAGTAATATTCCTACTAGTTGAGTGAACAACTAGCATAGAGGGGCCGATAGAGCCATCTATTAATGTAACTGACCTCATGCGTATAGGACGCTAGGAGGCTATTTCTGTTTGGGCAAACGATACAATTTTAAACGCTAGCACTCTTAAGCTCAACAGGTGAGTTCGCAACCCCTATTTTACTGTTTTTAATGCTTTATAAATTGGGGTGAAAAACATATGAACTGTTCTGTAAACATGACAAACAAATCTTTGTACGATCCTAAGTTCACATGATGTAGTGCATTGAAGTCCTCTTGCTTGCACAATATAACCATTAGGTAGATGACGCTAGCCACGTGGATATACGGATAATACTATCGGGTTGACTACCCACCACTGTTATTGTTAATCGCGCTAACTGTTGACGTTGTTTCTAAATAAGGATCATATATCTAGTTCGTCGGGAGGCACAAGCAAGTAATGTGAGTCGTGGATTGGTTATAGGCTTAGGGATCAGTACTTTAACTCGTAGGACCTAGCTAGTCTGCGGGGGATCATCCTCATGAATGATTTTATTGGTAATGAACTGTTTGATTTATAATGAAATTATACACATTGGTCGTATACGATATTGCAAAGGTTTATGCTTGCAAGCGATTGATTTATAAAAGGCTTATTGATAGAGTCATAAACCTGTGAATTTACTCAATAATTTTGTTGACGATTTATAAATATGTTTTTCAGGGAAGTAGTCACGAAGTAAGAATCATGCATGCATATTGGGATCCACACTCATCACAAAGTATAGGATGCCATTTCTTTTGAAATCATGGAACTTATTTAATATGACTAAATGTTAGTTATATTGTTTTGTTAAACAATTATCGTTCTGGTGAACGCGATAACCGTGTAACCGTTACTTTGACATTTTATGGCATCCTATATACACATGTTTGTAACAATCATACGCTCTTGAGTAATTAATGATTGATCGCGTCACGCCCCGTGCTTCCACATTAATTAAACACTATATCATTTTATTAGGGTGTGACAGGATAAATGGTAAGATTGGAAAAGGTTTGTGAATATATTATTTATATAAGGTAGTAATCCTGTAGGGCAAGAGATAATTGAGTTAGCATCTCAACATTCATGCCATGCCTTTTAGCTAGATCCAAGGGTACCCTAAGATAGTATGCAAGCTTCAAGGATTTATCTATGAATTGAAGCACACATTTAGGAACTTGAATATTCAATTAGAGGAGAACATCATTCTGATTTGTTTGTCTCAAATGAAGATGAGTTCTCTGTTTACATTAGAACCAGTAGGAGCATCGTAGTTTTTCTTAATCTTGTATGTTGATGACATACTAATCATTGGTGTATATTCCAACTTTGTAAGATGTTAATCTTGGCTTGGAATTGTTATATCATAATAAATCAAGAAATACAATGCATTATCAATAATACCAGGATCTATGTATATAGTTATGAGTAGCTGACTAATTTAGATTAAAGTACATACAATGACAAGAAAGGGTTCTTGGTCTGCTAAAGATTGTTGAGAACAATACATGGCCATTCTCATAATTAACACGGATCGAAATATAAATATAGATGAAAGCTAATAGTCTGTTTGATCTGAGTTCTTAGTATTTGGAATATTGGAACGTTAAGAAGTTATATTGTAAAATGAATTGAAGTATCAGGTAGGTTTATTTTCATTAATATGACCGTGTTCTATATTTTCATGTTTAATCCATGAATAATTATATTATTCTAAAATTACATAGTTGGTCAAGGTTATGGGAATAACTTTGAATTAAGACAAATGTCAGTGTTGGTACATATTCATTGTAGGTGAATATAGTAAACTTGATGAGTCCAAATTCACATGTATTCATTGTTGATGAATATTGGAATGACCCAACCGCGATATGTCACTACATGGATCGTCATCAATAGTGAATCTCGTATAATAGTTAAGTCTTTGTGTCCTTAGACCTGAGATATATGTTGGTTCTCGAATGCAGGACTTGTGTTGCTCTGATATAGTTAAACATTATTCTGAATAAGGCAATTATAAAGGCTATCATTAGCTATGATGGGAAGCGCATGACATACGCATATAGTCAACAGTTGGATTTGTTTCTCTACTTGTAGTAAAGTGTGCTACTAATGGGCCTTCTGTGAACTGAATAGATTTACACGGTCGTGGCCAATTGAGATTAATAAGTTGATCAATTTAGCTTGTTAATCTTATTAGTCTTCTAAACTAAGTAACAAAAATGTTAACAAACGAGAGTGATTCAATCCATGTCTCATGTCAATATTGTATTCTAACAAAGGGACAATAGACTGCAAACCATTTGACCATTTACTAAAACATTAACTCATATGTTCTTAGGAGCATTGGTGTGTTGCTAGACGCTAATCATTGTCTATATAGTTGTCAAGTGTTGTGCCATGCACAAGTGGGAGTCTGTAGGATTTATGTGCATCGGTACAACAAATAACTATATTATTATTTATATATGGGTGTATGGGATCACATACAAAGAGCATTGAGATACAATTATTCGAGTAATAAAATAGATAAAAAAGTTATTCTGTTTGAGGCTAAATGAGTCCAAATAAACAACGGTAATTATAAGAGATTGATTCACTTAAAGCCCGTGAATGATAATTATTACTTGGTTAAAAAAAAGAGTTTTAAAGTTATATTAATACACAGATAATATATCCTGGTTTTTAATTCGGTAAAAAAAAATAAAAGTCAGCCGCAAAATCCTGGAGGAAACTTGTTTTCTTGGTTCTCTGAGATGACTACGACTAGAAACAAAGAGACCATAAAACTTTGTTTTGTTTAATCCCTTTTATTCGACCGAAGATAACACTACACGCATTGTGTGTGTTTTGTTTTACTTATTGAAAACTAATTAATATGGATTAATTATTTTTCTCTTGAATTATTATTCGAGTTTGAACTAGCATTCAATTGATGATTTGTCAAATGTTCGCTTGTGGACCAACCGTAGAGTTGAACACTAACTTCTATATTTATATGTTTTTGCTTGCTAAACTATATCTAACTCTACTCGTTTATTTATTTAAATTGATCATACTGATATAATTGAATCTACATGAAAATCATTTTGATACCCATATATAATTGTTGATTATATCTTTCTGCTGCGTTTGTGATAATTAGATCATTATTGTTCAATTAAAAACTGTTTTAATTACGTATAGATTTCCAACAAGTTGTACTATCAAGTTTAATCTCACTTCTAACACTGCAATTGTATGATGTGCTTCTATTGACTACACCCCAACGTATACTTTTAAATTCTAGCAATTTAGTTAAAAATTTTGTTGCCCGTAGAATACACGGGGCTGATAATAATAAACTAATTATTAATATAAGAAAACGGTTTTTGAATTTGGTTCATATTTACTTCAGAAACAAAGCCCTGAATACCAATAATGATCAAGTTTTTCTTACAGTTTATTCCTTAAGATATACATTCCTGATATAAAATTGTCAAAACCTCTGATGAAACAGGTTCTCAATGTAGCTTGTATGTTCATGAAGTTGAAACGTTCTTCTTTACAAGGTTGCAGCAACTTCTGTGAAAGGTACGTTCAACTTCAATGAATTGAGATTTTTTATTTGATTCATGTTGTTTTCAGTATTTATCTGTATAGTGTATGTTGCTTAAGTGCATATGTTACTCAAGGCTATATAATTCTAGTTTATGGCATCAATGTGGTTTATGGCCTTAATATTGTGTTACTTTAGTTTTTAGCAAGGAAAAAATATTATGCAAAAAATAAAAAATAAAAATGATAATAATCAAAACAGGATCATTTGGACTGTCAGTGACCGGAGATACAGCAGATAAAGTTTCAGGACCTTTTCTGACGGGAATGTTGTGTAATTGAAAGTTTTGGAGTTTTGCACGAAAATAGTGCGTAGGCATAGACCACTAGCTATGGCTGTGTTATTGACGGATTATAGTTCCGGAGGAGAAGCCCAAGTAGCCTCTAGTGACAATTTTAGGTTTTTTTGACGCCTCTTTCAGTCAGTAAATGGCATGTATTTTAATGAACAGTTTTAATTTGCCAAATGTCATTAAATAACAATCAGTGCCTGTTTTTTCTTCTGCCAATTTAACTTTTATAAACGTGAATATATGACATTAAATTACATTAAGGTAGATAAAAGACGAACTCAGATCACAACTCCAATCTAATTATTTTACATTTACATCACACGATCTACTAATAATTCAGAGATAACAAAAAAATCAACGTTGTTGATCTCCAAATATGACACTTATCGACTTCTTGTCATTGAAACTAAAGTCATGTATGGACGTAGTTCCAAGTGATCGAAAGCATTGTGTGGATACATTTTAGCCTTACCATTCATGTCGACTATCATTGAGGTTGAGAAAACGCGATAGTAGATCCAGCATTGACAGCGTTGTCGTTAATAATTATGTCTAAAATAATACCCTGGAATTTTCTCCTGATACACACCTAATTTGCAACTCATAGTTATTGCTTTTGAGTTTTGACTATGATCATGGGAGTCTTCAATGTTTTCAAATTACAGCTTCAAACAATACGTTAGAGATATGAACATTTATCGTCTCTGGATCAAAATATGCCTTGTAGTATAACGTTCTTGTGACAGTTAGGAACGTCTCTTTCAAATGACGATCAAGATCATCAGGCGAGTCACTCAACACGAGTTGTGCCAATTCTAGCATTTTGGAGTCTATCGTCGTTTTTGTAGTCTTATCATCGCAACGTGTGGTGCAATTCTCCTAACAAAATGTAAATAGATTTGTTATTATTGTAAGAACTAATGAGAATGAATATAAATATGTAAACTTGTGTTTACCAAGGGATAATGGCATCGAGATATTTCGTGACAAATGTCATTAGCGACGTTTGAAAGGTGTTGGTATTGAGGGTGAACCAAGAGTTCCTTGGATTCCCATTTGCCAGCGATCAAGTTTATCGTTTGTACTACCAATTCTGCAGTCGTATCTACTCCTTCTTGCCATTTTGTCAACCACATCTCCCACTATTTGGATCGAAAAGAAAAGATATGATCATTAATTTATGTGCTACTTAGTGATGCCATATAGCTCATCGCTAAAAAAGAATCATAAGAGATATCGAGCTTACAGCGCGATGCAGCTCTTGATGGATGTCTCTTTTATGAGCCATAAGTGTCTTCAATGCAATCTCCTGTAACGTGCCCTTGAGAGCAACCAGTACCCCGTGTGATGGTTTTCCGTTTCTGTGTAACGAAACAAAATTAATTAAGACGAACAGTACTCGTGCAAAATATATAGCGACAAAGAAAATTTTCCGTCGCTAAAGTCATGCAATTCGTTTAAGCAACAAGTGGTTGAATGCAATGTTCAAACTGATTCAGCGGCCCACTAAACTAGGAAGTCTGTTGCATTTCAGAAGAAGGGAAGAAACGTACTCTGAATGACAAAGGGAAGTCGATGTATTTATGAACTCGTCAACAAAATCTCTTCTATCCTCTTCTGTGAGCTGAGGTGAACTAAAAAACGAGAAGATTGTGTCGATCATTGTTTTGGTTTTTGCCCACGCAATTCGCTCCTTGGACTTTTCTGGCTCGAAAATACTGGCTGCAGCTAAGTAGTATGAGACCAAAAGGCTCGTGCTATTATTCGTCGCAAACTGTTCGATACTCAAATCCACATACCACCTGCATATATAACAAATAATTTGGTTCTATATATTGAACGTTTATATTAAAAGCTTAACTAAAAACGTTAGCAAACTTACTGCTGGATAGATTTCCATTCTAGCTGATGCATGGCTAGACAATTATTGTAGTCCAATTTAGCCATTTCAAGATACGTATTATTGCTCACATTACCCATCCTGCATTTTTATCAAATTATATGTATTACATGAACATAATTAAAACAAGATCATAAAGCAATTAAAGAGCCGTAATGGGATTAACAAATTCTTTGTACTTATTATTACATGATGGGTACAAACGGGTCCAATAATATATCTACACATACTGATGTTCAATGTTCATGCAACTAATGATCATTTGTTATTTAATTAGCACCAAAACTGAACAAAAATATAATATATATTTGTGACAAAAAAAAATACATATTTTTTTATTTATATTCAGGACGATTGCAATCTTAAAATTTAAAAGATAACCACGCAGTCCATGTAGGGAAGATAAGAAAAGTATGCAGGGAACTTTACTGAAAAAAATAAAGTATTGCATGTGAAAGGAATAGAACATGACAAATAAACTGATAATAATCTAGCTTGAAGTTTTCATGTCTATTAATATTTGGGTTTAATAATTCGTTATGCGTTTAATTTTCACATTTTTATATTGTATGTGGTTAACATTGAAATCTTCTATTGTATGAGGTAAACTTTCAAAAACTTTCTATTGTATGATGTCTTGCCTTTTTTGGTCTAGACAAAAAAAGAAACTTTCCTTTCTTGGAATGGCCAAAAAATGAAATATTACATACAATAAAGAAGTTTAGAAAGTTTAACTCGTACAGTAGAAAATTTTAAAGTTAACACCATTCAATATAAAAACGTGAAAGTTAAACGCATCATGAATCAATAACCCTTAACTTTATGTGTTTACATTATTTTCTAATAATACCTGTATAAAGTTTTCCCGATCCAAACGTCGTCCTCGCCACCATATTGCTCCAAGTAACATCTTGTCTCGAGTCGAGGCAAGCTCGCGTACCATGGCACATCTAGCGCGTACCCAACCTGTTTTGTTCGTTATTCAAATGTGTCACCATCGGTTTCACAAAAATAAGTGTGCAAAAATTCTTTTGTGATGGAAATTTTCATCCCAAAATAATCCTTCTATAGTTGTAATGAAGTTGCGTACCTCGCCAGGTAAGTCCTTGGCGATGATCCATTTATCAAGAAGCTCATTTGTCGATTGTTTTTCCTTTAAATAGTCGTATGAATATTTCTTGGCATCGTCTAGAATTGTCTCTCCGGGGAAGAGCATTTGTGATGCCCTATACAAATTGAACATTCCAGTGACGGCTTGTGTTGATTGCCCGGCAAAGCACACAAATTTACCATCTTTCTCGAAATGTCGAAACACATCTGTAACAAAAAATAACAATCACTATGCTTAAATCCGTCATTAAAGCCGTGATAACTAAAATAAAATCTGAAAACGAACCTGGAGAAATATCATAACCATGCATTCTTAAAACCCTAAATGCCATAGCGGTATCATCAATATCTTGTACATTAGAGTTTCTTGCCCAACAGATTCCGTCCTTCGTCCAATGCCTGAGATTCGTTTGTAAACGATTTATTACCATTAATAATTTCTTCATCAATTTCTTATGGAAAATATTATAGGCTATTAAGTATAATCGTATAAAATATTCATAGTGTATTTGTATACCTGTGGATATACTCAACACAATCCTTGATCTCGGAGTCGAAATAACGAGAAATTCCAAGTCGTTGAAGGCGATCAACGACCCAAATATGTTCGAAAAGATCCACGGGGTAGACATTCGGAACTAAAACATGCATGATCATGAAAAGGAGTTAGATAAAACTACATGTATAGTTAGAGGCAATGCTTTTTTCTTTTTTTGTTAAAAGAGAACAAAAAGGTCCCATAATATAAACCACCATTACAAGTAACATACCTCCACCATTGAATTTGGTAACAGTATTTGTAAGATATTGAAGACACTTCTCATCTTTTGTTTGCATAACTGCAAAAGCAGTAGATGATGGGGAAAACAGAAATGATCCATCTTTGGACTGCAACTTTAGAAGCTTTTCCCAATCCAAATCTGGCATTCCTTCCAAGCTATGAAGTAAAGTTGTCGGCACTTTGTGCATTATGTTCTTCGGTATCCTTTTCGTCACAAAAAAACATAAACAGTCATATATAATTACTTGTACATGTCATTTCACATTAATATGACTCAAATTTACTTAAAGCACGAATGATTAGGCCGAATTTCCACCTATGTATTTACAATTTATGAAATAAGTAAGCTAGATTCTTACAAAAATAAATAATGTTTTGATAACGTGTTTGAATTGGCCAATTCAACCGGTCGAACCGAGAGCTGGACCGGCTACCGGTTTGATTTCTACCCGTTGAACTAGGTTCAATCGGCGCATTCGACCAGAAAACTCCGATTTTGGTTTAATATTATTTTTAGAGTCAGCGTTTTTTCACACATCAATATTCATTATCCAGTGCCATCAAGTTGGAAGTCACCTACGTAAATCACACCATCCATAATAAAATTCTACGCATTTAATTTGGATGTATAAAGTTAATTTTCTTATCATTTCTATATACATACGCATTTCAATTATGATTTAAAAAATATTCATTTTTTTTTAATTCCTGATATAGCAAAATATAACGTACTTTAACACATTTATAAGCATGAAACTAAATATTATATTTCAAACTAACATACATAAATTAACCGTAAACAGAATAGGTTATAAAGTGCTTACTTTGTGAGTTTCAGGTTTCGTCTCGCATAGATTTCTTTCAAGGCTGGAGTGTCCTCAGGGACTTCGATATCTAACTTCCTTGCAATGTCGATGAGCGAAGGGAACGTTACTTCAAAACCAATCGGCATATGTTCCTCATTCTCATCTTCAAGTTTGCTTATGTTTTCTTTAAGAAATTTCAATCCTGTATATATATTAGGAAACTGATTAGTCAAGAAGTATAGTGTAGTGACAAACATAAGACCATCTCCAATGTATCCACCAAAACATCAAATTTGGTATTTTGGTGCAAAAATCCATCTCCAATCAAGTCACTATATTTAGTGCAAATTATAGTGTACATCAAATTTTTGAAGATTTTGCACAAAATTTGGTGCAACACTAAACTTTGCACCAAATTTTTAATTTTCATTTTAACCCTTTTAATTGAAATAATTTTATTATGCAAGTCCAAAACCAAAAGAAAATAAGGGCAAATGATCCAAAAAGATAATGTAAGTTTTTAATAACTTTATCATTGTAATGTATTAGTTATTTATGTTTCATATTATAATCAAATTTGAATTTTTATAAATAATAATTAATTTTAAGTATAAAAGATATAATTTATGGGGCAATATGTAAATGCAAGTAAGTATTTGGTGCAGAAATTTGATGCATACGTTGGAGATTAATTACATTTTGTGCGAGCATATTCTTTAAAGATTCTCTTTTTGCACCAAATTTAGTGCAACATTTGATGCATACGTTGGAGATGCCCTAAAAAGCGTCGCTATTGAAAAAAGTGTCATAGACATCCTTGATTTTACATAATAGGTGGGATATGTCTATATTTGTCATTATGATAAAAATTAAAATTAGATGTAACAAACGGCTACCTTTTTGGCATTTACTCGGATGAACATTCCAATAAGTTAGCGCGATAACACACCCTAACGTATTAATGATCCTATCATGAGCCGAAAATAACAAATGGTCGCCCCAAGACCCGTCAGATAGTTGATTGTTCACAATCCAATCCAAACTTGATGGAAACTGAGGACGACCATTAACATCTTTTACGAGTGCAACCCAAGCCGTATCATAAGCCGATGCATTTATGTTTCCATCATCCATCGAACCCAATATCGTTTTAATAGTCTCCACAAACCCCTTAATTTCGTCGCTAGGATACAAAATCTTTTTTATGACAAGCGAACATAATAGATGATAGTAGATGTGAGTAGATGAAAATTGTCAATCTAGTTTAATACCACATAAATTTCAAGTACATAAATCGTACCTTATTTGTGTCCACATTATACTCTTCGTTTTCATTGTGCCAATTAATAAACGGCAAACCATTTTCTTGAAGAACATTGGGGTACTCTGCACCAAACCGCGAAATAATACACGAGAGTTAATTTACTATTACATTGACTTTTAATTAAAAATAAATGATAATGATAATAGAATTAAGTTCAAATGAGAATGATAATTATTTGTGAAAATGGAGGAATCAATTTCAACCATCCATTTCATCAAAAAAATAATACGTTCAACACTTTTAAAAATTGAATATCTCACAAATGGTTAGTCAAAAAAATATAAAAATTGCACCATAAAAATCAGCATTTTTTCCTCTTCGATTAGACATCTCCCAAGGTATACTTTCGACGAATTTTATTATTTTTCATTTTTTGGTGGGTTTCGAAATTGGTAACACATGTGTTAGTTGCGGTAACACATGCCACTAATACATGTGTTAGTTTCAGTAACACATGTGTTACTGGTTTTCAACCCAAAAAAAAAAAAAAAAAAAAATTATCGAAAATATGTCATGAGTGATCTCAAATCGTAGAGAAAAGAACTCTGATTACTATGGTGCAATTTTTATAATTTTTTGATTAGCCATTTGTGAGATATTTAACTTTAGAGGAAAATTGGGTTTTGCAAAATGGATGGCCATGATTCATTCCTCCATTCTCAATAAAATTTTCATTCTC
This sequence comes from Logfia minima, assembly GCA_963921325.1. Lineage (NCBI taxonomy): Eukaryota > Viridiplantae > Streptophyta > Magnoliopsida > Asterales > Asteraceae > Logfia > Logfia minima. The sequence continues at coordinate 39,723,044 of OY992765.1, forward strand.
ATTTAAACACAACCCAAAGATAATAATAGTATGTATTATATGTACACTGAACGTTTACTAAAGTCAATTAACACGTGATTCCAGAGAATCAGGAATATTATTATTTTAAATGTGATCTCCTCTAATAAACTGGGAAATGTATAAAAATATTAGCTAAATTAATTAGTTTTAACAATTATTATCAATAAATTAATGGGTTTATTAATTCGTGATGCGTTTAAGTTTTACTTTTTTATATTGTAAGAGGTTAGCTTTGAAATTTTCTATTGTATGAGTTAAACCTTCTAAACTTCTCTATTGTATGTAATATTTCTTTTTCTGACCATTTCCAAAAAGGAAGTTTCCTTTTTTGTCTGGGCCAAAAAAGTCAAGTCAATATACAATAGAATACAATAGAGAGTTTTTAAAAGTTAATTCATACAATAGAAAATTTCAAAATTGACCCCGTACAGTATAAAAACTTGAAAGTTAAACGCATCACGAATAAATAAACCCTAAATTAATATTTCAATTGTTGGCAATTGATGAATACCTTCCGTTTGAGGTGTTGATACAGCTCTGCAATGGAAATTGATGTTTTTAAGAACAACATTTCCTGTAAACCAATAACAATAATCAAAACTCTGTATATATCATGTGATTAATAAGTTCTGTAAATACATCTATTTCAGAAATAAAAATAAATAATGTGAAGCCACAATGAGTAGTATTACTATTTTAATGCAACACAAGTACTTGAAATCAAAGCAGAATGGAATAACGTCATTATCATCGTCATTTTTACTCATGCAAGTTAACAATGGAATCCAACGCATGAGCACAGAAAAAATACTAAACAGATAAACATTCAATCTTTACTAAAAGAAGAGTTAGATGAAGTTTGTCCATTTGTACTTGTTTCTTCGATATTGTAAACCTCACAAATATTTCTCAATATTTTCAACTACAAATCAAGAATATGTATTTATGTTTTGTCAAAAAAGGGATTCATTGATTGCATCACCTACGTGAGTGTATTGGCGTACATGAGAGAAGGAAGGGGATGCTTGTACCAACATCCGTCAAAAATTAAGACAAAAGTACGGTTTCAAACAGCATCAACTTTTAGACATTGTAGTGTCATAGACATATATGGTAAATTGATAAAATAGTTATATCAAACTGAATTGTTTCATATACATTGTGAGCACCGACATTAAAAGAATTAATTAATTAAAAGGTCGTGAGTTTAAGTATTAACTGAACATAGCGGTAAAACGGGTATGTTTCAGTTAAAAAAAAATTAATAACAAGCAAAAGGATACAAATAAAAAACAATGTTTGAGAAAGAGAAAAAGTACCTGCGGAGGGAAGAAGGATGCGAGGAAGGCGGCGAGAAGCGGCCTGTGGAGAAGAGCGGAGGTGGCAGGCGGTGGTGGCGCTAGAGAAGATCACTGTCTCCATGGTAACTGGATTAAAAGGTAATTTGGACTTTTTCTCACCCAAGCTTTTGCACAGAATATGAGTGTCAACAACAGCAATTTATAAGCTCCTTGTACTATTTTTCTTTTTCTTTTTTTAAATATGTTTATGTTTATTGGATGGACTTCAACTAACATGTTTATTGTATCTAGATAATATATTATACACTGGGGTAGGGGGAAGAAGCCAGAAAGGAGTTCCCAAGATATGCTCAAAACTGAGTGCATTGGATCATAAATCATTGTTGCTCCCTCATGAGTCATGACTGTTATAATTCAAAAATTAGAATATTGTAATTTAAACAGGAAATATTTTCTACTGGTTGTGAATTATAATCCTTATGAATTAAAAAATTTTAAACGTACACATTTTCTGCTCTATATATACTCTACATATAATCTATTTGTTTCGGCCCTTAATTACCTAAAACTTGTAAAATCAATAATATATTATGGTAGTATAAATACAAGCCTCATATAAAAAAGTAAAATGCACATTCTAATACACTCAAAGTGTTTATAATTTTCCCTCAAAATTCTTTATCAATATTTTTGTTCTTTCATCTTCACTAAAAGATTCTTAAGTTATGTTGCTAATATATAATCTTAGTTGCCATTATATTACAACACTACTAACTATATCTTTTCCATTACTTGTAGTTTTATTACATCCAAATCAAATATTAACTTAATTACACCTTTGTAGCTATATTCTTTTCCATCGCTAGCAAGTAGTTTTATTTTGTAAGAATTCAATACTCTCTCCCTTTCAATTTTATACTTCATGTTCTTTCTTTTTTATTGTTCATTTTCAAAAATATACAGATACAATTAACTGAATTTCCTTTATATATATTTTACCTATAAAACATTCCATGTTTTTTTATCTTAAAATTTATAACTACAAATATGGAAACTTAGTCGATCTATTCTTCACATTTACGGAAACAAAGACATGAAATTTAATACCAGTGATTTTAGTAATAGTTAGTATCACATATCAAATTACTTATCTATATATTATTCCAATTCCATCTTTTGTTACATATTTATGGCGAATGACTAAGATGAAAGTATAATTTTTGGTATTTTTAATTACGTGTCGGGTGATACATGTCCACATAATAAATTGTTAGGTTACCAAAATATATACAATAGCAATAAATAAAAATTTCGTTACACACAATATAACCCTGAATACTTTATTGTATATTATGAATTTCAAAGTATAAATAATTATATTCTTATGTACTTAAACCTGTTAATATACATTAAATATTCATCAACATATATTATAAATAAAAAGGTTATTTCCTTATTTTTTTCAAAAATTATACTTTCATTACGATCTCTCTTTATCTATAATTTATAACTATTCATTTTCAATCAAACATTGTTAGCTTACAACTTCACAATACAATATTATTTATTTAACCTCTACCTACTAAAAACAATATAGAAATACGTTGAATATCAAATCAAAAAATTAAACAACTCTGTAATTAATATTTGCAGATAGTTGGTAGATGTATTGTGTTTTTAATAAACTAGATATGTCAAACAAAATTAACAAATTAAAATTTACTTTATGATTGTGACAATTTACTTTACGATTGTGGCGAACAAGTTATATAGGCATTACAATACTTGCAAAACATGATATATTTAAGCTGCTACATTCAACTTTGAATAGGTTAGTGAAAGATTGTAAGTATCATTTATCGACTAAGGGATATTGAATTATATTGTATAGCTGGAATTGTAGAAGGGATGAAATACAATTTTACTTGTTTATTTGTTGTATTTTAAAATTCTTAACAAATATTAGTAATTTTAAAATACTTGTACAATAAACAGAGTATAAGTTGTAATGTACGAAAGGTGATGATAAGAAAGTTGATCACATGTAATTTTAATGATGAATTTATTGATAACAAATTACATCAACATATTAAATTGCGGAATATTCTAAGCCAAAGCTAAAGACTAATTCAATACAATTACAAGCTATTGTATTACTCGCTGTGAGAATATAATGACTATTACTCACCGACTCTAATTTGTAGTTCAACAAACTTTATCACTGAATAAATTCAAGTGATAGCTACAAACCGCTAAACGACTAACTACAATATGTCACTCTATTTATAGACAAGAATTTCCCGTAAATATCTCCTATATACTAGGAAAATATAATGACATGTGTCGCTGTGTGAATGACTTCCTTCTAACCGTCAAATGGTTAAAATGAATCTTATGTGGTCCCTTCTTGATCATGCATTCTTCGTGTGTTGCATTTCCATCAATTACAATGAAGCATGATGTCATACATTTCATAGCAGTGACTTGAAAGTTGATGATGTAATGTTGACCAGAGACTTCACACGCATAGCGAGTTGAGCTTGGTTGTTTCTTTATTCGTTTAAATCTGAAGTCGCTGGAGGACAAAGTAGCTTCCTCACTCACTGCGAGCTAACATGCTCGTGTAGAGTGACTTAACTTGATTTCTTCCAGTGACCTCCTTTTAGTTAACTACAGCGACTGTTGTGATCATGTGTTGCATAAGTAAATAACCTTATTTGCACACCAGTGAGTAGACTTACTCCAGCTGAAGATTATTTACTTAGTAGTGACCTTCTTCATTTGCAGTGAATCACATCATCAAGTTTCTTCATCGTTCAAGGCTTATAGTGATAGAAACCTTAGCGATAAGATTGACCAATGATTACCGATAAGATTGGCAGTGACTTGGTTGACCAGCGACGAATGATCCAACTTATTCTAGGAGTTTTGACTTCGTCATTTCTATAAAGTACTCTAGTGATTGAGTTGATCATAGATCATTGACTCAACAATCTCCCCCTAAATGATGATGACAAAAACTCCTAAGTCTTAAATGAATTTAAAATTTTTACAAATGAAGAATTCGCAGGGACTTGATTAGCTCCCCCTTAGTGTTTATGAGCGTACACTAACTTATAAGTTTCAGTAATCCATATTATATTCTTTTTGGATTCTTTCAACTTTTGCTTAAGATATTTTCAAAAGTGACACTGGTATATATGTAACGAAACACAAGTACATAGAGTCCTATTATATTACACATTTTCTTTCTTGGCCTTCAATCTCTTGGCATGCTCCTCTTCAAGCTTCTACATGATCTCAAACTTTTCACTCAAAGGCATATATCTCCTTTATCTGGCAAAAGCTTCATCCATTACTGCCTTTCTTATTTTTGAGTCATCAAGGAGACAAGCCACTTTCATGAGAATCACCATCAATTGGTCATGATCCATCTTATCTAGCTCTGCTTCTCTTTGGAATTTGAAATGACCCTTGCTATCAGCATATACAACCCCACATTCTGGTTCAAGAACTTCTAAATCGTCTTCCTTTTCAACACAAGCAGGGATGGATGAGATTTGGTTACTTTTAAAAGATGAGGAGTGTTGTTTGTCTTTCTCACAAGCTGAACAAAGCTTATCTTGGACATAGGTTAGGTTAGGAAGACCAGTGACCATGTTATTTTTGCTTAATTTATTTATAGCTTTTAGGTTCACATGTGATAGTTGCTTGTGTCATAACCACTTTTTTCTAAAGCAGCTCTTGAAGCAAGTTCTAGACTTTGCAGTCTCCATGTCTACCACATAATATTGCATCTTATGTTGGCAGCGATCACATCACCTCCACTTTAACTGTAAACAATACCAGCTTAATGATCAAATAACACATTGTTCTTGGAATCACTGAATTGACTAATGCTTAACAAGGTTGTGCTTCAATCCTTCTACATAAGCCAACTTTTTGAACATCACTTTTCCATTGCTCAATACACCATACCCTTTTGTTTTTCCAACATTGTTATCTCCAAATATGTCAGCTTGGGATTCAACATCATTTGCCATTAGACAATAGTTCTTGTCTAGGCATATCAGTGCCTCATCTTCTTCATTAGATGATGAAATCTCAGAGTGAAGGATGCTTCTTCAGCAACTATGCCCCTGCTCTTCTATTTGCCACCCTTAGGGAGTGATTTCAGCTTCTTGTACTTCGCTTTATACTTTTAATACATATCCCCTTTAGAGTTTGATCATTGGTCAGTGAGATTTGTTATTAGCTTTGATGTACAATGAGTAGCGTAATAGCAAGGTTTGCCACAGTTGTAACAACTACTTACTGATTTTGACTTATCAGGGATAGAAGCACTAGTGATTTTGGGGTTTCTAATTCCCTTTCTAAAGTTAGATACCAACATAGCCATATCTCTTTTTAACTGACCAAGTTGATCATCATTAGAATCATCATCAGATTGTTCTTTGACTCCACTTTATCCTCTTCTATCTGTTTAACACTTTTGTTAGTCCTTTTAGCATTTAGTGACTGTTGGTTATCTTCTGTTTGTTGAAGTTCAGCAACTAATGCATTTGATATCTTTTGGGTTCCCAGAGTAGCCCTAATACGATCATTTTGATTGGTCTTTATCTCTGATTATTCCCAGTTTATCAAGATTCCATAGACATGTGTTAAATTAAGAATTGGATAGTCATTTCTCTGCTTTGTACAAGTGACTATTGTAAAAAATAAATGGTAGCTAGGTGAAACTAGTATTAAGAGGAATATTACTATGAGGAGGAATTCATAGAAGAACAGGTAAAACAAGAGAAGTATAATGAAGGAAAGTTTGTTTTACTCAAAACGATAGATCTTTTTGATGATATCCATGGCCCACCCTCGAAATGGCCAAGGTTTTATAATCGGGTATAACTCGGAAGCCGACTTATGCATGATTCCTTCATATCTTAGAACGGTGAAATATATTTTGTTAAAAGATTTATGTTATGAGATTTCCCAATATCACTTTTGAAAGTAGTTATTATTCTATGAAGGCACATAAACTACATTGTTTTTAGGTAAATGATCCCATAAAATACCCCACCGGTAAGAGATGGATTAGTGATTTGGAAAATTAATTGTCTTAAGGTTTAGTTGAATGAATTATGGTTTTTAGACGGAAACTCGACGAGACTTACCGAGTATTCTATCTAAATTTAATTTTGGTTTAATTATGCATTTTTTGTTGATTAATTACTAATAGATCTTTGGTCATATTAATTGATTTTAAAATTTATTCTTGACCGCATATAAGTTAACTACATAATGTGATGAAGTTTTCCTTGACATCCTTGGATCAAGTCATTTGATTATTGCATTGATTTAACTCTGGCTTTTAATAAAATGTTCCATAAGAGTAATTATATCTATATAGATACCTTATCTGAATTATATTGTTTTCTCGGTTGTGCTACTCTATGTTACTACTTTATTATATTAGATCATTATATTAGATTCTTAATGATTTGATATCCACTGGTCATATCTTAATCATTTTGGGACGATCTTGGCTAATTTACTGTACTTTACTATACATAATGATAGTTTCTCTTGCCTGATATGTATTACTTAATTATAGTATTTTAATCAAGTTATAAATGTAAAACGAGATCTAGGTTTATTGACACTGGACCAATTAACCCGTTGTTTGTAAAGTGACAAGTTGGTTAATAACACATCATGTGCATACACGTAGATTGAGATTCTTTTTTCCTTTTGATTTAAAAATAGGTAGGGAATCAGAGGGGATAGTGGCTTAGAAAGGGTAGGAGGGACAAATAATTTCAACCCTTCTTTTTTGATCTATGATCCGAATTCACTACATCATAAATGTACACTGTATTATAACAATATTGCATATTATCCTTATAAATTAGACTGCATCACAACTTCTTGCCCCTTTGAATCGGACCCCTAAAAATATATTTGTTATTTTCTTTTGTTTTTTCCTTGGTTTTATTTCCTACAGATGATGGTGTTTGTATATGCTAAAGCTACTCACTCGATTAGCAAGTTGTTATCAAAGTGTGTATGAGTTCTTATGCTACTAAGAGAAAGCTTCGATGAAAATAAGAACTTTACTTCTGACATACTTTCTCCGTTCCAAATTAATTATTTTTAAACAAAAAAGTATATAGTTAAGGAAACATAATTAAATTTGGATATCCGTTTTAGTTGTTTTTCTTATTTTTAAAATGTGAAACTGACGGATTGGCAACGAAAAATTTCGTCGATGTTGGAAAAATTTGTTGAAATAGTTTCTAATGAGGAGTTTTCCATGCTGTCGATGATGCTCAATTTCTATTAGTATGGTTATATTTTCTTATAATGTGTTTTTTTATCTGTTAATAATAAACTTGATACAGAAAAATTATTTAAATTTTAAATGGATAATTTAGCGCAAAAGTAGTGATATTTAAATCTATTTAGATGAATTTAAAATTAGATTTAATGCATTTATTGATTAAGTATCATCTCTCTTTATTTTATTGGTTTAATTTTACACGTATCATACTCACATTATTATATCTAATTTTAAATCGATATAAGTTAGATCTCTTTTATCATTTTTCTTTTAACATACTTTTTGTTTTACTTGTCTATATTAACATTTTCCACGCTATGTAATCACTGTAATTATCCAAAATTCAATGTCAAAGCTTTTATTTTGTTAGTTTTAGAACTTTGATTTACAAAAAAAATGTTACTCTCTTAGGTCTATTCTATTATTTTAGGTGGTTCTATTATAAGCCTCTACTTTGATATTTAATCAATCAAAATAAATTTTAACAGATACAAATGATATTTGATAGGTGAAAAGTATAATTATTAGACATTTATAAAGTTATATACATAGTCAAAGTAAACAATTTAACTTGGTCAGAGAAAATATATTAAAATTAGATCACAAAAATTAGTATATATAATCACACAAAATAAATAGCTAGTGATTATTTTTATATAATATTTGGTTACACTTTTTGGTTTCTACTGTTCAATTTAAATTGAAGATTTGGAATGTCAAATTATAAGGATCGAGTTTTAGAACTTTAGAGTACAACTTTACATAATGTACATATAGGTTTTTCCATATAAGATGCCATCATGTAGTTTTACATAAAAGAAAAAGAAAAACTTAAGATGGACGGTGTAAGGCGTAGGATTCGAGATTATACGGATTTGAAATAATGAATCGTTAGTCTCTTTCACATAAACTTTTTCTAGTAGCTTCCAAAATATAATCTCCAACAACAATTCTCGGTCACAATATATAAGTTATCAGCTACCAATAACTTTTAAAATAAACAAAATAAATACCACGTGAATTTCTCTTTTAATTATACAACTAAAATATTTTTTGGACCCTTCTACCCCTTACAACTTGAAGCATTGAAATTCCTGCAACATTCCTTAAAAATCTAAGAGTAAATTACAGTCCATGCCCCTGTGGTCCTTCGTTTTTTCACGCCTCGTCCCTCCCAACTTTTTTTCACAATTCATAACCTTATACTGGCTATTTTGCAACATTCCCTATCTCTCTGTCGTTAACTCTAACGAATGACCGTTAACTCATCAGAAATGACTAAAATACCCTCATCTTCCTTAAAAACCCTAAATCCAACAAATTTCCCAACTAACTTTGTTTTTCTTTCTTCCCAAATCTGCCATCTATTTACCATCCCAATTTCATCTCTTTCATTTTTTTAAAATTTTTTCGTATCCTCTTTCGTATCTCAAATAACTTTAACCTCTCCATTTATTTTCGAATCTTGAGAAAACCGGGTTTGCAAACAGCAGCAACAGTAGTAGCAACAGAAAACAAAAGGAAAGAAATAAGCTTGCTTTAATGGCTATATCATCTTCATCTACCCCTATTTGTATATTTATTAATTCTTTAGAGTAAAATCCTAAAAATCAAATCCCCATTACTACCACCTCCAACGTCACCATCTCGGCCCACCTCCGGAACCTGCAACCAACATTCACAGCAAGACCACACCACCGGTTTCCGTTAAGGCAAAAATTATCAGATTTAATCGAAGATCGAAAGACGCAAAGTAATTTAATCAGATTTAATTGAATATGATGAATGTTTGCCCACTAGATCTGATCGAAATCGCGATAAAAAACTAGATCTGAAAGTGTCCAGTTGCGGCGGCGGAAGCTGCAGCTGTGGCGAGGGAGAAGGAGCGTGAGATTCCAGTGGCGCGTGCACGACTGAAAGGTTTGATATATGAAGAAGACGGTGATGAGGAAGAAATTGATTTTTTGGCGGTGGACCAGAGAGCACGAACCAGAGGTCCGACCATGTTTTGGGAGCTAGAAATGGCGTACGAACTGAAGGGCTAAGTGATTTGGGGTTTTAGGGGTCTGATGTAAATATGTAATTGAAAATTCAAGAAATCAAAATAAGAAAACAAATATTGCAATAAAGGAAATGAATCTTTCAATGGTGTTGTAAAAATTGTTAGATTGTTACTCTACAAAGAAGGCATAAGCCATTTGCAATAAACAATTCAGAAAGTACGATGGTGGAGGTTTATGAAAGATACGGTAGTTGTGGTTTACGAAATAAAAGTTTTTTTAATATTAAATCAATGAAAGGAAAGTTATATAAAGGTTATTTTTATAGTTTGTTTTATTTAGGGTTTTTAAGGAAGATGAGGGTATTTTAGTTATTTATGATGAGTTAACGGTCATCCGTTAGAGTTAACGACGGAGAGATAGGGAATGTTGCAAAATAGCCAGTATAAGGTTATGGATTATGAAAAAAAGTTGGGAGGGACGAGGCGTGAAAAAACGAAGGACCACAGGGGCAGGGACTGTAATTTACTCAAAATCTAAAAGGGCAAAAGAGTCTCAAAATTTTATTTTAAAGTCTATGACTAAAAATATGTTGTTCACAGATTATCACCTGTTTTTTTCCCTGCAAGCTTTGAAATAGTTTCAAGATTTAAATTAAATTGTTTTTATTAACCAATTGAAAGTTATAACTAATTGAAACTTAACGATACAATTTGCATAATCAAATTGCCCTAGACGAATTCTACCAAATAGATAATTGAATAAGGAGTAATGCTAAATGTATCTTAATATATATATATATATATATATAGGATGGGGATCAAGAGGGAAGCAAAAAAATTAGGGAATGAGAGAATTAAATCTCAACCCTTGATTTTATCATAAATTAATTTTTAAAAATCACAAATAATTTCAAAATTTAAAAAAAATTATTTATAAAAAAATCAAGGGCTAACATTTGCTTCCCTTTTTCCCTAAGATTTGGAGCTTCCATCTGGATGGAGGGTTCAAATAAAAAACATAAATACCGTGAGAATGTGAGAATGATTTTGAAATCACTTTTTAAATATCCAAAACACATTTTTCTTTAAAACTTTTTCAATGATTATTATTAAAATAACTTTTGCAAGCTACGATAAAAAATTTAATAAATATCAAACTTTTTTTATAGTCGTTACTGTTATAAATATTCAAGATAATCACAAAATACAACATGCTAATCACATGAGATTATTCTCTAATATAATGTGATTAATGTGTGTTCGAGATAATCACAAAATAGGATTTTGATAATCACATATTATTCATGTGATTATCAAGTTATAAATGTGATTGTTATGAATAAAAAAATAATTAAAAAAAGAAAAAAACATTGAAATTTTTTTTATTTGAAAAATAGCTTCTAAAAGTTATTTGAATAAGGAGCTAGAAGAAAATTTAATAAAATAACGTATTTTAGATATTTAAAAATGAAGTCGAAATTATTTTCAACATTCCTACAATATTTAGGTTTCTTATTTGAACCTAGATCTTTAAATTAATTCATATATTACATGACACATTAATTGTGTTAATTTATTTATTTCTTTTATCAATCACTTTATTACATCTACAAATTGTATATTTAAATTTAAACATGAATTATTTTGAGGGTTGAGGTACAAGAAAAATTTTTAATAACATCCAAGCACTACAAGACAAAAACCTAGAATCCAAACAAATCTGTCATGTGTAGCTGTCTACGATCTGGGTAGTGAGTATTTTTTTTTTTCTTTTTTTTTTTCTTTGAACAGTTATAGGTAGGTACTGCATAGTGAGTGTTTTTCTTTTTACAGTTATAGCTAGAGAGTACCTATTTCCAAATTTTTTATATCCAATTATTTTTTCTCTACCTAACACTACTAAAATATTTTCAATTTATTAAAGTACTCGAATCAAATCAAACTTTTCATTAAAAATGATGATTATATTTTAATAATTTAACTTATCAAACTAATCAATTTATAATTATATTTTAATTATTGTATCTTATTTTTTATTTATTGAATATGTATCATAATTATTATTACTAGTCTATATAACAAAGTTATTTAATATTTTTGAACTTACATTCTCTTTATGCATTTATTAGTAATATCATTATTTTAATAATTATTATCTTTCGTTGTTATTAATAAACATATACAAAAATAAATAAAAACATAAATAAATAAAAAAGTATAAAAGATGTACGATCACACCAACTGCATTCGGGCTTTTGTAGAAAGTCCAATTTGGTGGTGTTGAAATTCTTTTGGACCTCTTTAAGAGTAAAACAAGTCACAGAACCTCGAATGCTTAAACAATGGACGATCACACCAAACCTATTAGCAATCATCCAGTGTCGTGACGGTGTAGACGATTCTAAAAAACACAACGACTGGTACAATACATTAAATCCTGCGTTAAAAACCTGAAGGTAGTAATATTCGTTTTTAACTCCTCTAGTAACTGATGTCAAATGTCGATCCACCTATATTCACTATATCTGAAACAAACAACAATTGATTGAAATTCACAACTACCATCACCCGTTACATTTTTCATATGTGTGATGTAAGGATTAATATATATCCGGAATCTCGGCCATTAACAGATGTGAATAGTATGCATCATATGAATCATCCCAAGTCAGTACCTCAATCAAATCAAAAGCGTGTGAATTTTCCCCCGTTGGTTGTGTGTTCAAGTATGTCATGTATGAACTATGTTTCGTTGGTTCCTTGACCGAATCTGAGCCAAACACATTTGGTGTTGTGGAATAACTATTTCTTTGAGGATCTCAACTACTGGGATAGACATGACTTTTCCACTGTTGTTTCTTCAAGCTAGGTTGTTCACGAGTATGGTTTTGAACTTGAGGTTCTCGAATGAACGTTGTACTTTGACCAATTATATTCCTTAACTTTCGTAACAAAAAATTATTCACAACTGTATACTTTTTGTTAAAGTTTTATACAAAAGTTCTACTTCATTGTCACAACTAATATCGTCATTTTGCATAGTCATTAACGGCAAAATATGTAACATCTTCCCAAAGATATCTATTGAATCAAAAGAAATATAATACTAATAACTAGGTCATAAACCCGCGATCACGCGGGACGATTTAATTTTTATAAATGAATAAAATTTTGTAGTCGATTTGTAACCGATTTTTTTTATAGTTTATAGACCTATTATAAGGCGTGACGAATTTAACTTTTATAAATGAATAAAATATTTAGTCGGTTTTTTTTATATTGTGATTGACTTTTTTAATTTAAACAAATACATCAAATATTTAAAGGATGAAAGTGTATATAAAGACTATTTTTTTAGTTTGATATGATGTGTTTTTATTATATGGTAAAAAAACAAAATAAAGAAAGGACAAATGTGCTGTAATAAATAGTACAAATAATACAAAAGAAAACGATGGTACTGGCAAATATATTTCAACACGTTTAGCGTGTTCTTATTTTTTATTGGGGGTGGGGATAGAGAGATAATATGAGAGAGAAAAGTTTGAGAGAAGAGAACATTAAATATACTCAAAGTATAAAAAATTGTAAGTGTAAATAACTAAATATCAGATCCCCTGTATTAAGCATGAACAAGAAAAACAGAGCTCTCAATTACATGTACATTACAATGGAATTAAAACCTTTTTTAGTCATCGATCAAATAACGTAACCGTATGTTTAACTCTTTAATAATCAGGACCAGCTCTATGACTATCAAAGTTCTGTCATAAAACATACTCAACTTTAGAGTAGTCAATTATGTGCCCCAATTAGATGCAGAGTCGATTATACAGTTATAAGATCTAAATCGGTTCTTCAATACGAATCGATTTCAGTTGCAAGCTTAAGCAGGGAGTTGTATACATGTCCGTGTATGGATTAACATAGTGAAGTTATTTGCTAGATATTTTCTTCGTCCGATTTAACTGCTCAGCTTCTGAAGTTTGAGCAATTGTCTACTTACAACTATAAATAATAAAAAACGTTTAACCGGGTAAATAAAAAATTTAATTGTGAAAAATATTAAAATACGATTTTCTTGTAGCGTGTGTAAATTTTATAGTAGAAAATTAAACCAAATCAAATCAAATCAAATCAAATCAAGACTAAGTGAACATATAAAAATAATACCCTTGTGTTTTATAAAAGAGCTGACATAAACGTTTTGTTAGATATATTAATTTAATAGATATGCTACAGTCGGAAAGAACTGATATACAAGATGTGAACTAAAAGAAGAGATGTTCGTGTCAAGTTCGTTTTTTTTTTTTTTTTTTATCTCTCATGCTGCTCACTTTTCATATAATTATTACACATCATTTTAAATTAAACTATTTTAAACATTATGTAATCATGCATTTTTGAACTTGCTTTAGATATGTTGAAAATCATGAATAATTTTGATAAGGCTTTGAATCGTATATAAATCACTTTCAGATTGTACTATTTCAATCCACAATTGTCCCGAGCTATACGAAATCTATATTATTGAATAACACAACATCCACACTCTATTTTTCGGCAATCAAAATCTATAGCAAAACATATATGCGGTTTTTGTATTTGTTCATGTGATTATCAAAGACCAAATAATGTTTAAACATTCACATATATATATATATAACAAAATGAGTATTGGTGAAAAGTCACAACTCTAGGTGAATGGTTATCTCTTTTTGTGAATTGTCATAATATCCCCTTAAATATTAAGTAACGAATTAGAGACCGGTTTTTCATAACTGTCGCTGATTGCACCCTTTGAATACATGTGTCTATTTGTTAGTGACGCTCCGACATCGACAATTATTTCTGTCACTAAAGCCAACAACCACATATTTTAAACCATTGTGACAGTTTAATGACCACAATTTTTTTTCATTTATACCAATAATCAAGAATCACATATTTTCATTCACAATCGTTGTCATTCATCAAACTTAGGATCAAGTTAGTTTATACAAGCGTGAATCCCGCACCTCCGAACTCGTATTATAACTTAACCTAAATTCTTTTAGTCTTTATATATCTCAACTACACTAATATCACCAACAATCCTCCCACATTTTTGCATAATCCTTGATTTACCAAATAATCAAAACAAATCAAGTGCATGAAGAAAGTATTTGTATCAAGCACATAAGCACTCACGATATGCTTGCGAATCCGTTAACTAAAGGTGTACAACCAAAGTATTTCAAGATCATGTCGTCATAATGGGATCCCTACAAGACCTTATCTAATGTTGTAGTTAATATACTACCTTATGTTTGATGTTTACATTTATGGCAAGTGATTGAATATTTAACTCTCATGTTTAGTTTGTCTATATTGACTTTCAATTGTGCACACTTATATTTCAATATAGACAAACATAATTATCACTAAATTTATTGTCATTTTGGCTTAACGAATCACGGACTTCATTTTTAGTATCAATAGTATATTGGGGAGGGGGGGTCCCGTGTCAATCACGACACATTAGGTTGTGTCTTTTTGCTTTGATACTAATTTGGAGCAATGATGAATTAGACTAATTAATACTTGGCCATCTAACGTATAGTCTACCTACAAATTGTCATATGGTCAAGTGGGAGAATGTTGGAATACATCTACTTCAATGTGACCTTGTAGCATTTTTATCTAAATTTATTATTAGTGGTACATTTACTATCTATCCTTTATACTTTACCTAAATGACATAATATACCTTAAAAGTTATAGGCAATTTTTTTATGGAAGAAAATTGTCAAAAGATTCAATAAAAAACTAAGTATCGTAACTTTCATGGATAAATGTCCCTAATGATTTTCTATATATAACATCACTAATTTGAAAGAAATTAATCTATCAAATTACTAGGCATCATTATCCAGAATTGAATAACTCTTATAGTTTCTGCATCAAACCCAAACGTTAAATGATTTTGATAAAACGTGGCTTAATTTCCTGCCATGATCGCGTTTTTTTAATGAATGGGTTTTGATGAAAAAGTAATTGTTTTATGGTTATGCTATTAAAGAAATCTGAATGTTTATTGTTATTCATAATAAGAAATTAAGAATTTATTTATTTTTCCTATTTCTTTATTATGATATTTATTGTTTACTGCGACAATTGGGACGGGCCACGATTCACGAAGTTTAAAAAATGATTATTTTGCCACGTATGAGATTGTCCGTGATTTGTTGAGACAAGCTATTGATTTAACAATTATTAACCACGTGAATCATGAACTCTCTAGTGAATGAATCGAATACGTTCCCATTGGTAGTATTCTTAATCAAGATTACTTATTTTAGTCAATTATCGCATGGATTATTTTAATGATCAATATTTGGTTTTTGTTTGGTTAATAACAATATCAATATAGTCAATTGGGCTAGTTTAATTGGCCACCAAAAGTATTGTTGGAGAGGTTGTTTCCTCATGCGAGGGGTCTCAGGTTTGAGTCTCTCTATGAGTGTTTTTCTTTTTGGTGAGAATTTGTGGGGTTTTACCCCATAAATGCGTCGATTTGAAGCTGATAGGGACTACCTTTTGAGTACTCACTATGTAATCAAATCATTAACTATAATCGTGTACTAACTCGCTGTTAAAAAAATAACCACATTGTTTTATGCTAGAATTTTATGGATTATGTGTGCATAATTAATATGGTGAGCACTGACCATGGTAACATATCTCATAACAGATTTCATGGTACCAGATTTCATAACAGATTTCATGGTACCAAATTTTATAACAGATTTAGATGGAACTTGAATATTTTTTGATACATGATTCTGATATGCACCATGCGATTTACTACAGAAGCTTGACGATAATCTGCTATGGCTAATGGTTATTAGAGTAATTTTCTAAGATCGATATTTTGTTGAATTATTAAATGGTAACTTTTATGTTAATTGAAATAACCAGTCCAACGAATGGTTGTTTTAAATTAATATAAGAGTTTCAGTATACCATATTATATAATTGTTCAATTTATCATTCAATGATCCCAATGGTAATATGATAAATGATTTAAACAATAAACTATTAGCACTATTTTTTTATTTTATTTTTTAAAACGGATTGTTAGATGTTAGTGGTTCAGATCTAGCAGTGACATCAAATTGGGCAGTATGTTAACCCTGAGACCCTCCTATTCCTTTTTTTTTTTTTATCACCTGAAGGGTAAAAGTCCCGGGTGAGACTCGAACTTGAGACTTCCCCTAACCAAACATCCCCTCCCCAAGGCTTCATAAGGAAATCTTGATGGCCAACTGAGCTAACCCAGTTGATTTGTATACTTATTATATTTCTATCCAAAGGTGATGAGTGCTATTTATGTATGCGCAGTCCAAATTAGTGATATCTAATGGTTCGGTTGTCAACTAAACCAACTTGAGGTTGATGATTGGACATGATATGTTATAACCTATTATTTTGGTGTTTATAGTAGGTTTTATGTGTGTATTGATAGCTTCATGTTACAAATATATCTCATTTAATTCATCAATTTTACCTCAGCATTCACTTAATTTGCACTCTATGTAAACATATTCCTTAACTTTTAATACCGATTACTCATTTGGAGTTGAGCCATTACTCGATACTAAAACCACAATACGAACATATAAGTATAAACCTAATATAGTACGAACTCTGGTGCTAGTACTAGTCCATTCCAAGGATGTCCAAATTGTAAATTTTGCTACAACAAAAGGCACAACAAAGACATGGGATGCTTGGTAAAGAAACGTGATATTAAAATTATATGATTTATGAATCACTTAATTTCAACGTCCCTACTAACACATGGTGGATTGATTCCGGATCCATGGTACACATGTCTAATGCCTTACAATGATTCCATACAAATAGAAATATTGAGTGATTCAAAGCTCGATTAGTTGCGAAAGGGTATACCCAAAAGGAGGGCATTGATTATAAAGAAACATTTTCTCTTGTATCGAGAAAAGAATCCCTAAGTAATGGCTCTTGTAGCTCACTTTGATTTAGAGTTACATCAAATGAAAGTCAAAACTGCATTTCTTAATGGAGATTTACACGAAGATGTGTTTATGACCCAACCAGAAGGTTTCAAGTCTAAAGGTCAAGAACACTTGGTTTGTAAACTCAAGAAATCCATTTATGGGCTTAAACAAGTATCTCGCCAAAGGTATCTAAATTTTGATGAAGTTATAAAGAAACACGACTTCATTAAAAACCAGGTAGATCAATGCATAACCTCAAGATGAGTGGGAGAAACTTTATTATACTTTTTTTGTATGTTGATGATATATATCTAACAAGTAATAATGTTGACTTGTTGCATGAATCAAAATGTTTCTCTTAAGATACTTTGAGCTGAAAGATCTTGGTGAAGCCTCACATGTTATTGGAATTGAGATTCACCGGGATCGAGCCAATGGGACATTAGGGCTATCTCAAAAGGCATATATCGAACGTGTACTTAATAGGTTCAATGTAATGCCCCCCAAAGCCGAAAGCAATAGACTACTCATGTATCCTTTTGGTTCAACTAAAAACCATGGTGGAAGGATACTAGTCACCCACTACTTTAGACTTATAAGGGACTCAAATTTCTTATCTCCTATCGGTGTGGGACGGGTTGTTACAAACTCCCTACTTAAACCCCTAACGTCCTCGCCAGGCCGAAACATAACCAAAAACCAGGATTCATACCCCAAGAGATGCACGAGCCGCGTGCCCGTCACACCTTGAGAGGCTATGGCTCTGATGCCATATCTAATGCCCTCGCAAAGCTAAAAGCAATGGACTACTCGGGTATCCTTCAGGTTCAACTAAAAACAATGGTAGAAGGATACTAGTAGCCCACTACTTTAGGCTTATAAGAGACTCAAATTTCTTATCTCATATCGATGTGGGACGGGTTGTTACATTCAATATGCAACAATGCTCCCCCTCAGTTGCTCATGTAGTTAAAGGAAATGCTTTAGGTCATTTCAATACTTGAAAACTAACGTTGAACGTGATGAAATGAGGTTAATTCCTTATGCTTCAATAGTAGGAAGCTTAATGTATGCTCAAATTTGTACTCGGCCCTATATTGCGTATATAGCCGGTATACTAGGCAGGTATCAACCTAATCATGACCTATAACATTAGAAAGCCACTTAGAAAGTCTTGCAATACTTACAAGGAACGAGTACAAGTTGACTTATAAAAGGTCGGAGATTCTTGAAGTTATTGGTTACTCCGATTCGAACTTTGCAAAATGGAAAGATGATAAGAAGTCAACTTCGGGATATATTCTTATGCAATCAGGTGGGCCTATTTCTTGGAGGAGTTATAAACAACACTTGACGACGACCTCAACAATGATGGTTGAGTATGTGGTAGTTTATAATGCTACTTGTCACGCAATGTTATTGAGAAACTTAATTAGTGGATTCAGAATTTTCAACTCCATATTAAGGCCAATGAAGATTTACCGCGATAATAGCGCAGCTGTAAGCTTCTCGAATAGTAACAGTTCAAGTGGAGTTGAATTATATCTCGATACAAAGTATTTATTCGTACGAGAATGTGTGGAGGAAGAAAGTATTTGTCTCGAGCACATAAACACTCACTATATGCTTGCGGATCCGTTAACTAAAGGTCTATAACCCAAAGTATTTCAAGATCATGTCGTCAAATTGGGTTTCCGACAAGACCTTATCTAATGTAGTAGTTAACGTACTACCTTATGTTTGATGTTTACGTTTATGACAAGCGCTTGAATATTTAACTTTACGCATTAGGTTTAGTTTGTCTATATTAACTTTTAATTGTGCACACTTGTGCTTCATTATAGACAAACATAATTATCACATAAATTTATTGTTATTTCGGCTTAATGAAATCATGGACTTCATTTTTAGTATTAATAGTATAACTGGTGGGGGAGGGGGGGGGGGGTTGTCCTATGTCAATCATGACATATTAGGCTCTATTGTTTTGCTTTGATACTAATTTGAAGTAATGATAAATTAGACTAATTAATACTTGGTCAATCTAACATTTAGTCTACATACAAATTGTATTATTTGGCCAAGTGGGAGAATGTTGAAATACTTCTACTTAAATATAGCATTGGACCATTTTTGTCTAAATTTATTATTAGTGGTACATTTACTATCTATACCTTATACTTTACCTAAATAACATAATACCCTAAAAGTTGTAGGCAGTTTTCTATGGAAGAAATATAAAACTAAGGGTTGTGGGTTGTGACTCTTAACGGATAGATGTCACTAACAAACCTCTATATATAACACCAATAATTTGAAAGAAATCAATCCATTAGATTACTTGAAATCATCATCCAGAATCGAATAACCCTTATGGCTTCCCTATCAAACCCAAACGTTAAATCAATTCTTCCATCAAGTAAGTTTACTTTCATGTTCTTAGAGCATCTCCAATAAGGCTTTTTCTAAAGCTTTTTTTATGCAAAAAAGCTTTTGAAAAGCTTTTCTTCATTGAAGGAAAAGCTTTTTTGTGCAAAAGCTTGAAAAATCTCAAGTTATACATGAAAAGCTTTTTTGAATGTGTGTGTGTAAGGTTTTTGAAAAGAAAAGCTTTGAAAAGCTTTTTATCATTGGGGACAAAGCTTTTATTAAAAGCTTTTTTATAAAAAATTTGATGTAACAAGAAAAAAGCTTGTTAAAAGTTTTTCATCATTAGGGATGCTCTTAGTCTGATAGTATGTGATAATCATGAGATTAGATCTTGTTACATGTTTAATTTAATTAACATGCATATCTCCTTAAATTAAACAAGAATTTTAATTGGTAACATATTAAAATATCTACTGTTCCTTAATAGTACTTATATGAATATAGATAATTTATTTGAATTATATTATTTTATCGGTCGTACTAATCTATCCTCATACTGGACAAGATCATTACTTGACGATGTTGAAAACCATAAAGTTTTTGCCCTCTGGACAATAACTCTCAGTTGAACGCAACACTAACATATTCAATTATTCATTCACACTATAATTTTTTCAGTCGGAAGTGTGGATTGGAATGGTGCAAAATACAACATTAATGCCTATACGACCTCTCATTAGTGACATTAGTGACACATATCTTGAAAGAAATGTACGCGGTACTACCTGAATTGTAATAAATAAGTCAAAAAAATAGAAAAGATAAAAAAAAAAAAAAATTAGAAAAAATACAACCATTCAATTTACTAAAACATTTCACTATATCATTTTCAACTTAATTAGGCTTATCTTGAATGTAACCCTTTTATATGTGTGTACGGAGACCCGTACTGAGAGGAAGAGAGAGTGCACTCAATGACACACTTTAATTATTTTCTACACGACGATACATTCTAGTTTTATTTTGTATCTTTCACTGTCTAACTAGAAGAAGATTGCACTCTATTTTCACCCAAAAAAAATATAAGAAATGCATAATTTTCACTCTTCAAATACACCGGTCATTTACTCCCTCTCTATACCACTACATCTCGTACCCATATCATAGTACCATCAATGATTCATAATTATGGTTACTCATGTGGAAAAAAAAAGTCAGTAAAACATTATCACCAGTCCATTGACGTAGATAAATTATTCTTTTTTACTACGTGGTGCGAGTATTTTTCAAGTATCTAGTAATATGTATAATACATCTTCATTTTTTCTCTTAATAATGTTGAATTAAAGAGGGGTTATTATCTAACTTGCCTTTGCAAACCCAATTTTATAGAAGTTCAAATTAAATTAATTTAAAAAAAAAAAAAAAGAAGTTAATTTAAAATCTATGTTACCTCCTTTTCTCAAACCTACGATTATAGTTCTGAAAATCTGAAGTTACTTATAGTTCTTTTTCTTTCAATATATCCTACAAGTTGCTTTGTATATGACTATAATCTTATGTTAATGTTTTCATTTGCCATATGATATAACCGTGTACGTAGAAATTCAATAATCTTGACACCTGATTCTTATATTTTTAACATACGAAACTTCCAATCCGAATCTAATATCTGAAACTAAGGCATGTAATCGAACATCAAAAATAAAAATAATGACCCATTTATTTGCGTGATCATACTGGTAATATGTATATATAAATTTACTAGCTTAGTATTCGTGTATTGCGACGTTAAAAATTTTAAAACTGAACATAAGACTGTGTGATCAAGCGGCTTAGCATTCAACATGTTTAAAACGAATGGCCATCTCCTATGTGGTACGACGTCATTACTTGACGATGTTGAAAACCAATGGTTTTTGCCCATGTGGACCATAACTCTCAGATGAACGTCACACCAAAATATATATTAATTAAAAGAAAAATAAAAATATTTTTGATATTTTCTTATTTTTATAAACGATAAAAAAAAATTAACAAGTAATAAAAGAAATTTGTAGTTTATAAAAATTACACATAAATCTCAATATGTGAAAGATGTAAGTTTGTGATAGGTTTTAGTCTATATGGTACAGAATAAGACTCGACACAAAGTACAAACTGAGATTGATCATTTAGCTTCAGCATCCTTAGTTATCCTAACATATAATAGTTGCTCATTTATAAACACAAAATTCAATATCAATTTACCTTTTTCTACACAATATTTAGTAAAATGACGTCTAATTTTTATGTGGTTGGTTCTAGAGTGGAATACTAGGTTCTGAGTAATTGTAATAGCACTTTGATAGTCACACATGATGAGAGTTTTGGTAAACACTACATCATAGTCCGCCAATTAATGTTACATCCACAATAACTGAGCGCAACAACTATCCGCTGCAACATACTTTTGTTCTGTTATTGAAGTAGCAATAAAGTTTTGGTTATTGCTGGACTAACTTACTAATTTACCACCAAGTAATTGGCATCCACCATATGTGTTTTTCCTGTCTAATTTGCAACCTGCATAGTCTGCATTTGTAAAGCCAATTAGTTCAAATCCTGAGTCTTTGGGATACCAAAGACCTAGGTTAGATGTACCTTTGAGGTAACTACAAATCCTTTTAATTGCTTTAAGATGAGGTTCCTCATGATTGACATGATATCTAGCACGCAAACATGTTGCAAACATAATATCTCGTCTACTAGCAATAAGATATAACAGAGAACCAATCACACCTCTATAAGTTGTTTGACAAGTAGGTTTCTCAGACTCAGCTTTATGCAATTTATCAACAATACTCATTGGTGTTTTCATTATAGAACAATTATCAAATAAGTATTTCTTAAGTAAATCATGTACATATATACTTTGATTTATAAAACTTCCATCGGATGTTTGTTGGACTTGTAAACCAAAAAAAAAAAAGTAAGTTTACCCATCATACTCATTTGATATTATTTACACATTAAGTTTGAAAATCATTTACACATTGATTCATTAGTAGTGTTACGCCCATTTTTTTTTTTTTTTTTTTTAAACACTGATAAATTTCAATTTATATGCTAACTTGATTTACAAACATTCAACCCTTTCGATCATATTCATAACAAAGCATGTTTGACCTTTTACAAGCGAAACTAAGTTTAAACAACAAGTTGAGCAATCCAGAACATGATTCAAAAGATTTAACACTTGCAAACCTACGCTAAATGTTCAACAATCCTTCACTAAGCTTTTTCTTTTCCGCGTACCTCCCTCTTATCCGATCCACTCGAACCTACAAAACGGTTGCAGTTCGAGGAGTAAGCTAATGCTTAGTGAATTCATACAAGATTAAATAAATAATCTGAACAACAATATCAATCATAATTGAATTCAATAACAACAAGAGTCAATATAATTTGTCTAACAACTAGCATATGTTTGATATGCACAACTGTAACGATCTGTACTCTGTTTTACTTTCTCAATTCAACTGAGTTAGCACAAGGCTAACAGTCTCTATCAATTAGAAAATCTGTTGTGTGGCTCATTTACAAAATGAAACCACATATACAACTGTCATGTGGTTCATGTACAACATGAAACCACCTATAACTCTGTCATGTGGTTCATGTACAACATGAAACCACCTGTAACTCTGTCATGTGGTTCATGTACAACATGAAACCACCTGTAACTCTGTCATGTGGATCCTCTTACACGGATGTAATCCTGATCCATCTAAACATCTGTCAACTGTGTGGTACCATAAACAATATGGAACCACCGTATCGTCTGTCACATAGGTCCGCTTATACGAATGTAAACCGGATCTAATTTATCAACATAATAAATATAATCATCATAATATGAACTCACCTTGATTATTTAAGGAAGTTAGCTTGTTGTACGGGTTCTCCGCTTGTTCAACTCCTATTCACAACATATAACCCATTTAACAAGATAATAATCATGCATTAGCATTCATATAACTCTTTTATAAACTTAGCGACACTAGCATTGTATCGCACTATAAGCTCATGCGACATAGCCTTTGTGTCGCACCATTAACTCATGCGACATTATCATTGTGTCGCATAACATACTCCTGCGACACAGTGATTGTGTCGCAATACTCAATATTGCCGCCATAAGTGACACAGTCATTTGTGTCGCAGAACAATCCTGCGACACAACGTGCGACACTAGCCTTGTGTCGCAATGAAGAACACATATCAGATTCTCGAATTTAAACGTGAAATACTCAAATTAACTCATTCCAATCGGTTCAATTCACTTAGTAACAACTATAGCACATAACAATTGAAATCTTACCTCGAAATCACGGATTAATTGCTTTAAATTTGAGTTCAAAGTTTACTTTCTTAATCTCTCTCTCTAAATCTTCGTTTTCTCTCTCTAAAGCAAGTTCCAAAGTTTGTAAAATGGTCTGGAACATTAAGACAATGTAATTACATATATAAATCGCGAATTACACTTAAGCACCTTGATTAATTTCATTTCAGCTCGTTCTGCGACACAACATGCGACACAACCATTGTGTCGCACCCTCTCCATCTGCGACACAACCTTTGTGTCGCAGAACACCAAAAATTTAAATTTTAGGATGTTACAAGTAGACCCAAAAATTATATCATCAACATATATCTAGATAAGTACGACACGACTTTCATCCTTTTTAATGAATAAGGTCATATCAATTGATCCTCTAGAAAATACATTCTCTAGAAGAAAATTTGATAATGTATCATACCAAGCTCTTGGAGCTTGTTTAAGTCAATACATTGCTTTCTGCAATTTAAAGACATAATTTGCGAATTTAGCTTGATGTGTAAAATTTAGTTATAAATATTTTTACTTACAACTACCAAAATTAGACTATCACACAACAGAACAGTGGACCATGTCAATGTAATAGTATAGCTAAGGTAAGTCCGAGTCGAACCAAGAGGACTGTATAACCATGAGTATGAAGCGAATGCAATTAATCTAACAAGTAATTAAATGGTGGGGTTGTTATTTTGCAAATCGTAACTGATTAATCTAAAAGTTGGCAGGTGGATTCTTTAGAATCAAATAATCAAAGGGACATTCAACTAGACTAGTTCACTAATGATTTCGGGGTGTTTGTTAAAACTAGTTTATACGATATTGTTTATCAAACTAAATCGAGTATGGAATTCGTGTTCACTCTTTCAAATAGATTAAATAGAATTAACCTTTCGTGTTCACTACGAGTTTCTAATTAAACTAATCTCAATTCAAAACCTACGTTCGAATGAATACTAAACTTAAGTTGAGTTCTCTACTTAAATTCAATACAACCATAATTGAGTTTAATTAATTAATCTATTTAAATCTTGCATTCGCGTCAATTCAATAATCATTCATGGACAAATGAGTATAAAAAATCAAAAACATGCAATAGTATTCACTAAAAACATCTTATGATTCATCAATAGATTAATTAAACAAATAAACTTGATCACAAATGGATCTTCGATTAAACATTAGTTAAACAATAATAAACATTGTATGATTAACACCCCGAATCAAGAGTTCACTTCATCTAAATGAATGTAAAATAACTTACCTCATAACTAGACTAGAATCAACGATAAACATAAACAAAATGCAAGTAAACATTGTATTCAATAGAGAAGATGTAAACCGAATAGTGCAAATGTCAAACAAAGTTGAATCTTCAATTTTGGAGCAAGAATGATTGAAAAATAATAAGAATCCTTCAGTTGTCACCAAAAATCGCCTAAAACGGCCAGAGAAAAGCTAACTTAAAAGTTGTCCCTCTCATTCTTTTTGCATTAGAGTTAAGATGCAGATCTTGCTGGAAAAACACCTCACCCGAACGGGTAGTATTTCACCCGGACGGGTAGTATTTCACGCGGATGAGTGACTGACTTTGGCTCCCGGTTGAACGATCATCACCCGAATGGGTGATTTAAAGTTTGCAACTTTCTGTGACATGTCACCCGGACGGGTGAGGCATCACCTGGATGGGTGAGCTTGTTTCTAAGCTTGATGTCTTCTTGAAAGTTATAGCCCTTTGAGTTCCGAGAATTTGGGCTTTTGAATCACATCAATGGGAGTTCGTGTGAAAGAGTTATGACCAAAACCGTGGAACCTCGACAAAATTACAAAACTTCTTATTCTTTGATCTCTTCTTTAGCATTTTCACTCCATTTCTTCTCGAATCAGTTCCTAACGATAATAAACACATTCAAGGCATATTAAGTATCAAAAGTTCATTAAACTCATGATAAATACATATAAAACAAGAGATAATGAGATGGTAAAATATATATAAATTGAGCATTATCATAGCTTCTACCCGATCATCATCTTTCAAAGCTTCTTCAACTTTATTTGGTTCAATGATTGAGAGAAAATTGCTGTAAAAATAGAATTAGCAGTTGATTGGTATGTGACTTGGGTTCTAGTCTATATACTAGCATCATAGTCTTTTATAACTTGATCAAGAAGATGATCATTCTGTTACTTAACACCTTCATGTGATTCTTGATGAGTAGAAGAACCATCATCATCATAAAAAATGTTAAATTCCGAATCATCCTAAGTCTAAGCATATTTGGATCTGTAGGATAGCCATCACCAAACTGAAAATCACCAAATTGAAGATGTGACTCTGTATTACCAGACTGAACATGTGAGTCTGAAAATAATGGATGGTTGGAACCTTTTTTTTGTACAACTCATATGAAGTTTTCCCATGCCTCTTAACTATGACAAATCTATTTTGGGTATAACATGTAGTGTTAACTACTTTTGCTCAGAAATAAATCTTCATCCCAGAATGACATAACATGGTCCTTGCTCCTCCAGTGAGTAACATGTTTCTCCTTTCTGCAACTCCGTTTTGTGGTGGAGTTCTCACAGAGAAAAAGTTTTGAATGATGCACCTATCTGCACAAAATTCAATTAGAGTAGTGTTCTTGAATGGGAGCGGGATTTGTTTACGACTCAGAATTTGGTTTCAAAGATTGAGAATTTTTTAAATCTTTCTTTGGTTTAGTGACTTTTGATTTATCATTTGTCATGGACTTAGTTGCTTTAAAAATAGATTTACTTGAGGTAGGTACATACTTACTTGTACTTGTTTGTTTTGCACACTTTGGTTCCATCTTCTTTACCTATTTAAAATTTCATGCAGGCTTTACGGTGGAGATTTTTGTACAAATGCTTTCTTTAGCTTTACAGTGGACAGTTTTTTACAAATGCTTTCTTTAGTGATGAATTTGACATTCTGTATCTAATTAGATTTTGTGACGGACCTATAGTGACAAAAAGTGACGACATGATTTTTCGTCAATAAAGTTCATTAGTGATGTTTTTTGGCCTTCACGAAATTTGACACGTTACTAAAGCCACTTTTTCTTGTAGTGATGTTTGAGTTTTGTAACTGAGTTTTACCCCAAAGGTGGAACGTCGAACTTCGTGTGCAAAAGGCTAATTACGAAATACAAGTGACTTAAGTGTAGAGTTGGTGTATAGACATTGCCGAACAGTATATATTATCTTTGGACATGTAATATGTAGCTATTTACAACAACTTAAATTTAAAACTTTTCTTTTAATTTGTAGCATAAGCATAACTATAGCTACCTACGTTCGTACAAGATAATTAGCGATATCAAACAAAAGTACATCACTGTTATGTTTACAAACCAAACAAACAGCTAAAAAACAGAGAACCACCTGAAGAAAAAAAAACCACATAACAAAATCAACCAAAAAGCCTCGAGGGCCAAAGGTCTCAAAGTCGGAAACAAGAGCCCATGAGTGATGAGAAATTATATTAGTTAAAAGTACGTTATATTAATAATAAAAATTATATTCGTTAAAAAAATACTTACATTAATAATAATGAGAAGAAAGTGTTTGGAAGGGATTCATTTATAATTTGATAAAAAAAATGTTTTAATTATATAGGTTTTATGTAGATATAGTCGATGTACTAATAAAAAGGAAAGTAAGAATTATGTGTGTAAATAAGAGATAATTGTACGTATATATGTAGGATGTTTGGAATTGGAAAAGGTGCTAAAAGAATTAAAAGAATATTTTTAATCTTCAAATGGGCCCACAATATTGCATTCTCACTCCATGCTGCAGAGAAGGGAGCAAGAAGGACGGCAGGCCAGAACGTGATCGTGCCTATGAAAGGACGCAAGAATGGATGGCAGGTAGATGGAGGACGGAGGATGGCCACTCCCATAGGGAGTGGTCTCGGCATTCCGTTTTCTTTCAAATATCACTTAAACTTGAGTTTTTAGCCACCAAGGTGTTTCAGAAAAAATACTTATGAGTATGATATTATATATAGGGGTGTTCAAAGAACCGAATAACCATAAGACCGAGCTAACCTGTTTGATTTGAACCCGAAAAAATTGTAACTCGGAAAATTCAAAATCTGAAAAATCTGAAATCTAAAAAATTTGACGTAGTACGAATCGGTTGCCGTTTTAAATTAAATTACCCATGAACACCCTAACTGAATCGTTTTATAGGTAATAAGTAAATATTATACTAATTGTAGGCACATTTTTTTCCTGTTGCATTATCTTATAATGATAAAAAGCCCGTTAATTATTGAACTCATAACATTTACGAATTATATGATTGTAATTTGAGAATGTCGAATTCTCTTTTTTAGTGCGAGTATTTTTAGTGTAATAGTTATATTTAGGCAAACTTAGTACAATTAGCATTCTATAATTTCCTAATCACATGACTATCACTATATCACTATATTATTATGATTGTAGAATGAGAGTTAATGATTCTTATAGTATAATTGTTGTGTCACTATAATAGTTGTGTCTATATGTTTTTAATTTAATTGTTGTAATTAAACAAATTTGATATGACCTAATCTTTACGAATCGTGTATTTTGTTGGACATAAATCTTACATCTTTTTATTCATCTCGAATTGATGGTGATTTTTATATATTTAATTCAAAGTATCTGTTTTTATATATTATTTTGTATGATTTTCTTTCAACGGATATACTGTGTAGGTTGCATGATTAATGATTATTTTAATGAATTTTGATAGCATATTATCCCCAATGGAAAGGGCACCAACACCCTTGTTTGTACATCATCAAGAATAAACACCTCAATCTGATATATGGTCGAAATTATTTGTTTGCCATATATGCTATCTTCAAAACATACTTTCACAAAAGGTGAAACACATGTATCGCGCCAAATTTTTTTAAATAAAAAAGATTTATTTATCTGGTTCGAGTATACGTGGTTATGAACACAACCTATCAACAACCAATTCTTCATTACATTTTTTCATAATCAAGCCAAACAAAGTTCCCATAAAAAGGAGAAAGCATTTGGGTGTTCTTGCATTTTAACCCATTACCAAAATGTGCACAACGTTCACTATTCAATGCAAATAAGATTACGAATACTACGTCGCTTCAAAAGGTTAAGGAATCATCGATTTAGATTAATCATTGAGGTACCTCGCACATATGTAATCTATAGCATATTGCCGTCATACAGTAAGCAGCTCCTAAAATCAAACAAAAAGTAACATTATGGACATAAAATGATGTGCCTAGAGCAATAAACACAAGACGGGAGTAACCGGGTATGTAAAATACCTTCTCCTTTTGTTTGAAGATGGAGTCGATCTTTTTCATGTACTCATCCGTCAATTTCTGCAAAAAAGAAATAGATAAATAAATAAATAAAATAGCAAGAATCAATGATAATAGGGTTGCAAAAGCATGTCCTGCGTTAGGGGTAGTGGATTAGGATTTCAGATCAGGGTATGCAATACTGAAAACCGAAGGTTTTAGAAGCATGCACTATAATAATACAGTAAATATTTAGGTTTTATATACTGAAACATTAGAAATCTCTTATTAAGGGGAATCATGTGTGGGTGTGAAACCATCACCAAGATGGCCTAGTGGTTGGCATTCTGATATCCTCACAAGAGGTCTCAGGTTCAAACTTCACTAGTTGCACATCTTGGGGTGGCCTAGGAAAGGGACGGAAACAGTCACGGACTCACGGGAAATCCCAGTTAGGCCACGTACATCTGAGTAAAGATACTCGCCCTCCCCAGGTAACCTAAACAGGGAAAACCTCCCTCGTCTACACTCACTATAATACCTGCAAATCAGCTGATGAATCCTTTACATTGTCTTCTGAGAGTTTTTTCTCCTGTACAACATAACAATGATCATTGAAAGGTGGAAAAAGAAGAAATCCCATCACAACAGAGATATAAATTTAAAGTTCAAACCTTCTCAAGTTTATCATACGATTTAATGGCATCTCTTCTTATATTTCTGATTGCTACCTGCATAATGGATGAAGAAAATGCAACAAAAAATATTTAAAACATAAATGAGACGTACAAACCGTCTAATGACGTACCTTCCCTTCCTCGGCCTGCTTTGCAACAACTTTTGACAACTCCTGAAATTAAAATCATAGTTACATTAAATTGATTCAGAAGCACATTGTCATGAGTACGACAGTTGATTAAGGGCATTGGAGGAGGCAATTTTGACCCATTATCTGTTGTGTTGATCTAAAGAAGGTTGAATGGGTCAAATAGAAAATCTTAGCTAAAGATGGAACAAGTCAAATAGGTCAGACACGTTGAAAGTCGCCCAAAGTCTATTTACATGAATATAACCACCTAAATCATTTTATTAAATATATTACTCGTACAAATGTTATTAAAACATTACTGCTTTGGGAATCTAGATTCACAAACTGAATATTTTAAACAAAATTAGAAGAAAAACTGCGCAAAAAGGTGTTTGTGAGCCAACCCGACCCACTCTGTTTAATGCCGTAATAAAAATTGACTTCTTTCAAATCAAACTCGTTTTGACCTGTTACCCAACCTGCCCAACGTTCCACCTCTAACGGATATTACAATGACAGCACCTTTCTCCTTTCTGATGTTAGTTGAGGAAGAGATAACCGTATCACTTCACCATCGTTACTCGGAGTCATACCAAGATCAGAGCTAACAATGGCTTTCTCAATAGCCTTCAAGCTGAAAATTTAGCATGCATAGTAATATAACATTGACCTGATGGTCAAACTATCAATCTACTTCTATAGATCAAAGCTAGTAACTTTTAACACCCGACGATGCAGCAAACTTGAGGTGGCATTTTCGACCCGTTAACTTATGAATGGTTCAACTAGGTACACGGAGATCATCGGAAATGTCTGATGCTACTTAAGGCTACTTTGGCGACTGTGAAGTCACATTTTCAATTGCTGAGTGACACACTAAATAACTATACATAAGTTTGGGCAAAAAGTGTTTTTAGTCAACTAACCCGTTGTCACCCCAACCAAAAAAAATGTCAGTTTTGACCCGTTAACCATCCTGCCCAACCTGCCCATTTTGCCACCTCAATTTAACATGGTAAAGATTCCAAAATTTCAATATTGCTAAATAATCCAATTAATTGGAAGCTAAGGAAGAGAACGTGTACCTAGATTTGTCATAAGGTTGCACTAAAAGAGAGCTTGAATCAGGAGTGCTGATTTGTGCGATGGTCTTCAAATTGACAGGTGAACCGTAGTACTCCACCTTTAGAAAAACGCTAAGTTCATAAAATAGAATACAAGCATAACTAACAAGAGACGTGTACAACAAAAGGGCACCCTGCTCTAACCTCAAGTTTATCAAGCATTGCGGGATTTGATCGTCCTGTCCTTATAGAATTAAAACTCGATAGCATGCTGTCAACAGCCTTCTCCATCCTTTCTTTCTAATGCATACCAACATATGAAACCATGCATTTCAAAAAAATGCTTAGAAATTACAAAGTTAAAAGGATTACATAGATGTCGTTAGTCAACTTACAACGTTCTTTTCAATCAGAGATTTCTCAGCCTCGATTTCTTCTAGGGTGGCACACTTAATGGTTGTATTTCTGAAAACCATGCAGAACACCATACCATATTCATGTTATTATAATTGAACTCCACAAACATACATGGAATAAAAAAAAAAAATTATTCTAACTCCTTGAACTCGGAGCAACAAGATGACTCAGATGACTATATCAATGGGAATGGCAGTTCTAGGGGGCATGTTTGGACATGAGTTTTAACAGGTGATTATTGTAACATGAAGAATCAAAACCACAATCACGTTATCAGTTGATTTAAGTTAGGGATAATCACGCTAAATTTACATTTATCTCAATACTTACTTTTCTTACAACCACTTCTCTTACAAGTTACGACTAATCCTTTTCCACTTGGAAAATCTTATTATTTTGACATAAATAAACTAAAAATCATAATTGTACGAGGTGTTTGGATGTGCATTTTCAAAGTAATTGAATTCAAAACATGATAATCATATAATCAGTTCACAAGCAGGCTTTCTTAAAGCTACACTTAATTTATTATCTTGTCATTTTGACCCTGTCAAAACTCACAACATAGTAATCATAATCACTTCGGTCAAATATTGAGACTTCAATTTGCAATTATCAGTTTATATAAATCACCCATAATCACTTTTCCAAACACCAAAAACAGATAATTTCTTACAACCTTTCAGTGACCAACTTAAGCACATCTAAACACCCCCTTAAACTCCCAAAACTCGAAGCAGTCAAGGAACACAAATAACATCCAAATAAACTAAACGGCATTTAGTCAAGAATCACTATGTATGGTTTGGTTACTTGAAAATCAATGTTTAATATACGCATCCCATTTATCAATTATTCACAAGGTAACATATATACGGCTAGCAGCATATAAACTATATGTTGTCAAGGAAAAACACTTTAAATTAAAGTATGTATATTAGTTACCCTTAAGCTCTCTTAGATATACGTATTTACCTCTCATTTAACTAAACCTAAATTTAGATGCACCCCATAACGTCATAAGCTCATTAACTAAATAAATAAACTTGCCTTTTTTGTGGCAACCCTTTAATAACAATGGCATTCTTTGCTTTCAGTTTCATATAACTCACAGAAGAACTCCAAGACAGCAAATTCCCTGAAACAAATATTGCAATTCATAAAACAATAAGATTCTAAAACCAAATACAACTATATGTATATATATAGATATATATATAAGAATAAGAATTAAATGGGACCTTGAAGTGTTTTTGTGGGATGTATGCATTTGATGTTAATTTTCGGTTTTTGGTAAATAGATGATGTAACGGGTGATAACGATGACATCGCCATAATTTTATCTGAAAATAGAGCTTGAAAAGGAACAGGGAAATGGGTTTAGGGTTTAGAGATTATATAAAGCTGAAATTCACAGGAAAATTGAAAGAGGGAAAATGGTCGGAGATGAATTTTTGTGGATAAGGGAGGTTTTATGATTATGGACCATTTTTGTATGGAATTTGGGCTTAGCCCATATGATTTTGTGAAGTGTAAGAAATGCAATGTTGTTAATGGGTCGGGTTACTTTGTAACATTTGTGTTACACACTAGCCAATATTAACTTTAGAATTTTACTAAATATGCTGGTTATGTTTTAGAACACAAAGTATTAAATGTTAGAAATCGATAACTTTTAAAACGATTTTAAATACGTAAATATTATTAAGAATGTATCGGAAACAATTCAACATAATTGTATAAAAGATATTCAAATCGGATCCAATTGAATCTACTAGATTAACCACACTATTAAATAAGAAAGAATTAGATATACTTTCAAGTCGGACAAGTTCGATTTCTCCTCTCAGACACACCATTATGTTGTGGTGTTCCAGGTGGAGTGAATTGTGAGACAATTCCACGATTCGCTAGATGATCCAAACACTTTTGGCTCATATATTCACCACCTCGATCAAATTGTATGGCTTTTATGGTTTTGTGGAGCTGATTTTCTACTTCATTTTGGAAAGCCTTTAACATGTCAAAAGCTTCATGTTTATGTCTCAGCAAGTAAACATAAGCATATCTACTGAAATCATCAGTAAAAGTAGTGAAGTAGCTCTTACCATCTCTTGACATAGTTCTAAAAGGTCCACATAGGTCGGTATGTATGAGTCCTAATAGATATTTGGCTCTCTCACCGTGACCAGTGAAAGGAGCCTTAGTCATCTTACCACATAAAAAGGACTCGCATACATCAAATGACTCAGAGTCGGTTGATTCCAAAAGTCCATCAAATTGGAGTTTTGATATGCATTTCTTGTTTATGTGACCAAGACGACAATGTCATAGATATGATTTATTTAAGTTTGGCTTAAATCATTAAGCGTTGCAAGTATATATAGAGTTATCGTTTGAAACGGAATTGTGCATCACAACTTCGTAAATGTCATCACGAGGAATGACGTCAAAATAAAACATGTTATTTTTATGAAGTGAAATGACAAAATCTTTCAAACGGGAAACTTAAACAATGCTCCTGGTCAGACTAGGGGCATAACAACAATTGTCTAGAGTTAAAGTAAGACCACTTGGTAAAATGAGCTCATAGCCGCCGATGGCTTCGACAACAACACGTGCTCCGTTGCCAACGTGTAGGTCAAAGTCGTCTTTATTTAGTTTCCTACTTCTTCTAAACCCTTGCACATTATTACAAATGTGAGTTCCACAACCAATATCAAGTACCCAAGAATTTGAAGAAAAAGTAATATATATCATATAGATATTGGACTTTCCAGCTTTGCCATTATTTAGGTCGGTTAAATGGGCCGAATAGTTCCCTTTCGATTGGTCTACTTCACCACCTTGGTAAGTAGCACATTTAGTGAGGTTATTGGGTTGAGGCATAATATTTAGGGAAACACCCTTGTTTTTGCCCTTACCCATTTGCGGTTTCTTAAAATTTCCCTCTCCGATCATAGAAAGGTACAGTGGGTTATTTACGGATTGAGTTGCACTGGTTTCCATCTACAAAACAATGTAGGATTCATTTTAGTATATTCAATATTGATCATTTATATATTAACTACCCTTGTTTTAAAATAAAACATTAATTTTATAAAGGCTAAGATCCACATTAGAACTTTATCATCATAGGTGGTTGATCACACATACAATAATAAGTTCAATTGGTAGGTATTGGGTACTAATTGAATTACAAGGACAACGGATGTCTTGAATGGCAAGTTTAGTCCCATCATTGCCTCGAGCTTAGGTCTAACAAGAGCATCGACTAAGTCGTCCAATTTAGAACTATGATAATTTGCCTTAGGTCTAACTAGGGCGCAAATATATCATCTTGGGGTTGTAATATGATTGTCTCTCAGCACTACCTAAAGATTACAACCAGCAAGTGTTCTAACTATTGGATGGCATGACTTAACTTTAAGGAGGGTATAATTTGTATAATCGATATTTTACAAAAAGATTTGTGTCACGAATAATTGCATGCATCCAATAATTCGTTACACTATTTTTTAAAAACAACTTTTAACTTATATCCATATATATGCAGTGTTTTACGAATATAAATGTTTGCACGACTAGTTTGTCTATTTAATTTTCTAATATAATTCTACATGAGTTTGTTAGCATAATAAAATAACAAAAGCACAAACAATTAACATGTCACTTCTTGTAGTTTCATAAAACAATCTTTATTTAGAGTTTTATAAATCCACATTTTAAAACACTATCTTAAGTATTACATAAAATCAACAATTTTAATAAAAAATCTATTTTGTGTTTAATTTTAGTTTTCAACAAAAATCTTTTATGACATGTATATAACCAACAATCATATCACACGCATTAATAAAACACATATGCATACCGTAGCTCATCCTATGTTCGGTTTTCATGAGCCAACATGAAAACTGATGGTCAAGCTAAGGACAAAACATGTTTTTCCATAGCTTCTTCATTGGTTGCATCTTCGAGTTCCATAAACTTCCAATCTTTATCTTCATGCATTTACAAATTGAAAAATAGAAAGACCTAATCTAGGTACTTACAATTTGAAAAAAAAAAAATACATTACATAGAAAAATTGAAACCTAATCTATGAATTTAAATTACAACCGTGACACCAAATTGCCTATAAAATAAATTCAACCAACAAACAACACATCCATAGGTCTAAAAAGGACATCAAAGGCTATGCACAACTCACAATTAATATTAACAATATTAACTAGGCAATTACTTGTTTTATCGCTACTCATGCATGATCATAGCCATGATGATAATATACAACATATAAAATTAAACAAGCCATTTAATTTAAATATTAACGAAAAAAATATAAATATTGACTTGTATGTAATCAATCCAATTAGTTGTAGGAACTCAAGAAAACCATTATGAAAAACTAAACTTTAGATATGAAAATAAACAATTAATGGATCTGATTAACATACAATCAGTAACTATAGATTCAAAAGTGACTCTGATACCACTATTGGAATCGGTTACTTTTAAAACGATTTTAAATACATAAATATTATCAAGAACGCAGCGGAAACAATTTAACATAATTGTATAAAAGATATCCAATTGAATCTACTAGATTAACCATACTATTAAATAAGAAAGAGTTAGATATACCTTTAACAAGCAAGGTAGATTAACGCGATTGTATAAATAAGTGTCCAAACTAGAACACCTCTAAGGTTGATCAACATACGAATACTTCAAAGATCACCAATGGAATGCTAGTTCCAAACACCCAAGTAATCATAAATAATCAAAAATTTGTAATTTCAATCGCAAGTTTATAAGAACATAAGGGGTTTTTTATCTTTCTTTTTCGTTCGTACGTACAAAAGAAAACGAAAGGGTATATTTCTTTTCTTGTTTTCTATTTATTTTTTGACTTCTTATACATCAAACAAAACAATAAAATATATATTATATTGCAAATCGTGATGTCAAGGTCGGTGAAAGAAAACTTTCTTTTTTTTTCCTTTCTTATGACACACTTCACAAAAAGTTTAATTATAATAATGATTTATTAATTAATTAATTCACAACTTAACTTAATTAATAATTATTAGTTTATAAACCTTTTTTAATTCCTTTAATTTATTTGAATTCGTTTAGCCCAAATATAAAAGTAATAATTTTTATTTGTTTCATTACTTGAATAATATATACAATACATATAATACTATTAATTGGTGTCTCAATATTTTTTGTGTGTGACCTCATAAGTTCACATATAATTAGTAGCATAGTTATAAACGTTTGTATAGTGCACATAATCCCAACATTAAAAACCATCCAAATTCCTAATACTATTTTACTTACACGTCTTTCTTTCTTTTTTCCCTCGGATTTCTTGATAACATATTACTAGAATTGTGAACAAATCAGATTTTGATTTCTATTATCGATAATTTTGGTACTTAATATATGCGATCGATAGTCATATAATAGTTTATTTTAATTTTGTACAATTTGCTCACACTAATATACAAAAGATATACAAGCGCAATATGACAGGCGGATAATAATTTTCATTATGCGACGTGTTGTATAACACCTCTTAAATTACCTCAGGGTTAAAATAGTAATTTGACTTGGAAGCGATGGATAAAAGATAATATTATAACTTATCTTACAAAATGACCATAGATTTTTCGCGAGTTTACAATATTAAAATATTGCTGAAAACCAAACATATAATTGTTATACAAAATCCACATACACGTTAATTTACAAAACATTCGTAAACATATCAGAGTGATGGCACGTGTCAAACATTCTTCAAAACCACCTTCCTGCCCAACCCACAAAGACATGCATAACCTGCAGGAAGGGAAGTGGTGGGATTAGCACAAAGCTAAGTGAATGAATGTACAACTAACAATTCAATTCAGCATAACAATCTGTTTACATTAAGCACAGTAAACACATAAACTCAAGAGGATCGGCGGTTACTGAGGAACCCTACAGCCGCGGTGGCCCACAGTAACACTTACCACAATCTGTAAAGGCCCATACAGAATAGGCCGATAACTTGGCACTACAACACCACAACACACTTTCCAGCGACAACACATGTATCTGGAACGTGTGTTGAACACAGTAGTAGCCAAGTCCAATCGCAATTGACCTCTGAATAACACAGATGCCCGAAGGCCACATATGCATAACAAGCAGATATATTCAATCGTAACTCAGACTAAATAGTCAATCAAGGTTTACGTTACTTGTTGTAATCACACCATTACAACTAACTCAAATTATGAGTTGCAGATCCACTCACCTGACTGCTACCGTTCACTTCTCAGAATTCTTATATTACTGAGTCTTTGACTGATCTGAGAATATAACAGATAATGAGTTAGTAACTCACCTTCAAATCGTATAACATGTCTCAATGTATATTATCCAGATAATAAACAATTATCAAGTTTAAATCATCATAATAGCACATTCTTACAAGCAGGTAATTCCCTGAAGTCTAAGGAAATAAGAGTTCAATCTGGAAAGAAACTCGAAAATCCCGGAACGTCATTTAAAAACTGAAAAATGCCATTTTTGAAGCCCAAGACGACCCCGAAAGGCCAAAAAAACTTACAGGGCTATGGTACATAGTCTTGATTAATTGATCGATTCCGAGTGACCATGCGAATTTCATCAAAATCAAATTTTTAGTAAGATTTTCACAAAACTTAGTAACACTTATGCATTTTCAAAATCTGCACCTCTAGCGACATTGCAATATCGCCACTAGCGACATTGCAATATCGCCACTAGCGATATTGCAAGCGAAATTAATCGCGATATTGGGTAGCGATATTGGAGGGCGATATTGCAATATCGCCAAACCAGTTCATCCTGCGAACTGGGCAGAAAACTGGCTGATTTTCACCAAAAATTCACAAATCGAATTCTAACAACGTTTCTACACAAATTAAACGTTCTAACACTTAGTAAACACATAAACAAACACTCGAAATGCATCAATTCAACATAAAAACACATAATTAAATCAAACCAACTAACTTTCTCACTTTTTTTGTAAAAACAAAAAAACTAATCAAAACTAACCTTAATCTGATTTAATCCACAGAAACGAGTTGTAGGAATGATCTATAATGAATTCCGAATCTAATGACACAATTTGGAGGTGTTTTGGGCTAGATTTGAGCTTGAATTGCAAATTTGAGTTTAGTGTGTGTTCTTGGTGT
Organism: Logfia minima; assembly: GCA_963921325.1. NCBI lineage: Eukaryota > Viridiplantae > Streptophyta > Magnoliopsida > Asterales > Asteraceae > Logfia > Logfia minima. Next base: position 39,762,306 of record OY992765.1, read on the forward strand.
TTGTGTGTGTTCTTGAGATGAAAGATGAAGATGAAATGAAGAAATGAGCTGATTTCCAGATTTGTGATATATATATAATGATTTACGTATACTACGATGTATTATTATCATTAATCTAGCACACGATGGTATTAGTTATAATAGTTAGGCTAATCCGTATTTTAAACTAAAAATACCGTAATTCCCATTTAATTATTCCTAACAATTATACATTCAAACATTTCATATAAATGAATTCAAGTAAATAAGGTAACATAAGGTAAATTTACCTAAAAATACTAGGCCATTGGGGAGGATGTTACAAATCTTCCCCCCTTAAGGAGATTTCGTCCCCGAAATCTAACCCTGACTAAATAAACCAGGATAACGCGTACGCATACTAGACTCGGTTTCCCATGTGAGGTTTGGACCTAGGCTATGCTTCCATTTAACTAGAACCATGGGGATTTCTTTCTTACGCAATCGGGTCACTTTTCTATCTAGTAACTCGACAGGTTCCTCTACTAATTTCTGACTCTGGTCGACACGCAATTCTTCTAACGGAAGGATCTGAGATTGGTCTTCAACATTGCACTTTCTCAAATAACACACATTAAAAGTATCGTGAATTCCCAAAAGTTCTGGAGGAAGATCAAGTGTAACTGACTGATCATTAACCACGCGTTTAATTCGGAAAGGACCAATATATCTAGGAGCTAGTTTCCCATGTTTTCCAAATCTAATCACACCTTTCCAAGGAGAAACTTTCAAATATACCAACTCTCCCTCTACAAAAGTAACTGGTCGTCGACGTGGATCAGCATAGTGTTTTTGTCTATCTCGGGCTGCTTTTAATTTCTCACGAGCAATAGCTACTTTATCGGCTGTAATCTGTACAATATCAGGACCCGAAAACTGTTTCTCACCGGCCTCTAACCAACAAGTGGGCGTTCTACAACGTCGCCCATACAACATCTCATACGGAGGCATCCCAATACTTGAATGATAAGAATTGTTGTAAGCAAACTCAATCAACGGTAGGTGAGAATCCCAAGAACCCCCATACTCAATCACACAAGCACGCAACATATCCTCAAGTGTCTGAATAGTTCTCTCTGACTGACCGTCTGTCTGAGGATGATAAGCTGTACTGAGATTAACTCGGGTACCTAACTCATGCTGCAAGCTCTGCCAAAATCGCGAAATAAATCTGGAGTCTCTGTCTGAAACAATCGATAATGGAATCCCATGCCTCGAAACAATCTCATTAATATACAACTGCGACAATTTACTTAGTGAAGCAGTCTCACAGGTAGCAAGGAAATGAGCACTTTTAGTCAATCTATCAACAATAACCCAAATCATATCATTACCTCTGGGCGTTCGTGGCAGCTTAGTCACAAAATCCATAGTTATGTGTTCCCACTTCCATTCAGGAATCTCAAGCTGTTTCAATGATCCGTACGGTTTCTGATGCTCAGCTTTAACCTGGGAACAGATATGACAGGAACCAACAAACCGTGCCACATCAGTCTTCATTGTTGGCCACCAATACAGAGGTTTCAAATCAAGATACATTTTTGTACTCCCTGGATGAATCGATAATCTGGATTTATGAGCCTCTGTTAAAATTACATCCCGAAGTCCACCAATCAAAGGAATCCACACCCGAGACTGGAAGGTCTTTAATCCTCTAGAATCTTCAACCAATAAATCCTTTCTTTTAATCATGATTTCAGATTTTAAATTATGATCCGTCAAGGCTTCCAACTGAGTAGCTTTTATTTGATCCAATAAATCACATGAAATTTCTAAACGCATAAAATAAATCTTGTCAGAGGATGTCTTTCTACTCAACGCATCAGCTACCACATTAGCTTTCCCTGGATGATAACGAATCTCACAATCATAATCTTTAATTAATTCTAACCATCGTCTCTGACGCATGTTCAACTCTTTCTGGGAAAACACATATTGAAGACTCTTGTGATCTGTACAAATTACGCATTTAGTTCCATACAAATAATGTCTCCATAATTTCAAAGCGAACACAACTGACGCAAGTTCCAAATCATGAGTAGGATAATTCTTTTCGTGAGGTTTAAGCTGACGGGAAGCATAAGCAATCACCCGATCTCGCTGCATAAGAACGCAACCCAAACCCGCAAAAGAAGCATCACAATAAACAATAAAGTCGTTTAATCCATCAGGTAACGCTAACACTGGAGCCTGACATAACAATTGCTTTAAATTCTGAAAAGCTGTTTCCTGTTGATCAGTCCACTGAAATTTAACATCTTTACGGGTCAATTTAGTCAACGGGCCAGCAATCTTAGAAAAATCCTTTATAAACTTTCTGTAATAACCAGCTAACCCAAGAAAACTCTTAATCTCAGAGGGTGATTTAGGTGCACTCCAATTCATGACAGCTTCAACTTTGGATGGATCCACTTTTACCCCATCTTTACAGATTACATGCCCCAAAAACTGTACCTCTCGCAACCAGAATTCACACTTTGAAAATTTAGCATACAACTGTTCTTTCCTTAAAGTTTCAAGCACGATTCTCAAATGCATTTCATGATCAGTCTCAGATTTCGAGTAAACCAGAATGTCATCAATAAACACAATAACGAATTTATCAAGAAAAGGTCGACATACACGGTTCATCAGATCCATAAAAATTGCAGGAGCGTTTGTCAAACCAAACGGCATAACCAGAAACTCATAATGACCATACCTAGTACGAAAAGCAGTCTTAGGAATATCCTCCTCGCGCACACGTACCTGATGATACCCAGACCTCAAATCGATTTTGGAGAAATATGACGAACCCTGTAACTGATCAAACAAATCATCGATTCTAGGCAACGGATATTTATTCTTAACCGTTCTCTTATTCAGCTCCCTATAATCAATACACATGCGCATAGTACCATCTTTCTTTTTAACAAACAAAACTGGTGCACCCCAAGGAGAAGTACTCGATCTAATGAAGCCTTTATCAAGCAACTCCTGAATTTGATTCATCATCTCACGGATTTCAGAAGGAGCTAATCTATAGGGAGACTTAGCTATTGGTTTCGAACCAGGAATCAGATCAATACTAAATTCTACATCTCTAATCGGTGGTAAACCAGGCAATTCATCAGGGAAAACATCAGAGAAATCAGAAACCACTCGGACATCAGACATAGATTTCTTTTCTAACTTCGCATCAATGACATAAGCTAAGTAAGACTCACAACCCTTAGCTATAGATTTCCTAGCTTTCATCACAGAAATTAAGGGAACAGACCCTTTCTCACGATCTCCTCGAGCCACTACGTATGACCCTTCAGAAATAGGGATTTTAATCAACTTCTTATGGCATTCTATACTTGCTTTATTCTGACTTAACCAGTCCATACCAATAACTACATCAAAACTAGAAATGTGCATCAACAAAAACGACATCGGAAAAGTGTGACCCTCAATCAAAATGCTAACTCCAGTTACCGAAGAGGTAACAGGAACCGACCTACCACTAGCTATTTCCACCTCAATAGGTTTTGCAATCACATTAGGAGTCACATTCAATTTATCACAGAAATATGCAGAAATGAAAGAACAATTTGCACCAGAGTCAAACAAAACACGTGCTGCTACAGAGTTAATGAGAAAAGTACCAGTAATCACATCTTCAGTTCTGACAGCCTCATCGACTGTCATTTGAAAAGCCCGACTTGATGCTGGTGGCGCATTCTTCCTTTTCTGGCCAGAAAATGACGATCCCCCAACCATACCTGATCCTAATCTTCCCGCCTCCGGGCATTGACCAGCTCGATGCCCTTCCTTCTTGCAATTCCAACAAACAAAATTTGAATAGCTACAATCCTTAGGTTCATGACCAAATCCCCCACATTTGACACAACGATTAGTTTGTGCGGAACATGGTCCATTATGCCTCGCCTTACACCTACTACACCAATTAGATCTGTCATTGATATTGCTCCGATTACCCATATTCCTGTTCTGCGAACCACCCTGCCATTTCTGTTTACCCTTTCCTGAAGAACTTCCAGAATGCCTATGAGAAAACTTATCCTTATTCAGTGCCTCTTGAGCCTTGAAGTCAGAATCCACTGATCGAGCGAGATTAAAAGCTTGCGATAACGAGCCCGCCAATCTCACTGTGGTACGATAGTCCGGAGGTAAAGTTCCCACAAAATGTTCTATCTTAGTTCTGTCATCAGGAACCCATTGCTGAACGAATCTCAGTTTCTCAGAAAATTGCATAATTAGCTCATCAATCGACATCTTATCAGTTTTCTGCAATTCCATAAATTCTCTTCTAATACGAGCCATCTCAAAATCAGAACAAAACTGCTTGCACACTTCATTGTAAAAATCAGACCAACGAATGCCCTCTCTTTGCTGAGGTGACAAGGTAGCTGTTATCGAGTCCCACCATGTCATAGCTTGACCCTTCAAAAGTTGAACAGCATAAGGGACTTTAACCTCATCTTCACAACGACATACCTCGAACTTTCTTTCTACATCTCTCAACCAATCCAAAGTCACCGAAGGATTAGAACTGCCATAATATTCTGAAGGTTTGCATGCCATAAAAGTCTTGAAAGAACACATCTTATGTACTGGAGGAAATCGGTAATCAATTGGTCCTGAACTCACATATGGCATCGAAACTTGATGTGATGTACCAAACGAGTGTTGAGGCTGAGAATAAAAAGGTAAAGATGATGGTAGCTGAGTTGAGGATACTGGTGGTTGAGAAATTCGGGTCTCATTCCTCTGTCTATAATCCCGAAGTTCTTGTAACTCATCCTCTAGTTGCAAAATATATTCATCTCGGTCCATATCCACATGAGCTGAAAAAGATGTACCATTATGACCCTGTCTATCATCTGGGTGATCATGCTGAGAAATATCGGTCCTGGAGGCGTTATTAGGGGTAATGGTTGGTTGCTCGTTATCTGCCATGTCTGTCAACACAACACAGCTCACAAACCGTTAATCGTTAGAGCCTAAGGTACAACCCAATTCACTTACACTACAAAATCCCACACCTTAGAATGTTTGACAAAATGCGTACAGATTTGGGATTGAACACTTATCAATGTACAATTCACCCAAATCCATGCTCTGATACCAACTTATAACACCTCTTAAATTACCTCAGGGTTAAAATAGTAATTTGACTTGGAAGCGATGGATAAAAGATAATATTATAACTTATCTTACAAAATGACCATAGATTTTTCGCGAGTTTACAATATTAAAATATTGCTGAAAACCAAACATATAATTGTTATACAAAATCCACATACACGTTAATTTACAAAACATTCGTAAACATATCAGAGTGATGGCACGTGTCAAACATTCTTCAAAACCACCTTCCTGCCCAACCCACAAAGACATGCATAACCTGCAGGAAGGGAAGTGGTGGGATTAGCACAAAGCTAAGTGAATGAATGTACAACTAACAATTCAATTCAGCATAACAATCTGTTTACATTAAGCACAGTAAACACATAAACTCAAGAGGATCGGCGGTTACTGAGGAACCCTACAGCCGCGGTGGCCCACAGTAACACTTACCACAATCTGTAAAGGCCCATACAGAATAGGCCGATAACTTGGCACTACAACACCACAACACACTTTCCAGCGACAACACATGTATCTGGAACGTGTGTTGAACACAGTAGTAGCCAAGTCCAATCGCAATTGACCTCTGAATAACACAGATGCCCGAAGGCCACATATGCATAACAAGCAGATATATTCAATCGTAACTCAGACTAAATAGTCAATCAAGGTTTACGTTACTTGTTGTAATCACACCATTACAACTAACTCAAATTATGAGTTGCAGATCCACTCACCTGACTGCTACCGTTCACTTCTCAGAATTCTTATATTACTGAGTCTTTGACTGATCTGAGAATATAACAGATAATGAGTTAGTAACTCACCTTCAAATCGTATAACATGTCTCAATGTATATTATCCAGATAATAAACAATTATCAAGTTTAAATCATCATAATAGCACATTCTTACAAGCAGGTAATTCCCTGAAGTCTAAGGAAATAAGAGTTCAATCTGGAAAGAAACTCGAAAATCCCGGAACGTCATTTAAAAACTGAAAAATGCCATTTTTGAAGCCCAAGACGACCCCGAAAGGCCAAAAAAACTTACAGGGCTATGGTACATAGTCTTGATTAATTGATCGATTCCGAGTGACCATGCGAATTTCATCAAAATCAAATTTTTAGTAAGATTTTCACAAAACTTAGTAACACTTATGCATTTTCAAAATCTGCACCTCTAGCGACATTGCAATATCGCCACTAGCGACATTGCAATATCGCCACTAGCGATATTGCAAGCGAAATTAATCGCGATATTGGGTAGCGATATTGGAGGGCGATATTGCAATATCGCCAAACCAGTTCATCCTGCGAACTGGGCAGAAAACTGGCTGATTTTCACCAAAAATTCACAAATCGAATTCTAACAACGTTTCTACACAAATTAAACGTTCTAACACTTAGTAAACACATAAACAAACACTCGAAATGCATCAATTCAACATAAAAACACATAATTAAATCAAACCAACTAACTTTCTCACTTTTTTTGTAAAAACAAAAAAACTAATCAAAACTAACCTTAATCTGATTTAATCCACAGAAACGAGTTGTAGGAATGATCTATAATGAATTCCGAATCTAATGACACAATTTGGAGGTGTTTTGGGCTAGATTTGAGCTTGAATTGCAAATTTGAGTTTAGTGTGTGTTCTTGGTGTTTGTGTGTGTTCTTGAGATGAAAGATGAAGATGAAATGAAGAAATGAGCTGATTTCCAGATTTGTGATATATATATAATGATTTACGTATACTACGATGTATTATTATCATTAATCTAGCACACGATGGTATTAGTTATAATAGTTAGGCTAATCCGTATTTTAAACTAAAAATACCGTAATTCCCATTTAATTATTCCTAACAATTATACATTCAAACATTTCATATAAATGAATTCAAGTAAATAAGGTAACATAAGGTAAATTTACCTAAAAATACTAGGCCATTGGGGAGGATGTTACATGTTGGTACATGAATTTCTTGATTTTGTTTAAAGTTACAAATTAAGTATTCTAAAAGTTGAAGGAATAACATAGTGTTGGTTCAGTTTGTGGATTTTGTAGCATGTTAAATAGAATGTTGTTAAGATCAAGATCTTACATGAGATGGTTTGTCTTTACAAGATCATGATCGTAAGATCGTTTCAAGATTTTAAGATCCTAATCAAATACGATGGACTTACTCATGTGTTTTAATCTATATAAAAGACCAAGTTAATGACAAATTAGTAAACTTTTATAGTTTAAACATTATAATAACATTGTAATCATAGCTGGGGATTTAAATTACCAAAATGTATGGATATTTTAGTGTGACACTTTTTTTAATCATTTAATAGAACGGAAATGATACAGTATATGACACATATTTACAATCAACACAATATGACTCGATTAAACAATTACTCTCTTAACCTTTAATATGACAAAAGCAATATATTTATAAAAGAAATTACTCATTAATCAAAGCAAAGTAAGATCTGATTTAGATCCCACGATTTTGTGATTAAAGTCAAAATGCTAAGCATATCCTTTACTCTTAAATATGTTATGCAATATCAGATTTTTTCATCAATCAAAAACTTAAATTCGAATTATCATAAAATAATCTAAATTTCAACAACGTTACATGTAATAAGTAACAGAATTCGTGTGTAATCAATAGCTTAGATTATAGACTTAAACTTAGATTAGTCGATATAATTTGAATTGTAAGATTGGATTTGTTGTATGTAATTTTTTGTACTTTTACTTGCATGTCAGATGTATGAGTTGACACGTGGCATGATTAAAAAACGTCACCAAAATAAATACAATAACAATAACTTAAAAAGTCATTACATGCAATTAGGCCTGTAATGGAACTGAAGGAACACGAACAGGGCATGTTCATATTCGTTCACTAAGGTATTATTGATCAAACGAACAGATTCTCTTGTTCATGTTCATTTACTAAGAAAATATGTTTGTTCACGAAGATAAATGAATGAAAAGAAACGAATATATAAATTATTGCATTCGTTTGTTAATATGTTAAATGAACACAAAAGAATCTATACAAACATGAATATATATGGGTGAGTTTAATGAAAAATGATTAAAAAAAAGTGAAGATTGGGAGAACCATTTCATTTTATTCAAAACCTCACTTTTACTCGAATTTTTTAAATTAAATATCTCATAAACAGTATGACTAACAGTTATAAATTAACATGTCCGGAATCAGTGTCTTTTTCTCTTCGATTAGAGATCCCAAGAACTTAGAGCGAAATTCAAGTTCACTTGATCGTTTGAACATTGAAATTTCATGTGTGATTTTGATTTTAAGGATATATGAAATTTACACTTTCTTTAGTTTCTTATGTGATGAGTGGAAATTTATATTCGTAAGAAAACATACATTACTCCATTATCAAATGACTTTGACACTATTATTTGTTTTTTACTTATATTAAATTGTTGATTTGGTAAGTTATTTTATTTATTCCAATTATATTATGTTTTAATCATGTGTGTAATACTTCGTAATGTTATGTCATCTCTCTTATGATTATCAAACTTTATCACGTCTTTTATCTAAAAGATAACATTTGCATCAATCTTGCAACCGTTAGTTTTTGTTTTTTTTTTAACGGCAGAAATATTATAAAAGCCCAGCAAGTCGCTAGGAAAAAATTACAAGGATGACATAGGGTTTTGTAACCACGACGTCCAGTTTACTAGATTTTTTAAATCTACTGGAGAGCCAATCAAACGAGTTTACAATAATGATATCTAAAATGTGACACTTTCTAAACTTGGAGTTTTGAAAGAGTACAATGTTCCGATATCTCCAAATAGACTATAACGTAGACAGAAAGATGACTTCAATGATGGTTCTTTTTGTCCTCGTTAGCTGATGATTTGCAATCCAAGACCATATATCTTCGATGGAATTCATTTGAGTAATATAGAGAGATGTCCATTGAGCAATTTCAATCCAAACTTGGACCGCCATCTCACAATGGATGAAGATATGATAGACATATTCCTGAAGCTGATTACACGTAGAGTAAAGAAGATTTGGGACATCTATTACACGTAGAGCAAACAAGATTTGGAACATCTAAGCCACGATCATTGAGGTTTGATTTCGTTGGAAGACGGTTTAAAAGCAAACGCCAAGCAAAAATGTTAATCTTTATAGGGACAGCTTTGTTCCAATTAGTTGGACGAATACCTAAAGCAAGAGTGGCGTTGTCGATTATTTTCGCACATTAGCAACCGTATAAACTTGAGAGTTATCTGCATCCCAAATCCATTTATCTGGATCATCTTTGAAAGAAACATTTGTCAAGGCATCTAATAGAGTTGAAAGTTGAGTATATTCATCACCATTCTTAGGATTTGACGTCATTGCCAATTCCATTCTCCATTTAAACGTGTTGCTGCTACGGAACAATTTTTTATATTTTCAAGAGCAAATAATCTACTAGTCATAAATTATTTGTACACCGTGTCATGCTAGACTAGTACTTAATTTTTTGAGGTTACAAAAGCAATTTATTGTCTACCATTTTTATGGGCTTAAGACATTACACCAAACTCTTGTTAATACGGTATGAATTATTTGAGGTTCAAATATAATCAACATTCAATGTTACATAAGAAGTAAACGTTAAATACTTTTTAGCTTTAAAAGTTCGTATAATAGCATAAATTATGGGCAATGATAAATCTATCATCACTTTTGATAAATTCACCAAAAATATGCATTGTTTGTGTATACAATACTACTTATTAATACACAATTATAGTGAATTTATCAAAATTAATGGTAAAAATATCAATGCCCATAAATTATAGCCACACCAGGGCCTGTTAGACTAATCCGTACTTCTTTCTCTAAGGGTACAAAAAGTAATTTGCTATTTACCATTAAGACTTTATACCCAAATCAACTTTAGTTAAATACTAACTTTATTACGTTTACAATTAATTCAATTTTTTATACATTAGACGAGTCAAACGAACATATTGTTATCAGCAACTCGTCATCACGACTAATCAATCGTGCAAAAACTACAACATAACACTGTCATCTTTCATTATTGTTGATAAATTTAATTTTACGCTTTATTGCACGTGTATTTTGTTAATATATATAAAATGGTATAAAATTATATATTTAAAAGGTAACACACACAAATTGCCAAACGTAAAAATGATGAATATGTGAAATATACTTATGCTTCTAGTTATGTTGAGGTAACATATGATATTTCATAATTGTTGGTTGCCCTTTAACTTTGGTGATGCACACTTTTGTGACTTCTAACAAGAGAGACTGGTGTGACTGTCAAATATGATATGTTACATGAATTTGCTCGATCTTGTCCCTTTCTAATCCCTTCACATTTTGTTATGTGCTAAAAAATGACTAATATGATATGTTATCATCTTAAAAAAGACAATACAAGATATTTTGTCACAATATACATACATATACACAAGTCATATTCCATTCTAACTGTTTATGATTTTTAAGTATGATTTACATGATTATATTACTTTTTATTTTAAATATTGTTATAATAATTATTATAATCATATGAAAAGCACCCTGCCTAATTTATTAAAAATAATAGAACATTGTGCCAACTAAAACAAATCTTAGTAAAGTTTCACATGTAAATGCAAGGATATGGTAAATGGTACAGCTAAGATATGAATATAACACACAATAAGATTACTTTTTAAATTCAAATACACATAAGTACAAAAAAGAATACCTAAGGAAATGTAAATAATGTGACAACATGGTCACATAAATTGGGGGGCTTCGGACTTATTCCCAATCAATCCACCATTTTCTTTGAAAACTTTTCCTTTGATTTCTCTCTAGCAAAACAAAAACAAATCAAAAGTAACAATGAATTTTTTCACTCAAACAATAACAATGACTAGAACAATGTTGTGTATGTTATTGATAATCGAATTGGGTACGAGAGTTATGGGAGAAGTGTACAAGGTTGGTGATTCTGCTGGTTGGACTGCTAATTCCAACTCCAATTACGCGAGTTGGACATCTTCTAAGACTTTTCGTGTTAAAGATGTTATTCGTAAGTACCTTTTTTATTTGTCTCTTTGGTTTTATTTATTTTCATGGTTTCTTTATCTTCTTTTGATTTTACTTAAACTGTCTAAAATCTTATTGATTACGGTTATAAAAAAAAAGAAGATTACGATTAAATAACAATACATCAAATTTATTTTCTAAAAAGTAAAACTTAAAACTAGAAAAGTCCGTATGAATGTATCAAAATCAACTTGATATAAGGAGGTGTTTGAAATTGATTACGTTAAATAAGAATTATACGTGTATATATTTTTATTTATTTTCCTTCAAACTAATAATCATTAGTCATTTTCATACCCATTCACTTTGTTAAGTCGAACACCACCTAAGAAATCAATGCGTTGCTTGTATGATGAATAAAACAGGAATACGTTTATTATGAAGAAAAAGGAAAACACACACACAAAAGGATTGTTATTATATCATTTTATTGAATAATGGAGCATTTTTAGTAATTCACCAAATGGTTTCGCAACTACAACATTTCATTTTGAACATCTACATTATTTTGCTATCAATTTGTCATCAATACTTTAACATAAACGATATACATAGACCATAGTAAATAAAGTGTTGTACAAGGTAAAAATATAAATGCCATCAAAATGTCAGTGGTATTTAATATGTTGTAATTTGGTGTTTCTTTTTATAACATTTATTATTATACTTTTTTTTATTCATACTATTCGTAAATAATGGTTTATTAAGTAACATATCCTAAACTCATTAAAATCAAGCTGCCAAGCCCATTTGTTTTTACTTTCACTTTCCTATTGACGATGTAAATAATCAAAATCAGTGGTACATTTTATAGCTTCTTCTTTTTTAGTAAGTAAATATCAATAAACATCAACCATTTCATAACTTATTATTCTACTTCGTGATGTAACAGTGTTCGAGTACAACGCAACCACTGACAATGTGATACAAGTGACCCACAACGAATTTCGAACGTGCAACACATCGGCTCCGAAGAGAATGTTCAACTCGGGCAACGACTCATTCACCATCAACGCACCGGGCCATTTCTACTTCACTAGTAACTTTTCGGGTCATTGCGAAGCTGGTCAAAAACTCGATGTTAGAGTCCTCAAAAACCCACCACCAAGCCCAACCGTTACCCCTAGCCCAAGCCCATCAGATGATGAGTCAAATGCAGTAGCACCTAGCCCAGCTGAAATCAATGTGGCACCATTACATGATCCCAAGTGGTTGTTTACAATTATTATGGCCCTAACTGGTATTGCAGTCTTGTTTCGTGGTTATGTTTAGAAAAAATAGTGGCTAGCTAGAAATTTGATCTAGTTATTATTAAAATTATAACAATAATAATTCTAAAATCAGTTTTATGAACATTTAGTACTGCGTGTATGTTTGATCTTTTTGGTTCTGTATGTCCTAGTTATGCTTTTATTATTATCAAGGATTTAAAGTAGTAATAATAATTAAAATTAATTTAAAAAAATTGTATTTTACAACATGGATTTTGACATTGTGTGGCAGAGGATCTTGTGATTTTTTATTTAACATTAATTAATTAATTTCTTGTGTTGTTTGGTTCATATACATTGATATGTACATACATGTACTTAGTTTATGCATTTCTCTAGTTATTATTAACTCAATGAATGAACTATTTATTATACAATGTACAACCTATTTTATATTAATTGTAAGTATACCAAAATAGTATTTCAATTAAATGTTGTTTTTAAGGCTCTGATGGTTATTAACTTATCAAAGCTATATTGATTATGCCTTTTTGTCTCGTCTGACTTTCACCATACGAAAAAGGGCCTACATTCAATTGAAACTGCTACAATTACCAAAGGTAATTGGCCTGTTCAAAGCTGTAACATTTTGCTTAGATGGCTAACATGTTCCTGCTTCATGCAGAAGGTCGGGTGTTCGACATTAGAGGTCCCCATATTTTAGCTCAAATTGTTTTTTCAGCCTATATATGAGTGTACTTTTCATGTGCATTTGGTTTACAGTATACAACACCATTCGTCATTTCGTCATTTCTTCCACCCACTCTACTTTTTAAAAACACCATTCCTTTCCACCATGCTTATCACTATTCCTATCATGTAGCTTAAGAAAATATCCAAGCAAACATTGAAATAAAAGTCAATATGTAAACTCAAATCTCATCTCACAAGATCACATTCTCACATCTCTGCCTATGCACCAGGCCAGCATCCTCGAATTCTAAGAAAATTAATTTATATCGAAGTTTCTTTTATCATCTATTTATGTGGGTTTCAATATTAATATTCGAAGCGCTACTGATTTTTGTTTAGTTTATATGTTTTGGTAGGTTTTGAACCCAGAATTTAAAGGTCTTGAAGTATATACAATGGTTTTATATTTTTCATGTGATGAAAAGGGTGAGTTTTTCTTTCTCATCAAGTATTTTATGTATTAGTAGTGACTGATATACTACTCTTTTTTTATATCATTTCTATGTATTTACTCCGTATTACTTTGGGTGGTTTTAGTAATAAAAAGAATTCACTTGGTTTACTGCATGCATGAGTTTTATTTCTTTATATTGAAGTATTCTTGAGGAAAGTACTTTTCGTCTAGCTAGATTTTTGAGTTTTGTAGAGGAAATATCAAAATACATATGTGTACGTAGAAGAGGGATCATGAAGTGTTATTGTCTAATTGACTGTAAAATTTGGTTATTTTTTACGTGTTTGATTTTGTTGGTTTAGAGCTTTTATTTAGTTACTTTATTATTTATATGGTGTATGTGGTAATTATGTGATTGTTGGGTGGTGTAACTTGAAAATATGAAGATGAATGATGATAAAACTTGAAGATATGAAGACAAACGATGACTTGAAGAAATATATGAACATTGAAGATGGATGAATAAAATTCAAATGTGTATTTGTCAAAAACTACATGCTTTACTTACTCCTAAAATCAAGATAGTTATAGCGTTATAGGGACATCAAAGGGGTAGATCTCGATCTAGATCTACTCTACCACACCCCATTTATGTAACCTAATGGGTTAAAAGTCTAGACCTATGAACCTAACAAGGAATATATTGGGTTGACCCATTTAGACAGATCTCTAATTAGGGTGATCCAAGACCTGTTCGGGTCGATCCATTTACAAATAAATTTAAAACTCTACGACTCTATACTTTAATGATTTCTCGATTGCTAACTTGTTAATACACGTAATAAACTAAATTCCTAAACTGTTTCAAAGATATTGCTTATAAGTTAACATACTTATATAGTAGATGCACGCCTTTAGCCATATGCTGCAGTTCACGGCGCATTTTCAACTAGGCGTCATGCTCCAGTTCTACAAATTTAAATATATAAAGTTGTATCAATATCATGTCTTTTCTCTGTTTATATATTGTCAAAGTTTATGCTATAATTCTCTAGCAAATTCAGATACAATCACCTATACACACACATGATCGTTAACTGATTCTAGATAAGCAACCCAATTCACTTGCTCAATCCCCGAACGAAGACCCTAATTATTATAACCGTTCTTTAGTTGGATTACACTTATTGTAAGCATGAAATTTAACAATACACAACTATGAATCCATATTAGTACGTACATATTTCGACTAATTAAAAAAATTCCTCTTATATATATAAACCGAAAATAAGCAATTGCAATTGAGACTGGCCTGTAGCAATTTGTGGTCTACTAAACTCTTCGTAGCTTGATCTTCATAAGCGATTTTACCGATTTTAACATTTCGGATGTGTTTGATTTAGTGTCTGACGATGATGAAATGAGCGATTTTTATCTTACCTATTTACTTCACCCAAGAAAATGAGCAATTTTTTTCACATTACATGGGTCGATTCAGACCCAAATCTGTCCACCTTAATTAACTGGAAGTTAGGCCAGATCATGACCCATTAGTTAATGGGCCAGATCCAAATCCATGTAATTGGGTCTTGGATTTTTTGGATTACTAAGAGATACGACCCGATCTGACCATTAACACCCCTATATAGCAAAACGTAAGTTTACTATTATTTTGTAGCGTAATAAAGGTATCAGTCCAGCATGATAACTACTCTGTATGTGTATAATTCCTTTTTCGTTTGAATGGTGATAACTTAATTTATTATTAAACTTAGAGTGTTGTATTAAATATGATGTAAAAAGAAATTAATTTAATAATTAAACATTATTTTTTTTAACATATGTGATTTATGTTAAAATTTTCTGACGAACAAAATTGATTTGAATTAGACGACTTCATTTTTGCAAGATAATTTATCTTTTGGGAGTACATCATGGTTACAACCATTTATGTTCTCCCAATATTGTTTATAACAGATTAGTCGATTTTTCTAATAAAACTTTTCCATTAGAAAAATTGAAATCGTAACTTCTAGTGATTCACTCTAACCTTGGTCAACTAATTCAAATTTGAGAAATTTTTAATTTCGTCACATCAAAATTAAACATCTACTACTACTTATAATATACTAGTAGGGTCCCCAAACAATGAAGCAAAAATAATTTTTTAATGATATTTTCATTCACAAACATTTAAATTGATTCTCGATATCTCATATACAATAACGTATAGAAATAGAGGTCAAACCATTATGTTAAATAATTAACTAATAGGTTAAAAATTGTGAATCTAAAATTAGAACGGCTAATGAAAATTTTTTAAAGAATATATATTGACAAAAATAAAAAATGAATTAAAACCACGTATATTTGTATATTTTAGTCGGCTGAACGACCTTCTTCAATTTATGAGTCAACTTTTTATTCTTGTATGTAAATTATCTAAATCGAGTTAATTTGAGATTAAATGCCAAAACACATGGACACGAATTTATAATTGAAAGGCTTTGCAAAGGGTTACTTAATTGTGAATACATGTTAGGTATTTACACGTCTCACAATGATACAATTACTAAACAATAAAAAAATATTTACAATCCATTATAATTATTTCTAACATTGTAATACGTTGAAGCAATTACAAATTATGTATGTAACCGATTATATATAGTGTTCATTAGTTTTCATCAATTAAATAATTTATCATAAGTTAGCCGACTAATTTGAAATGTTTAAAATACGACATTGGCAACAATACGATACTCCGCTTCCGCACTAGAGCGAGCGACGGTATGTTGTTGTTAGGAAGACCATGACAAAAGGTTGTTGCCAAGAAAACCATAATACCCAAAAGTAGATCGACGAGTAGTAGGACAACCGCCACAGTCAACATCTGAGTTAACAACTATGGACAACTTTGAAGAAGAATATAGATGAAGTCCATAATCAATAGTACCCTGGACATAGCAAAAGATCCACTTAAGGGCCGAGAGGTGAGGCCCCGAGAATCATGCATGAAAAGGGATATATGTTGTATAACACAAGATATATATGGTCTGGAGAAGGTAAGGTACTGTAGAGCACCTACTAAGTTATGATAAAGAGTCGGATTCGAAGCTAGAGTACCATCAGCGTTAAGCTTGGTCTCCGAATCAACAAGTGTACGTAGGAATGACAATTAAGCATACCAGATTGTTCAAGTACCTCATAGAAATATTTCTTCTGGGAAAGAAACATCTTGGAGTCAGTATGCCTAACCAAGATGCCCAAAAAGAAATTCAAAAGGGACAAGATCAATCGTCGAAATTACCTGATGCAAAATGTCATCAATATATAATAGTAGATAAGCAATATCAGACACATGCAAAAAATAAACAAAGAAGAATCACATCAATAGTGATAAAAGCCAATACGTGTAGCATACCTCGCAAACCGCTGAAACCATGCCCGTGGAGCCTCTTTGAGGCCATACAAGGAACACTATAAAAGAAATACATGATCGTGTCGTTGTGGGTCCCGAAAAATAGGTGGCTGATGCATGTAAATAGTCTTAGATAATGAGCCATGTAAAAAGACGTTCTTGACATCCAGATGATGAACCGACCAATGTTGAGAAACCGCAAGACTGAGAACAGTGTGAATGGTAGCCGGTTTAAGAACAGGGCTAAAAGTCTCATTACATTCGACCCCAACCTGTTGACTACGCCCATTCGCGACTAGGTGAGCCTTGTATCGGCTAAGAGATCCATCTGTAAAATACTTATGTTTGAACAACTACATAGAACGAACAATGTTCGCGTCAGGTGGTCATGGCACAAGTGTCCAAATATTGTTATTAATAAGTGCATTATATTCATCAAGTATAACACTATGCCAATTTGGGTCATTGAAGGGTTTTGTCTAGAACATAGGTAGTGGAAAAATGGTGGACACATTAAGATTATAGCGCGGATTTGGTTTATTAGAACCAAAGTGAAAATAAGTGACCATATGATGAGTAGATGAGGGATTGGGCCATTCTTGGGAAGACGATAGAGTGGTTTGTGTTTAGGTCGTCGGAGATGGGATGGGCCTGTTTGGTCTGAGAGGGTTTGGGCTACGGAGGGAGGGGTGGAGTCGGGTTGAATTTGGGCCGCAACTGTGGGAGTGTGGGGTTGGGCCGAGGTGGATTGGGATGAGTAGTAGGTGCGTGAGAGTTAGAGACAAGCTGGCGGGCAATAATATTAAGCCCACTATCAAAGAAGGTGTATGAGGGTGGATTATTAGGTGTAAGAGAACCATAGGGAAATATAGTTTCATCGAATGTGACATGGCTGGAGATAATGATTTTGTTTGTAGAAAGGTCTAAGCAACGATACTCGACGATGGTTGGCAGGATATCCAAGGAATATACAAGGAGTCGATCGTGGTGCAAGTTTGTGAGAGTGTCAAGATGTGGGTAACATAAAAAACCGAAGACACGTAAAAAGGCATAGTTGTGTTTGGTGTTATAAAGGCAAAAATGTGGGGTGTCATTGTTAATCCCGGTGAATAGTAGAATGTTAAGGAGATAAGTAGCCATATGAAGCGCCTCAACCTAAAAGTGAGGGGGGTAAATGTGCTTGGAATAAGAGAGTGCGAACTAAGTTATTAATAGTGCGAATCATTCATTCAGATTTGTCATTTTGTTGCGATATGCAAGGACAAGAAAAACGTATGTGAATGTTGTGTTTAGTGAAGAGTTGATTAAAAGTGGAGTTATCAAATTCATCGCGATGATATTATTAAAATATTTTAATTTCTTTATTAAATTGTATTTTTACAAAAGAGCGAAATTGTATAAACGTAACAAATGCATCAAATTTGTTGCGCAAAAGATAAACCCATAAGTAATGATGGTAGTGGTTCAAGAAAATAACATAATTTTTAATACTAGTATTACTCGGGAGAGGGGTAGTCCAAAAGTCCTAGTGAACAAGATCAATAACATAATTAACCATAGTAGTAGAACTTGAAAAAGGAAGTTTCATGTACTTGCCAAACTGACACGCATGACAAATTACGAGAGACTTCGTCTTATTACATAAATAAGCAATACTAGAAACTAAAAAAAAGTAGCATATCACTTCCACGATGTCCAAGTTGTTGATGTTACATGTGTTGATTGGTGATGAGGGCTTGTGGGTAGGTGGTGTGTTGTCTGGATTACGTGACAAGGTACAAGTCTCCAGAGCTCTCACATTGGAGGATGATTTGACGAGTCAAAAAATCCTTCACCAAAAAATCAAACTCGTCAAATTCAATAGAAACTTTGTTTGTCACGAGTAAATTTTACAATATTAGGTGTTAATTTTGGTGAAGAGGTCGATGGGTTTAGGTAAAATGTTATGGTCCGTGTTCGTGATAGATATAGAATTATTGTCATCAACAAAGACCGAGGAATAAATATATTGATAGAAACTTTACTAAGATTATTTGTATCTAAATCTAAATAAAAAAACGCACATGTGATCATGTTCCAAGTATTACCAAAGCCCTGAAATGTCGGGGTATTAAAAGGATGTGGGAGAAGATTTTCCTGACCACTGTGCAAATTAGCAGAAGCTGCGAGTGGAGCCTGTTGTGGTATAGAGGTGGGCAAAACCGGTTTGGGCCCAAACCGAAACCGGTTTTCAAACCGAACCGGTTTGGGTCAACGCCGGTCAAAACCGGTTTGACAAAAACCGGATCGGATTGAAACCGGTTTCAATCCTAAAAAACCCAAACCGCCCAAACCGGTTTAGGAATCGGTTTCAAACCGGTTTCAAACCGGATCGAGATCGGTTTCCCAAAAACCGGTTTGGGAGAAACCGGTTTGGCCCAAACTTGCAGGCTATCCGCCGGATAGGTCAAGGCTATCCGCCGGATAGCCCTTTTCTGTTGAAAAAAAAAACCCTTCCACTGGGCTATCCGCCGGATAGGTAAGGGTATCCGCCGGATAGCGGCACCCTGGTGCGTATTAACAGCCCAAAACCCCCCATTTTCTTAAAAAAAAAAACACACACACCTCTTTTTTTCTCTCTAGTCGACTTCAATCTTGTTTTTGGCGATTTTTCCCCTGATTCCATCCACATTTGCTTGGGTTTTTCATCTTCAAATCATAGGTATGATTACTACTACGATACGTTTAATAGATTTCTTGATTTTGAAACTTTTATTGATGATGAATTGTGATGAATTAGGCTTTTAATCATTAGGGTTATGTTGTATTATGTTTTTAATAGTTAATTGATACTTGATTATC
The DNA here is from genome assembly GCA_963921325.1 of Logfia minima. Lineage (NCBI taxonomy): Eukaryota > Viridiplantae > Streptophyta > Magnoliopsida > Asterales > Asteraceae > Logfia > Logfia minima. The sequence goes on from OY992765.1 coordinate 39,782,182, forward strand.
AAGTTTCACGGTTTAATTTGTTCTAATTAGGGTTTATAACCGTTTTGTGATAATTAGGGTTTATAACACAATTTGGGGGTTTTGTTCAAAACTTGTTTGTGATGGTTAATTTGAGTTGTAGTTGTATATAATTGGTTGAATTGCTTGATTTTGAAATTACACGGTTGAATTTGTTGTAATTACATTGTTTAATTGTATATATAATGTTTAATTGGATTTGTAATTGTATAATTGGTTTATGGTAATTGGTAATTGTATATATGAGAACGTATGGATTTGTAATTGTATAAATTGGTTTATGGTAATTGAATTGTAATTGTATAATTGTATAATTGAATTGAACGTATGGATCTTAATATGTGCTATTGGTAATTTGAATGTATAGATACGTGCTCGGTTTGTATTTTTGTTTTAATGAGTTTAGGTTTGATAAATGTTATATTTTTGCAGACATGGCGCCAAAGAAGTCACGAAAACGTGGGGAACCATCTACAAGCCAGAATGAGGAGGCAACGGAAGTGTATGACCTTCCGGTGCCAGCAATAATAAGGAATCACCAATTTTTAAAGTTTAATAATCGGCATTATAGTTCAAGAGAAAAAGCTGAGTTTAAGTCGATGTTGGACATCAACATCAACAAAACAATTCAATGTGCTGATGTTGTGGATTGGGCTGTTCTTGATCAAATAAGTGCAAGACAGTCTAATACTACCGGTTCCGAAGAAATTAGAAACATTTTGCGGATGGAGTATCGGTTAGCTGATGGTAGGTTATGTTTTACCTCGAGAGCTTGGTCGAGGTTATTTAGTATTCGGGAGTATATATATCGGGAGGCAACTTTCGAGTTTTTCAGCACTTACTTGTTTGATGATGTCAATACGGATGTCGAGGCACGTACCATTCGGTTCCAATTGTGTGGGGTGCCTCGAGAGATGAGTGTGTCCGAATTTGGTTTGGCTTTAGGTTTGTATACTCCGGAGGAGGTACGTATGGATTATTATATAGATCACTTGTTTAATGGGATTCGGCAACCACAAGATTGTGATCTACCGGCTCTTTGGAATCAGATTTCGTCGTATCCGTGGACATCTAAGCCTAAGTCTTCTACACAGCTTTATGATCCAGTGATGAGAGTTATTCACCGGATGATTTCTACATCTCTCACCTGTCGGAAAGAAAGCCCAGAGAAAGTCACCCAAACAGATTTGTATTATCTTGGGTGTATCGTGAATAGAGGGTTGGTGAATGTTCCGGGTTGTCTTGCCCGGTCTTTGTGGAATATGGCTCGCGCGTCACGCCGAACTAGTAGCATCACTGGCGGGCAGTATGTGACCCGTTTGGCCCGCTACTTTGGTAACCAAACAGGATTGGCAACGTGCATGATTGTGCAACCAGAAATGCGGTTATTGGGTGTGAATTGGTTTAGGCATTGTCGGTTGGTAGATGGAACTATAAACCTACAATGGGCTCCGTGGGTATATAATCATGATCAAGAGGAACAAGATGATGATGATCAAGAGGAGGAGGAGGCACCTGCCCAACATGCCGGCCCTGCCCAACAGGCTGGCCCGGCACCATCTTTATCTCTTGACCAACGTTTTGATTATTTTGAGAATAAATTCGATAATTTTCAAAGTACTGTTGAAAACCAGTTTAATTGGCAACGAGACATGATGGAATCGCTTTTCGGGCATATGGGTATTGATTACTCGGCTACTAATGCTCGTTATGGATATGGATATGGACCATGATTACTCGGTTAATAGGTCACGTGCCATAGCCGCTAATATTGGAAATTGGGATTCATGATCTCTCCACCAACCCAACACATCCAACTTCCCAAACTCTTGAACTGACATAAACATTATAAAGTTGGATTTTGTATATCTTGAAAGTTCGCTACTAGGAACGGTTCCTCGGGCTCTTTTCGAAGCATCATTTATCAATGTATTGTATAATATTATGTCATCATTGTTGGTGTGCGAACTTGAACCACTTGCGCCTTCATTCCTTATAAACTCTTGAACGGGTGTGGAACCCCCATACTTCGTAGCATAAACATCAAACAAACTTGCAAAAAAATCGTTAAATGCATTTATTTCATTGTCCGCCCAAGCCGGCTTGATAGCCGTCAAACCCAAATCATTTGCAATGTTGGTTAGTAAAGTTTCAACTCCATTAACGTTTAAAACGGGGTTTAAAGCGGCGGCACAACTTATAACCGGAGGCATATTTTTAAAATATTTTACTAATTTTTCCTTCATCGGTTGTACCATATTTTCAAATATTTCGCCTTTCATTTCAAAAGCGCTTAATTTTTGACACATTAACCATATTTGTCTTAATACTAAAGGACTAGTCGGATAATAAACACCCGACAATAAAGTGGTTGCTTCTTTAAAAACTACAAGCATATCGGTTAGAACTTGGATAGTATACCAACTTGATTCGGGAAAAGGTGTAACAAATCTATTACGGTCCGCAAGCAAGTCATGGAACAACCTTAAGGTGTCCTTTTGTCTTATGGCACTTTCAAACATGTTACAAGTCGAATTCCATCTAGTAGGTACGTCCCAATTAGGACCTAACCAAAGTGCATTCGAATCAACACAAAATTTCATGTATCTATGGTATCTAGCGTTTGAAGAACTAAAAATATCACGTAGCATTTGTTTAAAAGCTTCATTTATTTGTGCAATAAAACTAAGTCCATCTTGCACAACCAAGTTAATGATATGTGCAACACATCGACTATGAAAAAATGCACATTCGCAAGCCGGTTTGTATTTTAGTTTTAGTTGATTAACGGCGGCGGTGTTATTGGATGCATTATCAAAAGATATTGAAAATACTTTTCCTTCCAATTTAAAACTCTTAATCACGTAATCTAAAATTTGATATAAATTTTCGCCGGTATGCGGATATCCAAATAATTCAAACGCAATCGTACGCTTCATCATTTGCCACGTTTTGGGATTAACCCAATGAGAGGTAACGCAAAGGTACGAATCCGGTGAACCATGTGGAGCCGTCCAAACATCACAAGTTAAATTTACACCGGTTTCTAAAGATTGAAAACCTAAAATCATTTCATCTTTAGCGATTTTCCACATTTTAATTACATCTCGTCTAAGAGTCGAACGACTTACATTGTTATAACGAGGTTGGAGAGTTTCTTGGATGAGTCGAGTCAACCGAGGATTGTCAAAGTGGTCAAATGGCAAGCTTTCTTGAATCACGAACTTCGCCATTCTATCCCGCACCTTAGAGGCTTCGTATTGCCACGTTGTACCATCATTCGCCATTGTTGATTGACTACGCCCCACTCCATATTTCACCGCTTTACAATACGTGTTTGCATGATTTTTCAAAGTAGTATTGCCGGTTTCTTTGAAAAATGCCCCACATTTCTTGCACCGAGCTTTTCTAATACCGTTCGACATTTCACACAAGTCGTAATTGCACCAAACCGCCGGGTTTCTTTTTGTTTCTATTATAGAAACAACCGTAGCATTGCTAGATGACTCTCCAACACCGACGGAAGATTGTGATTGCCCACATGATGATGCCATTGTGTTAATAAGTATAAATTTGAGAATTAAAAACTAAAAGTGGAGTGTTGAGACTTGAGTTTGAGTGTATACAATTATAGATTGCAATTTGAGAATTGAGAGTATATGCTTATATTGAGAGTGTTGTAAGTTGTGAGTAAACATCAATATCACATTTACATATATAGTGATTTTTCTGGAGGTTTGGCTCCACAAAGAGTCCAAAAAAACGGCCAAAAATGGGGATAGCCGTTTGAGAAAACGGCTAGTTTTCTGTGCAGAGATTTCTGCAGAAAGCAACTATCCGGCGGATAGGGTAGGCTATCCGGCGGATAGCTTCAATTACAACGGCTACTTGGCAACAGAAAAGGCCTATCCGCCGGATAGCCTTAACCTATCCGGCGGACAGGTCAATCCGGTTTCAATCCTGTTTCATCCGGTTTGAGACCGGTTTCAAACCAAACCGGTTTCAAACCGGTTTTTGAACCTAAAAACTCAAACCGGTCCAATCCGGTCGGACCGGATTCAAACCGATCCGGTTTGGTCAAAACCGGTTTTGACCAAACCGGTTTTCGGTTTGAAAACCGGTTTCGGATCAGAAACCGGTTTTTTTGCCCAGCTCTATTGTGGTATGTAAGTCGCGGGCTGGGCTATCCTGGAAAGATGGGCCTGTTGGGCCAGTAAAGGAGGGAACCCAGGTGGACTGCAGCGCTCAAACTAGGACTAGGTGAATTCAAGTATATCTTGAGGGCTGGGAGCGATTAGTGGGCTTGTGTAACCTGCTGGGCCAGCTCGTATTGGGCCAATAGTTTTTGTTGAGCCTGCACAAGTTGTAGCAGTTGAGTACTTGAGTGATACAAGTGGCTGCGAATAATTTATCGTATGGGGATGTTGTTCGTGAGGTTGGAGGTGAAGAATTCACCATGGTGGTTTAACGGCAGTAGGCAGTAGGGAGTAGGGGAGGTAGGGACGAAATTTGTTGACCATTAGGCTGAAAATAAAATAAAATAAAATAAAGAAAGCTACCTTGAGTTTGTAGATCGATTGAGAATTGAATATTCAAATTCAAAGATTGAATATAATATATTAAATAGTCAACAATGGTAGCTGTGAAGAACTTTTGCTTAAAAAATCAATTTGCTATTTAGATAATCTTTTGGAACAAGAATTGCAAAGACGTTAGGTGACTGTGTTTGGTTTGCTTTTGGTAGTCGATGGTTTCTTTTCTTTCTTTGTCATGGTGGTCGGCAGTTTTTGGTTGGCGGAACAATATTAGGGTTTAGCATATGATACCATGCTAAACTTAATTATTTCTCTTTAATCGAATACTATTTTCAGATACGATATACATACATAATAAATTCATTGTTGCATTTCTCTTTGTAATGTTTTGATTTCTCTAACTTCTTGTTAGCTTTTTTATATAATACGGCTGTTCTGAAAAAAATACATAATAAACGATAAATTAGTTAAGCTCGAGTCCATTGAGCTAATGGTAACCCGCTGACAAAATACTTGGTTTGTATTTGATATACATGTTTTAATAATTATGTACCAACTTTATAATTACAAGCCCAAATTATATAATTATAGTTCGATACCGATAGTACTTGTTCTTCCAGACTTACAGGCAGCATAGTGAGTTGTCGTTTCTGCACTAAATATATAACTATGATTCAACAAACTTATAACTGCTGCATCAATTTTAAATTATCATACAGCATTAGTTTTTCATCTAATTGTATGTATATCATACACAAGGCTTCTAAATAATGATGTCAAAACATTTGTGACTTTGTATTGTTATACGAAATAAATTTGGCCTAACATTTTCTAAAAAGTGTTTGAGTTTTTTAAATCATTCACTTTTATATAGTTAAAAAGTCATACCGCGTTTGCCGTAATTACCGTGTGAATAAACAATTTACACAATTTATATAATAAATACTTTTACATATTGTATTTTTTTCATCTTTACACCAGTACCATTACTTATTATCTTTTTATTGTCACCGTGTCACATTGCACGGGTACAAAATAAAAAACATCCTCAATACATTGAAAATCTGAACTGTGTCACTCAGACCAGGTAAAAATGCTCTAATTCGCATATTACACAACACTTGTTTTACAAATATAACAAATCTTTTTACATGACTCGTACTTTGAGTGGCTTTCTTTTATGGATGTTGTGATGTAAGTGTAAAATTGTCAAGAAAGAAGATGTTATTCTATGAAAAAAGAAAGTTATTGTTATGCACCAAATAATCTTTATCAAAACTTTGACTAAAACTTAAAGAACAAGTTCTTTAAATAAATATAAACACCAACGGGAACCACTAAAGCATGTTTCTTACTTGATTAAAAGCAAAAAGTACTTTTTTAACCACCAACCACCTAATGATAGTTATATAATAATGTTGATTATTAAGCACAACCTTTAAGTCTATAGCTAGCATATATACGGTAATGAATATGAATAATTAGTTAATGAATGAACCAAATAGTATGCTTAGAATGGGGCTATCGTATGTGGATTCATGGTTGCATTTTCCATAATTTTCATAAAACCATTTTGACATTTTCATACTTTTGTATCTCTTTCAGCTAACCAGGCCCAAAGCCTGATGGCTAATACTCCTCAACGTCAAACCTGTTGTTCAAAAAAAATAATGATAATAAAACGTCAAATCTATATGGACGGGACCTTACCGGTCATAAAACACAATTGAACAACGATCTACGAGGGGTGGATCCGTGGGGCCGGGCACCCCTCAAGATATCTAAATCTAAGGTTATTATGTAAATTATTTTTTGATTGGCAAATGTGTATAAAATTTAATTTTTTAAAGGTGTCAGTTACATTTTTAGACAGTAACTAATTATAATAAAATAATTTCATAATCTTGACAGATGAAAATAAAAAATTTATTTGATAACTTCCGTCATCGTATTGTTAATGAATCAATTGGTTGTATACAAACAAAAAATGTAACTATAAATAGGAGGGAATTGTAAGAAAAGATAACCAGCAACAAATTAACATGCAATTAAGGAGGGCCAAAAGGTAGATTAGTGTAGAAAGTAAGTCATATTAACCCGAACTATGCATACATAAGTTGACTTGATCGAGTCATTGAAAGGGAACGAGTATCATTCGATCCTTCTTGTCTCCTCCACTGTGTTGCTCGATGAACGATGATATTAAGTTGATAACACTCATGTTAGAAGCTTACATAACTTGTTAATAAAGTCATCAATCCACTAATAGTTTTAAGGTCCTTACGAATATTGAATGTTGTTGACTACTTCACTTATAACTCGAACTCATCTTAAGTTGAACCTCAAGTCAACTCTGGTATAATTTAACCCACTAGATCCACATTAGCAACAAACCGGGTAAATTTATCGAATGACACTACTCTCAAGGCTTAATTAACTCTCTTTTCAAATTCAAAACTTTCATTCGTGTCATACCCAAAACAAATATTACTCATAACTCAATGGTGAATAATAATTAACTAATTCCGAATTCGAATTTGAAAATAAAAAATAAAAATAAAAAATCCATTACATGTGAAATTCCACGCAATTGTCACGTGCGATGAGACAGTGATAAAATGTACTAATTTCATAAAAAAAAGGTAAACAAAATAAATACCGCCTAGAGTACACAGTTATATCACATACACTACCAACCACCGTATCATTATCACCCCTTATATAAGTTACTGCAACTTCATTCCATTCCTCACTATCACATACAAAAACTGTGACTCTCTTTCAATTAACTTTTATGTCTCTCACAATAAAATCGTGACTTCAGTTCGTTCATCTTCAATTTTGTTCCAAATATTAAGTCCAAACGCGATTTCAATCAACTGAAAATGTCACTAGAGATTAGTAGAGCTACACTAGAAATATTTTCAAAACTCGAGAAAAAATGGTTGTCTCATCATGAAAACGGTAAGAAAACACGAGTGCTGAGTATTGATGGCGGTGGAACCACTGCCATTGTCTCAGGATCGTTACTAATTCGCCTGGAGGAAGAGATCCAGGCGAAAACCGGTGATTCAAACGCTAGAATAATCGACTTTTTCGACATTATCGCTGGAACCGGTATCGGAGCACTTCTCGCGGTATTGATTAACGCGGATGACGGTAACGGACGTCCTTTGTTTACCGCTAAAGAGGCGGTTAAGTTAGTTACGAATAATTGTACGGAACTTTACAAAACGAAAACCGTAGGCCTTTTTAGGCGAAAATGTATGTTTTCGAGTACGAGCATGGAGAATGTGTTGAGAAAAGTGTTAACTAAAGATAACGGAAATGTGTTAACGTTAAAGGATACGTGCAAACCGCTTTTGATTCCTTGTTTCGATCTTAGTAGTTCCGGTCCCTTTGTGTTTTCTCGTGCGGATGCTTTATCGTCTAGCTACGATTTCGAGCTCTGGAAAGTAATCCGCGCAACGTCGTGTGATCCTTCGATGTTTAAACCGTTTCCCTTAACTTCTGTTGACGGAAAAACGTCGTGTGTAGCGATAGACGGCGGATTAGTTATGAATAATCCGACTTCTATCGCTATCACTCATGTTTTACATAACAAAAGTGAGTTTCCGTTCGTTAACGGCGTTGAAGACCTTGTGGTTATCTCTATAGGTAACGGTTTGTTAAGTAATTCGCCTAAACGGAAACTGGATCGTTACGGCCGGTGTATGACGTCATCCGTCGTTGACATTGCCCTCGACGGTGTATCGGAAACTGTTGATCAAATGTTGAGTAATGCGTTCTGCTGGAATCAAAACGATTACCTCAGAGTTCAGGTATAACTGACGTTTATCGTACTTTTTAATCGAATTCTGTACATAAATTAGGCGCTAAAAAATTGTGATATTATTTGCAGTCAAATTGTTACATGAAGGAAGGAGTGGGACCGAAAATGGAGGAAGTGTTGATGGAAAAAGGAGTTGAGTCATTGCCGTTTGGTGCAAAACGGTTACTAACGGAGACTAACGGAAAAAGAATTGAAAATTTTGTACATCGTCTCGTAGCTTTACGAAGGAATAGCTTGCCACCTAGTCCTTGTAAGGATACCGCCGTTAGTCCACTAGTTCACGGCCGTTAGTTTTTTCCGTTTAGTTTTAACTATCTCAGTTAAGGTGGTCGGTCAATAAAGGCTAGTTTCTCGTTATGAGTAATATTTTGAAACTTTATTTTGTATTTATTTATTATTGTTGTTGATGCTATATTAATTTAAAATTAATAATAATTATAAGATTTTGATTATTCATTATTGTTTTCTGAACAAAATAAGTAAAAAAAAGTCAGAAGCTTCTGGGCTAATAAATGGCATTTAAAGCTTTGGTAGTTGCCTTGTGAATATAAGATTCCAATATCTTATAATAATACTTAATTAATAATTAATTATCAATTATGATTATTAAAATTAAATTATTCTCTTTCTCTTTTATGTTAAAAGACTTGTAAAGAATCAGATCTCTATGTATTCATGCTTTAAGATCAACAGCGATTCGGCTCATCCCAATTTACGTATTGAATATGATCTTTAAATCGCGACAAACGAACATGTAATTAGAGGTGTGGTCCGTACTTCGGTCTTTGTACAAGTGAATAATATCGTTTTAGATTTACTATAAATACCAACTATCTGGTTTTTATTTTTTTACAGAGGAATTAGTGAGTATCAAAATGTGTTCACTAGACTTTTAAGTGTTTGGGTAACTTATGCTTTAAGGACATAAGTTAATAAGTGTGAATTAGTGAGTATCAAATGTGTTCATTAGACTTTTAAGTGTTTGGGTAACTTATGCTTTAAGGACGTAAGTTAATAAGTGTTTAATGAATTGAAAATTTTCATATATTTATTCTATTTATATTTATATTTATATATATATATATATACTAAAGAAAAATCAAAAATTGTTTAATATTTTGTCATATAGGCAAAATGACACGTGGTGATCTCTTATAATTTAAAAATAAATAATTATTTAAATTTAAAAGATAAACTAAAAAAAATTTAGATAAAGTTAGATAATATTTAAATATAATAATAATTAATTAGAATATCTATAAATCCTACTCAAATACTAATTGAAAAATAATATTAAACTATTAAATTTATAAAAATTATGAATATAAATATTGTTTAACTTAAATTGTCATGCATCGCACAATTTAAATCTAATATATATACTGAAGGAGAGTAAAATGTTGCTTCATATTTTGTCACATAGGTAAAATGACATGTGGCGACCTCTCATAATTTAAAAATAAATAATTAATTATTTAAATTTAAAAGATAAGCTAAAAAATAAAGTTAGATAGAATTATATAATAATATTTAATTAAAAAATTTATGAATCTTACTCAAACATTAATTGCAAAATAATATTAAACTATTAATCTATAAAAATTATTTAATTTAAATTATCATATAGCGTAAAGTTTAAATCTAGTATATATGTATTTAAAAATAGAGTTAATGGATCTTAATTTAATAGAATATTTACCTATTTAAGTTGAATTTTAATTTAATAAAGAAATAAAACTTCATTAAATCCTTTTGGATGTATCTCAAAACAAAAGAATGAGATTTTCTATCTTCGGTTTATCGGGGATGACGACTTCTTTTTTCCTTTAGTTAATCAGATATATGAGTGTAATGTCAATATTTTCGTGATATTTTTAACTCTTTTCATATATTTCAACATCGATCTTTTATTAATATACTGACATCCTTTGGTTTACATGATTCATAATTGAATTTGTATGTAATTTGTTATCTTTATTTGAAATGAGTATGTTTACCCGCGTATTACGACGGAGCGTTTTAAATAAAGACTTTTTAATTTATTATAAACATATATTTACATTAAGTTTGAGTCTTTAATTCTTTAAAAAAAACATTATTGTTGATTATTTATAAATTTGATACATGTTAATATTTAACAACAAAGTGCGATGTTATTTTCAATATAAATAAAATAAATTATAGCTCTTAATGATAACAAAATCCGAGAAATCATAATAACATAACAAAGAATAGCAAATATATATATATATATTACAATTTTTAGTAAAATATTTAAGATCAACATGCAGATAGGAAAGATTGATTGTTTAATACATATAGATATGTCACCCTGTATAAAATATATTTACAATAATAAATACATGTTATTTGTGTTTTATATCAACAATTGTACACAAAACTAAAGAAAATATATGTTATGTTAAAATAAGGAAAGACAGTTTATTTTCAAGGTTGAAGTATAAAATTTTTATCTAATTTTTTCTTAATAACAGATTCAAAATAATTTTTTATGTCGTATGTCAACCCTTCTTCTTATGTTATAAATCCCTTATTTTTAATAAACTTTATGTTAAATTGTTGAAATAAAGCTACAACTTTTTAAGTAAAAGTTGTTATTTACAAACTTGTACAATATCTAATTTTCTTTAATGATATTTTAATACATTAATACTTAAAGTTTACCGTAAAAATATTATTTGTCTAGATTCATCAACTAACTTATTAACTTCAAAATCATATTTTCAAATACAATATATCAACTTCAACCATCTTTTCATCTATGTTGTCTAATTTAACACCTTAAAAAGTAACCTACGTGTAATTTATACCATCTCTTTCAACTCCAAATATTTAATAAACGTAATAAAAACAAAATTACTCTCTAAAGCTCAAATTAAAAATTATTATTTATGTATATCGAACGATTCAAATTAAACTCTAGATATTAGTCTCCACTATACTAAAAATAAACCTTACTAAAAAAGATAGTGTCAAGTAATTTTCTTTAAAGTTATTAAATATTTTAACCATTTTATAAAACTATGTAACTTTGCAATCACAAAAATGCTAAAACAACCAAAATAAAAAACTATTATTTATTGAATAGTTATTTATCATCTTGATAAATATAAAGTTTTTCTAGTATTTTTGAATGGTAAAACACACAATCCTGCTCACATGTCATTTACGCATATCAAATATTATTTACACATTTTATGTCGGTTTCTTGAGTAAATCCTCATCGAATTGAACGGATTAGGATTCTCTCAAGTTATCCTTTTACATGATTGCTCATGTTATTTTTCTGTGAGTGAAATGGAATGGACTCTTTGTTTTTTATTTTTAGTTACTTTTCTATTATTTTCATCTGCCACTCAAAAATAACATAATATATCAAATTATTTGAAAGGATCTTCGTTTGAATCGAACAAGCAAAGCAAACTCTGGTTCATTGAAAATTCAAGGTTAGAGGTTAGATTTTTACTTCTCACTTACACACAATTATATCTGTACGTGTTATCATTCAAACGTGTTAGACTTTTGTCTTTTGTTTATCCTGAATTCAACTACATACCGTAGCGTTTTGAGATCAAACAAGGTTCACATACCCTCGCGTTGTGATGAAATTTATCTTATTTATCAAATTGAATATCGGTTGTTTAGGTATATATATACTCTAATAAATAAATAAACACAAAAAATTAAAACAAAAGGTAGGAAAGAGACAAACATCTACTGATCTACTCATCCTATTGAATATCGGTTGTTTAGGTATATTTACTCTAATAAATAATAAACACGAAAAACAAAACAAAAGGTAGGAAAGAGACAAACATCTACGCATCTGCTCATCCTATAGTAGTCTCTTTGGAACAAATATAAAAGCATATGACGTACCCATATTAAATTGTCATGTAATGATGCATGTATATAAACAGAGATACTGTCATTTGTGACTTTTTATTTTATTAAATTAAAATAATAATAGGAACCTACTGCAAATACTGGTACTCCGTATATAATTATGCGACACGAAAGAAATAATAATAGTCTCAGGCTAATATATAAAATTAATTACTGCACTTTATTAAAATATTCAATTTTATTATTAATTTTTTATTTATTTATCACTTTATTGCATAATGATATTCTTCTTTTTTTTTATCAGATAACTTATTTTCTTTTGAGCATTTCTTAAAATTCGAATGAAGCTAATACGTCCTTTCTTAATACCATTGATTTGGTAAATTAGCATCCATCAACCTAAAATTAGATCTTACATAATAAATAAACAATTAAAAAAAATGAGATTTACAAAACAGATTTAACCACATTACCTTTCAATTGTAAATCTTAAGATGAAATTCGAGCGTCAAAAAAAATGTATGTCTGGATTTTTACATGTCTAAGAAATGCAACGTCTAGCCAATTGACCACACATACAAACAATTCAGAATTTTTCAGCCATAGAGTTTTGTTTTTTTCTGCTTGATGTCGAACTACCAAATCGATGATATCAAAAAAAGATTATTAGCTATATTCGAATTTGAAGAATGCTCAATGGAAGATAAGTCTTTTGATGAAACAAAATATAGGATATCATTCTATAAAAAATGATGATTGACCAAAAATAAAGTTCGTTAATGAAATTGAACATTTTTGTAAAAGTACAGTAACTCAGTTGTGTATTGACGTAACATTCATTAAATTACGTGACATGATGTAGACGAATGAGGTAGACAAACTATTGACGTGGATATAATTAGAAATTTTAGTAACATATTAATCAAATATTTAAATATTATTAATTTAATTAAATAAAATAAAAAATTCAATAATAAAATTAAACTTTTTAATAAACAACGATAACTAATTTGTATATTAATCTTATTCACGTTGCGGGGTTGGTTATTGTTTTAATAAAATGGATTTATTGTGCGTCAAGCTAAATGGTTCCCTTCAAGTGAAAGAGATACCGTTAGGTACCAATTAGACTCGAGTATTATGTTAATTAATCATCCCACTAACATAGATAAAAGTATGGTACTAATGTCAATTAAAAAATATAACAAAGGCACCTTAACGTTTAATAAGCTAGTACTGATGTCAATTAAAGAAAAATGTACTGCTAAAGTTCGGCTTGGTGAATATGAACAAGAACGTTTAGATTTCATTAAACCGTGCAATTGTAAAAATATGTTCAATAGTAATATGAAAAGTAAAAGTTTGAACGCTTAATCATAAATTTATAAGTTGTTGGTCACCTTTATTATTCAATCAATGGCATCTTCTTCAATTAAGAATGAGTTTGTTACAAAGAAGAGAAGATCGCACACATATGTAAGACTAGTAACTTTTTTGAGTTGTGTTAAGTATAACCCTCAATCTCTATGTATTTATATGTATTTAAATTTATTTACATTTATTCATCTTCGTTCACAAAAAATATAAATAACTATTTATTTAAATTTAAAAATCAACATAAAAACATATAAATACATTTAAATAGTTATTTATATTTTTTGTGTACGAAGATGAACTAATATCGACTTACACTCATCCAAATGATAAACTTTCTTAATCGATTGATATAATCATCAATTTTTTATTATCTTTTATAAAAATTAGGGTTAACGATTTATAAATTATAATTTGAAATGCATATATGTTTTAAGTATGTGCGAGAAAGATTATATGGTATGTATAATTTGTTTTTAAGTGATCAAATCATGTAATATTATCTTAGTATACCACTTTGTATCGTACGTATCCAAGTCTTCGACATCATTATTTGCTTTAGTTAAGTAATTAATTGAATCTCAAGATTTTGTTTGTAAACTCAAAATAAAGTTTATACATGTCACAAAAAGTGTAGATGTATCCAATTTATCTGAGACCAATGTACGTACGTATTTCCTTTAAATATATATAAAAACATTCAACATTTTGTTATAAGCTAAAAATGCCGTCTATACAAAGTGCAAAATGTATGGGTCTCATCCTAATGGAAATCAACGCTTTCATAAGCTAGATGTAATAAACTTTCACACCATTCAAATTTTTATGTGTAAAAGCACCAATGTGGTGGAGATCCATTTGTCGCAACTTTTGCATTTTTCTTGCGCAAAATGTGTCCTATCTTAGTTTGAGTTCGTTTAAGTTCGTCTTTTAAGTGCTAAATATGTTCTACCCATTTGTCATGACTTTCACATTTTTCTTGCGCAACATTTTCTATGCGCTTTAACTGCAAGAAAAAGTTATTTCTATTAAGAATCTAACCAAAATCAGCCACATTGCTCTTGGTTTTCAATCCGATTTTTTTATTAAAGGCGATTGCTACCAACTTGTTTCTTATGGGCTTAAGAAAAGTGAAACTCATACCAGTTTTGGTACTAGAGTTGGGTTACATAAAGATAGATGCATGAAGGCCAAGACTAATATTTGATGGGTTGTATCTTGTAGCTTCCTGTTATATTTTAGTATATTTACCTATGTGTTAAAAAAAAAGTTAAACGCGATTGTTTTTTATTTTAATTTTTTGTTAGAAATTCGTAAAAACAAAGGGTGTGTCTTTGAATCTGAATTGTTTCATGAACTGTGTATAATCATTTTCCGAATTTGATATTTCGACCCAATTTGCCGAAGTTACACAAATTCAAATTAAGTGGATAATTCGCGAATAAACAAACAAGATTTTGACAGTAAATCATGTTCTAAGTTTTGGATAATTGTATAGAGAATTCTATTCAATTTCTTGTGTATCAAATGACCCTGTTTTTCAAACCGGGAAAACAGTTGTTGGTGGTTGGAATTAAATTTCCAAAACTAGTCCCTCAACTACCCCGCAGGGGCGTTGCCCCTTGACCCCCACCATTTAAGTCTAACCGGGATCAACTAGATTAGCACAACTGTGCACTCCACACCTCCTAACTTATATTAGAATTAAATCGAATCCCCTTTGATACACGTATCATTTCGATCCATTATACTAAAACGATTTGATGACACTAAATTACTAACAATTTTTAAAACAATGTTTTTCCTCATGTTAATTTCGATTCATTTGGGCATCTCATTCGTGTTCTTGATTTATAAAGGTGGAAACGAAATAAAGTGAAATGATTCAAAAATAAATTATGTTTTAAATTTTTTTTAGCAAGGAAAGGGGGAAAAATTTGAAAATTAGAGCAATGGTAGCTAAGGTGCATTTTTCTTGCAACACTTCTCTTCCATTTTTAGAATGACTATGGATGAATTACTCTCATTCTCTCCTTCTCCTTCCGAACAAGAACATAATTCAATAACTTACTTTTTTTCTCTTTCATTCTTTTATTTTCTTTCTTTTCTTCTTGTTTTTTTCAATTTACTTTTCAACTCAAGAACATACTATTAAAATATTTTAAGTTCATTACAAACAAACGTATAAATTATTTGACTTGTCCAAATGATCTAAGTTATCCTTCTCGCAACTTATTCGTAAGACGACCAAAAATCCTTCCCTGAACATTGTCGAGGTCACGGTTGACTCCGGCTAAAAACTCATAATTAGTCATGCTAATTAATTAAAATTGTTATTTTCTTAATTACTTGGTCCGTGGGCTAAGGGGTTGATTTTCTAGACCTCACATCAGAAGCATGTTATTTTGGATAGTTTTGTGATTCATCGTCTCAGTTTTTGAGTTTCGGTAAACGTACGTTCCCCAAGTTTCCTCGTACACTGGTGGTTTAAAACACCAATGTTTTTTAATTCATTCATGTAATTTACGTAAGTGTCCCTGCCGTGCAACATTTACTGTTTCTTTCTCCTATGTTCTACGTGTCATTTGTACGTCTTTCAATTGAAAAAGGAAAACTCCAACCTATATACAAATTACAAAATACACTAACAAAACATGAGTGATAAAAGTAAGACTATTAAGTTCGCCTAAGATAAAAGTGCAAGTCTCTATTACCATCATAACTCGGATGTCCTATGAGGATCACAATAGCATCCTTTGTATAAATTATTAATCACTTACAAAACATAACTTTTAACATTCAAATATGTGCTCAAATAGTCGAATCCCTTGATCCTACCTTTGTACCTTCATTCAAACTAGACTTCTGACCCAACAATGACTACATATTCTTGTAATATCAAACATAACAGAACACAGAATGATCATATTATCATTTATATTTTATAGTGTCGACAAACTATTTAGAAATACATCCCACGACTTCAGCAACAAATCTATTCACGATGCTTCCATCTTTATGTGTACGACTCATCGGGTATATTCTTTTGCATGATGGATGAACACCATTATTTTTTCCATCTGCAATTTCAAAAAACAGTTGTTATAAATATAATAAACTGAAGTTGAAAACATTTAAACAAACTCACCTCATCAACAGCAAGCCTAGCAAAATATATAGTTACGGTCATGTGAGGCTCGTTCGACTTGGAACAAATCTTTTTCTTCTTCTCACTAACAACCTGTCCATATCTTCATTTTCTGATCAGTTTCAACGTCCAAATTTTCTGGAATTCAAGTTAGCATCAAATACCTGACTTTTCTAATCAAACCAAGAAATCACTTTAACTTTTTGAACTTCAATTAAAACTATGATTAATCAGTTTAAAATACTTTAACAGTTAAATAGAGTATAAATGTTGAAACAAATAAGAACAAAAATAATGATCTCAAATTGTGATAGTATTGACATACAATTATACCAAGTATTAAGTTGCGAAATATGATCTAGCCAACGTTAAGATCAACTCAATACATAATATATTATAAAATCACTCAATGAAGCACTAGGTAATTTCACCCAACTAATGAGATGAAATTTAGTAGACTTGCTGACTCGAACGTACTTAGACAAACTACTCAATCATACAAAGTGATCAATACAAACAGTTACTTTCTAAGTACACAATGACATTCTATTTTGTAGCCAATTGGAACGACATATTCTTCTCCAAAATGTCAGGGCTAAATAGAATGATGTGTGTCGCGTCACTCAAAAAACGGTTCGAGGAAGATTATATGGTCCCTGATAACGCGTAAAAAGTATGTTTTTAGATACATTATTTCCCCTATTTTAACCTGATAATTGACATTAATGTGCAAATACAACGCTTAGCTATCATATATTATCAACAAGGTGAAAATATAGACGATGCTTCAAGAATCACTAAAAGTAGGTGAAAATGAGTAAAACATAGCAAAACAATAAAAGACGATTCACTCGCATCTCAATTACCTATCTGATAAGATTTGAGAAATTATTCTTAATCAATCTTAACTTGTCAATCAGGTGATTACGATCGTGTGGGTTCGATAATCGCTAAAACGGATAAGGAACGAAAAAGTTATGACCAAAAAAAGAGCTAAGAAGTCATGATCCAGCACAAGAAACAAGACGACCCACACACATGATTTGCACAAGCCAAAACGGCCTAGACCAGCCACTCAGACATGCCCAAGAAGCTAGAGTTGGAGTGTCACAAATAACCGAACCCGAATAACTAGACCAAACCCGAGCAAGAATAACCCGAATTTGAATAACCCAAGTATTATTTGAATTGGGTTACATTAAGATTTTTATAATTCGGGTAACTTGAATAACCCGAATAACCACAAAAGTTATTTAATCTATAAAAATATAACAATATATATATAAGTTTTTTTTATGATTTATATGAATACACTCATATATAATTTTTATAAATTGTTAGTGTCATTTTGTAAAGTTTAAGTATTGTTCAAGATTAAACAATTTAAGATATCATCTTATTCGGACTAAAATACATTACCTGAACCCGACCAGAACTTGAATAACCTACTCCTAATTCGGTTTAGTTTACGGGTTAAATAATAAGCTTGAAAACACAAATAACCCGACCAGTATACCCGAACCCCAAATAATTTAATCGAATAACACCCTTAGATCTAGGCAAGTGCTTCACAAATTGTCGGGGCTTTCAATGCTATTTGAAAGCTGCTGAGTAGACAAGGTCGGGTATGTTCAACTATTTGTTGCCAATGGAGTTTGCATCATAGGCGGTAATGATCTATAATTTATTTAACTCCTGCAAAACGAGATTGACTAGAGAGGCCCTCTATCATCGAAAACTGACATCTCTATAATCGATCCATCTTTAGTACTTATATAATATAATGAAATGAATTGAACTTTCAAGTTAAACATAATCCAAAATAGTAACAAGGATCAAACGTAGCTATGACTGATACTGATATTACATGTTTTTTTATCACCGTTAAGTATTTTGAAGAAGCTTTTTGTCCACTATTGAGAAAAAATGGTCAAACCTATATTATGAATCTGACGAGTCAAAGTCTAAGTATAGGAAACTTAGTGAAAAATATGCTAAGTGTTGATGAGTCTATATATAGTACCCAGTCGGAGTCTGACTGACATCATATGGACTCAAACTAAGATATTCTTGAGCATTAGTTTGTACAATATGCTCAGTCTAAGCCTGGGGAACACTGACTCAAACTAAGTTCGGTTTAAGTGAAGATTAAAGAAGACAGACTCAGGAGACGAAGACTCAAGATATACTTGGAGAACAAGATTGGAGATTCGAAGATATCTTATTAGTTAGGAGAATTCAAATTACATTTTAATCGATCTTGTTTCCATAAAACCCGTAGAGATTATGTGGAATATATTTATTAGTTAGAGATATAGTATGATCGTATTTCCTAACCGTTATACCTTGTATAAATAGTGTAACATCCTCCCCATCGGTCTACTATTTTTAGGTAAATTTATCTCTTTATTTACTTTATTACATTTTATGAAATGTTTGATTAGATAATTGTTAGGAATGATTATATGGGAATTACGGTATTTTTAGTTTAAAATACGGATTAGCCTAACTATTAGAACTAATACCATCGTGTGCTAGATTAATGATAATAATACATCGTAGTATACGTAAATCAAATATATATAAACCAAAAATCCAGAAATCAGCCCCATTTCATCTTCATTTTCATCTCAAAAACACACACACACACCAAGAACACACACTAAACACACATTTGCAATTGAAGCTCAAATCAAGCCCAAAACACCTCCAAATTGTGTCATTAGATTCGGAATTCATAGAAGATCATTCCTACAACTCGTTTCTGTGGATTAAATCAAGTTAAAGGTTAGTTTTGATTAGTTTTAAGTTTTTACAAAAATGAGAGAAAAGTTAGTAGGTTGGATTTAATTATGTGTTTTTATGTTAAATTGAGGAATTTCGAGTGTTTGTTTATGTATTTACGAAGTGTTAGAATGTTCAATTGGTAGAAAAACGCTGTTAGAATTCGATTTGGGAATTTTTGGTGAAAATCAGCCCAGTTTCTGCAAATACGCAGATGAACTGGTTTAGGCGATATTGGTGATATCGCCACCAATATCGCAGGTAATATCGCGATTAATTTCGCTTGCAATATCGCTAGTGATTTGGCGATATTGGCAATGTCGCTATGGCGATATTGGCAATGTCGCTTCTAATGTCGCAGATTTTGAAAATGCGTAAGTGTTACTAAGTTTTGTGAAAATCTTACTAAAAAATAGATTTTGATGAAATTCGCATGGTCACTCGGAATCGACCAAGTAATCAAGACTATGTGCCATAGCCCAGTCAGTTTTGGGCCTTTCGGGGTCGTCTTGGGCTTCAAAATGGCATTTTTCAGTTTTAAATGACGTTCCGGGATTTTCGAGTTTCGTTCCAGATTGAACTCTTATTTCCTTAGACTTCAGGGAATTACCTGCTTGTAAGAATGCGCTATTATGATGATTTAAACTTGATAAATGTTTATATCTAGATACTATGCGTTGAGATATGTTATACGATTACGAAATGAGTTACTAACTCATTATATGTTGTATTCTCAGATCAGTCAAAGACTCAGTAATATTAGAATTCTGAGAGGTGGACAGTAGCAGACAGGTGAGTGGATTTGCAACTCATAATTTGAGTTAGTTGTAATGGTGTGATTACAACAAGTAACGTAAACCTTGATTGACTATTTAGTCTGATTTATGATTGAATATATCTGCTTGTTATGCATATGAGGCCTTCGGGCATCTGTGTTATTCAGAGGTCAATTGCGATTGGACTTGGCTACTACTGTGTTCAACACACGTTCCAGATACATGTGTTGTCGCTGGAAAGTGTGTTGTTGTGTTGTAGTGCCAAGTTATCGGCCTATTCTGTATGGGCCTTTAAAGATTGTGGTAAGTGTTACTGTGGGCCACCGCGGCTGTAGGGTTCCTCAGTAACCGCCGATCCTCTTGAGTTTACGTGTTTACTGTGCTTAGTGTAAACAGATTATTAAGCTAAGTTGAATTATTAGTTGTACATCCATTCACTTAGCTTCGTGCTAATCCCACCATTTCTCTTCCTGCAGGTTATGTTAAGATTGTGGGTTAGGCAGGAAGATGGTTTTTGAAGAATGTTTGACACGTGCTCTAACTCTGATATATTTATGAATGTTTTGTAAATTAATATGTATATGGATTTTGTATAACAATTATAAGTGTTTTGTTTCGTAAATAGTTAAATGTTATAAATTCGCGAAATTTTATGGTCTTTTCTGTAATATAAAATATAATATTATTTTATCCATCGCTTCCGAGTCAAATGACAGATTTAACCCTATCTTAATTTAAGGGGTGTTATAAATAGTTTATATGTGATTCATAGAAACTAGAGAAAAGAACTTTGCGTATCGAATTATTCATAACTCAAGTACGTTAACATTTGACAATTATGTGTGAAATCTATATTCTTCTTAATTCTACAAAAATCAATATAACTTGAATTGTTATTAATTTGATATCAAAATTGAATATTGAGTTTGTATTGATGTATTGATAATCTGGCAACTAGTTTCTGGCTTCAACTTTAGGACCTAACATCCACAAATGTTGAAAACACTTAGAGTAATAATTATAAATAAATAGAGGGAGATTGTTGGGCTCATATTCTCTAAATTAGAATTTGTCTATAATTATCTAAGTGTAAACTTGCTTGGTAGGTAACGTGTGAGTATGAACGGACTACCCATGCATTACATAAAGATATAAATTATAACAAATTTCCTTATTATGTAGAATAGTTTTAGAGCAAAATACATAACACAAAATTGCTACGATCCATTTGGTAAATAACATCATGCGTTGGGAACAAATTGTTGGAAGTTGACTTTTATAAGTGAAAGTGCAATTGTGGGCAATTTGAAAGTCATTGATCAGAATCATGACGCAGCAAGTTGAAAAGAATTAATGGGATTGGTGTTTTGCTAATATGAGGTAATTATGGAAGGAAATGAATATACGAAGATGGAAGAAAATGGGAAGCACTTGCCTTGTTTAAATATTTGGAAATTGTCCGTTTTTGTCCCTGTGATAGTCGCGTTTTGACAGTTCTATCCTTTTTCGAGTCTGGTCAATCTTTTTGTCCCACATGTTGTAATTTTCACCAGATTTGTCCAATTTTCTAACTTCTGTTAAGTTTTTCGTTAACTCTTTGTAAAATGACCAAACTACCCTCATCTTCCCAAATCCTACTTTTTCTTTAATAATACATATACCTACCTGTAAAGAAACCTCTCACTCACCTTGAATCATTACCAGATCTGCAATTCATCGATTATCATTACCAGATCCAAAATCGATTATCATTATCGGACCAATAATACACATACATTTTAGATCTGCAAATAAAAACCAAAACCCTTAAGATCATCCATAATCAAAATCGAAGCAAAATTGAAACTCCTATTTGAATTTGATTTCAAATTCATATCCATAATCATCCTCATAACAGAAGATCCTTTCCAATACACATAAACTTCTTACTAATTCCCAATTCAAAATCAAAATCAAAATCTTTAAAATCAACTCAATCAACAATTTATATACACATGATCAATAACCAAAAACAAAGATCTAATCGAAACCCAGATCTTGAATTACGGTAAGCTTTCCAAAACACTTACTTCTTGTATGGATTTGATGATCAAAACGAACCCAGATCTACTGTCACCAACACTGTTGCTCTCTATTATTTACACATATCTAATCGACCCAGATCTCAAAGAAAACGTTATTTAAAGATCTGAGGTGGCGGCTTTCTTTAACTTTAACGGATCTAAAATCCGGCCGGATCTGAACAGATAGAGCGACGAGTTTTTTGGGTTTGTGAGGGAGGCAGCGGCGATGGCAAGAGATGAAGGGGAAGAAGGCAGTAGCGTCGGCGGCGGCGGTAGAGGATTTCGCTAAAACCTTCGATCATCATCAGTTCTAAATCGATGAACGTATTTTGTTTCGATTTCACTAAAACCTTCGCTAAAACCTTCGATCTGGAAAGAGATGGCTGAATCTAGAAAACCCAACTGAAAACCAACTCTAAATCGATGAACGTTGGTTTTGATTTCACGTCGTTACTGAATAAGGGTGATGGCCGTTGTTTCCGGCGACTGTTGTTACTAAAACGTCAGTGTTGCTTGTATTCTGGCAGACGGTGGTGGACGCGTGTGTTCAAGCGATGGTGAAGATACTACTGGTGGTTGTGAGGGGATTAGATTAGTGATTATTTTTGGGTGAAGATAGATTGTGAAAGAGTAGGTGTGGAATTTTTAAGGAGGAGAGATAAGAGGTGTGGCTAGGGTTTGAGAATAGGAATAGGAAATAATAAAAGAGAAAGATAAAGGGTATTTTGGTCATTTTACTGGACTTAACGGAGAAACTTAACGAAATTGTTAAAATTGGACAAACCTGGCGAAAATTACAATCTGTGGGACAAAAAGATTGACCAAACTCGAAAAAAGATAGAACTGTCAAAATGCAACTACCACAGGGACAAAAACGGACAATTTTCCTTAAATATTTTATTTTAATGGAGACAGTAGACTAGTAGAGTGCAATATGTCATGTGGTATTGATATTTGTACACGGGTTCTTGCAATTATAATAGTCGTATCAATTTTGGTTTTTTGGCATGTATGAGTTCCGGATTTACACCAACCTAATTGGGAATGCCCAAAGTCATTAACTTTGTAACTACGTGGTAACATTTTTGGTTTTAGTTTTATAGCACTTTTCATGTCGTTTTCTTTTTTCCCAAACAAAAAAAGACCAAGGTCTATAATGATAGTGCATCATCAAGTAGTAGCATCAAGTCTGAACCATACCCTAAGAATTGAGCAGCAATGATGAAAGCTGTAAAGGTAATATAAAAAGTCAAGAAGCCTGCTTAAGAGGCGATTTAGTAAGATGACTTTAGTATTTTTTAGAAGCCCGAAAGGAGATAAATCACAAACATAAATCGATACACTAAAAGAAATGACACAACATAAATACGCTTTCACGTAAGATTTTGCGAATTCGTGGGTCGTAAACTAGTAGTACAATAAAATGCAAGTTAAGAGATATCATACTTCTTAAAAAATTTCGTTTACAATTGTAAGCCATTTTAACAATTTACTAATTTTGTTTATCTTGTTGTACGCTATCCCTTTATATCAAGTATTAAACATTTTAAATTGGTTTCATCTTTACTTAAAACCCAAGTCATCATTCATAATTAAAGCCAATTTTCAGTTAGAACTCAAGGTTCAGTCTATTAATTAATACTAACCATTATTTATTGATCTTATTTTATTACATAAAGTTCAATTCAATCCATAGCACTACATAAATAGCGCGCATATTAGCATCTCACTTACAAGAAAATTAGCGCGGGAGCGCACGTTAGCACTAAAATCTTAAAAAAACGTGGGAACAACAATAATTCATCATTAACGCGGGCAATTAAATTTCTAAGTTTATTTATTTCACCCCCCTTAAAAATTGCTATTTCCACACTTCATTTTCACTTTCACACTCTTTTTCTCTGTGTAAACCGCAATTTCACTTTCCCAATTTACCCCTTTCCGTTTACACACACAGTATCTCAATCTGTATCTATCTATTTCTCATGGCGGATGATCGGAGACGCCATGAACAGCCGACGAACATCGTTAGGCGAAGTTTGAAAAGGAAGCTAGATGACAATTTCATCTCCGATCGATTTATCGATTCTTCAGAAGACGTTTCGGAACAAGATCTAGTTTCAGAAATTAAAGCTCAGATTGAAATACTCGAGTTTAATTTTATGTCGACTGAACCAGATCGTGCCCTAGCTAAACGTTCTATTCATATTCTGTCCGAACTCGCGAAGAACGGTATAAATTTGTAAAAGTATTATATATCGATATATTTATTATCAATTTTGTACGTTACGTCCGTAAATCTGATTTCGTTTCGTTTTTGCTTATATAATCTATTTAGCTATTGTTTAACTACCTGTTACTGTGTCGGCGAGTTTTTCTTGTTTATACACATATTTATTTATATGTATGTACATGCAGATAAATTTAAGTAACTGATACCGTTTCGTTTTAGATTTTATTGATATGGTGTTATATATTTATTTATGTAAAGTAATATGTTTATTCGTTCGTATCAGATTTTAATTTTGTGTTTCTCGATTAATTTATCATTTCGGCCAGTATCTCCGAAATTTTGGAATATATGTATTGCCTGCTCTAGGTTTAGTTTTTAGATTTTCCTGTCACCGTTTGTGTGATGTATCTGTATATTATAATTTATATTTGGTTAATGAGCTGTGTTTGTGTTTAGTATTGGCTAAACTTTGTATTTGATTGTTTTCTGTGTTTGTAGAGGATGTTGTGAACTTGATTGTTGAATCCGGCGCTGTTCCAGCACTTGTGCAGCATCTTCAAGAGCCCAAGTGGCCAAATGAGGTTGTTACAGGCTTGAGGCCGTATGAGCTTGAGGTGGAGAAAGGAAGTGCTTTTACTCTGGGACTTCTTGCGATCAAGGTAGTTATACTAATAGACATGTCTGTTAATTGATCTTTTTCTATACATAGCTGTGCTTTTGTCGGACTATTAGTTTTCTTCTTTGATGTTGTAACACCGCAAATTGGAATAAAGCAGTATCTGATACAATCTCTGTTCTAAATGGTGATAAATTGCTAGAAATGATAGTGCAACTTACCATGGTTTCAGTAGGCTGTTGTTTTTTTAAAACTGGCGTCATATTGTGCAACTTACCATGGTTTCTAGTTTTTCTTTCTCTTGTTTTCTTTTCAATCAAAAAGCTGCCATATTGTTGAAAGAAACATCATAGGAACTGTAAATGATATTAGCTGGTACATAAATATCAGGTAAAACCTGTTGCAGGAACAGAAAAGCTAAAATAACTAGATTACTGAAGACCGCAGAACTTGTTTCTGTACTGTTTCTATACTTTGGTAAATATATATGTTCAAGAGATCTGAAGTCCACAATCATTTAAAATCTGATGTCCAAGATTTAATAAATTAATTGTTACTGATTTTTTATGAAATGACCTAATTAACGATCTCCATTGTTTTATAGCCTGAACATCAACAACTCATAGTTGATGCTGGAGCCTTACCCCATCTTGTAGCTCTGCTTAAGAGGCACGTAGATGGCCAAAATTCCCGAGCAGTCAATGGAGCCATAAGAAAAGCAGCTGATGCAATTACAAACCTTGCTCATGAAAATGGCAGCATTAAGACTCTTGTTAGGTTAGTTTCCTTGCATGCTTTGGGGTTACAGCTCAGGTATTTTTTGTACTAATTTCTCACCACATTTATGTGTTTAGGGTTGAAGGTGGCATTCCTCCTCTTGTTCAATTATTAGAATCCACTGATGTAAAAGTGCAGAGAGCTGCAGCAGGGGCATTGCGTACACTGGCTTTTAAAAACGATGAAAACAAAACTCAGGTTGATGCTTTTATGGGTTAGTTGAACTTGTTTTTGGGACCAAGAGCTATATTTCATTCTTTCTTATAACAAGCTTTTAAATTATCTGCAGATAGTGGACTGTAATGCTCTGCCTATTCTTGTTCTAATGCTTCAATCAGAAGATGTTGCCATACACTACGAAGCGGTTAGTTACCGTACCATTTCTTTGATACCAACTCGTGTGCATACATTTCTCATTATATATGTGGACTGTGAGTATATCTAGTCTTGCTCTTTTTTTTTTCCTGCAATAACTTCTGAATGGTCTCTTAGGTTGGTGTGATTGGCAATCTTGTTCACTCATCCCCAAGAATAAAGAAGGAAGTTCTTCTTGCTGGAGCATTGCAACCTGTAATTGAATTGCTTAGGTGCCATAAACTTTCTCTACTATAGCTGGAATGATTTGGTTTGCCAAGCAATTGCTATCATAGTACCATATGCTCTAAAACTTGTATACTTTGTCAACAGTTCAACTTGTTCGGAGAGCCAAAGAGAAGCTGCCTTACTTCTTGGACAATTTGCTGCTGCTGATACGGACTGCAAGGTTTCTTGAACTGTTACTCATTTATCCATTTACTGTATTTTGTTCTGACTGTGCAGCCAAAAATGAAAAAAAATGATATTATTGATCAACAATGTTTTCTTGTCTAACATTTTATCTATCTTCAATTATCTACAATATGGCATTAAATATAAAGAGCATGCTTTTGCAGGTGCACATAGTTCAAAGAGGTGCTGTTGGTCCTCTAATTGAGATGTTGCAATCTCCAGAAGCTCAACTAAAGGAAATGTCAGCTTTTGCACTTGGGAGGTTGGCACAGGTAATTATGTATTTAGTTATATTACATATAATGTTAGCCTTTCATATCCAGATGTTCAACTAAGTGAAATTTCAGCCTTTTTGTGTTAATGTTGTTGCTCCTAATCCTGTTATTATTATTATTTATTGTTAGAAAATTAGGGATTCTTAATAGGATTTATTTTCTCTTTATTTACTTTCATGTTTTACTAGTTTTCAGTTATCTTGTTTTCTGTGTTTTAGTATATATATATATATATAATATAATATATATAGGAGTTTTTCCTATCAATAAAACAGAACACGATACTTTCCCTTAGAATCTGTCGCATGGTATCAGAGCCCTCCCCACCAGAAACCTAAAACTCATAGCCTCTGCCGGAATTCAATCCGCCGCCGCTGGCTCTGCCATTGCTGTCGCCGATGGAACCCGAGCCACTTGTTCCAGTCTTTCTAGTCTGCTTGATCCTTAATGGTGTTGTTCCTATTTCAGTCTGCTGCTTTTGTAGTTGCCCAAAAACTGTTTGGTGTCAGAATCCTGCCAGAAACAACTGATTCTGCTATCGGATTTTCTGCCCTGAACTTTTCCCTGTGAAAATCCAATCTGTCTGCCAACTTTCTGGTCAGATTTGACATCGCCAGAATCTCGTCGGAACCCTAGTTTCCAGTCATTTTTTATGTTCCAGACTTCCTGTTTTCAGATTCATGCGCTTAATCCCGCTTCGTGTTCATTATGTTTCTTGTTTTCCTGTTCAAGATTTTGATTCTTGAAACCTGATCCAGTTCCCGATTCCAAATCCAGATGCTGTGCCTGATTCCGTCTCAGTTACCTATTGTTCCTGATTCTGATTCCTGACCCTGATTCTTGATCCTGATTCCTGTCTTGTTCCTGTTTGAGCTTTAATTCTCAATTCCTTGTTCCCGACCTGATTCCTGATTGTGTTTCCTGTTCCCGTCTCTTGATATTAGTTCAAGATCCCAGATTTTCCTGTTCCTGATCCAGTACTTGTTACCAGACTGTTCCTAATCCAGTACTTGTTACCAGACCTGTTCGAGTTCTAGTTGGAATCTGAATCCGTGTTCCTGTCCTGATCAAAACCCAGTTTCAGTTGACTCCGATTCCAGTCATGTTCCTGGGTTTCTTGATTCAGTTCCTGTCCCTGATTCCTGTCCCGTTCCTGTCCTTGTCCATGATCCGTTTCACTCCATAGCCCATTTCCAATTGAATTAACAAGACGAAGTTCAAGTTAAGGAGGAGCGGACATTGTGCAAGTTGAGAATGATTAGCATCATTCCTCCAACTTGAGGAGGAGTGTTAGAGATTAGGGATTATTAATAGGATTTATTTTCTGTTTATTTACTTTCCATGTTTAACTAGTTTTCATAGTTATCTTGTTTCCTGTATTTTAGTATATATGCCTGGACTGTGTTTAGGAGTTTTTCGTATCAATAAAACAGAACATGATACTTTCCCTCAGAATCTGTCACATTTATTTATTTGTTTCTCCATGAACTTTGTCAAAGTGTAAAAATGTAACTTGAATGATTATGCCTGGACTGTGTTTGGGTATTAATAACTGTATTACAAATATGTCCTGGACTTGTTAGTGAAATAATTTGGTAAAATTTAGTAATTATAACAAAAAATCTTCTGGCCAAGAAATTGAAACCATCAATATTAATTTTTAATTTCAAAAGTATCAACTTTAAAATAATTAACTGAATCATGTTACGGTTCTTTATTGTCACAAGCCCAACTTAGTGTCTGAAGCATTTTCAGTTCAATCATTGGACCTTCTCAGACAACACTAGTCGGGGTCCCGCGCAATGCAATGATAATGGTCGATAATGATAGTCGTCTTAATGATAATGATTGTAAACTTTTGTTTCAATTTCATTTATACTTTATGTTATCACAATAATTGTATTTTAATTATTATTTATTTTATATATCAAATAAAGATAATTGTGAGGTGTATAAACTAAAAGAAGTAATTAAGTATTATCGTAAGGGGCATAAATGATAATGATTGTAAACTTTTGTTTCAATTTTATATTTATGTATTGTTGAAAGGGGCATAAATGTAATTTTTTATCTTTCAATTTTTAAACATTAAGCCTTATAGCTAAATGCTTTAAGGGTTTAAGATTTAAGATAAGATAAGATTAAGATGAATCAGAACTAACAAGCATTAAGTGTTATAAAACTAGACTAATTATGCATTCCACTGTCAGTTATCATCCCTCTTTTCATGTCTTCTAAATATTACTGATCGGTTGATTCTGGAAGAAAGTTTATCTAGGTTGTTTTGTTTGTCGAATGTACTTGTTATTAATATTTTATGGAGTACCCAGGTTCTAAATTTTGGGGTTGCAAAATGTTTCTCATCTGATAGGATACTCACAACCAAGCTGGTATAGCCCGTTGTGGTGGCATTGCTCCATTGTTAAAACTTCTTAACACGAATCAGAACTAACAAACATTAAGTGCTATAAAACTAGACTAATTATGCATTCCACTGTCAGTTATCATCCCTCTCTTCATGTCTTCTAAATATTACTGATCGGTTGATTTTGGAAGAAAGTTTATCTAGGTTGCATTGTTTGTCTAATGTACTTGTTATTAATATTTTATGGAGTACCCAGGTTTTACGTTTTGGGGTTGCTAAATGTTTCTCATCTAATAGGATACTCACAACCAAGCTGGTATAGCCCATTGTGGTGGCATTGCTCCATTGTTAAAACTTCTTGAGTCTAGGAATGGCACTCTGCAACACAATGCTGCATTTGCTTTGTATGGTCTTGCAGACAATGAGGTAACCTTGAGTTTAACGGTAGAGTTTATATCATATGTGTAGACAATCTCTTACGACCTATTGAAAATCTTGTAGGACAATGTTGCCGATCTTATTAGGCTTGGTGGTGTTCAGAAGCTGTTGGATGGTGAATTCACTGTTCAAGTAATTGTCATTCTTTTAATAAAACAAACTGATACCTTTCTCCAAATGATCTTTTGTTAGTCTTCTTGCTGCTCTACACAAATTGTTGCTAGCTTGTTTTTGTTAACTCTCTGCACTTGTGGAATGTGGAACAAAACACAGGTGAATTAAACTTATGATTTAATTATATTTGTGCAGCCAACTCGAGATTGTGTAGCAAAGACGTTGAAAAGATTGGAGGAGAAGATTAATGGAAGGGTAATTATTACTTCAGGTTTATGCTACTGTAGGATTCTTGTAATATCTTTCTTATAGATTAGTATCAATAGACTGTTCTCAGAGTTGCAAGAAACGTAAGAACACAGTTATCATGCAATCCTTTACTTGTGTTGCTCAAAGTCATTTATTATCCCTGATTTTGGGGACTTGAATCTAAATTAGAAAGCTATGTTTCTCCTCTTAATTTGCTGACTGGTTTAATTCATGTTGAGTGTAAGCTAATAAGGTATTGGTAACTTTTGAGAAGAGAAAAAAAAGGAATATAGCTCTCGACTATATATTGCCTAAGATGGTGTGGTTGCCTTTTGCATGAGGTATAGAAGTAGCAAAGACATGCCAGAAAATAGCCGTTGGGTCTTAAGATATTTTTGGGGTCTCTACTTTGTGGTATATCTGTAAGATGTTAAGTTTTGCGATTTCTTGGAAAATCACATGATGCTTTTCTTGTCAGGTATTGAGCTATTTGTTGTACATATTGCGTAGTGCTGAGAAAAGTGTTCAAAGACGAGTTGCCTTGGCTCTTGCTCATATCTGTTCACCTGTCGACCAGAAAGCAATATTTGTCGATAACAATGGTAATTACTATTTTTGGGCAGGTTGGGTTATATGCCAACATGTGTTATTTGTGGTATGGGTTAATCTGGATGCGTCAGCTGATTCAGTAACACATCGTTGTCCAATATTTGTAATACATATTCAATGTGTTTAATATGAGTTTAGAAACTTTATGTATTACAATAGATCTTTTTTAACTAAATGGTTTAAAAGGCTATATAAATAAACAATGCAGCTTCGGTGATTATCGCGTTGTTTCCTTTTTAGTTTTCTAGTTTTCTTTTGTTTTATAAACCATTGCCAAAAATAATCCTTTCATAATTGACTGAGTTGAATTACCGTTTTGACTTATTACACCAAACAATTATTCTCTGTTAGGATTGAATGGTGAATTACACAATTTGTTATTACTCGAACTAGATATATAATTTTTCTGTTTAATATATTTGACGAAACTTTTCAGGATTGGATTTACTTTTGGAGCTCTTACAATCAACCAATTCAGCAAAGCAGAGAAGAGATAGTTGTGTGGCTTTGCTTAAATTGGCTGAAAAGGCTACCTCACTTTCTCCTGTGAATGCAGGACCTTCATCTCCAATATCTCAGGTTGGTTTATCATTTATTTATTTGTTTGGTTAAACTTTCAATATGATTTCTTTTGTTAATGGAGTGGTATATGCATATTGTTTATAATTAAAAATTGAATATGGAGGACGAGTTTTCTTTTAATTTGCTTCTAATACCCGACTGAGTTTGACTGGATATATTATACATGCTGCTTCATGGTTTATAATTGAGTAATGCTATTTTTGTTTTAAAATGAATAAAAAAGTTCTTGATATTCTGCTTGAGTATTTTTATTAAGGGCCAACCTAAGTTATTAGAGTAACTCCTGTTGCAGGTCTATTTGGGTGAGCAGTATGTGAACAACCCAACACT
This sequence comes from Logfia minima, assembly GCA_963921325.1. Lineage (NCBI taxonomy): Eukaryota > Viridiplantae > Streptophyta > Magnoliopsida > Asterales > Asteraceae > Logfia > Logfia minima. The sequence continues at coordinate 39,813,935 of OY992765.1, forward strand.
TTCTGATGTAACTTTCCTCATTGAAGGTGAATTACTTTCCTCTTAACAAAAACATTTTTGTATTATTTTTACTGAGTTTTGGTAAACATTATGTAATTTTGGTATCAGGCAAACGGTTCTATGCACACAGAATATGTCTGCTTGCTTCTTCTGATGCATTCCGAGCAATGTTTGATGGTGGTTACAAGGTTAGTCACAATGACCTTGTATCAAATTACAAACATGTATCGTTTTTTTTTTTTGTCATCACAGTGGTGACTCTTTTATTTTCATTTAATGTTTAATGTTGTGTTTGACATTCCAAGTTTAATGTTTTATTAGGAAAAAGATGCTAAAGATGTTCAGATTCCAAATATTGGTTGGGAAACATTTGAGCTAATGATGAGGTATGTCATATGTATCTCTCATCTTTTTCTGTTAATCAAGAAAAATGAAAAATTATGTGTTGGCTCATGAGTCAGGAAATGGCCGAGCCTGTTGGAAATTTCCCCGACTGTTTTTTTAATGCGTACAACCTCCTACATTGCTTTAAATAGATTAGGTTACTATATTATAATCTTGTATTTGTAGTCAGGTTTAACAGATTACTTTATTATAAAAGTTCTAACAGTGTGCAAAGATCGTTGTGGGTCAACCCAATATGGTCTGACCTTTAACCTGTAACCAAAATTCACCAATTATGATTAGTTACTCATTCTGCCCATTTTGCCACCTCTAATGAAGTTTGTGTGTGGATGGACGTGTCCTCGCTCCTGACTTGCTATATCCATACTAAACTTACCAGTTTTGACCCGTTACCTGACCCACCCGTTTTCCACATCTAATATTTTGCTTACAGGTTCATATACACCGGATCGGTTGAGGTAAATATGAGATTCGCCAAAGATCTTCTAAGAGCTGCTGATCAATATCTTCTGGATGGGCTGAAGCGTCTTTGCGAGTACACTATTGCACGGGTGAGTTGCATTTCTTTATCATTGACATCTCTTTTTTAACGTTTCTCATGCATGTTACATTGTTACTTAACATTTAATGATTGTTTCTGCTACCTTACTTTTGTTAGGATATACGGGTTGACAATATATCTGTGATGTATGACTTATCGGAGGCCTTCAATGCTGAGTCACTAAAGAACGCCTGCATTCTGTTTGTTTTGGAACACTACATCAAAATAGAGTTAAAACCATGGTATGATCTCATATTACTTCAGAAGTTTGATGCTTCAGAAAATGTGGCAATTTTGACCCATTTATATATAAATAAATGGGTTGAGGCTGGTTATGTTTTCATCTCTAACGATCCAAACGGGTGAAATCAAAGCTAATGGGTCAAACTACTTCACAGTTGCCCAAATATTTTTTAATCAATGAAACCTCTTATATCATTTCACGATTGCAACAATGTGTTTTGTTGTCATATTTGAGACACTAATTATTTGTAAAAGAACATCCAAAATTTGGACAAATGTTTTGTGTCAAGTTGACCTGCTAGCACAACTTCGCTCAACCTGCGCATTTTGTCACCTCATGTAGTCGTGTTCTCGATCCTGGTTGATATGTGGCTAAGTTGAAATGTAACTTTCAGGTTCGATAGCCTGGCAAAGCGGATTTTACCTGAGATACAAAATTACTTTCTGACGATACTAACCAAGCCAGTGGCAAGCGACTTGCAGGGATAGATGATTTTAGCTTCATTTTTTGATTAGACTTACAAGAGATGTATAGGAAGTGATTAATTTGCACTGAAGAAATGGTACTGTCCTCTGTTAGCACTAGTGCTGAACTGCTGTAGTTAACAACTGGATATATGCTTCACATTTTGAATGCATTAACCCTCATTTTGCATATTTATTGATCAATTAACGTTGCCTTTTGATACGTTATTCAAAATGAATGGTTCAAATAGCTCAAAAGAGCAGCTACAACAAATTTGTTACTAGTTCGATAATTAATAACAACACTAATGACCCAAATTTTACATTATACACCAACAAATACGATTCAATGAATACGTATACCAATAGTTCTATGATAACTGGTGTCGATGTTATTCTTCGACCAATTCTCTTTGAGTTCACATGCATCATGAATCACTGTAGTGGCTGTTCTGTCTGAACCACCTCTCCTGGAGTTTCACTCATCAACTCTAAACAATACATACAACTGAAAATCGATTCCGAAAAGGAATTTCATCTCCAATCTATTATTTTCTGCTGTTGTTACTCCTCCCGCTTTAGCATAATATGCATTATTAAAGAATCTGCAATGAACATTACCAAAGTTTCTATTTTTAGAAGTGAATTTTGACCCATTTAGTCGATACGAAATATAAGACGATTATTTAACTCCTTTCTCACTTTTGTAGTTCATCTTTTCAGTTTTTAAATATTCCAATTTTATTGTTCACTATAGATAAATATAATTAATTAATATTCATTTATTACTCGTTTATTGGATAAAGATGCGGATAAAAATATAAATAAAACTGTCATTTTACAAAAAAGTAGAATATAGTAATTTTATTTTTCTAAAATTACATATTTTTGATACGCGTACAATATATCTGAGATGAAGGAAGTGACATATTTTATATTAAAATATTTTTTTGGTGTATCTAACACGTCGTAATTGCAATTAATTTATTTGTTGACCCGTTAGTCCACTACATAGACTATTACTACGGTTTTTACATTACGTTTTTTTTTTACTTCTTTTAAATCTTTACAAACTGCATATTATATTATATTATTTTTATTATATATATATATAGGGATGGTCAGCCCTTATATATCATATGATATATGATATGATGATTAATAAAGAAACAAATAGATAAGTTAAAAAGAATAAAAGGCATTTGCTTCTCCGCCTAATTCCATACTTTCTATTTATTTTCAAATAAGTACGCTACTAAGCCATTGGTTTCTATTACTCCCGTTATATATATCATCCAAGTTTCTTTACAGTTGATCATTTCTACCAACAAATATTTGATTAATTTAATAGCTACGATCATTCGAGCATATATATCTTTAATGGCGTCTACATCAAGTTCATCCATTTACAAGGGCTTTAAGTATGACGTGTTTTTGAGTTTTAGAGGTGAAAATATGCGTAAGACCTTTGTAGATCATCTTTATTATGCTCTTCAGCAGAAAAGCATCCACATTTACAAAGATGATGAATATGTCAAGAAAGTAAAAAGGATCAGGGATGAATCGCTTAAATCAATTGAAAATTCTAAGTTCTACATCATTGTTTTCTCCAAGAACTACGCATCTTCATCTTGGTGCTTAGACGAACTTGTGAAGATTATGGAGTGCCATTAAATGACCAAGGAGAAGACTACTTACCCTTTCTTCTATGATCTTGAACCCTCTGAAGTGCGCAAATATATTGGAGCAGTTGGAGAAGCCTTTGCCAAACATGAAAATGACAAGGTTGCTTGGAAATGGAGAGATTCTATGAAAGAAGCAGCTGATCTCGCTGGGTGGGAATTAAAGAACACTCATAATGGGTAATTAAACATTATCTGTCTGTAATATTCTTTCATTCCTGAACATCTAATCATGTACTGTTAGATTTTAACTCAAAATTTGCGTAAGTCTTATCGAAAGATTCAACATGAAATATGATTATATGACTATAATACCTCCGTCCCAATTTATTTATCCATGTTTCCATTTTGGTATTTCCCAAAACAGTTGTCCAATTTCAGTTTTAACCAATTAAAAAGTGTTTGAGTGGTAAATATGAAATTTATTGGTTAACAGTGTCAATTGCACTATTTAGTGTGTGTATTTATGTAGTGAACACTTAAATTGAGAGGGAGAGAGTATTATTCCATCAAATACGATTAATGTATGGTATAGATCTGAAATTGAGGTTTTAAGCAAGTTACTCTCCTTTAACATACACGCATGAAGCTAAATTTATACAAAAGATTGTTGAAGAGATTTAACTAGAATTACGTCCCATTTGTTCAAGCACCGACCAGAAATTAGTAGGCATGGAGACCCGGCTTCAGGATGTTGTTTCACGTTTAGAAAATGGTTTTATTGATGTCTATATGATAGCGATTAAGGGCATAGGAGGTGGTGGGAAAACAACTTTGGCTAGAGCTGTTTTTTATCAAATATCCAATAGTCAATAGGCACTCACAGTTGAGCCGATTTCTGATGTAGTACACTGTTAACTGTAAAAGCTCAGATAACATTTGACTTTACCAATTTTCTCGTTTGACCTATAATTCTCAACTTTCAGACATTATATTTTAAAAACATTTTTAGCCGGCCATTTTAATCTCAATTTGATTATTTATGTCATTCAGCATGTTTTTGGGTCAGGAACACAGGATTGATACAAATGAAACAAGATAGATACTTAAATGGCCATCAAATACATCGTCTTTTTATTCCAAAGCTAGTAAATTTGAGCTACTGGTATCTCTCGTCTTCTTTTTCTGCTGGACATTGCCCACAATGTATTTTTTAATGCATACAACCTCTCATATTGCTCTAAAAATTAGTTTACTATAGTATTAATTTTATTTTTTAATCATGTTCAGCACAATCTATATTCCCTTATAAAAGAGTTTGTCTATTTTCTTTGAAAGTTTAAACTTTTAAAGATGTGAAATGTCAATTATACCCTTATTGTTGACTTAATATATATGGAAACTAATAAAACATTAAATAATTAAATATATACCCATTATAATTGAACAATTATTAAAACAATTTTATCATTATTCGACCACTATCAGCGACTATCACCATCTACTATTGTTACGCTTTTATCATTTGTTACCGCTGCATTGCGCGGGTAATTTACTATAATTTATTATAAGAGTTCAAAAGATGTGCAAATAGCATTGTGGGTTAACCTAATATGGTCAAACCCTTAACATGTAATCAAATTAACCTACTTTGACTGGTTACTCATCCTGCCCAATTTGCCACCTCTAGTAAGGTTTGTGTGTGTGGTTGGAAGTTACCAGCTTTGACCTGTTACCTGACCCATTTTCCATATCTAATATGAACCTTACAGGTGCATATACACTGGGTTAGTTGAGGTAAATATGAGATTACCCAAGATCTTCTTAGAGCAGCTGATCAATATCGTCTGGATGGGCTGAAGCGTCTTTGCGAGAACACCATTGCACCGGTGAGTTGTATTTCTTTATTAACGTTTCTCATGCATGCTACTTAAGATTTGATCGTTTCTGCTACCTGACTTTTGATAGGATATACGGGTCGTCAATATAGCTTTGATGTATGACTTATTGGAGGCCTTCAATGCTGAGTCACTAAAGAACGTGTGCATTCTGTTTGTTTTGGAACACCATATCAAAATAGAGTTAACACGATGGTATGACCAGAAGTTTGATGCTTCAAAATAGAGTTAACACGATGCGTTGAGGCTGTTTATGTATTCATCTCTAATGATCCAAACAGGTGAAATCAAAGATAATGGGTCAAGCTACTTTAACGTTGCCCAAATATTTTTTAATTCATAAAACCTCTTCTATCATGTTATTGAAACAATATGCTTTTTGATATTTGAGACACTAACTATTTGTAGAAAGAACATATCCCAAATTTGGATAAAGTGTTTTGTGTCAAGCTGACCTGCTAGCACAACTTCTCTCCATCTGCACACTGTGTCACTTCAAGTTCTTAATCCTGGTTGATATATGGCTAAGTTGAAATGTTATTTTCAGGTTTGATAGCCTCGCAAAGCAATTTTACCTGAGATACAAAATCACTTTCTGATGATACTAACCAAGCCAGAGGCAACAGACTTGCAGCGGTAGATGATTTTAGCTTTCATTTTTTTTATTAGACTTGCAAGAGAAGATGTATAGGAAGTGATTAATTTGCATTGAAGAAATGGTACTATCCTCTGTTAGCAGTAGTGCAGAACTGAACAACTGGAAATATGCATCACATTATGAACACATTAACTGTCATTTTGCAATTTTATAGTTGATTAATCGTCCAAATCCATCAATTAGCCTTGCTTTTTAGTTTAATATGAATTGTTTGAATAGCTCAAAAGAGCAGCTACAACAAATTTCTCAATAGTTCAAGAATCATTCATCACCAAAAGCTACGATTCAATGAATGTGTACACCAATAGTTGGATGATAATTTGTGTCGATGTTATTCTTCGACCACTTCTCTTTGAGTCCACAGGCATCATGCATCGCATGTAGTGGCCGTTCTATCTGAACCTCTTCTCCTGGAGTTTCACTCATTAACTCTAAACAATATCTTTCAAATGTAGAAAGGTTTACATACAATTGAAAATCGATTCCGAAAAGAAATTTCATTTCCAATCTGTTCATTTCTGCTGTTGTTACTCCTCCAACTCTAGCATAATATGCGTTATTGAAGAATCTGCAATGAAAATAACCTAAGTTTCTGCTTTTAGAAGTGAACTTCGACCCATTTAGTTATGAATGACTATTTGGGTATGTTGTCTCTCAAATGGATAATTTCTTTAGTAAAACACGAAATAAGTTGAATTGTTAAATAGTTGCTTTAAGTTTGTTTTAGTGCATACTTCTAAATTGTTTTATTTCTAACAACAAGAGTATTATTATCAAATATATGTTTTAGATCAAGTAAATTTTATCTCACCCGTTTAGACCCATTACAATTGGGATTTTGATAAAGAAGACTTACGCTTCATCAATGAACTTTGTAGCTAACATTATGCTGGTGATCAAAAGACGATGAACATTATGGGAAGTCAAGATGATATTTTCGGATTGGATCAATCTGTCGATGTATATATGTGCAACAACAAAGCAAGAAGGACTGCACCTAGAATACTTGAAGATGCGTTCAACATATTGTTGAATGGTAAGTGTAGGTGCTCTTGAGCCATGAAAAACCGTAGGATTATCGTTAGTGTGTGTTGTTTGCAACCATGTTTCGTTGTCCTCTACAAATTTCTGAAGAAATGAAGCAAGTAAGGATAGAACTTTGGGGTTTCGTGTTCGACCTTTGAGGTCGAGAATAATGTTAAATTTTGAGCCTAAAATGTCGTTATCGAGTGTTAAAGCGTCTGTATCCAAGCAAGGCTGCAGGAAGGAAATAAAAAATAAGATGTTGCAAGTAACTAAGCAATAGACTTGGTGAACATACAGAGTCACCAATTTTTGCAACATGAAAACAACTACATAAATGAGATAATGCATCAAGAATTAGTCATTATCACTTGAATATTTGAATGCGTTACATATATAATTGCATAAACATTCAAGAATGTGTTACAAAATGTCAAAATTTAAAGGAAAAATAAAATCACAAAACATATAGAGCAAAGCAACCATCAAGAAACAGTTTTACAAGAAACCTTAAAAATTAAAGCATAAATATATAAAATTCAAGAATGTTTTATAACAAGCACATATAAATCAAAGCAAGAGAGAAATAAAAGAACATACTGAGGAAGTTATAGTATCATCCATGGCTGCCACACACACAACTCAAATCATCATTATCATCACTGCATCATCATGTAAATATGTAATATGTATGTATGTATGTATGATGATTAATTTATGATAGATACATATGAGTAACCCTTTACGTCAAGCAAGCATATATAAAAACCACTTTCATGTTGTTCTATATTTGGTCACTTTCTCTCTCTTGATGCTCCAGATTTGGCTGTACTCTTTCAAGTCGTTTGACATTGAAGATTATATACACATATTTTATTTTTTTAAAAAGATTAAATGATTTGTTGGCTTGCAATAATGGAATATATATAATATAATACAACTAATGTATGAGGGCGGTGGGTAAATTGATGAACATGTAAGCTGGTAGATGTCGGACCGTCGGTGGTCAACATAACTCGTATATAATTATACGGAGTATATAGTTTTCATATTAATGAGGAGAATTATGAAGTAATAGTTTTTATTGAGAGAATTACATATTTTTCATCCTTAAACCCCATAAGTATCATATTTTCATCATACGAGAATTCTCAATGAATATCATACAAATAATTTTAATGAAAAGTATAATTTTAGAGCGAATTACAATCCATGCCTCTGTGTTATACCGGATTTAAAAGGCGCATCACTAATCTCTCATTTTCACAGTCCCTACCCTCATAGTTGGCACTTTCGTAACAAATCAACCCCTCTCCCGTTAAATCTAACGAAATGTCCGTTAAATCATACAAAATGACTAAAATACCCTCATCTTCTTCCCCAATTATTTAACCCTAATTCACCCCAAATTTCTTCCTCAATTTCTTAACCCTAATTTCTTCCTCAATTTTTTAACCCCAAATTTCTTAACCCACACCTGCAAAAATTCACCACTTCTTAAATTAAAACCCCTAAATGACCTTACATTTTCATCCATCAATTTCTCTTCATTGAAACCGTTGAATCCACAGAATCACCACCACCACCACCATCGTCATCCACTCGCCGAGCAGATCTCCGGTCACACCGTCGCTGTCACATCGGTGACCTCTCACCGTTCAATCCGGTCGTCGTCCTTCGTGCCTCTGCCGCCGACGCAAAAGACACTTACCCCTCCGAACACGAACAAATTCAAAATCTCACAGTTAACTTGTGCTACCATACCATCACAACAATCTCAAGCTCTCTACCACCACCGCGATTCTTGTTGGCCGGAAAACCGCACCACCACCCCTCCGGTTACTATTGGAAGCCCCTCCCGTTACTACCACCGCCTACTAACCAATCCTCAACCACCGAATAACACCTGTGCCACCACCATCCTGAACACCGACACCTGAAACACCGCGTATCTCACACAAACATCAACTCCGAAGCACCACAAATTGATTTTTTCCTTGAGTTAGGGTTAGGGTTTTTAGAAATTGGGGAAAAAGAAGTGTGCGCAGTTAGTGGGTTTTTCCGGTTGATTGCAACTTGAAACACCATTGATTGCGACATTAACACCCTACGATTTCGAATTGTAACCAGATCCACAATCAAAGCATGGTGAACGAAAAAGCGATGTTGGTGTTTGGTGATGCTTGGTAACCATAAAATTTGGGTATATTGGTAGTATCAGCACGCATCACTCATCGGGGGTGTTTGTGTTTTGATTATGATTTTGATCATAAATGGTTTACGTTTTTTGATTATGTGTTCCTGATTTGCGTGTAACAAAAATACCGGTTGTATGATTTAACGGTCCTGATTTGGGGTGAAATTTGGGGTTAAGAAATTGAGGAAGAAATTTGGGGTGAAATTAGGGTTAAATAATTGGGGAAGAAGATGAGGGTATTTTAGTCATTTTGTATGATTTAACGGACATTTTGTTAGATTTAACGGGGGAGGGGTTGATTTGTTACAAAAGTGCCAACTATGAGGGTAGGGACTGCGAAAATGAGAAATTAGGGATGCACCGTTAAAATCCGGTATAACACATGAGCAGGGACTGTAACTCGCTCTATATTTTAAGAGGAAAAAATATAAAATTGCCCCCATTTTATTTATTGTTTGTTTTAGGTTCATTATTATGCAAATAAGATTTTTAAAGCACTTTTTCAATCAAGTGGGCCTATTTCATAACAAAACGAAGAAGCGGAAAAATTTGATGAGTCATTGGAACAATAGGCCAATAATCTATGTTGAAATGTTATTCGTTTTATATTAGCTTTTATTGAAATGTTAAATTTAATATATTATTAATAGTTTTAGAAAGAAACTAGTTTACGTACATCATCACGAATATAAAAAATTTCTTACTGAATATATATATTTGTTCAATTTCTGAACTTCAACTCATAACAATATAGTCGAAAGATTACATCAATCCGTTAAGAATACCGTTAAATGAATGATCCTTTGATAATGTTGAACATAATACAAATTAAGAGTAATGCTCTTTACAAACTCACTTCTAAGCTTACGACACCTTAAGATGACTGCAAGTTAATTTGATTATGCAATCAAATGGCTAGTTAGGTTTACTTAAAAGTGTTTTTTTACTTATAATTTCTAATATATATGCTATGAACAATTGCTTTTCAGTTTTCACCTATTATTTTTTCTATTCGTGATTTTATATGTTGCTTACATAATCATTATATTTTGGTATTATCAATAAGTTTTGAACACCGAGTAAACGCAGATATGCTAAATGAGGATTAAATCAAGATAGAAGTAACTTCACTTTTACAAATGTCAACCGGTCTTGTATTTAAACTTCATTGCGAACATTGTGAGCATTTTATTAACTATCTTTAAATCTTTAGTGAAACAATTTAGACTTACTCAGCTCGAATTCTTTGACTAGAAGTTATCGCATATGTAAATAAGTTTCCTTTTTAAAGTTAAGTATCTAAAAATGTATATAATTATGTGTTAACCTTCATTATATGGACGAAATGTTGAATTTTTCACATTGTACTGATTAATCTATACATCAAGTAACCGGTTATTTTTGTATGTATACACTATTTTTGCTACATCATCATTCAATTAACTTCTATTTCATAATGTTCATGACACATCATTATTAATAAATCAAGTAAACACTTTATGATAGCACCTCATTTAAAAAGTGGAATTTAAACAAAAATAAAAATAGATTAACTTGTTACACATAAGCACCGACTTGATATAGATGGTTCTATACATTGAATGTAAAAATTTAAAGTCCCGTTCACAAAATAGTGGTCACTTTTATTACATACACACTAGAATGTCATTGCATAATTATATATATTTCTATACGCTTACCCTTTTTAAAAAAATATCAGTTAAACATTCTTTTATCCTGTAAGTTGAGATAAACGAAAGGATGTCTTCATAAAATCATCTCTACTGAAAGCTTTAGAATAATTCTCTTTTTTCCATCATTAAATGAAGTAGTTATTTGTTGTTGAGTTTTAAATATTTCACAAGGTTAAATATTAGTTAATTAAGTGTCCAATATAAAACAAAGTCATACAATCTCACTTTAAAAATGATTAACATACGAATTCATTATTGTATTTTATAAAAATGTTTATATAGGTTATTATATTTTAAAAATGTACAATTGAATTATTATATTTTGTTAAAATGTTCATATGAGTTATTGCACATCTAATTAACATAGGTACTTGAAAATTTCAAAACAAATTTACCTTATAAATATAGTTTGTTCCCCTAACAACTAATACTAAGAGGGAAACAAACTGATAGTATAACAAGACATTTTTTCCTTGATAGTTTTTAAACTAATAACCAAACAAAGTATATGCGGAACCAATGTTTTAAAACCTGAGTTTCAAAACAACCCGGCATAGTGACCGGGTCCGGGTTAACTCGGTTTGTGATCCATTTTTAGAAAATTTGAATATTTGTCAACGCATATGAATGTGTACTAATTTCAACCTTATTTTGATTTATTGAATTGTGACAATAATGAATTCTTAGTTGGAAGGTTGTAGATAATTAAATATTATTACATCATGTCTTTATAAAACTGTGTACGGATACACGAGTGAAAGATCGAAAACATTTTTTAAAGCGATGCAAATAGTTTTTTTAATATAATTTAATGATTTATGATGACTACTTTAATGACAAAATACTAAAGTTAAATTTAAGAAAAAAATGAAAATTATACGAACAAAAAATTGGTCAAACCTTAAAACAAATAAAAAAAAATTGAAAATTCGCAACCCGCCGGGTCACCGGGTGAGCCACTAAACCCGCCGGGTTGCAGCGGGTCAGAAAAATAGGTTGACCCGACATGTTTTGATCCGGCTCACTACCTGAGTCGCGCTCTGCCCGGTCTACCCGGCAGGGTCAACCCAGATTCAAAAACCTTGTGTGAAACTGAAAGCGTGACAAGACTTGAATTTAAATCTGTTCAATTCATATGAAAGCAAAGTATGATTGATATTCTTCATTTTAAAATATATGAACTGAATAGATTTAAATTAAAGTCTTGTCACACTTTCAGTTTTACATATACTTTGTGTGGTTACTAGTCTAAAAACTATCAAGGAAAAAATGTCATGTGGTACTAACACTTTGTTTCCCTCTTAGTGTTAGTTGTTGGGGGGACATAAACTATATTTATAAAGTGAATTTATTTTGTAAATCTCAAACACTTGTGTTAAATAGATGTATAGTAATTCATATGAACTTTTTTGCAAAGTAAAGTAATCTAATGATATCCTTTTAAAGTATAGTAACACATATGAATATTTTTGCAAAGTACAGTAATTTAATTGCACATTTTTAAAGTATAACAACCCATATAAACATTTTCTTAAAACGATGATTTTATCTATTAACCCTTTTGAAAATAAGAACTTTTAATGGAAACTTCTTTTAATAAATTAAAATTTTTTAACTCAGTGTAGTCGCGAGTCACTTACCTAAGTTCTTCATGATTAGGAGGTGACATACATTTATAGGTTCTAATTTCTAAATAATTATTTTCTCAAGACCAGTAGTCTAGCCTGGCCTGGCCCAAAATATCCTACTTGGGCTATCATTCAAGCCTGGCCCAAAAAATCGCACTAAGGCCCAAATATATTTTTGGATACAAAAATAGGGGGGAAACAAAGAAGTCAGATTAACACGCTCCCTTCCTTTCGGCCTCTTCTATTCACTTTCAAAATCTTTCTCTCTGATAAGGGTTTCAGTTTTCGCCGGCGCTGCAAATTGTCGCTTCCACTCTGGTAATTTACTATTAATTCATTATTTTTTTTATCATTTATTATCGATATCTATTATACATGATATATATATTCATAATTTTGTTTTTCGTATTTCATTTACTCTTAAAATTTACAAAATAGCATTTATTTAAGATCTTGTACGTGTTTTATAAGTTCAATTACGCCGACTGTACTACTCTACGTGTATTGATTGATGCTACAAGTTTGGTCATTATTTGTTTGTTTTATTTTATCATCGTGTTTACGAGTACTTCAGTTGCCTCTTTGATTTATTTGAAATGTTATCATAATTTTTGAAGTCAGCACACTTTAATTCAATAACTTTGTAGAGCATTTGTTCTATCACAATGTGTTATATATTATGTTGAGGTATTTCCGCGCATTTTTGTGAATGTTGTTGTTAATATGCACAAAAGGTACTCACTTAAGTATAGCATAAGTTGTCTTCCTCAGGGATATTAGGTGGCTTTTATTGATATTATGACGCTTAAACAGTACACTACCACTTTCCTGCACATTAATATTCAATGGTACAGAGGTTATTATGTTACCGGCCAGTAGTTTGTGTTCGATATGCTTGTTAGGAGTGGAGGATTCATTCTCTCTAGCAAATTAAGATTATAGGTAGCAGTGTTTACTCTCGTATGTGCAAATGGATCTATTTGGGTTATATTTCGCTCCCTACGGGTCAAAGGGTTGGACAACAAAATATAGGTGAAAAGAAAATATATTGAATAGTTTAAAAGCCAAAGCTCTAAACTTTTAAATTGATTTATTAAAAAAATATGGATCATTATGGCGATGTTAGTTTTGCTAATCATACATACGTTAGTTTTCATTTCGAAACATTTGCTTAAGAATGACTGGATTGTCTTTAACATGTCAAAAATCAAGCTTAAATAAATAGCTGAAAAGGAAATGGGTCAAATGTGTTAAAAGCAAAGTTGCTGGAAGTGTATTCTTAAAGGCTGAACTTCCCATACATACGTTAGTTTTCATTTCGAAACATTTGCTTAAGAATGACTGGATTGTCTTTAACATGTCAAAAATCAAGCTTAAATAAATAGCTGAAAAGGAAATGGGTCAAAGGTGTTAAAAGCAAAGTTGCCGGAAGTGTATTCTTAAAGGCTGAACTTCCCAATTACTTTTCCAAAATCGTGGATTGTTATTGAAATAATATGTAATTTTGTTATCTTTGACTAGTTGTAACTTGAAGCTAAATACACGTTCATTTCCTGGTCACAGGTTAAGCTAGAATGGACTCTACCGAACCCAATCGCTTGTGCTCAATCAAGTTGTGGCCTCCTAGCCATGGGACCCGGCTTGTGCTTGTGCAGCGTATAGTAAAAAATCTCACCACACCATCCATTTTATCTAGAAAGTATGGTCTTTTAGGTAAAGAAGAAGCAGAAGAACAGGCTAAACAAATAGAATCATCTGCATTTGACACTGCAAACCACTACTTTGAAAACGAGCCCGATGGTGATGGAGGATCTGCTGTACAACTTTATGCTAAAGAATCCAGTAAGCTCATGGTGGAGGCTGTTAAAAGAGGCCCGCAAGCAAAAACGGATCAAGAACCCGTCTTCGAGGCTGTTGCACCAAACCATGAAAGTTTCTTTGATATCTCTGGAGGACGCCGGGCCTTCATTGAAGAAGATGAGGCTAAAGATCTTCTAAAACCACTAAGTGAGCCCGGAAACAAATATACGAAGATTTGTTTTAGCAATAGAAGTTTTGGGTTGGATGCAGCCCGTGTTGCTGCTCCCATTCTGTCATCTATTAATAAACAATTGACCGAAGTTGACTTATCGGATTTTATTGCCGGGAGGCCTGAGGAAGAAGCTCTTGAAGTTATGACCATCTTTTCAGCAGCCCTTAAAGACTCTGACCTCAGGTATCTTAACCTTTCAGATAATGCATTAGGTGAAAAGGGTGTGCGGGCATTTGGGCAGCTTTTAAGTTCGCAAGGTAACCTTGAAGAGTTATATTTGATGAACGACGGTATCTCAGAGGAAGCTGCAAAAGCTGTGTGTGAATTAATTCCGTCAACAAAGAAATTGAAAATTCTTCATTTTCATAACAATATGACCGGTGATGAAGGGGCGATTTCCATTGCCGGGCTCGTGAAAGAATCTCCGGTACTTGAAGACTTCCGGTGTTCATCGACACGGGTCGGTTCCGAAGGGGGGGTTTTATTATCTGAAGCACTTGTGAATGCCGCCAACTTGAAAAAACTTGATCTTCGTGACAATATGTTTGGAGTTGAGGCTGGAATTGCCTTGAGTAAGGGTATTCCCGTCTTTTCTAATCTCACCGAGGTGTATCTCAGCTACTTAAACTTGGAAGATGAGGGCACATTAGCTCTTGTTGACGCTTTAAAAAGTTCCGCTTCTGCCCTTGAAGTTCTCGATGTTGCAGGAAATGACATTACGTCCAAAGCAGCATCTGCTTTGGCAGCTTGTTTGACCTCAAAAACTGCTACTTTGACCAAGCTAAATTTATCCGAAAATGAATTGAAGGATGAAGGTGCTATTGTGATAGGTAATGCACTTAAAGATGGGTTTGAACGATTGACCGAGATTGACCTGAGCACTAACGGAATCAGAACGGCTGGAGCCCGTGTTTTGTCTCAGGCCGTGGTAGGTAAACCAGGGTTTAAGTTGTTGAATATAAATGCTAACTATTTATCCGAAGAAGGTGTTGATAGTGTTAAAGAAATATTCAAGAATTTCCCAAATATTCTTGGTCCGTTGGATGAGAATGATCCGGAAGGTGAAGAATATGATGATGAAGATGATGCCGAAGATGGTGATGATAATGAAGATGAGTTGGGATCGAAGCTCAAGAATCTTGAAATCAAGCAGGAGGAAGAATAGAATTAAGTTTTTTTTATGGCATATAGATTACTGTTATGTTATAGTAGATGTGTCTTTTTAACATTATTCAGAATCTAGTCTAGAATTAGGATGGCTGATATCTTTTTGATCTATTATCAAACCTTTTAGGGTTCTGGTACTTGTATTCTTGTAACTTTATGAATATTTCGTGCTTTCAATTTCTCGTTTTGTTGTAGAAACAAGAATGTCACGCTCCAAAATCATTTAGATTGCTAGTTCTGTCTGCTCGTTTCAGATTTGTATTGAAGGTTCATTTTTGTTCAATTTAGGTGGTTGCATCGGTTGGATCAGATAGATGATGCTACTGGTTCTCGCCAGGTTTATGGTAACTCTTGATTTTCCTATTTTCAATAATGGTGGGAAAGTGGGCAAAGTGGATTGGTTGGATAAGGGGTCAAGATATAGGTACGATGGGTCGACATGAGACAATCTCAGAGTTTCAAGCTATGATTGCAAAAGTATACGATGACAATATTTATGTAGTACTACGAGTAAAATGGTTTTGGAAGTTGTACACATTAGATATACATTTTGGCCTGGTTTTGACTATGTTCCCTTTTGGCAACGGTTTTTTGAGTTTATCACTTAAACTTGTTAGACATAAATAACAAACCTATTAATCCCATTATCAAATGTATCCAAATTGTTAACTTTGACATTAACATGCCGGCCATTTTTCTTTTAAAGTTCATTATACGAGCTCTAATGAGATATAAATTTTTTGAAAAAAAGTGTCGTCGTTTTAGAAAGAGAATTACATGTTTACGGTTGAGTTCCCATCATAAATCTCATCGGGAAAAATATGATATTTTTGAGGGGAGCTTGCACAATTTGAAAAAAGAGGTAAACTCACATTCATATGTAACTTTTCAAACAATTTATCATATGTTAAGGGGAGTATTTTTCACAATCAAAACTTACAGGTGTTAATATCTTTGTCATAATCAAATACTTAGGAAGATTTTTAACCTTTTCAGTGCTCATCAGTTTGAAGAAATCTTGCCGAAGGCATCCAACTGATGTAATTCAATCACAACATCACGATCTGATGATCAATGTTGGTAAATGTTGCAATCTGTACAGAGTGTTAAAATATACAAACCTATGATCCACCAGTGCTGGATGGATCAACCCCAGAAGCCACCTTCCAAATTAGGATGCGAGGGTCTAATAGGTCTAACTGAGAGGGAGAATGAAATTTACAGTGCAGATCAACATACTTTCAAACATGACAACATCGCTTGTTACAATGAATAATGAAAATTGAGGGAGGAGTTTAAATATATGAGAGGTTGAGTGAGCAGTGTGTGTGACATGATTAAAATAAAAGTATAACCTTCCTACACAGTCTAAATCGCCAGTTTGCCACATCTACTATTGGATTTCATACGTTGATTTCTTACATTGAAGAAGACGTCTTTGACCCAGTGATGCAATGCGCATTACCCTCCTAGCCACTCAAATACTTCTTAAAAAGTTCTTGTTTCAAATTCTCACAGAGATTTATCACATAATTTATCGACATCTCATTTGATGATTGTTTGAAACATGAGGACATTCCGCTCCAATCCCCGACTTCATTTTTATGCACCCATTGAGTCTAGAGCCAAATGAGATAACAATATTTTTTAGGACACAAGGGTATTCTTACACTATACGCATTTGTGATTTTATGCATGACTATATAACAATGTCAAAATATTCATAGTTTTTAGACTAAAACTCGAATAGTATTGCTATAAACTCGCTGAGTTATCTGTTTGGATTATTATCTGTATGGATTTAATATTGATTTTGATTATGCACTTGTTTGCTCATTAATTACTAGTAGATCTTTAGTCATATCAAGTGATTTAAAAGATAATTTTAACCGCAAATAAGTTAATTATATAATGTAATGATAATTTTCGTGTATCCTTGACATCTTTGGATCAAGTCATTTGGTAAGATTATGCACTTGTTTGTTCGTTAAGTACTAATAGATCTTTATTCATATCAACTAATTTGAAATGTAATTTTAACCACATATAAGTTAATTATATAATGTAATGATAATTGTCTTGTACCCTTGACATCCTTAGATCAAGTCACTTGGTTATTACATCGTGATTTAAATATGATTTTTACCAAATTGTTCCATGAAAGTAATTATATCTATATCTTATATGAATTATAAGTTTTGTTAGTTGTGCTATTTTACTACTTTATTAGATTAGACAATTTTATTAGATTCTTAATGATTTGCTATCCACTAGTCATATCTTAATTATCGTTAGACGACCTTGGTTAATTTCCTATACTAAACCATACATATTGATAGATTCACTTGCCTGATATGTGTTTATTTAGTCTAAATATTTTTAACATGTTATAAATGTAAAATGAGATCCAGGTTTACTCCGTTGTTTATAAATTGATAGTCGGTTGGAAGCACATCAAATTTTTGTATCGCTATCGGGGATATTTAAATCTCCGGTGGACAAACCGTTAAGAATATTATATACGAGATCAAAATTCTAGATTTATAAAATAAATAATCGTCCTTTAAAATATTTAGAATAGGTCGGAAAACCTCATAAGTTCGTCGCGTTACATATAATCACTCGACGAGTTCATGTTGAATTTTTACTAAACTTATTAGTATATCTTGTCCTGTTAACTATATTTTTACCAGAAAAATATTATTTCGAAAAAGAAAACGGAATAAATTTAAAAACTTAAATTTTTTCTTTAATTATTAAACTTTATTAAAAGTTTAATTATGAAAAGATGTATATTTGTGTAACTGTTTATGTGATTTGATGACTCGTCAAACTTTTCTCAAAACTCGACGAGTTCATCTTAAATAACCTTATTAGATAAATTGTTTTGTATATTACTTATAATTTAATTTAATTATCTTAAAGCTAAAAATATATATTTAAATGATAATAATAATAATAATAATAATAAATAAATAAATAAATATATTTTTTAAACGTTACACTAGATGACAAATCGTGGAGTCTTCGTTTATATTTGTTTAGTATATGTATAAATATACTAATTTGTTTACGTACGATATGATATCAACATCATACGGAGTAATTATTTATACATCAACTTTGTATTTAAAAATATTAAGAGCGTGTTCGATATATATACCAATAGTTTATACGAAATTTCATCTTCTATGTACAAAACATGGTTTTCAGTCAAATTTATACATCAAATATTTAGTCTAAACTTTTAGAATTTCTTAAGCTATAAATAAGTAATGTCGTAAATAATTTCAATATCTTTTAAAAAATAATGCCTTAGAGCATCCCAATAATAAAAACCTTAAAGAAAGTATTTATTGGAGTGCTCAATTTTATTTTTTCCTTCTAGCTTTTTATCTGAGTTGGTCTTAATTTAATAGTTCAAACCCATCCAAACGCTTCATGAAACAGTGAGTTGGGCACTGCGTTGGGGCTTGGGCTAGTGTATTCAAGCCCGGCCCAAAATAAGCTTACATTAGGCCCGAATAATGAAAATTTTGATACAAAAATAGGGGGGAAACTATGTGGTTACATTTCTCAAACCGCTTTCAAATTCTTTCTCTTTCTCACTCATTCACTCTCTGTCAAGGGTTTCTGTTCTTGCCGGTACAAACTCCATCTCCGGTACGTATTATACATATGCAGGAATATATGTATACATGTATATATATATAAGTAACTAATTAACATGAACTTCTTCCTTCTTTTTTTTTTTTGTCTATTTTATTTACTCTATAACATTAAAAGTACTACTGTCGCATTTATTCTAGATCTAGGATGTTTTTAATAAATTTAATTTATCTGTTGTACTAATCTACAATTATTGATCGATGCTACAAATTAGGTCATTTTGTAACAGATGTTTACTCGTATACGTATATATATGTTATATATATATATATATCTTAAAACATATACTAATCTTTTATATATCTATTTCTTTTTAGAAAAAACAAAGTATATTAAATCAAAATCACTGAAAGAGTAAAAATAAAACCCTAGCGGCCCTATTCAAATCCTCCCGTCCCTGCCAATTCAATTCGTTCTTTACATCCTGGCATATTGCTGATCGAGTTTAGTTGCTCCTCAGGTCTGTAAAGATTATTATTTTCTCATGTATTTACTTATTGTAATTGTTCTTGTGATACCTGGACGATTGCATAAATATTCCATGTATTGAATCACTAATTTAAGGAAAAAACACCATCATTATTTTAAAGTGTATGAAGGTCATGGTCGATGGTTATCAGTTGGTAACATCATGTTTTTGGTTAATCTGCTTTCAAGTGTATGTATTTTCATACATGAGGTTCAATTGTATTTCTCTATTTTTATGTGCTGACAAAATATAGGTTGTTACTTTAGTTTTTAATGCACTGGTTTGGATTGAGCTAAAAAACAGATATAGAAAAGAGATAGATAAAAAACGGGTTAAATAAAATATACATAAAGAATTAAAGATAAGTGATGGCAACTTGAAATGATGGATAAAATGGTAACAAATTGAAGATAAATAAATCATATGTTAGTTAGGGATATATGTTTTAAGAGACACGGGTTTGGTAATTATGTTATGTAGACACATGGGTTAGTCATAAACTCACTGAATGTTATGCTTAACTGTTTTTTGTCATAAGTATAGACTGTCGCTTAGTGATTTATTTTAGTTGGAACTAAATCGTGAGTAGCATCGACCAGTGGCCTTAAGTTATACATTAAAAGATATAAAGATGCCATACAATTGCCTACTTGCCTTGTGTAGTACTTATTACAAAGATTGAGTTTTTATATTTAATTATAATTTCACATGATGGCATTAGTTCTATTCTTAAAGGATTATCTAGATGTTGTGTGATGGGCACGTTGCTTCCATGCTGCAACTTTCAAACTGTATAACAACAATTTTTAAATGTACAACCCACTATTTACATTATAAATGTGAACTACCGGTAGTCTGTGTCCCATGGACATGTGGCTGCTAGAAGTGGTACATTCACTATCTCAAGCAAATTGGGATTAGAGATGTGCCATTTTAACCCATGTATATTATAAAGGGTCAATTTTGGTTATATTTTATCGTAACTCAAATTGTAATGTAAAACAATTTAGCTAGAATAGAAACACGTCAAATAGTTTAGAAGTCAACGTTCTAATCTTTAGTATTGTTTGATTAAGAAAAGGTTGGACCATTATCTTGTATGAAGTATTGGTTAGTTCGACTCATTTACTTAAGAATTAGTTTATTCGTCCCTATCGAGTCAGAAGGTTTTATTTTTTAGAAAATAGCTAAATAGGAAAAAGTCAGATGGGTCGAAGTAAAGTTGCCTAAAGTGTCTGTAATGCATAAAATCTTACTATATCTATTTCATAAAACTTGATTATTTGTAAATAATAGTTTATTTGGTTATATTGTTATTGACTTAATACAACTTGAAGCTAAATACACGTTCATCTCCTGGTTACAGGTTAAGCTAGAATGGACTCTACCGAACCCAATCGCTTGCGCTCAATCAAGTTGTGGCCTCCTAGCCATGGGACCCGGCTTGTGCTTGTGCAGCGTATAGTAAAAAATCTCACCACACCATCCATTTTATCTAGAAAGTATGGTCTTTTAGGTAAAGAAGAAGCAGAAGAACAGGCTAAACAAATAGAATCATCTGCATTTGACACTGCAAACCACTACTTTGAAAACGAGCCCGATGGTGATGGAGGATCTGCTGTACAACTTTATGCTAAAGAATCCAGTAAGCTCATGGTGGAGGCTGTTAAAAGAGGCCCGCAAGCAAAAACGGATCAAGAACCCGTCTTCGAGGCTGTTGCACCAAACCATGAAAGTTTCTTTGATATCTCTGGAGGACGCCGGGCCTTCATTGAAGAAGATGAGGCTAAAGATCTTCTAAAACCACTAAGTGAGCCCGGAAACAAATATACGAAGATTTGTTTTAGCAATAGAAGTTTTGGGTTGGATGCAGCCCGTGTTGCTGCTCCCATTCTGTCATCTATTAATAAACAATTGACCGAAGTTGACTTATCGGATTTTATTGCCGGGAGGCCTGAGGAAGAAGCTCTTGAAGTTATGACCATCTTTTCAGCAGCCCTTAAAGACTCTGACCTCAGGTATCTTAACCTTTCAGATAATGCATTAGGTGAAAAGGGTGTGCGGGCATTTGGGCAGCTTTTAAGTTCGCAAGGTAACCTTGAAGAGTTATATTTGATGAACGACGGTATCTCAGAGGAAGCTGCAAAAGCTGTGTGTGAATTAATTCCGTCAACAAAGAAATTGAAAATTCTTCATTTTCATAACAATATGACCGGTGATGAAGGGGCGATTTCCATTGCCGGGCTCGTGAAAGAATCTCCGGTACTTGAAGACTTCCGGTGTTCATCGACACGGGTCGGTTCCGAAGGGGGGGTTTTATTATCTGAAGCACTTGTGAATGCCGCCAACTTGAAAAAACTTGATCTTCGTGACAATATGTTTGGAGTTGAGGCTGGAATTGCCTTGAGTAAGGGTATTCCCGTCTTTTCTAATCTCACCGAGGTGTATCTCAGCTACTTAAACTTGGAAGATGAGGGCACATTAGCTCTTGTTGACGCTTTAAAAAGTTCCGCTTCTGCCCTTGAAGTTCTCGATGTTGCAGGAAATGACATTACGTCCAAAGCAGCATCTGCTTTGGCAGCTTGTTTGACCTCAAAAACTGCTACTTTGACCAAACTAAATTTATCCGAAAATGAATTGAAGGATGAAGGTGCTATTGTGATAGGTAATGCACTTAAAGACGGGTTTGAACGATTGACCGAGATTGACCTGAGCACTAACGGAATCAGAACGGCTGGAGCCCGTGTTTTGTCTCAGGCCGTGGTAGGTAAAACAGGGTTTAAGTTGTTGAATATAAATGCTAACTATTTATCCGAAGAAGGTGTTGATAGTGTTAAAGAAATATTCAAGAATTTTCCAAATATTCTTGGTCCGTTGGATGAGAATGATCCGGAAGGTGAAGAATACGATGATGAAGATGATGCCGAAGATGGTGATGATAATGAAGATGAGTTGGGATCGAAGCTCAAGAATCTTGAAATCAAGCAGGAGGAAGAATATAATTAAGTTTTTTTTATGGCATATAGATTACTGTTATGTTATAGTAGATGTGCCTTTTTACATTATTCAGAATCTAATCTAGAATTAGGATGGATGATATGTTTTTGATCTATTATCAAAATTTTAGGGTTCCTGTAATTGTATTAAGACTCTTTGATTTCTTGTGTTGTATTTGAGTTCTCGTTATGTTTTAGAGATAAGATTGTTACAACCTAAACTCTTCTTAGATGGCCATGTCCCTTTGCTTGTTTCAAGATAGTGTTATTTGTTGGTTCAATTTTGTTGAACTTAGGAGGTTGCAACGGTTGTTTCTCTTGAAATATCTGGTTACTGTAGCTTTTAGTGGTTTACTGGTACATGTGGCAAAATGGGCTGGTGGCTGGTTGTGTATTGGATCTAAGTGGGTATGGGTCATAACATCGTAGGTTGGGCTGACGTGAAACACCTTCTGTTTAACAAGTTTTTTTATATAATATATGATCACAAAATTAGAAAGTTGAATACATCATATGTATACATTTTTGGCCAACTTTTGACCATTTTTCGTTTAAGCTAATATTTTTAGTTTTTATCAGTTTGACCTGTTGAAGATAAAACACACCTTTTAATTAAACCCATTGAAATGGTTCCAAATTGTCACCTTTGACGTTGTTATGCAGGTCTTCTTTCTTTCATAATAATCACAAAACCCCTGTTGATGCATGCAACATTAGGCACGTAACAGTTCAATTACATTTTCCAACACTTCAAGAAATTGGAACATAAACTCGCAGACTCTCTGATTATATCTTATCAGACTGAAACTGGGACTGGCACTTTTAGGGATTCTAATATCTTATCATCAATGTCAAATTTCATGGTCTTCTTGTCTCTTCCTATCTTCACATACTCTTCATATCTCTCTTTTAAATCCTCGGGTAAATTTGTGCTGCTTTGCCATCCTAGAATGTCCTTTGCAGCTCTTGGTTCTGCATAGAAGTGCTGCAAAAAAGCGGGTTGAGTAATGGGTCAAAACACTTTTTGTTGAAATGGGTCATTTTTTAATGCGGGTCAAAACGGTCTGGACCTGGTTGGCTTGCAAACAATTTTTTGCTCATGTAAAGAAGTTATAAATTAATGCCGCTTCAGTTTTACTACAAAACAGTATTATTGGAACTAAAATAAAACAATTTAGGAGGTTGTATTGTATGCTATAAAAAAACTTTGGTCGACTTTCAAGCCAGTTGACCAGTTAGACCCAGATCACTTTTTAGCTAACTTTTTGATTGGGCGCATTTGCTATAAACAAAACCGAAATCGATCCATTTATTGGTAATGGGTCAAAAGTCAAAACTGCCATCTTTGATGGGAAGTGGCTATGAATAGTAATCATACCATATTGCGAAAAGGAAAAGCTTTCTTTGCATCACTACCAATGGATTTTGGATCATAGTGCACAATCTCCACGGGCAAACCTGCTGCTTGAGCACATAGTTTAGCCATTCCATCTAGAGTCACAGCTCGATCACTTACACAATTGAAGATAATCCCACTTGCAGCAGTTGGGTTCTCAACTGCTTTTGTTAGCATAGATGATAAATCCTTCACGTGTGAGATGTTTGTTAGTTGCATACCAGAGCCTGGGATTGGAACCGGCCTTCCCCTCACAATACCTGTTGTATAATCTATTTAGTTCCCAAATGTAATATTAATTCATACCAGGACCAAAACTAGCGAGTCTTCTCTTGATGAAAAGTAAAATGGCGGGAATAGATAACGGGTCAACATGGGTAATTTTTAGTATGAGAAAACCTTTGACACTTTATCCAAAATCTTGATAAAATTTTGAGTAAGTTAAATATGATTACAAGAACTATATATATTTACCAGGGGACAGTAAACAAAAAAATAAGAATAACCCAAATCACCCTTTTCATATATAAATGGGTTGAAATTGCCCAAACATGAAGTAGATGGGACTTACGATCAAAGAACCACTCTTCACAGTCTTTGTTGTTGCCGGAGCCAATCATGTATTGTGGTCGGAAGCTTGCCCAGCTTTGGAAAATCTCAGAAATGTATTTCTCGACCACAACGTGACCAGCATCAGCTTTCACAGCATCCTGTCATTGTTACGAAAAAGTTACTTTATATGGACTTTCACATAATTTGCTCCGTGATTAACACGTTGAACTTTTATGCCAAATTGCCAACTACATATATAGAGCTATAATTACTGCGGTTTCTGATATGTATTGGTCTAATTGCAGCGTTTCATTTGTTTTTAGATAAACTCATGTGTTTCTACTTTGGTTTGCATTACAAGTATATCATGGTATTTCAAAAGATGATGACCAAAAATACAATGATTGAAGAATGAGGGTGTACCCCTTCGACATGAGGTGGCTCTTCCGTTTGTTTATAAATTCCAGCACTGCTGATGAACAAAAACTGTTCTGCACCTGAACTCTTTGCCCAATCTGCCACTGGCCTGCAAGTAATTAAGAATGATCAGTGACTGAGTTTGGGAGTGTGTTTTACACTTCAATTTGCCACTATAATTTGAGCACAACTAACTTCACTGTATCCAAATCTTTGCCATTGTTATCCAAAACAACATCAAATGTCAATCCTTCCAAAACTGTCCCAATTGCACCAACATCACCCCATACTGTCTTACCACCACCTTCAACAATTTCCTGCAAAATACCCGAACCTATTCTTAGAAATGCCACCAAAAGATCATTTTTTTTATGGAGAAAAACCTGTTGCAATTGACTTAATCAAAAACTCAGTATTTACCCAAGTATCTAATGGGGTGTTTGTTTGTGTACTTTTAAGTGGTAATATCATTTAACGTTTATCTTAACATTATGTTATGGTAATATCTTTACTGTTTTACAATTCTAACTATATAAACCATGTAGCTTGATATCACTTTTTACCACATGTAACACTGATTGACATTCACAACAGCCATGATTTCTGGAAAATTTTACTTAACAAACTCACATTATATGCTAAAAACTAGTTGGAGAACTGTCACAAATATTAGATTGCAGTATTATAACAAAACTGATTAAAATCCACCAGACCCAGAAACCAAAACACAATAAAGATCAATTAAAAAATCAAAAAAATATAAAATGACCAATAGACATTTGGCCTATTGGTATTAAACCACCCCATCAACCGACAAATTGTGAGTTCATTTCCAAAAGAAACAAAACTGTACGAGTTCTTTGCCATTCTAAGAGAAATAGTAATAAACACAAAATGGAACTGAAATTTACAGAGAATCTAGTAAATGGAGGCTTCTTCATCTTATCAGATCCTTCATCACCAACAGTAAGAATAGTAACATCATGACCAGAACTCAAAAGCTCTTTAGCAAAATAGAATCCAATAACTGCATGACCACCACTATTTGTGTTAACAATTAGTACTTTTTTCTTCTCAGAAGCACTAGCTTTAACTGTGAATAAGGAGACTGAGGATGGTCTTCTAGAAGAAGTTGAGAGAGAGTGATGAGATAGAGATATAGATGAAGATATTAGAGATACATTGGAAGAGAAAGAGAGATAGGAGAGAGATGGGGAGAGAGAAGGGGGAGAGAGATTGGTGAAGGCAAGAGAAGATGAACAAGATGAAAGAAGAGTGGCCATTGGTGAGATAGTTGTTGAGAACCAGCAGTTTTTGATCTAATAATATATGTAGACAAGAAAGATAGAGATATAGAAAGCCATAGAGATGATATCAAGACTATTCTTTGGCTACCATTGTATCAAGTTACAAATCACTTAAAGTCACACTATAGAATATAAAAAACAGTTTATTTTATTCTTTTTTGTGAGTTTTTTAACTTTTATTTGATTTTTATTTTGTTTATTAGTAACAATTTTATATTTGTACTATAAGTCTTATATATTAGTTTCTCTTTATTTTTTTGGTCAATTGTTTGTTAAAGAAAATCAAATATTTATATTCAATTTTATATGGATTTAAAGAATACTTTTAAGTAAAAAAAATTTACTTAAATTATTTAACTATTCATTGGATATTCAATACATCTCAATCAATCTATTTAAGATAATAGTAAATTCTTAAGTCTAATAATTCAAAAGTTTTTCAGAACGGTAGGTCTCACCGCACCCCCCCCTTCCGAATTGTCAGAGACACATGCGATTTGACATTTATTTTATTTATATAATGTTTCTTTATGTTACACTTTATACTCTTTTTTCTTTAATATTTTTTATTTTAAATAAATAATAATTTAATTAATATTTATTTATTATTTTTTAATAATTACATAAATTTACTTAATTATTATAAAACAAACAACTACAACAATAATAATTATATATAATTTTCTAATCATCGAGATTTACATGATCAGATTTATAACTAGATCGTCTAAGCTCATTATATAAATTTTGTTGATTCTTATATGGACGTTCCCATTCCGAGTCAGATTTAAATATAGTCCATGACGGATGCGTTGCAGGTACCGGATAATATCCTTGTAAATCCACTTTTACAAAGTGGTTACCATTTACCCGAGCAATTGCACATACGTAATGTGGTTGTGACTCGTGTGGACTGGACCAAAGTGGAAAACACGTCGAATTTCCATCATTGCTCAAAAATAGCAAAACCAAGTTGTACCTTGAAGCAATTAGCAGACCCATTGTCGGCATATCCATCAAATACTCATACTCTGCAGGTGTATTTGGTGGAAGGTTTATTGCTTGAAAAAGTTGTAGCAATTCTACACCTCCAATCATATTAGTGTATGTTGCTTCATGCATTCTTATCTCATAAAGTAACTCCATTCTAATTTGCGGCCAACATTCTTCATTAAGACCTAGACATGAAGCTACTGATCTAAATCCGCAATTCCCATCACCGATTACATCATGTATGTTCGTTACATACGGCTGAAATATAGCTGGAATTTGATTCAATAATGGATGCGAGAAAACAGTTCGATGAACATAAGAACTATGCCTGGCAGGCTCTTTGTTCAAGTCCGGTAAATCAAACCAATCGAGATTTGACGTGTTGGAATAACTATGTCTAGGAGGATCGTGAGGCGGCGTGTGAAACGAAAAATTCGCCTTTTGTTTCTGTACCTTCACACTTGGACGTCCACGAGTATTTATGTGAACGGCGGGTTCTTGAATCCAAGATAGCATGTCCAACTCAGCGTCACAACG
Organism: Logfia minima; assembly: GCA_963921325.1. Lineage (NCBI taxonomy): Eukaryota > Viridiplantae > Streptophyta > Magnoliopsida > Asterales > Asteraceae > Logfia > Logfia minima. The sequence goes on from OY992765.1 coordinate 39,841,844, forward strand.
AAGATCACCATCTTGTGCCGATATACAAGGCGAAAAATCAAGCGTCTTCCAAAAAATGTCAATCGACTCTAGTGGAATAAGTAGACCTGCATTTAAATAACTTGCAAGTTCGTGCGCACATGGTAACCCAAAACATGACCTCAGTTGACAACCACAATTCTCATTTGTTATTTCAAGTCGGTTGGAACGACAAAGTTCAGCGTGAATTTTTTTTATAGCATAAAGGGAAACCCAACCCCATAATAATTGGAAACTTGGATGGTCATATTTTGGCCATCGAAAAATTCTGCTTCGCTCAAAGCTTTCTTTGATAATAGTAACTTGCGTCTCCACAACTTTATCTATAATAGGCACAAATGTGTCTAATCTTGATTGCGAGGAACCCAAATTTAGTTTCACCTTTGCGTGCTGACTTTCAACCCTGTTTGTGGTTGAATTTCCAAAGTTAAGTGATTTATCAGTCGCCACTGATACAAACATGTGGGCGTATTTGTTTAACCATACCTCATTGAGGTATGTTAAAACATCTGAAAATTCAAAAACATATTTGTTTCAAAGGTTGTTGATATATTTACTAAAATGATTGCTAAAATGATTGTTAAAAAATAATACCTGGATAATTGATCAACTTGATTTGAAGCCGGCTACAGAAGTGCGTATATAACGTCATTGTAGGAGCTTTAACTAATGAAAGCCATGTATGATGAAAAGAATTCCATTCGTCTTCTGACTTAAAATATTTTTTGCAATTCTTAAAAATATTTTGCCAGATATGCCATCTACAAAGTAATTTATTAGCTCTTGGAAATATTGTTTCGCATGCACTTATTAGAGCCAAATCTCTATCTGTCACAATAACTCGCGGTTCATACGTTTCGCCAAGGGCCCGCTTTAGACACTTTAATGCCCACAGACGTTGCTAGTCTTTTCTCTATCTATCAAGACAAATGCTATAGAAAATGTTTTGTTGGTAGAAGTAACACCAACGATTTCAAGAAAAGGCAACTTATAAATATTTGTATTGTACGTAGCATCCATCATCAAAATATGCGGAAATGCACACAATATTTCATATGAAGCTGGATGGATCCAGAATAATTCTTCTAATTGATTAGTAGAATCATTTGTACGATACTGAAAGTCATATCCTTTTACCTTCAAAAATGACATTACAACCTGTATAGGAGTCAGATTTGATTGGCAGATTGTGCGAAGTTTTGCTTTTGCATTGTATACCGTTTTGTTTGAAGAAACATTTTCTGGATTCCGCTCCTTCAACGTGGCAAGAATTTCACGAGGCTTTACATTATTTCTTGACAAATCTGCAACTAAACGAAATTCATCATCAGTCAGTCGCATAGCATATGCATGACCTTCCATATACATTATACTTTGATGATTGTGTGTTGGATTTATCATCGTTATCGACCAAACACCTTTTGTCTTTGAAAATTTTGCTACCATTTCGAATTTACACTCAATTTTTTTACATGGAATACTTTTTTCAGGCGTTGATTTACTTCTGGATACACCGCCACGCTCACACATAAATATAATCTTGGCTAAGTAACCATTTTTGGTTTTTGATCTTTTGATGACAATAACTTGTCTATGAGATAGTGCCTCATTTTTCACCCATTCCATTAGTTCTTCACGATTATTGAACACCTGAAATTGAGAATGTATTTAGTCAAAATATGATAACATAATATGATTTAGAGTACCATTATATGAAATATTATACCTTATCGGTGGAAAAATCTGACACACTCGACATATCTTCTTATAAGAATTGTAATGTATGAGATTGTTTATAAGGTTATGAATCGATATAGATTTTGAATGTTATGAAAATATGAATCGATATAGGTTCGTTTATATAGGAATTTGATTTTTCACTTTAGTCGCGTCAAATAATTTAACCTTTTGCTTTAGTCGCGTCAAATAATTTAAAATTTTTCTTTAGTCGCATCAAATAATTTAAGCTTTTGCTTTAGTCGCGTCAAATTATTTAAGCTTTTGCTTTAGTCGCGTCAAATTATTTAAGCTTTTGCTTTGGTCGCATCAAATAATTTAAGCTTTTACTTTAATCGCGTCAAATAATTTTAACTTATATTATTATAATATATATTTTTAATATATAAAAAATTAAAAAGTAGATTTATGAGAATCTTTTGTGATGAAAAGCTTACTATGAATTATGGATACACATTAAATTGCAGGAATTGCAGGATCATATAATGATTGGGGGGTTCGCGTAGCAACACCCTTTTCAGAATAAATGTCTTGCCTTTAAATATTATAATATAAAATAGTTTAATAATTCTGAAAAAATTCTGACTATTTACACGATAAGAATATTATCGTCAGATATTTATCCGGAATGTCATCTCAAACATCCTTTAAGTTTGTAAATTGTAATACATATGATTTTTGTGCGTGTGTATAATATACAACAAAACCAAGAAAAATTTAAGGGGAGTCAAACATTAACTCGCTCAATTGAACGTTATTATATTTTCAAGTAATTTCAAAGAATAATTTGAAATTACATTACAAGTAATTACAAATTTACAAATAAAAACATATAATAGAACAAATAGTATATCTCTCTCATTCCTTAAAAAAAAATTATAATGATATTATAATTATTTAATAAATTGATTAACCTCTGAATATAAATTTTTGATTGTGATATCACCATTAATTCAAGTTAGTCAAATTAATAATATCATTGATAATTGATAATCCATATTAAATGGTAGGAGTTCAAATGATAATATTTTTTTTTGTGAGAATGAGAAAACCAATAAGGAAACTACATTTGACAAAAATTCACTTTCCTCTCACGTTCTTTAAAATTAAATATCTGAAAAACGGTTACTCAGAAAATTATAAAAATTACTCCATAAAAACTAGCGTTTTTTTCTTTTCGATTACACCTCACATGATATATTTATAAAGATTTTTTTTTCTTCCATTTTTAGTAGGTTTTGAAAACGAGTAATTACCTATAAATAATAACATTTAAGTAACCTTTCCAACTCAAGAGATGATAAAGTTATTGTTAATTGGTCTTTCTAAGTCGTAAAGAGGGCTTTTTCATAAAAATGACCCAATTACTAAAAATTCTATGTGTAATTTTACATAATTACAAAGTAAATAAACTAGTTAAATATTATATATAATATATATATACCGAGTAATAATTTAATAAAAGAAACCGGAGAAACCTTTTAACGAATAAAAATCAGAATATTCAAAATTGACGTTGACAAATTATACACTTCGAATATCCAAAATCCAAAAATAAATACTACTCCACAATTTAGAGCCGTTAGATTCCTTAGAATCCAAGGTCCAAAACACAATTAATAACGTTATATTTCCTCTTTATTTAAAACCAATGTTTCCGGTTACTACTTACTAGCCGTTACTTAACTTCAATCTTTCTCTCTGTTTCACTTCACTTCAAAAAACAAAAAGCTTCAATGGCAACAACATCCATCGAATCCCCATCTCAAGATTCCCTTTTTAAGGTTTGTTTTCAATCAAAGTTTTCATCTTTATTCCTTTTAAAACTAACCCATTAAAATTGATGTGTCGAAAAGCAGGAATCGAGTAGTATCGTGGGTTTGTCTCCGATGACTAGTCCAGTTTCAGATAAGCAATTTTGGAGTATCCTTCGGAATCGGATTGATTCACTGCTTGAAAACCAAAACGATAAATCTTTGGTAAGTGGGGTTGGATTGAATTTTGTTGAATTTGATACTAATTTTTGTGGTCATGGTTTTTAGGGTTTTGAAATTTGGGGAGTTTTCTGTTTTAGAGTTATGAAGGGACGAATCGGGCGAAACGATTGAAGGAAGATTCATTGCTTTTGTTAAGGGGATTTGATTCTGTTTCCAGCTCACTTTCTCAGCTTTCTAATAATCTTGATAATGCACTTCAGGTAGCTTACTCAATTGTTGTATTTTGTTTTTAAATTTTTTGTATTATTATTACTTAAAAAATGAGACTGCTTAATTATTTATTACCTTTAGTTTAAATAATTGATTCTGGGCTTTTATAAGGAAAATGAAAATTCTTCTAAATTCTGCTCTCTTTTTCTTGTTTGAATTTAAACTGGGAAAATTATAATGTTTTCTTATTAATTTCCTTTAGTTTAAATGATTAATCTTGGGCTTTTATAGGCTAAAAAACCTGATTACTTTAGATATTGTTTCTCATGAATTAGCTCTTGGTGTATATCGAATTTGGTTTCCATGAGATATTTTGTTTTCGTATAGGAAAAAAAAATCAATTTTGAATTTAATCATCTTTTGCGCATGGTTATTTCTCTATACTCTAATATGCACAAAATTATCAACTCTTTTAGATTTTCGTCAAAGTTCCTTTAGTTAGTCTTAGAAATTCAGTAACCAATTGGCATGAGATATTCAGTATTAATATTGAAAAGGGTTTCTGTCCTGATCATCTTTTTTCATGGGTTATTGTTCTTTTTAAACAAAAAGTTGGATATTAATTAGGGATTTTCATGACTTTGTATTTTTGATACAAAAAAAGTTTGATTCCTATTGCATATTTCATCTTTTTGGTCGGTAAATTGTATTCTGTACAAGAAGTACTCCGTATGTTTCATGAATAATCTCTCTAGTTTTACAAGAGATTCAGCCACAAAATTGTCGAATCAGGTTTTTAGTAAGAAAAACTTAGGACATTGTAAACTCGTACTTTCGACGGCCTTTTCAGTATTTCACCTCTTACTTTCTTTTAATTTCTTGTTTCTTTGTTGAATTGTTTGTGTAACAAAATAGAACTTGAATGTGTTGTTTTCATATAAACTAGTTGTAGTATGCAATTGAATAGTATGTTTTCATTTACAACAGGGGGCAAAAGATCTAGCTAGACCACCAACATTGTCTGATGTTCTTCATAGTTCTTTACATCAAGCGAAAATAAATCAATATTCATCAAATGAAGAACAAGAACAAGAACAAGAGGAATATGATCAGATTTTAGATTCTAACAAAAGAGGGATGAAAAGAAAGATGGATCCGGAAGAAATTTCTGATGAAACCCGTGATGACCTGAAAGAGTTTGGGAAGCTCAACAGAGCCAAAAATGTAATTAATTTGTTGTAAATAGATTCATTAAACACATATTTTTCTTTCTTAAACTTTCTCATCATTTTCTTTGATTCTAGATTGCTATATCCATGGCGAAAAGAGCAGGTTTTCTAGCTAGAGAAATGAAATCGATGAAATCAGATCTTTGCTTTATGCAAGAAAGATGTAGCATTCTTGAAGAGGAAAACAGGCAGCTTCGGGATGGATTTGTCAAAGGAGTTCCACCAGAGGAAGATAATCTGGTATACTCTATTGCATTTGTGTACCCTTGAAAAAAGTTTGTGTTTTTGATAAATAAAAAGTTAAATACTAAATAAATGATTACAGTTAGATGTGGTAAGATTGGTGGGTCGCTTGTTCTGGGTCAAAACGGGCAAGTCGGGCTGAGTTGATCTACAAACACTATTATCTCCAATGAATATTTGAATAGAAAAAGTCTAGAAGGTTGTAATAGATTGCAAGCGATTTTCAAATGTTTGACATGCTTAACCCTTCCCCTTTATCGTGATATATATAAAAATAAAAAATTGTTTGTAGTTAAAGAGAGGGAGAGATGGGTCATGGCTAGTAATAGGTCAAAACGGGTTCAGGTTAAGTACTGATCCAAATGGGTTGGACGAGGTTGGGTTGACCGACATTCATTATTTTGTCCATTAAATCTTTTGAATAAAAACAGTTTAGGAGGTATCAAAAATACACTTCAAGTGAACTTCAACTGTTTGACCTGTTTAACCTGTCCCCTTTTAGCTAAATTATTTTGTTTTGACCCATTTGGCCCGTTTGAGATAAAAACACAAACAAAATCAACAAGTTGACAACTGTTAAGAATCGAAATATTTTTTTGTCAGAAATCTTGGATCTGTTACTTCTGTGGGATGACCAGAAAATAAATATCTCAACAAATATGTTTGATTATGCAGGTGAGACTTCAATTAGAGGCATTGTTGGCAGAAAAATCAAGACTGGCAAATGACAACACGAACCTAACAAGGGAAAACCAGTGTCTCCGACAACTTGTAGAGTATCATCAACTTACTTCCCGGCAAGATGAAGAAGAGGTGCTTGAAGAGGAAGATTATGAAAGGGTGATTAAGGGTGTGTGTTTGGACTTCTCATCTCCACCACCTGGCTAACCCGAGGATCTCGCTGGAGGGGAAGATGATGTGGAAGAACATTAACGTTGTACTTGTAACAATGACTAAAACTGTACTGTTTTGGGGGTTTTCCTAGTTCTAATTGTAAAAGAGCTATGCTCATATGATCAATGAATCAGTCAAGAATCACATAAATGTTTTCTACTTCAGATATCTTTTTAATTGTATTCACATATTCGGGCAAGTTTATGGTTGGGTTTGATGAGTTTAGATCAAACCGGATTGGCGAAATTGATGGATTTGGCCGATCTGCTCAACCGATAAAAATTGGTTTCAAGTGTTGAGCAGAATCAGCCTTCTTCAAATTTCATATTGTTCCACAAAAAAGGAAATTTGCTCAAACTAAGGTCGCCAATGAGTTGGGTTTTACCAAGTAATTCGTTTCGAGAGATGCTTATTATGCCTAAAAATGTGCAATCTTTTATTATGTACCACTAGTAACTAGGTGTTTATTGTCTAGCTTTAATATCTAGTATTGTTTGATCTCATTTTAAAAAGCTTTCTTCTATTTTCATAAAATAATTTCAAGATCATAAAATACAATGAAATTCTTTTAGTACAATGAGTCAATGACTAATGTGCAGGTTCGGGTCCTAAATTTTAAGATATCCCTAAGAGAGTTGACAGAAAACAATGGCGGGTTCAGAGAATATGTTTACGAGGGGCACTTGGCACCAGAAGTAGCAATAATAAAAAGTTGACTATCCGATTAAAACGGATTGGGTCAAAACAAACAGCTACAAAGAACATATATAAATATCAATCGTCACTTTTAAGGAACATATATGAAATATACAAACAAGAAAAATCAACTTAGACTTTTTTTCAAGTTCAAGTTATTCAAGTTTGATGTTGCACTTCATGTTTTGATTATTCAAGTATAATGTATTCAGTTTGTTAAATTTGTGGGTTTGATTCAAATATTAAAATCCATACATAACATTTGATAAAACACTATAAAAAACAAACATACAATTAATTGAACGCGGAAGCATTTATAACACTATATGCTTAATGGATTACTAAAGCTTAGAAAAGTGAAGTTCTATAATTAACATTATTTAATAATATAATTGTATATGTAAATAATTTATTGAAATATTAAATTATTCTTTTACTAAACTAGTTAATCACCTTAGTTTAATCTAAATGAAAAAGAGATATATTTGAGTACGTTATCACGTAGTCAAATACAATGGAAAAATGTTTAAAAATTAAAAAGGAAGAAGTAACGGTTGACTTGCTTAAATATTGAAGTTTTTTTGCATCTTTATATGTCAATAATACTTGACATCGCATAGCATCTTCTACAATAACACATAAATTGTTGTTTCGCAATTGCTCTGGTATTTCAAAATCACTAGAAACGACGATTTTGGACCTTTTTTTAACTGAATTTTTAAATGGGTTTATGATTGTTATTGACTCTTCTGTTTTTCAAAATGCATTTATTGTAGGGGCATTATATTTTTTGGTTGGGGACTTAATATTTGGGATTAATAATGTAGCACATGTTGGGCCAACATGACTAGGGGTTGTGACTCCCTAGTCCTTCATTGCATCCTTTATTGTATTTGTTCCTGATAAAAAAGTATTCCTTTTAAGTTAACAATACATTATCAATTAAGAATTTATAACTTATTTAAGGAAGACGGTTTATCTCTATGTCAATTTTATTTAATATATTAAATAAAGTGTTACAATATGTGAAGATAAATTACAAATAACAAATTCAACATACATCACCTAAAAAGAAGCCACCGTCTGTTTATTTAAGAAAAACATCAACTAATATTAAATCAAAAATTATAATCTCTACTTGTATTTTCTTCTTTTCCTATTTTGGGGACATGATAATGATAACTTGTGAGTGTGAAAACAAAATAATTTTTTGAGTTTAAATTATATAATATTCAAGTAAAAAATAATATGTAAAAATATTCAATGAAGGTTGATGAAAAGACAAAAAGACGACATATTGATTAGTTTAATCGCTTGATAGCTGCTAATTCGAATGTTGATCTCATGATCGCTGTCAGTTGCCCAGTTCGATCGTAGTTTGAATATTTGATACTTCTGACCATTTGCCTAATCCACATTTCAAAAATTGTTTCGCTTTTGTAGAACTTTGTGCGATTTTTATTATGCAGACGATGTTTTCTTTCCTCAACTAATATGTATAATTACTTCCTGCAATGTAATATTGATCTAAAATATGATACGTTAGGCAGTTGCACATGCCAACATAGAACAAAATACATATGCATTTTATACAGAAAAAAAGATTTTCCCTCGTGCTAAACGTACTTAAAAATCCTCCTAATCAATATAATAATGACAGTGTCTTTACATTGGAAAATTCAATAATTAATTTATAATATTTATATTATTAAGTTTTTAGGCCCGTCACTATAATTACATAGAGAACTGGAGAATTTAGTGTCATATCAATATCACATCAGCACAAAAACTGAAGAACTGACTCATAATCGAACACTGAAGAACTAAATTTTTTAGCACCACATTAGTGCCACGTCATTTATTAACTAATAGTACAAATACATTTATATTTTTAAAAACATAATTAAAATAACAAAAAAAAATACGTTACACAAATAATAATAATTACATTAATTAAAAATAAAGTAACAATAATAAGAAAAATTAAATTAATTAAAAATGAAGTAGGTTACAATAAAAGAAAAAAAAATACATTAATTAAAAATAAAGTACATTACAATAATAAGAAAAGTTACACTAATTAAAAATAAAGTACGTTACAATAATAATAATAATAATAAAATTAGTTCGAGTCAGTGTCTTTGTTCGTGGGTTCGCAAGACTTAACAAAATCTCGTTTCACTTCTTCCCTAATGTCGAAGAGAAATGCTTGTTCCTCGGGTGACAAGTTTGTATTAATCGGGGTTGTTGAAAACCTTGAATCCCTTGAACATTAATTTCTTTTTATACGTCTCGACTAATGTTTCCATTGTTACTTGTTGAGCTTGCGCGGTTCTAAAAAGTTGGGCGCGGATCTCGTCGACCGAATAACTTGAGAAGGTAGCATTCGACGAACCCAAACTTTTTTTACTTTTTCGAATTTGAGCCCGACATGTTGGGCGACGGATCATGTCGGCGACGAATAAATGGTCAAAGTTCAGGGCATCATTGGTTGGATGGATTGGAACGTCTTCGTCTTCAAGATTGATTTGAGGTTCTTTCATATGTCGTTTGTTGTTCATAACACCTTCCGGAAAAAAGAACTTCAAGATATCTTTCAAGACACATCATGCCAACTTGTAAGTGAAGTTTCTTTTTGTACGATCTTTAAATCCTTCACGAGCTACAACATAATGTTTGCGTTGTCCGTACCACTTACTCACTCATCTTTATACTTTTGGTAGATGCTGTGAAAAACTTTAACGTCTCGTTGAACTGTTGAAGTTTTGACCAGTTACCGGTTATTTGATCGATATTACGTTTCTTGTATGACTCTCTATAAAGAGTCACCCGTTTGTGAAATCCTGATCACTCCATTTTGAGCAGCGTCGACCCACCATTCTGCCAAAATCTGAATTTCGTCTGAGGTCCACAATATTTTTTGACATTTCTTTCTTTGGCTCGGTTCTGCCATTTCTTTTTCCTTTTCCTTTCTTTTTTCTTTTAGTCGTGGCTTCGACATCGGATTTGGATTCACCTACAACTTCGACTTGGAGTGGTGGTGTGTGGACGTTTTCATATTGATTTAGGTTTATTGGTATTTGTGGGGAATATGTTGGTGGATATTGTGTTTGTAGGTATTGTGTTTGTTAGTAATAACCGAATTGTTGGGGATGTTGATTATAACATTGTTGAATTTGGTATCGGGATCGTGGGTCTTGAGGTGAGATTGAAAATGGATTGGTTATAAGTGAAAATTGTGCAAAATTCATGTTACTTGGTGAAGTGTTGCTCATTTGGGGTGTGGAAGACGAATTCGCCAATGATGTAGCCAAAGTTGGTGTAGGATTGTTGATTAGGTAGTTGAAAAATCATTAGATTGTGATTGTTATTAAGAATTGTTGTGGTGTTGTTTATGCATTTTTAGGTGGATTTGTTGATATAATTGTTGTGGTGTTGTGTAAGTCGAGATTGTGAGAATTGTTTGTGAAAAAAGAGTGGTAATTTTTTTTGATATAATTGTGTGTAAAGAAAATAGAGATTGTGAAGAATAGTGTGTAAAAAATAGTGGTAATTGTGTATGTATATATAATGTATTTTTGAAAATTAATATATATATATATATATATCATTTTCTACAAAATGCCCATGCATTTTGCCGTTGGAAGAAGTTGGCCCAACATTGTTACCATTTCCACTGTCGTGCTCACCAGAATGAACAGGCCTGGGACGCTTCCCAAAATGGAAGTCATGCCTATGACGTTCTTATAAGAACGGGCCACGTGAATGCGAGAACGAGAAGCACAAAATGCCATAGTAACCGGTGTTAGTCAGGTGTTAAACAAAAAAAAATGTTTACCATCATATTATTTGTTTAAACTTATCTACCAAATATATATTTTCTTTAATGTGTGGTTTTTATTTTCTTTTTTTCTCTAAAAAGTACAAGACAATCAATTTTCAATTATTACATATAATCACACTAACATTTGACTTTTTTAAACTGTAATCACACATACGTATCGCAATATATTATCATTTTAATAATCAAATAATAATACTTGATAATTATGATATATAAGGAGTAATAATACTTGGTTAACTTTATTATGGTAATCTACATATATGTATTGTCTAATTTTCCTTTTTAATGATATTGGTTCTACTAATAGTAACTAACTAATTAGAGAATTTCAATATTATTAGATATCCTTTACAATATTAGCTAATTTTAAATAATGATCTAACTTTTAATAAATGAGTTTTATCTAATTATTACTAGTCGATTTCGATCAATCGTAGTATGCGTATGAATTAGAAAGGGGTGTTAAAAATATGCAATGAGTAATTACTTTTTGGTAAGAAAATAATATTTTTAACTTTTTTTTTTTCGATTGAAAAATGAATATTAACATTTTTACGAACTATATATATAGGGAAATGATCCATATAGAAGCTTCAAATTTTAGGGAAAGAGGGAAGTAAATCTTAACTCTTGATTTTTTTATAAATAAATTTTTTTAACATTCATTTGTGATGAATGTTAAATTTTGAAATTATTTGTGATTTTTAAAATTCATTATGATGGAATCAAGGGTTGAGATTTGATTATCTCATTCTTTAAGTTTTTTGCTTCCCACTTGATTCCCACCCTATATATATATATATATATTTATTTTGTATCAACTTACAAATAAACGATTCAGATATACAATCACAAAACCTATTTATTTACATGTACCTACTAAATTTATATCCTTTGTATTACATAGTTATATTTATATAAAATATTGTATACCTTGTCGGTTAGTATGTGTGTAAGAAAAAATCATTTTCCTTCTATGTAATTTATCATCATGTCATAAGTACAACTCAAAGCTACTTAAGTTTTTTAATTAACCATCAATTAGTTTAACTTAAAATCGAATTTAAAGAAAAACTCATCGGTATCTTGACCTAAGCTTAAACTCTTAGCACGATTGAGTTAAAGCTTTAAATCCAGCTTGTTCACAAGCCTAATAATACAAAAAGAAATCTCTAAACAAATAATTTAATACCAATCACTAGTATTGACTATTGACTTCAGATCTACTATCCGATTTGAGATTATTACTATTATTACTATTATATTATATATTATTATTATTATATTCAACCTTTTTCATACTTTAATATTTATTCTGAATTCTGAATTACACACGTGAAACGAAGAATCGGGATTGGCGGGAATGAAAGGCTATTCTAATTTCGAACCACCCACAATTTTTTCTATGAAAATATAATAAATAAAAACAAATTTATTTAAACAAAATAGGTAATTCGAATTTCTTTTCATGTTTGTCTTAACTTAATTTAATAGTCTAATTTTTATGAATGAAATAAATATAATCAATAATCAATTATATATATTAAAAAGTGTTCAAAAATAAAGGTAAAATTACATATTATTAAAATGTATATTATAATGATTTTTTTTTTAATAATTTATTATTTTTTGTTTGTAAATAATCAATTTGAAACAAATAAAGGAATAATAATAAATAAATAAATAAATACTGATAAATAAACAAATTAAATTAAATTAAAAATGAAATCTCACTAACATATCATCTTCATTCATCACCTCCACAGAAACTTCAAAAGATAACACACTCAAAAACACACACTCACCTAACATACAATTTCTGTATCTATACACCTTCTTCAAACCTTAACAATCCCAAAACCCTAATGATATCCCTCCTCCATCACTCAATCTCATTCCACCGACCAAACATCACCAACCACCATCTCCATTTCCACCACCACCGTCACCGCCGACCGCCGTCGTTATTCAACCTCCACCGCCGTCGCGCCACTGTAACCTGCATCGAAAAAAACGGCTCATTCATTTCAAATACAAACCGAAATCAACAACAACCGGAACGGACATTATTTCCCGGTGGATATAAGCGGCCGGAGATTAAAATTCCGAACGTTGTGCTTGAATTGAACCCTAACGATGTGTTGGATGATGAAATGAAGGTGATTGAGGTTGTGGATCAAGCGGTTTCAGGACTTGTTGGTGTTGTGGTGTTGAATAGTGGTAATGAAAGTGGTAGGGTTTTATATGATGCAGCTTGTTTGTTGAAATCAGTGATTAGAGATAGGGCTTATTTGTTGATTTCTGAAAGAGTTGATATTGCTACTGCTGTTAATGCTAGTGGTGTTGTGGTTTCGGATCAAGGTTAGAAATTTTTAGTATGTATTTGAATTATTGAATTATATTACTATTTTTACATTTTTACCCGAATTGTTATTTGGGATGCAAAAGAGTCAAGTAGAGCTCGAGCTCTGCTCAACTAATTTACTCTAAGCTTGGGCTCACCTCAATTGCTCAAAGAGCCTTCAAGATGCAGGCTGAGCTTGGTTCGTCAAAAATTATTTTTTAATAATAAAACTTGTTTCAACTATATGTACAAATGAAATTCAATTACAAAAATCATTTAAAAAGATATATAAAAGTTAAGTACAAGTTAAAAAGCTTGTAGATAAGCTTGTATATGAATTTATACAGGCCTGATATACTCATATGTATTTTTAGCTCGGATTTTAGGCTTGAACTTGATAAAAACTTGACTTGTTTGCGAACCTAATTTTGATATGATGCATGTGTTTTGGGATGTGAGGTGGTGCTTGGATGTGTTTTTGAAAGTGGTGAATATGATTGACATTTCGGCAACATAAAAAGGGACGTTGACTTTTTTAGGTGTACGAAAATTTTTGTAAGTATTTTAGAAAGATTGGTAAGAAGAAGTTTAGGAGGATATTGAATTAATCATAAGTTAATTATACAATGGTCGCTTAAATCTAAATTGATCTTAAAGATATACTCTGTAGCAACTATGAGATCTTATACTGTGTATGTTATTAGTGCCCGATGAAGTGATCCTTGATCTATAAAGGTGTAAATCATGATATTGAGTTTATTATAGAAAATAGAGATGGAATAAAATTTTGGGTCATTTTCTCTTTAAAAGCTTTCCTCCCAAATGTGGGAAGATTTGGAAATAAATGAATGAAAAGGTATTTGGATTCTTTTTACTTAAAAGATGATCAAAGCACCTCTAACTTAAATTAATATATTTTACAGAAGAATGGTTTCATTGTAAAAACTTAAAAGAGCAATTGTATGGTTACAAAAGTTTTACAAAATAACATATACAAAATGACATGTACCAATTATATGGCGAGAGAGAAGCATGAAAGAGAAAAAGGAAATTAAAATGATTGGTCCATCAATGCAACCACATCATTTTGTATCTAACCATCTGTGAAAATTTTGTAAAAATAGTTAACTTTTGTTTTTCTTAAACTCGAGAAGATGAAAGAGCTAAGATTCAGGATAGGAAGCTTTTTGGGAGAAAGGAGACAAAGTAATAAGAAAATAATGTTTACAAATAATGATCTGATTTCAATGTAGCAAATAATAGAATTATACCCTTTCTTTTTGCTCCTAACGTGATAATACAATGTAAGGGAATAATGATCTGATTTAAAATCTGCAAATCAGTATAATCACTTTTAAATTGCACACCCAATCACTCCAAGTATAAAAATTGTATCAAATAACATGCTTATTTATTCCATTATTTGGAACAGGTTTACCTGCCATTGTGGCAAGGAATACAATTATGGATTCAAAATCAGACTCTGTTTTTCTTCCATTGGTTGGAAGAAAGGTGCAAAATTCAAACGCTGCTGTGAATGCTTCGAGCTTAGAAGGTGCCGATTTTCTAATATATGATAACAATAAAGGAGAAAGCATAGAAGAATTATCAGTCTCTGTAATCAATCTAGTTAAAATTCCAACTTTTGTGACTGTTGGTTTACTTGATGAAGATAGCTTATTCAACGAGATGACATTTTTACTAAATTCTGGAGCAAGTGGTTTAGTTGTTTCGCTGGAAGGATTGAAGTTGCTAGGCAACGATGCTTTGAACAAGATATATAGCATGCAGGCATCCGCTAAAAGAATTGAAGGTCTAAGTGATGTTTTAGAGTTGGACCGTTCAAACGGTTTTCCTGGTGAAAAGGGGTTGGCTGGATTTATCAACTTGGAGGATCGAGAAGCACAGTTGATAGAAACTGAGAGATCACTGCTACTTGAAGCAATCGATGTTATCCAGAGAGCTTCGCCTCTGGTGATCTTTTAATCTTAAAATCTTGTAGCTAAGTTATCTCTGCTGGACGAAGAAGTGGGTGCAATTGGGTTATTTTTGGTGCGGGTTGAATCTCAAAAAGGGTTGGACAGGTTGGGTTATCAAAAAGTACTTTTTGTCCAAAGAATTTATATATTGAGTAATCAAATGGTGTCAAATATGATTACAAAGTTATATTATTTCAATACTATATTGATTTTTAGAATAAAATTATTTAACAGGTTTATTTATTTAAGTTACCCGTTTCGACCATTTACGGGTAAACGGGTCGACTTCTGTTATACTTTATATCCGATGGGTCAAATGGGTAGTCTAAGTCTTTGTTGAAATGGAAATGTATTGAACGAATCGAAAGCCTTCCAAAATGTATTCAATATGCATATAATCTCCTTAATTGTTCTATTTCAAGATTTAGATTAACGTTGTAAATTGTAATGGTATGATTTTTTAGTCATATATAAGGTAACGTTTGGTTTGTGTTTTTGGGAATGAGAATAGTTATGGGTTTGAATCAAGGGCGGAATGAGGATGGGTTTCAAGTTGTCAACCTACCACTCTTGTTGGGTATGGAGAAACCCCCCCTCCCATTTTGGTGGGATTTATTACTAATTTTACTTAAGCTAAACTATTTATTTCTTACCCATCCCCATAGCCCTTATTGCCAAACGCACAATCCAAACACACCCCAAAACATTAATTATATGCTAGCGGAAGAAAGAAAAGACAGAAAAGTGTTTGGGACCTGATCCAATCCCTTTTCAGCCTTACTTTAAATAAAATTACCCATTTTGATTCGTTTATCCTAATGATCACCTCTAGTGAATTTGTGCAAGTTGCGAAATCTTTTCCATTTGCACTAATGAGTTGGTTGGATGACTTTTTATTTCAGATGGAAGAAGTCTCGCTTCTCAGTGATGCTGTTTCACACCTCAGTGAGCCGTTCTTACTGGTTATAGTGGTAATTGTGCGCTGAACTTCAACAACTTCTGGTTCCGCGGGTATACATTGGTATTAGCTCTGAATTTCAAATGAGTTTTCTTTTATTTTTGTTACAAAATCACTTTTAAATAGGTGGTTATTAGATTTTTTTTAAAAAACTGAAATTCGCACATGGTAATTATCTTGGCAAAAACGGATTCTAATTTTCTGTTTCTTTTGGTGAAAATGATTAGATATGGAAAAGCAGGTATGAAGTTGATAAAGAAATTGATTTTCTTAACACAAATGTATACATTTTAATTAACTGATCATCTTATTTTGCGTTTTCAGATTACAACTATCACTTCGAAAACATACATCCGCACGCCCAATGTTTTAAAAGTGACATAATTTTTAAGTAAATAATTATATATGTTTATAATTTGGAAAATCTTTGCCGTAGCTTTTTATGTCTTCTGTTACATGTCTTTGCTATGCTTCTTGATGATTTTTTTTTTCATTTTTCGTCTACGATCACAATTTTCTAAAGCCTAAAAGTTTACAGGGTGAATTCAATTCCGGAAAATCAACTTTCATAAACGCTCTTCTTGGGAGGAAGTACCTAAAAGACGGAGTTATTCCTACAACAAATGAGATTACATTTTTACGTTATTCTGAGCTTGATTCCGATTTACAACAACGTTGTGAAAGGCACCCAGATGGCCAATATATATGTTATCTACCTGCTCCAATACTTGAGAACGTGAGTAGTTATAAATGACTCATAAGAGTCATAGTCATTTAAGAGTCGTGGTCCGAGTCACCTCGTTTTTATGGTTTTTTACTCGACCCGTGACTCGTAAGAGTCTTACAACTATGGTTATATGTATTAATATGATCCCTCTTTTCATTCTAATACTGCTGATGAGTAAGCTTATATTTCATCTATTAGGATTTTTTGCAACATCCTGTCCCATACCAATGAGAAGTGTTAGAGGTGGCTAGATGGCTGGGTTTAGAAATGGGTCAGGATGACCTAAAACTACTTTAGATAACAAATTTTGCGAGTTCATATAAATCATATTATTCATAATAAAAATCTCAAGGGGAGGCACTTAGTGACCATGGCTCTGCTCCACATTTCAATAATAATCTTGTGTTTTGAGTGACATGATTTATGTTATGCATAAAAATTACATTTCTAGGTACTTTGACCTGTTTGACACTTATATTTTTATACAATAGTTTTTTGAATTAGCTGTCAAAGGTAACACATAACCTGAGTTGGTCCTTTGTAAATGAGTTAAAATTGCCACTCTAATTTGTTTATTTTTGGTGAAACAGATGATCATTGTTGATACGCCAGGAACCAATGTGATTCTTCAAAGACAGCAGCGGCTGACTGAAGAATTTGTTCCTCGAGCAGATTTGCTTCTTTTTGTTATTTCTGCAGATCGTCCATTGACTGAAAGTGAGGTATAATAGTATTCCAAAACTGTCAATGACACTCTGATCCATGATCTGGCCAATTTTATACTGCTGACGCGTTTTATTACTTCAAAGCTCATTATGGATTTCATATGGTGTTTTTTAGGTTGCCTTCTTACGCTACACACAACAATGGAAGAAAAGAGTCGTGTTTGTACTGAATAAATCTGACATATACCAAACTCCCATCGAGGTTTATTAAATAATCCCTTCGAATTCTTGCTTTTTTTTCTGGGGGGGGGGGGGCGGGGGGTGGGGAGTGGGGACAGGTGTTTGATTTAACCGACTATGCATTTTTTTTTCGTTTTTGACCCATTCACGTATGAATGGGATGTTTCACGCTATGTGTCATTTCCAACGGGTTAAAGTTTTGGACAAAAAGCGTTCCGGCTCAACCCTACCAAGCTGTACAAAAGTGACCTGTTTCGGACAAAATACCGTTTTACCCTTTACCCAACCTGCCCATTTTCTAGCCTAAATTCATCAACTCTAATCATCTGCTTATTTGATTTTCATTCTTAAGGTTGCAATAATCACTAATAGAATGAATATTCAAACTCCCCCCTTACTTGTTGCAAGTGGTTCTTTTACTTAAATAACAGGATTTAGGTGCTATTACGAATTAATATCATCAGTTTAACATGTTTTATCCGATTAAATGCAGCTCGAGGAAGCAATTGGGTTTATCAAAGAGAACACAAAGAAGGTGTTAAATAATGAAGTAACATTATTCCCTATATCTGCACGATCCGCCCTTAAACGAAAACTATCAACCGTATCCGATATTAAAGAGCATGAAGAATTGTTGGGAAGCGATTCCTATTGGGAGACAACTAGCTTTTATGATCTCGAGAAGTTCTTATATAGCTTCTTAGATTCTTCAACAAGTACAGGAACCGAAAGAGTGAAACTTAAACTTGAAACGCCAATTGCAATTGCAGAAAAACTGCTTTCTGCATCACAAAAGCTCGTTGAACGAGATTGCCAGCAGGCTAAGAAAGATTTGATTTCAATAAACGAGCTAATAAGTAGTGTAGCAGACTACGCGTTTAAGATGGAAACCGAAAGCATATCTTGGAAGAAACAATCTCTGTCACTGGTATGATATCTAATAATTAATTTTTATTTCAACGAAAATGTTTCTAGATTTAATATGTTATTGGTTTTTAAAGCTGTTAGATGTGTTGAATTGTAGATAGATAAAACTCAGTCACGCATTGTGGAGGTTATTGTGTCAACTCTGCGATTATCGAATATAGATATTGTCTTGTCGTATGTTTTTAGAGGAGGTAATAAGTCCCCGATGCCTGCTGCTGCAAGTGTTAGAAATGACATTATTGGTCCAGCATTATTGGAATCAAAGGTAAGACGCTGTTTTTTTCTTTATTCAATTAATACATCTCTTAGTGGCCCATAGACATATTGGAATCAGTTACAGTTGTTCCAAAAGGGTAATGTCGACCCATCTTCTTATAAATAGGTGGATTTGGGTTATGTTTGATCTCTAATGGTCAAAATGGTAAAATTTATAATGATATTCAGAGGAAACGTGTTAAATGGGTGGAAAGTCACACAAAGTGTATTCAAAGTATAAACTGATACGAATCAAAATAGTTTAAGGTTGTTAGAGTACTTCATTCAAAGTATTGGCCGCTTAGAGTCTATGTTAGGTCATTAGTTTCCTTTTGTCATTAGTTCCCTTTATTGTAACGACTTGCTATGCAAGTTAGACTATTGGTATTTATAGGTCATTAGGCCTATGGTTTATTTTATGAATGGATTGGTTTGAGTCTTAGACTTTTGGGAGATCCCTACTTCTCGAATTGTAGGAACTATATTGGTGTTTTATTTGTGTTTCGTTTTAATCAAATATGAATCTATCTTGTTTCGTATCAAAAAGTTCCTCAATCACTTATTAAAAAAAGTTCGATTATCATTGCAATGATAAATTGTATTAGTAATCATATATGACTCACTGATTATCTATGAAATTTCAAAAATATTTTACAAAAATTTTTCTTCACCTTGTGGAATATTCAATCGATGCTTCTGCATATTTTATTTCAGATATGGATTTTTTTCAGACTTCCCGATTTCTTATTTTTATCAAGAATTTTTCTTCAATTGCAGAGATTGCAAGGGGAATATGCTGTGTGGCTCCAATCAAACAATGCCCGTGAAATAAAATATTACAACGAAACTTTTGAAAAAAGATGGGCTTCATTTATGGACTCAGGCAACCGATTTCTGTCAGAGACTCGTAAATTGGTCGAGAGAAGAAACGAATTCAGTATTGAAGTAGTAGAGGACTTCAGTGCTGCTGCTGCTTCTAAGCTATTTGAGGAAGAAATTCGTGAAGTGGTGAGCTTGATTTACTATTATGTATTTTATTCTTAATGAATGGATAAGGCATTCATTCTTGTGGTCGTGATGGTTCAACCCTTTTAGCTAAATTTCCCATTCGACGTACATACTTTGGATATAGTTGTCAATACATATACGTATTATGTTTCCATTACCCTTCATACAAAGGTTTATGGTAACTACGTGAATATTTGTGCAGACTTCTATAACAATTTTGATCATATCTGATTTTTACTCCTCTTATAATCTTGCTAGTGACTTGAGTGTTAATTAATCTGTTTTCTCGGTTACAGTTCTTGGGGACTTTTGGTGCAATAGGAACAGCCGGTTTATTAGCTTCACTTCTGACATCAGTGCTACCAACCACTTTAGAAGATCTTCTAGCTCTTGGCCTTTGCTCTGCTGGCGGGTAATCCATCTTACAATTGTTGTAATATATTCAGTTACTAGTTTCATATATTGATATTTTGAGTCTTAAAAGTGAATTCTTGTTTTAGGACTCGAGGTTTTACTTTGATGCATTTACTTATGAATGAATGGCTGTATGTTATACCTTATGTCTAACGAGTTAAGCATGTAAAATGTTAAAGTAGTGTGTATAGGAAATGGGTCAAACAAGTCAAAAGTCACCCAAAGTGTATCTTGAATATACACAACCTACTACACTGCTTTGTTCAAAAGACTGTATTAGTGTTGTTTTTTTAATTATTTTTGTAACTGTATTTTTAATCATCATATATATATATAAATAACTATAACTATAACTATTGGTTTTAAAAAACATAAAAACATTGTTTCTAGGTCAGGCGGGTCCTGTTTTGACCCCTCAAAATATTTAACCGTTTTGACTTGAACCCGTTCAAAACCTTTTTACAACCCGTCCTAAGTGGCTCGTTTTAGCCCCTTTACCCGTTTATCTAATTAGGCCTCTCTTTATGACAGTTACATTGCAATTGCGAGTTTCCCAGTTCGTAGGCAAAAGGTGGTCGATAAAGTAAAGAGGACTGCTGATAGCTTAGCACGTAAACTCGATGAAGCAATGCGGAGAGATCTATTGGAAACAACAGAGAGTCTCGCAAACTATGTTAAGCTTGTGGGTAAGCCTTATCAAGATTTGGCACAAAGTAGATTAGATGAACTTTTGAAGCATCAAGATGAATTGACAAAAATGGAGGAAAGAATTAAAGCATTACAGATTGATGTTCAAAATCTCCATAGGTCATCATAATAGAATGGAACTTACAGTAGACCCTTTTGAAGGTCATTCAAGTGTTCTTGAATCTTTTAAAGTTTACACGGTGTATTTTAAGTTTTTGAATGTATTTATGTTTCAACATCTTGTATGTTGTATAATCTTTGTATTGTTCAACTGAAACTTTGATATCCATATAGGTAATAAATTTGATTGATTCATACGTATAAGTGTATTAAATTGTCTAACTCTTAGTTTAAAATTTGGTGGCACTGTGCAGTTGAGCACCCGAACATGCTCAAATCGAGGCATGTACTACCTTGGATAAGAGCAAAGATTAGGACACCAAGACATTTTCAAGATAAAAAGTGCATCATTTATGAGAATTGTGGTATCGTGATGAAAATAAGTCTATAATATGTGTTAGCAGGAAGGGATTCCGATGACTACATGTCATGAGAAATAACTTTATATTTTCTCAAAGCATTACGATACATGTAAACCTCTTTCTACACTTTTAAGTGTTTTAACACAAACCACGTGTTTTCAAATCACACAAACACTCTCTGTCTCTTTATCTTACACCACTATTGTCGTCACCTTCTACCATCACTGCTGTCAAATTGCAAGGATATAAGCCTACTTAAAAGAGTAAAGGGAGTATCACTCAATCATAACTAATTCAATTTGGTTCTAACCCTTTTGGTTGAATCATTTTGTGATCATTTTAAAAGAGGAGTCGTCACTTGAAAGTGATTACAAACCACTTTGTGCCACATGTATTCACTCCCTTCACTCTAAATGGTGGTGTGAGGATTAACCACACTACCTGTATGAACAAGCTTTACAGAACCTTTCACCTAATTGATGGCCGTGAAGTCAACAATGGATTCCGCAAATTCACGCCACGAATTGGATGGCAAACCCAAATAAAAATACTCTCAAAAGATAGATAGCCAACAAACTCATATTTAACTGTCAATGAACTTATCAAATTGAACTTATGACTTATTAAAGCTGATAAATAGCAAAATTAATCGGATGAATTTATAAAGTATAAACTAAGCTAAAGCCCAACTACCCAATATAACTTGTATCTTCTTTTCTTCAATGAAGCCCAAACTCCATTTCCAACTAAACTATATATTTAAGGCCCAAACCCAACAACAAATGTCTAACTGTCTACTGCCCAAACTATGCTCCGTTTTGCTCGACGATCACTCACCGCCGTCCGTCATTTCTCGGCGACCACCGCCGTCGCGAACCCACCATCACTCCCTCCACGTGTCACCACCGTGAAGAATAAAAACTCCGGCGGAGGAAGAGACACGTTAGGTCGAAGACTATTAAGTTTAATTTACACAAAGCGGAGTGCAGTTATCGCAATTAAAAAATGGAAAGAAGAAGGACATTTAGTTCGTAAATACGAACTTAATCGGATAGTACGTGAGCTGCGAAAGTTAAAGCGTTATAAACACGCGCTCGAGGTATATATATGTTTGAATTATAATTAAATTTAAATTTATATGCAGGTAATTTATGTATGTATAATGATGAATCGGATACATTTCTTTTAAAATAGAGACATAACTTATAACAAGTGAATTTCTTTAGATGAAAAAATTACTTTATATTATATAAGCGGAAAAATGAAAATATTTGAACACGTTTTCAGAATTTTATTAGTATAAATTAGTGATGGAGATGTAAATATAGGCTGAATTGAGTCTGTTATAATTTTAGTTATAAATTAGTAACATGAATTTTCTGTTTTGGAAGAAAAAGTCCTTTTAAAGTTAACGAAAATAATACATCTTGAAAAGGATTGTAGTTTTAGTAAGGAATTTTGGATTATGCCGATCAAATTAGAAATGAAGTGAAAATTTGTTGTTCTTCATTGTAATTTGATCGGTTTAACACTATCAAAGTGTAACTCTTTCTTGGAATGGAGGGATTCAAGACCGAAAATTAAGATTTAATTACATTTTCACTTTGTAGATTGAATACGGACAGTTGTAATATAGACTTTTTGCTCAGAGTTTTATTGCTAGAACTTATAAGATTTAGGCTAGTAATCTGATGCAATATGCCTCAAAGCATAATACGGTTCTTTTATTTAGTATACAAGTTATGGGAATAATATAGAGAGGTTAAAGCTAGGAAAAGCCAAAGAAGATTTTACCATTCTTGAGTAGTTGAGTGTGATTAGCTTTATTTCTTTTTTACTATGATTGATTATTATTATTATTATTATAATTAGTATTATCATTATATTTTTTTTTACCAAATGTGTAAAGTGGTCTTCTAGGTGGAAAATTGGTAAAAAGGTTGGATATTTGGGATGTGATCCTACACCGCTGCTCATTACATAAGTGCTATACTAACGTTTATCTCACATCTTGAGATAAATAGTCGGAAAGCTCATTTAGTAGAGTGTTTAACCCAACTCAGTTGATTAGTTGTTTGACATCATATGGTCTGTTTGTTTGGATGTGCATTATCAAAGTGATTACTCCTACTAGTAAAATCAGATGAGTTTGGGATAGTTAATTTTACATCTATCTTAATAGTTCATTTTCGTACATCAACTCATTACCTGGTTATCCAAATTTACTTATTTTACTCCAAATTATTAGAAAACCAGAGTTAGAATAAGTTAATTAAAGCAGACCGGTTGTTGCGACTTCAAATTGTAATAATCAGTTTAAATGCATATCCAACCTACCGATATACTATACCTTATTTGATAATCTTAATTAGTTGTTATATGATGACACTATTCATAAGATCTTACGGGAACTTGAGACTGGAAGAGCTTTCTTGTACAAATAACCACCAGTTAATGTTAAGTTGGTTATTTTGCAGATTTGTGAATGGATGACACTGCAACAAGATATCAAGTTGGTAGAAGGAGATTATGCCGTTCACTTAGACCTAATTGCAAAAATTCGTGGTATAAACAGTGCAGAGAAATTTTTCTTAGATCTACCAGATCGAATGAAAGGCCATTCAACATGCACAGCCCTTTTACACACTTACGTCCAGCATAAAGATTCGTCAAAAGCTGAAGCTTTAATGGAGAAGATGTCAGAATGCGGTTTCTTAAAATACCCTCTTCCTTTTAACCATATGATGTCACTTTACATCTCAAACGAGCAATTCGAAAAGGTGCCTGAGATTCTTCGGGAGTTGAAAAAGAACACTACACCAGATATCATTACTTACAATCTGTTGTTAACCGCATGTAACTCACGGGGTGATAGCGTCACTGCAGAAAAGATTTTTCTCGAGCTTAAGAAAACAAAGGTATATCCAGATTGGGTAACATTTAGTCTTCTAACAAGTATGTATATAAAAAATTCACAATTTGAAGATGCATTATCGACAGTTAAGGAAATGGAGAAACGGGTTTCTAAAAAAGTACGGGTTGCATTTTCTTCAATTATCAGTCTTTATACAGGCCTACAAGAAAAGGAAGATGTCCATAGAATATGGAAGAAAATGAAAACAATGTTCCGTAAGCTAAATGATGCAGAATATATTAGCATGATAACTTCGTTAATAAAACTTAATGAGCTTAAAGAAGCAGAAAATATATACACTGAATGGGAATCCGTCTCTGTGACTGGCGATTCGCGGGTCCCGAATTTGATCCTGGCAGCTTATATTAACAGACACGAGATGAATCAGGCGGAAAACTTTTTTAGCAAACGGATGGTTGAAAAAGGAATAGTCCCGAGTTACACTTCGTGGGAGCTGCTTACTTATGGTTATTTACATGAGAAACAAATGAATAAAGTTTTGGAATGTTTCAAGAAAGCTATTGGGTCGGTGAAGAAGTGGGAGCCGAATGAAAAAATTGTTCAAAATGTGTTTAAAATGCTCGAGGAGTATGGTAATGTTGAGGGTGCAGAGGAACTTCTAGCAACTATTCGTGATGCAGGTTATGTGAGTACCGAGATATATAATTTGGTTCTTCGCACATATGCAAAAGCTGGTAAAATGCCATTGATTGTAGGTGAGCGGATGAAGAAGGACAAAGTGTTGTTAAATGATGAAACACGTGAACTCATTAAGGTAACAAGCAAAATGTGTGTGAGTGAAGTTTCGACGTATATTTCGTAGGAAAATGGGATTCTTTTGTTTCGAAATATGGGGTATTGGGGTTACATCGATTATTGGGAGTTCAGGAAGACCCTTAAAACAAGAAAATGGAGGATAAAAGGTTAGCCTGTTTACGAAATTGATGCCTTACATTATCTTAAGAATTTCTTTGATCATAGATCACTAGAAATGTTTTGTGCTCCAAATTCGTATACATAGTTAAAAGTTATACATGTTTGTAGAAGTGCCTGTCTTATGTATGCAGCAAAAGTAGCTTAATCTGCAATGACTATAGTTTAGGGGCAATATGTTTCCCTTCATGTTGCAATACCGCAGTTTCTGGTCAAATGCTCCAAGTGATTAGTTTTTCTTTTTCAACTTTGATATCCCCTTAAAGGCCTGGAGAAATGCTGCACGCACAAAAATGTTATAAAATAGTTCTTACAAAATGATGTGGCATATCAATTGAACCAGTTACATTTACTAAGTTTCTCTCTCTTCTTTCTCTTCTCTTTCATCATAATCATAATTTTATCTTAAATAATCTTGTAAGTTTTTTTTTTCATTTTCTTTGTAAATATTCTGGAAGTTATTACCAGAAAGAGAAGTAGAACACATTAGAAACTGTTATTACTGTTACTAAATAATAAGAAATATCAAAACTCTAAAGCAGCGTTAAATTTTACAATTCATTGCGAGGAAACACGTATGAAGAGTGTATATCTTGCTTGTGCGTATGAATCCACACTCAGTGACATCTTTCAACATAGTACATCTTAAGCCTGTACTGCCAAAATTACTGTCAAAACTCAATTTCATAAGTTGGTCACTTTAAGTTGATTTGACTTGTTAGCAAATACCAAATTCTCAAATTGTTTCATTCACCATCGTACTTATCATTCTAGGGATTAAGTAACAAACGGGAAAACGGATGATGTTTTCTGTGTCCAAGTTACCCGGAGGATGAGTCTTTTTCTTTACTCTTACTCAGATGTATGCGGCCTAATCGGGGTATCCTGTGGCTTTTTCCCTAGCCACTTCGAAGATGTTTACCTTGCGAGGTTAAAGCCTAAGACCTTTTTTGAGAATATTAGGACCCCTTATCACTTGTACTATCTTTACATAAACAAACCTGCAACCTGTAGACTGAAAAGTATCAAATGACCAAAATAGAGGAGACACATAAAGGTAAGGAACTTGAGGTAGATTCAATATTTGCGAGGGAAGCTGTGAACTATGAAGAGCAAGCTAAAGACCTTAACGCATAAACTATATAATTTCACAACACCGCCTGTAACTAACTTTCACTTAGGTTTTCAGTATTTTAAGAGAGACGACACTCTATGTTATCTTGTAACTAGAAGGTAAAAAACAACTAGTAAATCAATAGTTAACACTTAGTTACGTGCTAACCATGACAACTTCGAACATAAGTACTTGAAAATGTATCCACTTTGGTTTTTTGAACAACGGAGACTCATACGTCAATCCACCTTGGTGCTACTGTTTACTCGATTTGCTAGAAAGAAATTCCCGCATCCATACAAATAAATGTAAAGATCATTCTTCGATAGCTAAGGACATCCAGAATGTGGGTCGTCTAAAGCTAATGTCGATGAAATTAAAGCCTTCTGTCCGAACACTACAAGTCATAGATATATGGGGTTTGGCTTGATTGCAAGGTATGGAAGTCCATTAGCATGATGATGTCTTGCTGGGTAGCTAATAGTTCAGTTAAGAGTGCCGAGTCGTGGCTGTTCGTGATGCGTTTTTTTCTCCTGATGCCGAGGCATGGGGCACATTGTGGTGTTGATATCAGGCCTTTTGGGGTCCTTTGGTCCAGATTTCAGTTGTAGTCTGCCTATTTTGGTTGTGGTCTTCTAGTTTTCATCGGAGATATGTCCGTTTGTAATTTCTAATCTGATATATTCATCTTTTTAATGTTTATTTCATATATATTATACATATAATTTTCCGGGCGTTGTCCCGTTTTTGCAAAAAAAATACATCAATCCACCTTATAGTATACTTATTTCTCATCTAAAAATTTAACTCACGACGTGTTAGTCAATTTTAATAGTTTCATGTCAAATTTAACACCGTCGATTAAAATTGAAATAGGCCAAATAGGTTGAAAGTCACCCAAACCCGTTATTCAAACACCTTTGGCTATCTAAATCGAGTTTTTCAATATAGAATAGGTGAAATTTTCAAAACCTATAATTAACTTTAATTAACTATTAAAATTAAAAAACAACAAAAACTCTTGACAAATCAACCCAAACTCCAGGGGCCAGGTTAAAAGGTTGCTCCTTTTGACCTCAACCCATTTGACCTATAAACCTACCAGGCGAGCCGTTCATTTTGTCCCTATAATACATACACATACTCTGCATGTATAGAAAAACTAAGCATTATCACCTTCAGATGGGATGTAGTCTCTTGTCCTATTTTTATATCTAACTATTGCATTAATTGCGTCTATTTTAGAAAAGCATATTTTTTATTGATAAACAATGAAAATGGAATGTAAACATTTTTGAGCTATTTAAGCTTTAGCTTAAGCTTTAGCTTAAGCATTATCTGATATTAATCTATCATTTAGATACATATATATCATCTTTAATTACACCTAATCAGTTATCACGTCTCATACAAATCATTTTATAACATCGATCACTATAAATAGCAAAAGCATACATAACTGAAAAAATTTAAATCATGTTACCCGAATCCGTAAAATTCAATTTGATTTATATAAAAAGTGAGACTAAACAAAATACGTAGTCCACTACTTTGCGCGACACCATTTGTTAATAGATATGTTCAATTATTTAGTTTAGACCTATTAAAAAGGGAAATTTATCTTCATCTGTGTGCCTCTTCATGGGCGGGGCCTTGCTTTTTCAATAAATTTCATTTTATATAAAGGTTTATATTTTCAAAATGTATCAAAATTTATAACTTTTATTATTATACAAATTGAACTTTGAAAATTATTATGGTATGTATTTAAGATCTAAAAAACGTTTATTATATGCATTTTGATTGTCTTTTTTAATAAAAAGATATTTTTTATAAGTTTTATACATATAATAGTAAGTTAAATTATACAATAGACATTTTTAAAACTTCAATACATATAATAAAATTTTAAAATTTATGACGTACAATAGTATAAAGTTACTATATTATTAAACAATAAACCCTTTATATAAAAAATAAACAGAAAATGATAGGTGTACAAATCATTTTAATTAGGAAAATGAAAATTTGATTAATTATAAAACTAAAACAATTATTGAACAATCATAGATCCATAGTATTCATGTAATGCTATGTATATAAGTAGTGTTTCAGGTTTGGATCAATCCTTCAATTCCAACTGCTTCCCCCGCTCCATTTTCACTCCATAATTCACCAGCCACCACTTCCTTCAACTCACTGATCTCTCATCTATTAGTTCTTAATAGTTAATACACACACTAACACATAAGGTTGCATATCGAATCCATGACTGTCGAAAGAAACACATTTGTTGAAGTTGAAGGTGATATAGAAGAAGCCTTGTTGTCATAACTTCCGGTTCGCATTCTTAACGACGTCAAAAAAGCAAATGAAAAATATCAAGAAAACCTTGGTTTCTCTTTAAAGATAAACATCAACATCAGCTTCAACTTCAACTTCTTTTTTGTTCTGATTCTAACTTAATGTATCAACTTCAACTGCATATTTATGATAACAGAAAGGAAAAGACGACAAACACATAGACCGACCTCTGCCCCTAGTTTTAATTGAACCTTCATATACTCAACCTACTTTATGATTAAAATACTCCCAACAAGTTTTATTTTATTTGTTTAAATTAATTAATTAATCATGTAACATGTATATTTGATAATTCTTAATAGAAATGTAAGGAAAAGATGAAAAAATGAAAAAGACATACATGTAGGTTTTAATTAGGAGAAAGAATTCGACCGGAAGAAAGTATATAGAGCACACATAATCTTAGTTCTACAAGACAAAAAAGGTTCCAAAACTAATATATAAAGTGTAAAAATAATCTAAATTGTAACTAATTTTAAACTTACTAATGAGTCATGTTAGTAGATATTTAAGGTAACATATATTGTCTTTAAAAGTAATTAAGGGGTATATTATGAAAAATAGTTGGTTTTTTCTCCTTAATTGTTAAAATCAATTTATAACGTAATTGATTCCAAAGTTACTAATGTGTCATTATTTGGGGATATTTAGGAGGACATATTTGTCTTTCTAAATAGTTAAGATGTATATCTATAATCTATAATCTATCTATAATACCATAAAAATTGAGCCCTCTTTGTAATAAATAATAGTATTAAATAACTTATTTATAAAAATTGAGTCCTTTTTATAATAAATAATAGTATAAAAATTGAGTCCTCTTTGTAATAAATAATAGTATTAAATAACTTATTATAATTTGTAATCATTGTATATATATAATAACTATTATTAGCTAATAAAACTCGAGTTTATGAATAAGTAATAGTATTATATACGTTATTTAAACAATGTAATATACTTATACTTAAATAATATTAGTTGTACGTAGTAAGCGTTTAAAGTTGAGTCTTCCATAAATGATAATGACATAATAAAGTATCTAAAAGTTTCAAGTTAATTAGTGACGCACATAATAAAATTAACGGCTTAACTTCTCTCGACCTATTTTAACTAGACTATGTTTGATTACATAAAAAAAAATGAGTTTTAAATAAAGATGTTTGACCTATTAGTTGATTAACTCATCTTACAATAAAGAGATCAACTTAATAAAGTATTCATATGTTAAATTAACTTAACATTATTCATTTATAATTTTATAATATCTAGAATCTATAGTAGTTAACTTTTGTAGCTTTATTTGTTTCGAAGTAAAATTATTGCAAAACTCAAGGTAGATCAGATATGTTGAAGATCGAGTTGCAAAACGTCAAATGGGCTTAGATGAAAACATGACATTACTTTAATCGGGTCATAACGGGTTATGGTAATAAGGCTCTGAACACAACCACAATTAAAGTAATTAAATAATCAAATAGTTTATATCTTTATTGTTAAAGTGATTAAAGATCGATAGATCAACTTGATATGATCTATTATAACCCATTATGTTTTACCTGCTTAATAAAATGACTCATCTCAACTGATTAAAACTCAAGTGTTCATAAGTATAGAATTGAAACACAATTCGTTTAGGGGAAGTAAATGTTGTAAATATATTACAATTATTATATTAATTAATAATATGTTACTACCGAAATTTTTTTTTTAATAATGAGACAATTTTATCTTACCTTAATTTTCACCAAAAAAATAATTAAAGAATGCAATGGTTATATCGCATACATTTCTTAAATGTGATTTAGAATTTTTAATTCTTTTTTCCCTGTAATATTTGATTATAATTATATGATATTATTAGTTAATATGTCTTTTAAACTTAGAATAATATACATGTTCCATAAATAGCGTTGAACCTTGATATTGGTTATTTAAATATTACAATATATAATATTTATAATTAAATATTGGTATATCTAAACTAGAAAAAAAAATGTAATAAAAACAAAAAGCTGACGAAATTGCTAAATTGACACGAAACTAAACAAGTTATGATTGGATAAGTCAAGTCGTTAACTCAAAACTTTTAACCTGTTTAGTTTTCAGAACATGTTCAAATTGATATAGGTAATTAAATATGTTGATCCGCCAATATCAAAACATGTATATTTGAACATTGGATCATATATACAATAAGTGAAATTTTTTGACAATTAACAAAACCCGTGCATCGCACGGGCCTATACAACTTGTTATGAATAATGGTTGAGTATGGGATGTTAAATGATGTGTTTAATTCTTGAGTATGGGATGTTAATATTAGTTATTGGATAATTGATAAGCTATCTATTATATTTGAAATTTATTTAGATGTGTATTAATTGAAACTAGTCGGGTCACGCGTAATGTGGTGGTTATTAAAAAAATATGATAATAGTCAATAATGATAGTGGTCTTGATGAAAATTATTGTAAACTTTAATTTCGATTTCATTTATACCTTATGTTATCACAATAGTTATATTTTAATTATTATTATTTTATATTTAAATAAATAAAATTATGAATTGTATAAACTAAAATAAGCAATCAAGTATAGATTGATTTAATTTTTAGTTTCTATATTCATGTAGCATTGAAAGGAGTATAAATGTAATTTTCGATCTTTTAAATTTTTAAAATTAAGTTTTATAGTTAAAATGTTTTATAAGTGTTTAAGATTAAGATAAGATAGTTAAGTTTTTAAATTTAACAATTCTAAATATGATATGTCAAGTTTGAGGGTGTCACCCTTCGTAGCTACGTGGTTGTTTTTATAATATAAGTAAGTAATGATAATGATAATTGAGTAATTTCAAATGATGTGTTTAATTCTTAAGTAATGAAATATTAAGATTAGTTAGTGAATAGTTGATAGGCTACGTATTATGTTTGAAAGTTATTTAGGCGTGTTTATTATTAGAAAGAGGGTTTATGACAGGGGAATGCATCAAATTAGTATGGGATCTTTATTGTATGTACCAAACTATTAGTATGTGTATTTAATGTATATAACCGGATAAAATGGCCATTCGATGTAAGCTACCGGCTACGTCACCAGTAAAACTCAATTGTGTGTCACGTCATCATCCACTTGGCGCCACGTGTTTTCCAATCATCTTCTCCGGTGAAATTCCGGTCATCTACTTTTAGCCGGTTACCACACTTTTCCGGTCATCTTCTCCGGTGAAATTCCGGCTAAAACCAGCTCGGTGACCAACTTCTGCTTTTCCCACTAAATCATTCGATTTCCACATGTTAAATGTACTCAGTTCCCATGGCACATTTGAGTTGCACCTGTTGTTTAATTCTTCTCTAAGAATTACATAAGAGTTCCCACATGTGTTTATTTACATTTAAGTTACACAGTAAAAGGCTCAGAAAGTATAATAATACCATAAATATCAGGTTCAATTGAAACAAAGCAACACACATACTGAGAACTTAAAAGACACATACCTAAACCCATTTGAAATTATGCTCTAAATAATTTTTCTTTTTCCGTTTGTTCAATTTCTTCTAAAAGTCTTCGAATTGAGTTAGGGTTATTGTTAAGGTTGGTGTTTATGATATGAATTAAAGTGTTGATTTGATTATTATGGGATTTTGTTATAGATTAAGGAATCTAGGGTTTTAATTTGGTAGAAACATTAACTCTGCTATGAATCGACATGCTATTTCGTTCCAATCGAGTAATATAGAGAGTACATATGAGATGTTTATGATGGGTGACTGGAGAAGATGACCGAAATTTCATCGGAGAAGATGACCGGAAAACACGTGGCGCCAGGTGGATGATGACGTGACACACAATTGAGTTTTACCGGTGACGTAGCCGGTAGCTTACATCGAATGACCATTTTATCCGGTTAGATACATTAAATACACATATGAATAGTTAGGGTACATACAATAGAGATCCCATAATAGTTTGATGCATTCCCCTGCCATAAGCCCAATTAGAAATAGTTAAGATATTTTATTTGATAACTCTAAGTATGATGTGTCAAGTTGTTAAGCATTTTGATTTCTCTTTGAAAAAGCTATGTAGTTGTTTTAGCAATTCTAAGTACGATGTCTCTAAGGTTGTTAAGTATATTAATGCATAGAAGGTTTGTGGTTGTTGTTATTGATAAGTATTAATACATAGATTAATTATCTCATTTTATGAAAATGTTCAATCTTATTATTGATAAGTATTAATACACAAATTAGGTACTGATTTTTTGTAAAGTGTAAATTTTTTTTTTGTGCAAATAATATTTTATCATCTTTATTTTGGGATATTAACTCTTTTTGCAAATTTGCTAACTGTTTAACAAATTTTGGCTTCTTTTTACTTTTAAAAATGTGATAAATTTTGAAAAGTCTTTTATTCTTGTCTTATAAAATGGCAAACTTATAATAAGTTACGATTTATTTTAAGTATATCTTATAAATTTATCAATTTCATTTCTTTACGAAATTATTGAGTAAATCACACACATAGTCCTTTATGATTGTACAAAATTTCAAACATTATCCTTATCCAAATTTGATTACACTAATCATCCTTACTTTAGAAAACTGTTACATAGATGATCCTTTTAAGTACTGGTCATTAAGTTTTTGTGTTCATTAAGCCATTTAACTTCTACAAGAGTATAAACGTGTCATTTTTCATCTTGGATAATGACGATAAGCAAAGTTTCACGCAAACATAAAAGATCATTGGTGTAACTTATTCTAAAAAAACAAAGATGTTACTCCATCCTAGTAAAGTTTTTGAACATCTTGAGTTCTTATTTAATTTTATAGTTTTAGAGTAAATTATACAAATGATCTTTTATGTACATGTGAAATTTCACTATCGTTTTTATCTAACATGGAGTCACATTTTTACTCTCATGTGCAAGGCACATGATTTGACTTAAGATCGGAATTCAATGATTGTTATTCAAAGGAGCAATCTTTTTAACAAGTTTCTAAAGTAAGAACGACCAATGTAATTAAACTTGAATAAGGATGATATGTGAAATTATGCGCGAATACGAGGACCATTTGTATTATAGTGAATATATTTTATTTTTCAGAAAACTAATTTACATAGTTACGACTACGCGGACTAACACATTTTGGTTTTAAACGTTAACAATATGATAAAATGAAGCGTCTCAATGTTATTACTGTTTATATGTTTAAACAACTCGAGCTTAAAAGTGTAAATATAGCCAGAAAATTTAATTTTTCAACTATATGATCATCAAATGAATGTAGTTCAACAAATCTCAATTTTAAGTCCTTATTATTTGGGACATTTATATATACTTATTTTAAAATTCATATTAAAAAAAAGGTTATGTTAACAAGGTTTAACACTATTTAATAAAACGTTATGATTTTTTTTTTTTAATATTTAAATACTATTTTTTAATAAAACTAATAAATTAAAATTGAATATGAGTAATATTATGTTAAAAGGTTTAGAGAATTTTTTTTATACCAAAAAAATAATAACAATGTAATAGGTCTTTGACAATTAATAATAATAATAATAATAATAATAATAATAATAATCTTCTTATTAATTATTATTAAATAATATATAAGAATCATACTTATGACATCATCATTTTAATTTGAAATCTAATTAACCAATCAAAAGTCATAATTTAATTAAAATAAATTTTTAAATTGAGTAAAATTAGGGATTTGATAAGAGCATAAATTATGATTAATAATACAAATAACTATTTTAAAAATAAACATAGTAAACAAGATAATTAGTAAATAATATTACTAACATTATCTAAATAATATACTATTAATTAATTAATTAATTAGTTAATATTTTTATATAGGTTTTTTTTATTATTTTATATTGTTTGTTATATGAAGTACTTCAAATTTAATGTTACTAATTATATTTCACAAATTATACTTGCAATTATTTTAAAAAATATTTATAATATTATTGCATATCTTTTAAAATGACCCTTGTGTCAACACATGTGTAAAAATTAGTAATAATAGTAATAAATAAGCATCCAAATTGATGAAAAACCCCAATATCAAGCAAAAACCCTGAACGCGAACTTCCCTAGCCCAAAGCTCGTAATCTTCACCGTCTCCGGTGCTCCGGATAGCATCTATCCCGCCGGTGCGTCGGATAGCAACTTCTTAATCATTTATAGTTAACCCAAGGATTTAGTTATTATTTGCAAATGAATTTACAAATGCAGTGTATCAATCCATGGTTAAGTAACGTTAATTCGCCATCTCTTAATTACGTTTCTCCACAACGTCAGCTACGCGTTTCATCAGGTAGTTTTACTAATTCATGTTTCTTAATCGAGTTTAATAATTGTAATTTAATTGACTAATTTATCGAATAACTTGTGAAAATTGTGTAGCCTGCAAATGAGTCAAGCTTTTATCAAGTTCGTGTATAGAAACCGAGTTGAGTCTTGAGTAATATGTAGGTGTATAAATATGTATGTATATATTATACTTATATGTAATCTGGAATTTGTAAATGGTTATTTTGACAAATTATTATTGTTAGACTTTGCTAGAAGGTTTTTGATCAATGGCCACATGTTTTATTATAATTTTTATTTATTTTTGAATTTGAATGACTTGTGTTAGTGATTTTAATTATTAATCTTATATAGTTTGAGTAAAATATGTAGATTTATTCGAGGTTTGCCAGCCTAGCTTGAGAAATCTTGAATTCTTCTCGAGCTGAGATTGAGCATGCATAACTAAGGCTTGGCGTGACGTTTTCAAAGCTCTAGAATCCTGTCATTAGTTAGATGTAATTATATAAGAGCATTTTTATCATTTGAAATTTAGAAGAATATTTAATTAGTGGTGAAAAAAAATTATTGACATCTTTTTTAACTGTTAAAACTTAGATATTGCGTCATGAATGCTATAAATTGTTAGACGGAGTATTAAATATGCATATTATATTATTATGTCAAAGCAATAAAGTAATTTTACTTCATACGTAGTATTTGTTATTATGCTTGCAAATGAGTTTAATTCTCTAAGATATACATATATATATATCATATTTGTGCAATTTGAACATATCTCTAAGCGATATATATGCACTTCAGTGACTTAGTATTGAAGTAAAGTTTCTGCTTCAAATAAATTTTTTACTACTTAGGATATGTGTGTAATTTGTAACTTTTCGAATGGACAGGCAGATACGCTCATAGCATTCAGTTTTGGCGTGCAGCATGTGTTAGAGGAAGATGTTTCCGCAAGACGAATAACCTTGAACTTCGCAGAAGGCCTATTGTAAATTTAGAGAGACCTTTTTGTTTAAGTGTAGAGCATAATACACCAAAGTTCATACATGATCAGCGCTATAAAAGCCGTATGAGAATCAATGCAGCGTCTTCTGGGTCTTTAAGTAACGAACTTTTCTCACAAACCTCTGAAAATGAGTTTGAAGTTAGTTCATATGGTGATGAGAGTTTGCAGGAAAAGTTTAAATACGAAAACAGATTCCTTATCTTTGCTCGCTTTGGTTCATTTGTTAATAATGCCGCCGAATCTTTTTTCAAGAGTGAGATACGCAGGAGGTTATTTGTTACGGCTGCGCTACTTGTGATTAGTCGTGTAGGATATTTTATTCCTCTTCCTGGTTTTGATAGAAGATTGGTGCCAGAGAACTACCTTAGTTTTGTTTCGGGGTCAGTTGGTATGTTCTATGCTCCTTTCAGTCTCCTATTTCTGTTTGCAAAACATTAACCAAGTCACAGTTTCATGCTTTGGCCTTAATTAGAGGTGGGAATTTGTATCCATTTAACTGTGAGTTGGTGGATTTGGGTTATGTGATATATAGAACGATTTAAAAAATATTACTTAATAGGAAACAGGTCAAATGAGTCAAATAGGTTTGAAAGTTGCTCATTGTGACTATTTAACATATTGTTTGTTCTCATTATCTTTCTCTTTGCTCGAACCTTA
The DNA here is from genome assembly GCA_963921325.1 of Logfia minima. Lineage (NCBI taxonomy): Eukaryota > Viridiplantae > Streptophyta > Magnoliopsida > Asterales > Asteraceae > Logfia > Logfia minima. The sequence goes on from OY992765.1 coordinate 39,878,669, forward strand.
TAAGTTCATTGTCTTAAATGTCAGAGGAGCTTGGTGAGCTTGCACCCGAGCTTAAACTTTCCCTCTTTCAACTTGGAATCAGCCCCCAAATTGGAGCATCAATTGTTATGCAGGTAAAGCATTTCATACCCAGTGTAGTTAAAGGTGAGAAAGGCGCTCGCCTAGGCGCTGAGGCGAGGCGTTTTTAATGGAAGGCGCCTTTATATACCTCAGTCAAGGCGTTTTAGAGAGGCGGTCGCCTTTGTTAATTAGGTGACAGGAAACAAGGCGATCGCCTTTTGTAGATTTAGGGTTTTAATTCGTCTAACGGCTCTAATTTAAGTTCCCAGCGTCTTGTTTTTTGGTATTGACAAGATTGCCGCTTTATTAGAGTATTCTTTAAATCTTTTAGAACAATAAAAGATAAGTCTTTCAAGTAGAATTGTAGAACACACCTAAATGATGAACAAGATGAGGATTTAATGACTGATGATGTTGTGGATCTGGAAAGTGAGGAGGGTAGAGAAAATGGTAACTTGTAAGCTAGTGATTCTGGCTTATTATTAGAGTAGTAGACTTTTTAGACTATAAGATTTGTACTTTATTAGGACTTATTTCATTTAAAGCCTATCCATTTTGGTATTTCAGCTATAACACGACTAAAATTTGAAGATATTCATGTTTTATATCTTCATACTATGCCTTCGATCTTTATATCTAAGTTAGATTTAGCGATATACATTACTAGCATAAACTAACAGTTTAGTTCACTTGGGCGATCACCTTTTTTCACCTCTCTCCTTAGGCGAATACATAGACATGTCGCCTTGGCTTCGCTTTCGCCTTTAACTACCTTTTTCATACCATGGACTATAGGTGACAATTTCTACCCTTATGCTTATGAATGGTCGATTCGGGTTATGTTATATCTTTAATGGGTCAAAGAAGTATAATGAACAAATTTAGGGTATGTTTGGCAAAACTAGCTGTAGGCTGTAGTTGTAAGCTGTAGCTAGAAGTCGGAGCTTTTGTATAGAGCTGAAAGTTGTAGATTTTATTTTTATAAACTTGTTTGGTAGAGTAGTTGTCGCTGTATTTGTGAAATGTAAATTGACATAAAAGGACATTAGAAAAGATTAACTGATAAACATAATTAACAAAAAGCCAATCAATTTATAAGTTTTACTTATCATGACTTTAAAGAACATTATATAAACATGTAAAAAACAAGGCTTTAAAGATTGTTGTTATTTTATACATACATGACGTTGTGTAACTCAAATAAAATCAATTTACACGTACCCAGTAAACTAAGAATCGTATCTATTATATTTTTTTTTATTATTTATTTAAGATAAAAATTACAAATATCTCAAGATATCAAATCATTATCAATATGAACTAAATTCTATCCACTACGCTTGTTTTATTTATTTAAGATAAAAATTTCAAAGATCTTGAAAAAGATATCAAATTATTAATAAACTGTTAAAATGCTATTAAAAAAGCAACAAGTTTAGAAAAACCTCATAGTAAATTACATCGGTGATTATCACTTTATTTTTATGGGGGGCATTTGAGGTATTATTGTCACAAAATGTTAAAAGCTCCTGTAACTTTTCCAATGCTACTTCAAGTTTGATTTTCAGCTTTTACGAGCTTTTCGGTTACATTTAAAAGGTTCCAGTCATCTGTTCCAAACACAACTTTTATTGAAAGGATCTTTTAAATTTAAAAATGAAAAGCTTAAGGCTTCAAAAAGCTTGTCGCCAAACATGCCCTTGGTTTAAAAGCGGGTCACCGAAGTGTATTTTAATGCATTAAACCCCTTAATCATTTCATTATAAAAGCTAGATTATTATTTAAATACAGTATTTTGTTAATCATACTCCACAGGCTAACTATTTGTAAGAATTATGTAAGAAATTGAAATTTCTGACCATAAACCCGTTTCAGCCTACACCAAAAGCTTACCCATTATGCCCCACCACCCAAACCAAACGATCCACTCATTTTTTCATCTTTAGTGTGGATATATGTCAGCATCAATTGAGGTATGTTGATTATTTTATTTTGTTGGTTTAGAACTATGTATTATTCTGCGTGCTTCCATGGCACAGTACGACTTCTATAGTTAGCATCTCTAAACCTTGATCCATCTTTTAGATGTCATGGCATATGATGAAATGTCAACCGGAAAAGTTAGGTTTATATTATTAAGTATTACTGAATACACTTCGGATATATCTTTCTGGAAATGAACATTCAGAAAGATTACTGATGCAGCATATATATGCGTTTGGAGTATCATGATCAGGACATAAAAAGTAGTTACCTCTTTATTAACAATGAAAAAACAATTCAGGGTGCTTATAATTTGATTTGATTTGATTTCAGCCACACATAGCTGATTTGACTAAGCTTTAATGGTTTAACCGAAAACTGTATTTATAAGTGCTCCTCAGTCCTTATAACCATTTAACTGTATGGTTGATGTGTTTCTTGACTTGTTTGCATCGACATTGAACTTGATATCAGATCTAAGCTAATTAGAGTGATTTGGGATCAGGTACTGTGCTACGTTATTCCTTCGTTGGTTAAGTTGCGAAAAGAAGGATTGGATGCTAACGAGAAGATAAAGAGTTATATGTATGTTACCCTTGATAAGAAGACAGACATCTATCCTCTGATTAGTTATGTAGCTGTATACTGTTATATGGTTGTAGATTTTTAACAATCTGATGCATTTCGTACTTTATCCCAGATGGTGGATGTCTTTTGGATTTGCAATAGTAGAGGCACTGATCATTTCTTATTTTTCACTTTCGTATTCAATTTACGCAGCGACGGCCAGTCAAAGGTAATGTCTATTATTTCTACTTGGTATGGATGATAAAGGATTCTTCTTTTGTCTCTTTTCTACATGGAAATGCTTGTGAAGAACAGACCGAGTGTGACTAATACAGAAGGGTATTTCATTGTTCAGCAAGTTGCATGAAAAGTTAATGACCCTTGGTCAAATTTCTGGTTTGGGTAACACACTTTGTTTTCACTCAAAATAAGCTGCCATGGCATAATCAACTGGGTCAGGTTACCCACTACTCAAAATTGAATTTTTGAAAGTATGGGCGTTTTTGCCAGCGCAAACAAAGTGTTTTACCCAAATGGGAATCAGATTTACGTTCGTTACCCTTTTGGAATTATCCATTGTACTAGTATCATACGTAGAAATTCACCCATATTTAGATTTGATTTGTTTGGTACTGTTTTTGCAGGACGAAGCATGTCTTGCTGACGACGATGCTATTGGTCTCTGGTGCAATGACTACGACTTGGATCTGTGACAAAATATCAGACTCCGGTTTTGGTATTATTTTGTAATATTGGGCTCAGATGCCATCTTTAATTTGTTCATGATATCCCTAACTTGTATATCGGTCGCTGTAATCCAAGACATCAGCTGATTTGTTTGTAGGGTAAATAAGTGGTACCCATCAAGTTTACCATTGATGACGTGACCCTATAATATAGCATGATAGAAGAATAAATCAACTAAAAAGAATATTAAAAAATGTGACCCACCATCATGCTATATCATCATGGTGCATCATCACATGGTAAGCCTGATGGTATGTCTTAATGGGCGCCATGTGTTTATGCTTTAAACAATTTCTGAAAACTGTAAGCCGTTAGTCGTGGACTGGCCAAATAACTCACCATGGTTTTGCTTAATTCATTTGTTATTTGGGTCAATTTGTTGCCTCGGATTTGTAGGTATTACATCACTTTTCAGCTCTCTGATTTTCGATTGATGGTGCAGGTCATGGATCATCTTTGCTCATATGCATGAATATCTTGACTGGCTACATAGAAACACTACACAAAATGTTATCTCAGCTCTCAGGTAAGTAATATACAACATCTTTACTGCCCAACACCAAGCGTGTGCTGCTTCTTTGAGGGCCCCTTTTGTTTAGTCCTTTTCTTTCTTCCTCTATGACCCATTTGCACTGTTTTCTTTATGCTATTATTTTTATCTGTCTTATAAAAAATCCCCTATATGTTAAGATTGCACCTTGAACTCTCATTGACTATATAATTGGTTTGTGAAATAGCTTGAGATGTGACTTCTTGAAGTGGCAAATGCATTCATCTGTGCTCCATTAGTATAATCTTGTTCTATTCTGGCGCAGGCAGTTCTGTTGGATGGTGGCCTTATATACTTGCAGTGTCAGGTGTCTTCATTATTGTTACTATGTGGGCAGTTGTTGTAACACAGGGTTGTAGAAAAATCAAGCTACAATACTATGGCTTCAAACTTGCGTCTTCTACAAGGTGAATGACTTTTCTGTTCTATGCTTTCCAGATATTTTATGCATCATTAACACAAGTTATTCTTCTGTACACTAGAGCTGGCACAACCGCGGGGGGGGGGGGGGGGGGGGGGGGGGGGGGTAATGGGTAATTTCTGAAATGAATCGGGTCATGAAATAGTTTTTGTCCTTTATTTATGAACATTTATGTGTTGAACATGATTAACACATTTTATAGTATTCCAGTATGAATTCAAGGTTCTGAGTAAAATGATTTAGGAGGTTTTATGCATAAGAAACATACTTCGGGTGACTTTCAACTGTTTTGACCTATTTCTTTTTAGCTAGTTTATAGATTTTACCCACTAGAGATGAAAAACCTGAAGTGATCTAATCATACGTAGATAGGTCGTGAATGCCACCTTTGGTATATGTGTTTTTTATTTATAATTATCTTTAGAATGTTGGTGCCTTGTTCTGTTCCTTTTCTAGGTCTGTAGAATGTTACCAACACATTTTTATTTGTGATATAATATCTTTGACTTGAATACTATCGATTAATAATTTTCTAATTCTTTGTTCTGGACAGAGAAGACTCCCCTGTTACAGAGGTCGAGCAATATATCCCGTTTAATATTAATCCATCTGGAATTCAGCCTGTCCTTACTACCAGCTATCTGTTGGGGTTTCCTGCTATTGTGGCAAGGTTTGATAAACAACCGGTTTTAATGCTTTTCTTATTTTCTTTTCTATTCTGCGTTAATAGAAAATGCATGAAAGACTCAACTGTACGATGTTTGCATGTCTGCAAGAAACTATTTGAAGTAAGCCTTGATCATTCAGGCCTTCCCTCTAGTTTATATTAAATAACCAAAAGTACAACAAGCAATTTCATCCTTTCTTCAGAAAAAATGGTCAATTTAGGTTATATTTTATTTCCAACAGGTAAAATTTAGAAGTTTAGCCAAAAAGGAAGAGGGTCAAATACTTTCAAAGTAGGCTAACATTATTCTAAATTTAACAGTGTAAAACCTTCTATATTGCTTATTAGAGATATACTGGAACATTATTCTAATGATATTATTTTAATCATTTCAATGTAGTAGTTATTTATAAATATGAATCTACGAATTTAGAAAGAAAGACAAGAAAGTGGTGGCTTAATACGACCTGATCCAACTTGTGTTGACCCAACCCATATTCACTACCTTTAGCTGAAAGTGTCTAAATATTCTAACATCTTGACTGTGATCGGATATCTTCATACCTTATTACCTCCTAAATTGTATTTTGGTATTACAATTTGGCATGGATTGTTATTGGCAGCTTTTTTACTTCACGATTTTGGACAATTGTGAGAGAGGTTCTGAATCCGGAATCATCCCTTGGAGCACCACCATGGGTGTACTATACAATCTATGCATTCTTCGTTTTTGCTTTCAACATATTCGATATTGTAAGTAAAATATCTAACATTTCAAGTTTTTGATATCTTAGTTGTCATATGGAAACTACTCAGAGAACTATTGTGCAAATATTTGAGTTTATTTCCATCTTTAGCATTGAGATGGTTGGTACGACTGAGGCATTTCGCTAAGATGTAGAATAGTGGGAAAATTGGGCAGGCCAGGTGGTTGGTTGGATTGTGATGACCTGATAAACATTTTGGCCAGAATGTTGAATATTTTATATATTAGCATGTCAGTTCATTAATACTCTTATATCTTGGATGACATGATTTAAGAAGTTTTTTGAAGTAAAAATACACTGGGGGCGTCTTCCAATCCATTTTCCTTATAAGCTACCTATTTTATTTTACTCATTTGACCAGTTAGATACAAAACATAACCTGAATCGATATGTGATTATGTTCATTTTAGGCCAACATGCCGAAGGAAATTGCCGAGTACTTGAACAAAATGGGTGCAAGGATACCAAATGTAAAGCCCGGAAAGGCCACTATTGAATATTTGTCAAAGATTCAAGCTTCAACCCGTTTTTGGGGTATCTCTCTGTCCACAGTGTTTTCAGCTAAAATTGTGCAGTAATGTGATTAATCATTCTCTTGTGAACCTTTTCAGGTGGTTTGCTGTTAACTATATTGGCCACATCATCAACAATTCTTGATCATTATTTGCGCAAAAGGAATGATGGATTTTCGATAGGGTTTACATCTGTGCTCATCATCGTAAGTGAACCTTAACTATAGATTATTATCGCATAAAAATTCTGATACTTCCAGGTTGAACATTTGGTACAATTTATAGGTTGTGTCACTTCATTGGATGAAGATTGCAACACATGACTAAGCATATAGTTTTAGAAAACTGTAGTTATTGTCAAATACCAATAAAGTAGGACCCAAATCAATAATCATCGGTTTTTTGTTATAATCGACAGTGGAAGAATGGGTAAAAATTATTCCAGAAAGTTGTCAAATTATGAATTGTTACGATTTTCATTGAACATTTTTCAAAAGGAAATTGTTTTTAATTTTCATAGTATGGAGGGTTTGCTTCAGTTTTAGGTTAGGATTAATCTTCTCAGTTGTTTAAAGCGTTGATCCGCAGGCAGGTGTAATTCAGTTAAGAGGTGGTATAATGGCCGAGTTGGGTGGGTTGGCTAACGGTTCAAAGTGGGTAATATTTGTAGTGTTTGGGTTGGGTTGGGTTGAACCATAACACTTTGCATATGAATACCAAAATTATGTGATTTCTATAACAATCTAATTATTTTTTTTAATAAAATAAACTTTGGGCGACTTTTGACCCGTTCATTGTTAGCTATTTTTATTTACCCATTTGACCCTGAGAGATGAAACATTACCCAAATTGACCCAATCACAAGTAAATGGATCGAAATTTGCCACCTGATATATCATGTGGCTTCTCAGCTTTGTCGTCCAGCCCCATGAGCTTCCATTTAATAGGCTTTGAAAAACACCATAGCAAGCATGCTGCAGAATGCATATATTATTACCTCATAAGTTTGACTTTCAAACTTTTGGTCCAGGTGGGTTCGATCATTGAACTAAGAAGATCTTATCAAGCTTACAATGTAATGCCAAGTTTAAGCAAAGCTTTAAAAAGATACGGTGTATAACATCTTATGGAATATTTCCAGAAGCTTCAATTCAACCAGGGTACCACTAGCAACAACGCCATTCGAAAAAAAGTTGCAAAACTAAGAGATCTGCTAAACAGACCAACAAACAAGTAAATAGATAAAGTTTGGTCCTTTCTCTTAGTAGCAACGGCAGCAAGGAAGACTTCGTATATTGACTGTTTCTCTCGAGGCCCTACATTGCAGTTCTTCAGTTGATATGTTTCTGGGCGCCTCACTGGGTAAAAAGCTGTGGCTGGTTTCTGTGGCTGTTGAAAACCAGCTACCGATACAACTTTTTGTGAACATTATTCTTCTATTTTCTTAGGAATTTTTTATTATCTGAATTGTGTAGAAATGAGATGTGTGTTAAATTTGATGTCTTGGTAATATGGCAGTTTTGGATCAATTTATAAAATGTGAAGGTAGCATGTTATTTGTAGATATTTTTTTTGTTGAAAGAGTCAACTATGTTACTAAATTTAGGTAATACTGGATCACTTATATTTCTCTTTAGTTTGGTAAGTTACTAGACGCAAGTTGGCTCGGTAGATGTTAATTTGAGACTCTAGTCGTTGACTCATTTACCAATAAGTTTCGAGCTTTGAAGTAGATACATTACGTATTTGATTTGATATATGGTTAGGATGTGAGTGTGCTCTTGCGGCATAATATTTCTCGCCTTACGATGTGAATGAATTGAAGATGTCGGTAGATAACCTTCCTGCTTCTTGTGCTATAACAGTTCAGAGAGATCGACGATCTTCTATAAAAGTGCTTTTTGTGCGGAACGGAACTGGAAAGTAGAAATTTGATAAACCGAGCATACTCTTGCTCAGATCATTTTTTTAAATGGAAGAATGCATTTTCTATTTTTCACTTGTATTCAGATTTTTTTTGTTTATTTATTTATTTACAAAGAATTTCAAAGATCTATTTGATGTCTACAAAATTCTTGCAAACCTGAATTTTGTACAATGTTTGGGTATGATTTTAGAACTTGCAAGTTGTAACAATCAATTTTTACTAGTGAGATTGATATCGTCTCCTTTGTTATCTCTACCTTACAAAATTTATTACTAGATTGGACTCATATTTTAACTCAAAGTGCATCCACCGATTGAGGAGAAGTTTGCACTTAAACGCTCCGTATAAACTTAAATGCTCCGTATCTTTATAAGACCTCTCCCAATGGAAGAAGTTTCTTTCAAGCTTCTTCAACGTCACATCAGCACCACGTCAACACTTCATTAGAAAGACTGATCAAAGACTGAACCGTGCCAATAGAAAAAAGCTTCTTCAGAAAGATTGGACCCACCATTTATCAATAATATTTTTACTATACACATAAAGCAAAATAAAAAAACAATAAAATAAAGAAGATGGCCCACACTCATCCGTCTTTGGGCTTCTTCCGGATGATGGAAATGGAGGACGGAAGACGAAAGACGGGCAAAAGACGCCTGCTACCGGTGGAAGACGCAAAGGATGGGAAGAAGGACCGGAGGTTCTTCCTCCCGTTGGCACCAGTCTAAATGGCGTAGAATGTATCAAATATGGTTTAAATTTCACGAATATATGTGATTTAATTATCATTTTCTGATAATTAGCTTCATGTCAACTATAACAAAAGTTATTAGTCCCAGCTTAGTAATAAGCACTTCGAGTTCTCTTTTAAAAGGTCTCCATTTTAATTTTATTTATGTTTTATGAATATTTGATTATTTGTTCAAAGTAAACCATGTTTGATTGTTAACTATATAATTCTAACAATTAACTTAGAAGACATGCTATATCGTTGTTAATCGAAATAAGAAGGCACCAGATAAAATCAAGAAAATTGTGTAACAAAATATATATTTACAGGGCTTATTGTCTGTAAATACATTGAAGTTATCACGAAATCACTTTAAATAATCAATTTTCAAAATGTCTTATCGTGTGCATTGAAGTGACTAATCACTTCTTTTGTATGTTCATTAACTGGGTGCACCGTATTTGATGGTTGTTGCTGTTTACCATCGCATCACTATTGACAGTTTAATTTATTCATTATATACATTCTCAACGTGGAAGTTATAAACTTAATTTATTATATTATATTATTATATTTAATTAACATAGTTTTATGTTTTCCTTTAATAACTTTTTATATATGGTACTTGAAATAATTTTGAATAAATATTTATGATTAGTGTAATATTATCTACATTTCTGATATAAATTTTATCATCATATGATATTTATTTAACGGATGTATTTTTTAGTCTAGAAATCAACATTTTTTTATATCGAAAAGTAGATAAAAATAAACTGAACATAGTCGTATATTTGAATTAAGTAAAAAAAGTACATAAGAAAAGTTATTAGCAAAAAACACAATAATACGTTAATAGAACTATTTGAAAAACTATTCGTACAATAACTTGAATCATTATAAGGATTGCATAATTGTTACGATTAAACATATTGCCGAGACATTAGTTATAAGTATTTATCTTATCACTATACGGATTCGCCCATGCAACTGCAGATTCATACTTGGAATGAACCCACTGTGGGCTACTAGTTGGAAATGGTATACTCCTGTCAACGTCACTTTTATGTAATGGTTATTATTAACATACCCGATTGCAATAACTTCATGTTGATACCACACAGGTGGAGTAGAGCGAAGCGGGAAGTATGTTGTACTACCTGCCATGTCTATTACATGTAATGTCACATTGTAATTTGAAGCAATAAGAATTCCCATTTCAGACATAGTCATCCAATTCTTAAATGGCGCCTCTTTATGAAGATCAAATAAATTCAAGGAGTTGTAAATACGATCATAATATTCGTGGTAAAACATATAAACATATTCATTCTCGTACATGCTTAACTCGTCCATTAAACTTCTTCGAATCTTAGGCTAATCATTTTCATGAAGACTGCGACAGAGAGCTATCGATCGAAATCCACAATTTCCATCCGACATGACGTCTTGTATTTGGGTAATATAGGGATGAAAAAAATATGGAACTTGATAAATGTATTGATGTGAAAAATGATTTTGGTAATCGAAAGCATTTTGGTCAAAAATGGTGGTGCACTTGAACAACTATTTTTGCGGGGTTGTTGAGTTTGTGGAGTGGATCAACATAATATTTTCTAAACGAGGGACGATCACACATATTTTTCTTAGTGATAGGTTCACGAACAGAAGTTGACCATGGCGTGAGTATATCCTTTAACTTATTTAAAACATTACGCTTACCAGCATTTGATTGTTTTTGGTAATGTGATTTGAAAATATCGACCTCGGCTTCACAACCAAAATCTTCATCTATTAAAGATTTGCATGGTGATAAATCAAGCGTCCTCCAAAATTTATCAATCGATTCAAGTGGTATTGGTTCACCTGCATTAACATAAATTGCTTGTGCATGTGCACATGGTAAACCATGACTTGTCATCAGTTAACATCCACAGTTATCAACGTATAAACTAACTTCTTTAAACCGCTTAAATTCTTTTAACATTATTGTAAATGCATCATGCGAAACACGCACAAGTAAAAGTTGGAAATGTGGTATGTTGCATTTATGCAAAATGACAATTCTGCTCTTTTCAATATTTTCTTTAATTAATGTATATTATGACTCAATCACTTGATGAATTTATGTCACTCCCGTCCACAAATCTGCTTGTGATGACTCCAAATATTTTTTAACTTGGCATGCTGACTCTCCACTCTATTGGTATTGGTATTACCAAAGGTAAAAAATGAATCGATCCTAACAGATACAAACATTTCCTTATATGGTGTTAACCACACTTGATTTAAATATTTCATAATACATGAAATAAAATAAAATTTAAGTTAGTCCCATAAAAAGTGATTAAAACCTATAATGATTTTGAAATATATGTTAAATTAATACCTGAATATTGGAGTAAAAAGGTGTTCAATTGGTTCAAGTTGTTCATGTAGGCTTCCATTGTGTTAGATATAACTAGAGCATGCCATATTTTATTGAAAGATGACAAATCTTGTTGCGGACGTATTTTTCTCCTGCACTTTCTGAAAATAGCTTAATTGATGAGCCATCTACAAAGTAATCCCTTTGCATCTGGAAATTCATTGTTGCACGCATTCATTGCTGCTAACTCTCGATCTGTAACTATCACACGTGGGAACATGCATCCACCCAGTGTTGATTTCAAACAATTCAATGCCCATGTGTAGTCACATTCCTTTTCATTATTTAGAAACACAAATGCTACGCAAAATGTGTTGTTAGTGGTAGTTACACCAAAAATCTCGAGTAATGGCAATGTATACCTATTGGTTTTATAAGCAGCGTCCATCAACAACACATGTGGAAATGCACGCCATATCTCGAGTGATATTGGATGAGCAAAAAATATATTCTGAAGCTCATTCGTTGAGCTATCAGCAAGAATGTGATATACATAGTTGTTCTTTTCTAAAATGGATAACACAACTTGCATTTGAGTTTTTCCATCTTTCTCCTCCATCCGAAATTGTTGTCGATTATTGTATATAGTTTTCAAAGTAGACACATTATCTGGATTTTGCTTCTTCAATGTAGATAAAATATGTCGTGGTTTTACACTTTTTTCCGACATATCTTTCACTAGTTGAGCTTCTTTTTTAGATAATCAAGAAGCATATGCATGAGCTTTTACAAATAACGCAGGTGGGTGATTATGTCTTTCACATATCACCCTTAACGTCCCACAATCATCTTCTAGAAAAGATTTTCCTTCCAATTTAAATGGACAATTAATTTTTTTTTGCTCCCTGTGTTTCTTGTGCTGGGTTTTTTACATACGTAAATACCACCATGATCACATTGGAAGTTGATAGCTGAATTATTTTTCGATCTTTTAATTACAATCACAATGCCTTTTGAACGTCCCTTTGCTTGCACCCAATTTATTAGTTCTTCACGAGAAGTAAACACCTACAAAAATTACATTTATAAGAAACTTTTAAAACCTATTAGAACCTTACTCTTAACGTAATTACATATTCATACCCTGTCGGTTTCAAATTGCAGTTAGCCGTGAACGTTATGGTAAGACTCATTCTCATTTTCACTTTTATCCCATTCACTTATTTCGTCGATATCAATATTGCAGTCCTAAATAAAATACATAAAAACATAGATGAAATAAAAATTAAATATCTCAAAAAATACTAAAAAATAGTACCTCGTCGATTGAATCATCATCTGAGTGAATATATTCTCCCCAATTCATTTTGATTGTTTACGCTGTGTTGAGGATTGTAAAGAATTTTGAAGGTTGTGTTACGAATGAAGAATGCATCGGACTGTTTGTATATATACGAAAATTTCCACCGTCAGACATATTGATTGGTATGGACAAATGCATGTTGGCCAAAGTTGAAGGTATGTAAGAATACGCTTTTCGATGTAGAAAGTTGTCTTGATTCTCCCGTTTCTCCATATTCATGAATTAGAAATAAATATATATTATATTCAAATAGTTATATTAACGTATTATTGTGGCTTCCTAATAACTTTTCTTATATATTTTTTTGTATTAATTCAAATATATAACTATGATCAGTTTATTTTTATATACATTTTGATATAAAAAAATGTTGATTTCAAGACTAGAAATACATTCATTAAATAAATATCATATGATGATAAAATTTATGTCAGAATGTAATAATATTACACTAATCATAAATATATATTCATAATTATCTCAAGTATCATATATAAAAAGTTATTAAAAAAAAACATTAAACTACGTTAATTAAATATAATGATATTATATAATAAAATTAAGTGTTTGGTTCAGTAGGGTAGCCTCTCTTGTGAGGGAAGAGTTGGCAGCCTACCCACCAATCAAAATGTGAAACATGTCACCAAATATATTTTCCTTTCAACCCCTTCTATTTTTCATACAATCTATATTCTACCTTTTACTTGTTCTTCAATTACACATTCACCTCCACCCTCAGCCTACCCACCCCATCTGCCACCATCCGTCGCCAGCCACCACTGGCCGCCGTCGAAAATTTTATTTTTTTTTCCAATTTTTTTTTTTAAATTTTTTTTACCGTTTTCTTCGTTTTTCTTTACGTTTTTTTTGTTTTCTTTTGTGTTTTTTTTACATTTGTTTGTTTTTTCCGTTTTATTAACGTTTTTTCATTTTCTTTCCGTTTTTTTTTCGTTTTTTTATGTTTTATGTAACGTTTTTTTTTTCGTTTTCTTTACGTTTTGTTACGTTTTTGACCTTTTTTTTTACATTTTTTTCTCGGTTTTTTACGTTCTTTTAACGTTTTTATTTTGTTTTTCATTTCTTTTCGTTAAAAAACGCAAAAAATGAAAAAGAATAATAATGTAAGAAAAACAAAAAGAAAATGAAAAAACGAATAGAAATGAAAGAAAACGAAAAAACGAAAAGAAAACAAATAAAAACGTTAATAAAACGAAATAACGAATAAAAACGTAAAATTTTTTGTTTTGAAAGAAAACTTTTTAAAAGTATTTTTTGAAAAAGAAATTTATTTTCCCGACGACGGCTGGTGGCTGCTGGTTGCTGCTGGCAGCAGGTGGTAGGGGGAGGGGGGTGGAGGAGAAGTGGAAGGGAGGAAGGGAGATATTTAAAAAATGGAATGAGAGAAAAAGAAAGTTGGAAAAAGGTGGAAGGAGTGTAGATGAAAAATTTATGTTATGTTTTTACTTTAACTTCTAACCTAGTAGTTGTAGTTAATTACAAAAATGTCACAATTATTAACCATTGATTAAGAAATAGATGACCATGATTAATTGCTCACTTTTCTCCCCCTTGCTCCCCTTCTCTTTTGATCCCATTTCATAAAATAAACCTCCGTTCAATCTATCATATCAATCTCGTTGCGTCGTGTGTGGCTTGTAAAAAAAAACTTTTTACGCTATAAAAAAGAAAATCCCTATTTGACTCGGGTATGATGGCTTGTCCTTGTCACGTATTCGCCGCGTCAAATATAACTTACTTGGATACATTATTTACCGCTACATCGATTTTTACCCTTACAAAGACAAACTAGCGCTTTTCCATCTCATTCAGTACACTCGTGAACTTTGGTACTTTCACACACCCGCCAAAAGCTTTCCATAATAACGTTCATAAACCACGATTTCTTCACCGATTTTTGCTCGATTTCAGCTGGATTTCGTCATATGTGTGTACTGAGGTAAGTCTTTTCGGTAGTGTCGGTAAAATTTAGGGCTTTTTGTCCATTTATGAACAAGGTTTTTACTTTCAGAGTTGATGAACTTAAAAATCATGGAATCGGATTTTTAGTGTCATATCGATCTTATTTAATGTTTATATTTGTTTAAGTTAACTGTGACTCATGTCTTAAAAAAGTTGGGGTTTTTCGATGTTCATCAAAGTTGTTTACTTTGAAAGTTGATGAACACAAAAATGATGTAAACAGTTCTTGTTAATTGTTAATCGATCTAATTTCATGTTATTATTTGTTAACTTTAACTATATTATTACTTGTCTTAAATAATCTAGGGTTTTGTGACGATTTTTTAAAATTGTTCCGATTGCATGCCTGCATGAAATATGCGATATTGGTTATGTTAAATGAATCTATATTTGTTGGTTTTACTTGCAGAATGGCTAGAACCCGCTTGCTTTTCATGGTTTCGAGTTTGATCTCCATTTTGATGAGGCATTTATGTTCCTCCCATTTAGGTATGAAAACAATGTGGTGTTTCCTATTATTGTTTCTAAGTTGGACTATCAAGAGATATATGACTTTCTAGAAAATGAAACTGGGAACCCAATTGTGGGTTTCAAGTTACTGGGTATTATAGAGAGATGTAGTTGAAGGTGGCAATATAGGTCAATAAATTATTGAGAATCACCCTGAAGACATTGAATAGATGGAGGAACATGAAAATGAGGTAGAACATGTGGAGGAACAACACAATGAGGGTGAACACATTGTGGTTGAAGAGAATCAGGTTGAAGAGATTGAGTTTGGCCACATGGAAGTTGAAGATAATGAGGATGTAGATATATTGTTTTAGAAAAAATGGAGGTTGATGAGAATAAGTCTGAAGAGAATTTTGTTGCAAAACCTGATGTTAGAGATATGGATGTTGAAGACAATGTGGCACAACAAAATGAGGTTGAACATGAAAATCCTAATGAAAAGAATGTTGGTGAGAATGATGTGTTAGATAGTGGTCGTGATGAGGAAGATGAGTTCTTTGGTAAGGATGGTGATGATAGTGATAGTGCAAGTGAAACTTCATATGTGGATCATCTCTCAGAGGGAGAGGATGAGTTATTTGAGTTGAGGACTAGAAAAGCAAATGCTAGAAAGTTGCCAAAGAAACCTTCACAACCAAAGTTGATTGGTTTACAGTAAAGAAACAGGCAGACCACATAATTGCCTCTAATGTACTTGATGAACATGAAGAGTTAATGAGGAAGTTAGAAACTGGAGATGATGTTAATGAAGACCCATTTAAGTAAGTGGAAAAAGTTGAGAGGTACCCTGTACACGACCAACATAAATATTGGAGGCTTAAAGAACCTAAGGTAGGGGAAAGATATGAAAATCACAGACAATTTAAAGAGTGTTTAACATATTATGCCCTTGGAAATGATGAAAGCAAGGGAAACAAAGAAAGCTGAATAAGTATCCTGCTGCAATTAAAGGTGATGAACCTAAGTGCAGTTGGAGATGTTTTGGAAGAATAATGATAAATGAAGGTTTTTTCTAGGTTATATCCAAATGCTTGGAAAGATTAAGGCAGCTAACCTAAATGCCTGGAAATACTTGAAAGATAGGAATCCTAAATCTTGGTCTAGGGCATTCTTTGAGGTTGATAGAGGTTGTGACTTAGTGGAGAATGGGTTCAGTGAATGTTTCACCTCAGTGATAGTTAGAATTAGGAATAAACCAACTATAACAATACTCGAGGCTATAAGGGTTATTGTCATGGGGAGAATAGAGACAATGAGGAGGCTTTGTGTTAACTAGGAAGATGACATATCTCCATCTATACAAAAAAGACTTGAATGGTCTAAGGATCAACACATGTAATGGACTTTGACAAAAAATAAATAAAATTTTTAACTTCTTATTGTATTTTTACATGGATTGTTTATTGCTAACTTATTATTGTTTTTGTAGGTTCTTGCATGTCTTTTTTTGCAGGTGGAAGTGAGTATGAAGTGAGACAAGGAAATGGAGGTTTTAAGGCTGAAAGAAGTTACAAAGATTTGTAGTTGCAGAATGTGGTAGTTATCTAGATTTCCATGTCCACATGTAGTGGCTGTAATCTTCAAGTTAAAGGAAAGTACCGAAGATTATATCCCTGCATGTTTAGAAGTTAAAGAAAAGTACTGAAGATTATGTCCCTGCATGTTTAGAAAAGACATGTATTTGAAGGCTTATACAAACTATCATTAAGTAGTAGGTGGGATGTGTATTTGGGTACCAAACAACTTGAAAAAGCCATTGCCTCCACTGAAAAGGAGAATGCCTGGCAAGCCTAAGAAAAAAAAGGAGAAGGGCAACACATGAGGGAGGTTCTGGTACCAGGATTTCAAAGGATGGAGCAATAATGAGGTGTCAAAACTGCTATGAACTAGGACACGATAAAAAAGGGTGCAAAAATGAGACGAAGGAACCTCCACAAAACTAAAAAAGAAGGCTGCGAGGCTAAGTAAGAATTGTGGAAATGGTGGAACTAGTGGTGGCAATGGTGGAAATGGTGGTGCTAGTGGTGGTAATGTTGGAGGCAATAATAGTGGTGGTCAAAACATAAATGGTGGGAATGTAGGTGGCAATGTGAATGGTGGGAATGTGCATGTGACATGTAATGTTGCTGGTATTGTAGTTGGTGGGAATGTGAACATAGTTAGTAATGTAGGTGGAAATGTTGGTGGGGGGAATGTCAATGTAATGGGAACTACAGAGGTATTCATGGATGGTGGTTCAACTATTTCAATAGGTTGTCAAGTGGTTGATTGGGAGAAAACTAACAATGCAGATTCGGGTTAACAGGTTGGTGAGTTGTTTCTAGGAGGTACACATCCAAGATCTAGAGGTAGAGTAAAGATTGGTATATCAAGTTCAAGATGTGGAAATAAGTTGAAACGTACAAATTGTTATTTTTTTAATAAATCATGGGTTAATGTTATTTTTGTTAGCGTAATTTTAGATTAATTGCAAAGTAATTCATAGACCTGAAATGGTAATGGGTGGAAAAAATAAAATGCCTACTTGGTGGGCATGCAGGTATTTTTTCTGATCTGTTACTAGGAACAATTCATTAGTAGTGCATCTGGTATTGCACTTTCAGTTTGGCCAAAATGTATACCTATACCCAATTCAAAAGAGGTTGCTGCAAAAGAATCTGTTGCAAAGATTATGCAACTTGAAAGGGGAAAGGAGGCTGCAAATGTGGAGGTGGAAACCTAAGTCAGGACACCAAAGAAATCAAATCCGAAGAAGAAGCCCATCTACAACATGCTACCAAAAAGGAACAGAAGTGAAAGAATTCTTAGGCAGAAGTTGAGCTCTACATATGATGGTCCTAGAAGCACGTATGAGACAACATTTGAAGAAATGGAGAAGTAGTTGCAGTTGGAAGGTTGTATTTGTGGTTCACCATATATTGTTGATGATATGTAATCTATTAAACTGATCCAAGTATGTGCCACAAACAACCTAATTAGCATGTAAAGTCGTGAAACAATGTTTATTGTGTAGTTGTGTAAATGCCATGTGAATGGCATTATATATGCTTACAGGGATGTAAATGGCATGTTACTGGCAGAAGTATGCCTTTTTGTTAAGTTTTAGGTGTCATTTACATTTGTAACATTGAACTACATATGTAACAGTCAACTATGTTATTGGAATGTCAATGATCATCCTAAATGGTATGCTTTAACTTCTAAATTGCAGCCTTTAGTTGCATTTCCAGAATATCATTTTCTATAGTTAGTGTTATGTATGGATTAAATTGAAGAAATTTGCAGGTTGTCTTGATCTAGGTATTATATTTGCAAGTCTTGGTTATATTATGCAGGTCATATACATGTACATTCCAAAATAAGTTTCTATAATTACCAATTGTAACCAAGTTGTACAAGATACATTACAACATATGCAATACACTAAATCAACATTTGACTGCCAAAAAGCATACACCTACAGCTAACAACAATAGAATACCTAGTAGCATAACAACTAACTGTTGACTTTCTTTTAATTTTGACTTTGTTAAAGTCAACTCTTCAAATAATTTCTGCTTCTTCATCTTCAAAGCTTGAACACCATCAATGTCTTCAAAATGCTCTACATCAGTATTCATTTTCATGCTTTGCAAACACATTCCATACATTAACTCTTTGTAGTAGTCAGTTGGTAGCTCATCTACAAGAAAATGAATTTCATACACATTCCATACATCACAAAGCTTCTGTAAATTCTCTCTAAATCGACTATTTGGTGGCAAAAAAAGTTGATAACCGGCAACTCCAACCGGCTCACAATTGGCTGCTTATCCATAATGTGGGGGCATACCTGACTCACTCAGCGGTTGTGGCTATTGGGGTGCCAGGGCTTGAACCCCTGACCTTCTGCTTATTTGGTGGCAAAGATGTCCCCACCCATTACCAACTGAGCTACGCGCCATTGGCTCTCTAAATCGACTATTCTCTTCCCAAGTAAACCATCACAATCTCTTTTTGAAATATGACGAGGTTTGAGAGTATTTTTGGATCTTCACTTCGACTAACCAACCCGATTGCACAAAATAGTATAATAATTGGTCTTTTCAGCGGTAAGAGGCTTCTGGGACGACCTTTTACACACTCCAAATCCCATTTACTTTCCATAGTCCGCATAAAAATTAGTAACTTCTTCGATTGTGTCAAAAGTCAATCCAACTTTTGGTTCTTCAACCTTTTCATCATTTTAAACCCTTCTATTAGAGTTTTCTTGAGAGCATAAATCTTCATGACATCGCCCTTCATTTACTTTTTTCTAACAGTGATTTCATTTTCTAGTCCACTATAATCATCTCTCTTGTAAACATATTATTAAGTTAGCATGATTTAGATATACTTAAGAAAAAGAAACAATCCAGTCGCTTTTAAATGCAAAATATAGGTGTTTTAAGGAAAAAACATCTCTGGCAATTACTACAATGTCAATTGGCTACAAGTTTTATTGTGTAGACTAATCATTGAGAGTATTTACATCTATACTAAGTAATATATGTATTTTTATTTCCATTAGAGAAGTAATTAAATCCAATGATAAATCCTCATCATGTAAAGGAGAATGATTGATCTAACAGAGAAGGTTGTTCTGATGGAGAAGATACGTATGAAGATTGACTCATCTCGATGGATTCAATCAAGTTGAAAAGAAACAATTGCAATGTTGTAGAACAAGAAGTTTAGGTGTTGGGTTGATTCATGAGATATATGTACATAAGATTGGAGAGAGAGAAAGATAATAAATTAAAATAAATTAAGAGAATACTTTAACCATAAATTTTTTATAAAAGAATATTCACAAACCGACATGAACCAATAATGTAAAGAGAGGAAAGCAAGAGAGACACAATCTTAAATTGTGATTGGTGCATCTCTTCATCCAGATCATTTTGTAAACTTTCTTTTGTGAAATATTTGTGGCTCTAGTATTGCTCTAATTAACTTAATTCAAGGTTAAATATTAGTATTAATATAATGTGAAGGTACACGTCAGGACCACGTCAGTTTGTAGCAAATTATTTCTATGTATAGCATTTCTCCAAATTTTATTATCCCCGATGAATTATCAATTTGATATTTTTAATGAAAAATTATAGGCTTACCAAAATTAAATAAAAACCTTTATAAAATGATTTGACTTCTTTGACGAGAGAGTAATATGAAAGACAAAGAAACACATGATATGATTGGTTTGTCTTGGTTGACACATATTTTGTGAACGTCTATTTGTAAACTCTTTGTAACTTTATCATCCTCTTCTTTAATTATGAGTAGGATCGGTCCATTAATTTTGAGACCTGTGTGAAAAATAAAAATAGGCCTCTAATTTCTTTTTTTATAAGTAAAAATTTATTATAATTATGATAAGTTGATAATTGTTACAAAAGTAATTAAAATAAAGGAAAGAGACGCGTTTCAAGTCATGGTGAAAGTTTATACTTAATATTACTTAAAAATATACATTTTTAACGTACTAGCGTCGAATTCCCGCGCACAGCAGCGAGTGAAGATTTCACATGTTGATATTGACAGACAAATGTTTAATGGTATATGAATGCAATAATAATTGATACTTCTTTAATAAAAGTAATTTTTTATAATAGTTTATATTATTGTAATTATAAATTCAATATTATAACATAAAAGAAGAAAGAAGATATCTAAATGTATTATATGAAATATAATATTAATTGAATGATTTATGTAGGAAATAAGTGAAAGGATAAAATGGTAATTTTTGATATTATTTTTTTAAATATTAAAAAAAAGAATATTAAATAGTTAATAAGAATTATAGATATATTATGTTAAATTTCGGCCCCATTTATTTTGGGCCGGTCCTCATTACGAGTCACAAACTTAACCAAGTATTTTACACGCTTCTTGCCATTTTTTCAAAATTGGAAGCTATCTATACTCAAAATGCCAGGAACAATGGAAGAATTAGGCAGCTCGGAGATTGAATTCACCGATCTCGAGATTTCATCGGACTCAATCGACAGTTCTGTGATGTTTCATCTCGTAATTGACATCCTAGGGTTTATTCTTTTCATGCATCAACAAATCCCTTCGTAAGCTCCATTTTAATTACAAGATTCATTAACAAGTTAATATCACGCACATATAATATACAGGAATGTATGTACACCTGTATATATTAATTCAGTATATTCACATTCATCATCATGTATTCTGCGAAATTGTTCATTTTCATTTTTCTACTAATGTTTAAGATATATGAATGTGAATTCAGTGAAGTTGTCGACTTTATCTGTGTATATCATGTGTTCTTACTGGATCCTCACCATGTATATGCATTTGTGTGAGAATTCATGTACTGAGACTTGTATATTGGACACATTAAGGGAGATTATTTTCTCCGATTCAATGTCTATTTTGCGAATTAACCTTACTCTAGTTTGTTATGGTGTGAATTTCATCTTGTTAAATGTTAGATAGTGAGTTCACAAATTAACTGTTGAAGATATATCTCATTTGTATCTTAGAAACAGGTATTATGTAGAGTGTTAACTGAATTATAATGTTTAAGGCGTAGAATTTGAGGTGTGGACTAGAAATAGAAAGTCTTTACTGAAAGATAACGGTTTGTTTTGAGTTATAAGGAATTCTTCTTTTGCTTGATTGAAGCTGTTTGATGTAAAATCATGATGGTTCTTGTTTTGGTTTATTTTATAGAATTACTACTACATTTATTTCATTTGTTATTTTGTATAAATACAATCCTTATTTCCTATCAAACCTGTAATGCTTTTGTTATGAATGCTAGAAATGGTGAACCTGCATACCGTTTTTCTTTCCAGGATCTTACAAGATGTAAGTCTTGAGTTTGATGCACTCAATACGGAGTATAAAGATTTGGTATGTTAAGCTTGTCAGAAATGCTAAAGATATTTGTGATTTCAGTGTTGGAGATTTGATAAGATTTAAGTTTCAGGAATTTGTTCTTGCACAAAATGCAATGAAAGCGTCTCAACTTAGAGTTGAAATGGGAAGAAAGAGACAAGTGAAACATAGCATAAGAAGATTAGAAAAGCTGATGAAGACTGTTGCTAGTACCCAATCTGCTCTCCAAATGGTCTTCAGTGAAATTCCACACGTTGAGGCTGTCATTTTGGTTCTTGGAGCTAGTCCAGTTAGGCCCAGACATGTATATGAGTTGTGCTTTTCACATGGACAGAGTGTTGTCTCTGATGCTTGTGATTTCACCAGAAGTAGAGCAGCTGAAGGGATTTCAAGAAAGGTTCTCTCTGTTCCTCGTATTCCCACTAGAGGTGACAAAATGGGTGGGTCAAGTGGGTTGGGTAACGGATTGGATTGGGTTGGGTCGGGCGGTTGAATCTATCAGCCTAACCCGTTTCACCTGTTAGTGATAAAACATCACCAAATCAGTCCATTTATAGGTAATTAATTCAAATTGCTACCTTTAATACCCATTTGCAACCATTCTATGAGCTAATATTTAACCTTTGCAACAGGTTATCAGGACACTGGTATCAAAAGGCGCTGGATCTGATTCGTATGCAGGTATTATTTGATCAGCTGCAAAACTTATGTCATAAAAAAACATGACTTTCTTGTAAATGAGAGTTAAAAGTCAAAACAATATTGAAGCTGTGCAAATTTATAGGCCCTTCGAAGTTGTTCCTGTTGGTCAAAGCTCCTTCATCTTTCAGCATGCCTCTGCATTTTCTTCCCAAGCGTGATTTTAGGTACAACAAAAAGGTAATATGTTATTATTAGCACATGTGAATTATGACCCAGACCAAGTTGATGGCTTGAAAGACCTTCACTAAATCAAGTATTGTTATCACAACCATCTTGCTTTTGGAACATTGAGACTGTTAAAAATATCTCCTTAATTATGCTTCTTAGAAACTTCACTGATCATCTACATATAAAAATCTTGTCAGTGTTCTCTCGCATTAGCCTTTCAACTTTTTCCTCTAAAATGACTGTTGTTTCATATGTTTTGTGAATCTTTCAGAATATTAGTGGACCCATATAATTTATATAAATAGAAATATAGGAAATACTGATGAATTACAACATTTGTCCTGCTTTTGAGAGTCGGCAATCTCCAGATGATTTAAGCAAAGCCTTTTGGGCTATATTACAGTTTGTTTGCTGGTTCATCTTTGTTGCAGGAATTATATTGTTCTTATAAGTAAATTATATTATTTTTACATGGTTCTGATTGTGTAAGATAGATACCTTCTACTGAAAGTGTTCTTTATTTGCAGATAGTGCCTATGAGATTACGAATCAAGTGTAGAAATCAAGATCAAGTGGTTCATCCTCTAAATTGTGTCCCTCAGCCTGCAAACGCTAACAACGCATTGAATTCTACTTCAAATGATTACATCTGGTAATACTTTTTTTAAATTGATGCTTGACGTAGACCTTGTGATCTTAGGTTGGTTGTTATAAGAAATTAGCGCATTCTTATTTTAATTCCACAACCTGCTTAGCTTGTCCATTTGTGGATACAAATTGTTTACATTTGTGTAATATACTAGTATTTTTTATCTTTGTTCACTCTTGTATCTTACCTGCAAAGTCATCAAGGGGGTCGGAAAGAGCTCTGATTTTCGACCTGATACTTAGTAATTGGGCCGTGTGACCGATAGTTCACCATCCTAATGCAATATTTTGCATGACATATAGAGGTGGCAAATTGGCAGGTTGGGTAATGGGGCGAAACCGGTTTGGTCAAAGCAGGTAACGTTGTGAGTGTGGGACCGTGGGATCGGTTGGGGCCGGCTCACAAACTTCATTTTCTCATTACCTTTTTAAATATTTGATAAATTAGGGCCACAGATTTTTCAAAACGGAGATGGCATGGAAAGACTTTCGTGAGAAGAGATGGTAGCCACTAGGGTTGGGGTCAACCGTGAAGGCTCCTTATAGAAGAAAGGGAGTGAAGGATGATGCACAATTTAAAAAAAAAAAATTGATGCATTCAATTCTTTGAATTTCTTTTTTGGGTGCATTGTTGAACCCGCCCATGATGTACTAGCTTTTTCTATGCATCAAAGAGTAGTAAAAAAGTTGTATCATCTTTGACTCTTGATCGTAGCCATTATTACTATCTTAAATATGATTACAAAAACTATATTACTACAATAACAAAATGTTTTTAATAAAACAGTTTTAGGAGGTTTCATGCAGTTTGAATACATCTTGTTCGACCTTTGGCCCATTTGGTCCCCTCCTCTTTTTGATGATAATCAACGTAATTGCGTCTCGTTACTAACCCTATATGAAAAAACGTTTGTGTTAACTTTGGAAGATGGTAATCAGTTTTTATAAAGCTTTTTTCTATATCATCTATTACAGGTTTCAGTGTCGGCATGTTATCAAGGGTTTGGCTTGCAAGACATCACCCGAAGAATGAACTATACAATAACAGAAGTTGGTGTTTGTTGCCCAGATAACGAGCATAAGCCGACTTGTTGTAACAAACATGGTTGGTGGCCTATAACAGATCAGACGCTATCATTTGGCTTCAAAACAGTTGGGAACGGTAAAGTCAAAAGGCTGATGGCGCTGTTCGAAGTTGAGGGTTGCTAGGATGAGCTTCACGTGTCTATATTGTACCATCGTAGCATGATATCAGCTTAAGTAAATCTATTTTGGTTGTAGACTTCAAAATCTCGGTATAACAATGCCTAAGTATTTAGACTTGTGTTTTGCAATGAAGGGAATATTTTAAAAGATCCCTCTAACGTCAAAAAATATTCTACTGCCTTATTAAGGTACAGCTATGCAGTATTTGTGAAATAGATAGATATGTTTGTGTTTTTCAAGATTACTATTATCACATATATAATCAAGTAATCAGATAGTTACTTGCCACTATTATTTTACTAAAACACATGACCCATGGGAAAAAAATTGATATATACATATAACCTAGGAATATAGAAACCCTAGGAAAAAGAATAACATTTATAAGAGATAAATTAAGTGAATGGTGTGCCGATGCAATACTAGCCAAAAGTCCAAAACCACTTGAGGATTAAAGAAAAGCATATCTTTATGTTATGATAACACTAAGATGCTTATAATGATTATAATGATAAGATGTAACAGTTCATACTATTATGGAAAGATTAAAAGAAAATACAAATGAGAAGTCAATATCAAAAGAGATATTTTAAAAAGAGAAAAACTAGATATTATAAGAAAAAAGGTTTTGGGCAAACATATAAACCAACTTACAAAAGGAAACAAAAGCCTAAAGAATGCCAATGTTATTTTTGCAAAGAAATAGGTCATTATGCTAATAAATGTCCAAAAAATTTAATAAAAATATTAAGATATTTGAAATACATGAAGATATTGAAAAAATGATTGATGAAGGAGACTTCATCCAAACGCATGACTTTCAAAATGTATATTCTGACAAAAGCATATTTATATTAACAGACACTGAATATGCATCATCTGAAGATGACTAACTTAGAGATAATCAACAAGTTGTAATATAGAAAGTCTAATGGTAGATGATCGAAATGAACAAAATGGAAAATATAAACAAGAAATTTTAATAAATAAGAAAAAGTTAATACAAATACAACATGAACACTTTTCCTTATCTAATTATTCTAGAATTAAATTAAACACTCTACAAAAATTAGGAATAAGACCTAGAAGCCATCATTTATTTTATGGATTAAATGTCCAAGAAAGGGCATTAGATAAAAATGTAAATTGTAACAAAGTAATGATACATTTTTTATGTAGAAAAGATATACAAGACAAGTTACAAAAAAAAGAAAGAAGGCTGATATAACATATACTTTAGGATGGATAGATATAAGAGCTATACAAATAATAAAATCAACCTTTAAAGAAGGAATAGATACTCCCATAGAATTGGTTATAATGGATAATAGAATTCAAAATAGGGA
Source organism: Logfia minima (assembly GCA_963921325.1). Taxonomy (NCBI): domain Eukaryota; kingdom Viridiplantae; phylum Streptophyta; class Magnoliopsida; order Asterales; family Asteraceae; genus Logfia; species Logfia minima. The sequence goes on from OY992765.1 coordinate 39,904,791, forward strand.
AGAAGCAGGTCTAGGAATTCTTAGAGGAAACCTGTAATATGGTAAATTGAAATTTAATATTTACCCACGAATTTCTTATCATAAACAAAATAAAGATTTTGATAGAACTCTAAGACTATTACAAGATTTTAAAAGGAAACATTTCTGTAAGAAAATAATAAACCTTATTCTATGACATATGTTATTTCTTATACTATATCAAATACGCATCACTCCGATTGTTTTACCATAAAAAATACCATAGATTTCTCTTACTTATTTAATGAAGTATGTCATAGAAGAAATAGAATCAAGACCCTTAGATCTAAATTTACAAGATAAACCTTTATTAACAAGCCAAATTATGCCTAGATTATCAATAAAGGTGTTTTAAACGACCCTTTAAAAAGGTTGACTAGCTCAAATAGATCTGAATCAATGATAACAGCTAAAGTAGATAAATTGAGAAATTACCAAGTTCAAGGAGAATATTATAATGGGATAAAATCCTCATTGGTTAATAGATACAGAAGCAAATGCAAATTATATAAGTCATAAGTCGCGCTCACCGAAAAAGTTTTAATTAGATGCGCCTCATCAATATACTAACTTTAATGGAGAATTACATGAAATAAATGAAGCAATAGAAACAATGTTAACATTTGGACATTAGAAATTAACATGAAGGTGAAAAATGAGACATTAGAAATTATGTTAGGATTAACATGTCTAGAAGATGTTAAACCCTATCGTATAACATCTTATGAATTAAAAATAACCTTCAATAGTTTAATGATATACATACCTAAATGAAAAGTCCACTTAGTATTTATATACCTATAGGAATTACTTATAAAGATTATAGGATTGAATATTTTGCTGCTTACATAGTTAATGGTGCTGAAGCATGCATATGTAAATCAAATTGTTTCCCGAAAGAATACCACCAAGAGTTAGAACCTCATATAGGAAGGGGAATATCCATTGCCATAAATAAAAAGGATAAAGGCATTAGAGCACCAATAATACTATTAGGGTCGTAAATGATTAAATGCCATCCTTTTTATTTTTATGATATATTATCATCTCATGTTTTATTAGGAAATAACTTCCAACAAACTTTTAATAAAGCAGTATTCGATTTTGTATCATATCAAGTAAGCTTTTAAAACACCATGTTACAACTAAATACTAGTCAAAAGACTCAAAAGAGCACATGGGAAACATAGACCGATAATATTTAAACCCCGCACAGCATAGCATGGTGATTTAGCTATAAAGAAAAACCGATATTCCCTAGAGGAACATCCTTGTTAAAATACCAAGGCATTCTAGATTGTCAAGTCAGTTTAAGAAAATAAGACTCATATATAGAAGATATCAGGGAAAGATTAACGAAATGTTATACATATAATCCACAATAGTTTTAGGACAAAAATCATATAACATCTAAATTAGAAATGAAAGATAAAAACAAAGAAATAAGAGTTAAACCTACGAGGTATAACCCTGAAGATCATAATAAGATTTTAAATCAAATTAGAGAATTATTAGATCTTAAGTTAATTAGATTAAGCAATAGTCTCCATAGTTCACCTACCTTGATGGTTATAAAACATGCAGAAGTGGCTAGAGGTAAAGCTAGAATACTGATAAATTATAACAAATTGAATGATAATACTGTTGTTGATGGATGCTTTTTACCACATAAAAGCAGATTTTGGCAAATTAAAATGCATCCAAATAGTATTACATATACATCATTTTATACTCTTCAAGGACAATATGAATGGCTTGTTATGCCCTTTAGATTAAAAAATGCCCCACAAATATTTCAGAGAAAAACATATAGTATTTTTAAAGATTATGATTTTATTTTTGTTTATGTTGATGATATATTAATGTCTAATGATATCCGGTCACACTCAAAACATTTAGGCATTTTTGTAGATTTATGTGAAAAAAATGGATTAGCTTTATCATAATAGAAAAGAAAATGGTTATAGAATTTCTAGGAATGAAAATTGATGGTAAAGGACTAGAACTCCAAAGCCATATTTTAATAAAAAAAAAAAAAAATTGGCTTTTCCAAACAGATTAAAGGATAAAAAACAAGTTCAAAATTTTCTTGGAATACTTAATTATGCTTATGATTTTATTCAAAATCTAGCATTATTGAGGAAACATTTCCAAGATTTAGCAGAAAAGGATAAAAATTTTCAATTTTGATAACAACCTAGAAAATCAAGTAAAATAGATAAACGAGTATTATAAGAATCTACCTAAATTAGAATTACCAAAAGAAGATGATAATGAAATTTTTGAAAACGATGCTTCTGAAAACCATTGGAGTGAGGCCTTAAGAAGATTGATTATAGTTCAGAAAAAATTAAGATAGGAGAAAGTATATGTAGATGTTGCTCTGGAACCTTTGCAGATACCCAAACTAGATACAATGAAAAATAATTATTAGCTGTTGTAAAAAGTTGTCAAAGATTATATTACTTTTTGTTACCAAGAAATTTTTGTTAAGAACTAATAATACGCAAGTAAAAGTTTTTATTAGAAATAATTTTCCCTCTAAACCCGATTTTAAAAGATCAATCAAATGACAAACTCTTTTATCTTAATATAATTTTGATATTGAGATTATTAAAACTAACAAAAATGTTTTAGCAGATTTCTTAACCAGAGATGGCAAAGATAATTCGGGAGGTTAACAGATTACTTCCTCTAATGATGAAGTTGATGGAGATGGAACTGATAGAAACAAATCAACGACATTGTTTCCAATATTATTGATATTGCCAAACTCCCCAAAAATATAGGGCAAGTTAAATATTAGCATTCAACATGTTGCATGTTGATAGGGACTATATTATAAAACTGATTGCAGTATAATTAAAGCTTTGATAAAAGAAGAAACGGAAAAAATGGATATTGGTTCTTCTTCAAGAATAAATATCTCTTCTTCTTCATCAAAAGAAACAATGTAGATCAACTCCTAGATAAGAGAATTTTAACAAAACTGGAGAATCTTTTTCTTTCATACCACATTCCGAAAAAACAATGTTTAAAGATAAAAAATGATTTTCGAAAAACCTATGCCACTAAATTTTATTGAAAGACGGTTTTATGATGAAATAATTATATAATCTTTGTGAAACTGATTATAGATATATAGTTTTTCCGGAGTTTACTCCAGACTTAACTATCTACAAAGTTCATCTCCCTAGGAAATCGAGTAGTGGTATGATTTTGAATCCATAAATTCGATATACCTTACTTCTCTAAATTTTCTAGAGATTTCCCAACTACCATTTTGTATAGGAGAAGGATTTAAAGATTGTTATTTAAAAAATCCAACTATCTCACCTAGAGATATTTTAGTTTTGAAATTCCTCATAGCGGGCCAGATTTTCATGAAGAACAAACATATCCTACTTACCGTTTCATACACTTGGAAAAATCTGAACATTTTACTATTTCTTTCCCAACAAATAGAAAAGAATTTCAAAGATATTGTCTAAGTGACGTTCATTTTAGAAGAGCAAACGGTATTAGAACAGTTCTCCAAGGAATGGAGGCAAATTTTAAAAGAGAATTCCACACTTACAATGGAAAGAAAAGCTTCAATCATGATATCTCATGTAAAAATCAGACCCAATGCAGCTTCAAATTTTATAAAAGGTAATATATATATATATATATATGTACTATGATTAAGAACCGAATTACCTTTCAAATCTGAATATGCACTGGAATGAGGGAATCTCTTGGCTCTTGCAGTGAACTTATGAACATGAACTGAAATTGTAACAATTAAGGTAGTAGTTTTCTTTGATTAAGCTTTGATTTAGTCGAGTGACAGTACTGTATTTCTAAAAATGTATGAGTATGCACTGAAATTGAGATGACTTGTTTTCTATCATTAAGCAAAATGCTACGATGAAGCTTTGGGTTGGTTGGTTATGCGGTTGGGGTTAATATGGGTTGGTTTTGGTGACCTGGGAACACATTTGGTCCAACTTGTTTAAAATTAATAATTATTAATTTCATTATAAAATAATTGATCCAACTTTTTTAAATAAAGTAACCGACTCATTTTCACATAAAGAGGTTAAAATTGCCCTATCTAGTTTGTAGTTGTCAGTTAACAATGTTTATGTATCACCACTAGAGATTCTAGTTAAAAATCGGTGACATAAGTTGCAGTATTTGCTAATGTATATTTAGTCAAGGCATACATAACTATTAGTATCTTAAAGGACCGCATAATTCTTCTTGGTGGGCTTTGCTTCATTCACAGTCTAAATAAAGATCGTTCTTGTTGTTTTACCTGAAGATTTGTTCACTGATATATTCTATATGTAGATATACAAGACATGACAAACGCTCTAAATTGCCTGGGTGGATTCTGTCTCATTTGCTTGATGCTCAGCTGAACTTGAGTACAGATATGGTAGTACATCTTCCAGCTTTTTACTTAAGATTTAAGGTTGTTTAAAGTTGCATTATTTTTGTAGCAATTTAGTTTTTATAATCATATTTTGCACATTTAGATTAAATATGCCAAAAAGTATATAATGGGTCTACCCAACGCGACCTGATCCGTTTCATCCTGCTCTAAAATTTACACCTTTGACCCAAACCTGTTTTTGCACTTGCAGTTTTTGAGAAAGATGGCGCAACCGTATGATAAAACTGGTGATGGTGGTAAGAAACTCTTCTTTCACAAGAAGACTTGGAGAAGATGAATGGCATTGAAGGAAAGGTGTTTTGAAGTTCGGAAAAATGAACAGATCAAAGATATAGAATAGTTAAACTAGAAGATTGTGCTAGTGTGTGGTATGATAGTCATCTTAAATTTTATCAAGTACTTGTTTCTAGCTTTGAAATACTTTTGTCTCATGGAGATCATTTACGGAATCATATCTATTTAATCTTGCTATTCATAAACTCCAACGAAGTCTTTCAAGAATCTAAAGTTAACCGACCCGGAACAACTTGTATTAGAAAATCTGGCCTAAAACATGGCTCATGCTTAATTTAGATTCTTTTCCAACTTATCTAGTTATATGTACTAAAAGCAGTACTCAGATGCAGACTATTGGCAACTAGATCATCCAATTTCAAATACATGTTCAGGCTTACTATATATGATATCAGGTTGCTCACCCACAATGATATCCCATAGCAAAAGAGCATGTTGCATAAAGGCTGATTTTGACACAAGTTAGGGTGCCTCATTTTGATTTAGAGTACATTCATCTTCCATAATACCTTCAATCTTCCTTACGTGTACCCGCATAGAGACGTGAAAAGTCCTGTAGTGCACCATCCCCTTTTATCATTTATGTTTTTTCTCCTTTCACGTCAACTTGATAAATGATGCAATATCTCCAATAAATCGTCAGCTAGAAAATATGAAAGATTGATACCATATATTACACATGAATAAATTGCAGTTCACCCCAACACAAGTCATGGGCCAAATCCTTACTTTTTTGTAACATGGTCGTTCATGAACAAGAATTAGCAAATTTAAATCACTACACGAGATTTAGTATGTGTATGTATGGGAAACAAGTGTTAGGTATACGCAATCAACATCCTCACAAGCCACTCTGTATATACAATAGAGATGGTTATTAAAACACAATTATGTTTTAATGAGTCATTTTGTTTGTTTTAGCTCAATGGGTAATATAAAATTTTTTTGGCTAAGAAGTGCAGGGGTCAAATACATCGGACGAGTTATCATATTTTTATTTGGAACTCCGGGTTTTCCTTTCACATCAAGAAAGTTGGCTCCTGTGGGATTTACCTGGTTACCCTAAAAAGAAAGGAGTCAAACTAGGATAACATATAGATGCAGATACTCAAAGATAAAATGAAAGGGAAGTCATTAAAAATTTAAACATTTTTTATGGATAGGATAACATACAAATGCAAGTATTCAAAGATAAAATGAAGCTGAAGACATTAAACTTTTTTGATGGAACTAAAAAGAGATGACAAGAGCCAAATGTCCACTTTCACACTTACCCGTGATCCATATCTCATTAAATGGACTTGTATATAAATAAGTGTATGTCCCCTAACCTATATTTCCTGCATAAGAAGTATCACACTAGACCAAGAGAAGGGGGTAAAAGAGTGAAAATAAACAATCAACCATGAGTACCACAATAGATTTACATTTCCTACAGAAACGGAACTTTTCCTAGCCACAACAATAATAAGCTTAGCAAGAAAAATCTCATTCGTAGCTTCAAGGTTGGATTCGCATTAGTAATGTATCTCATTCATATCAAACTAATTTACCAGATAAAACCACCTGCTTTCATTTATAGGCTAATTGCATAAAAAGATAAGTGACTTTGGTCTAATATGTGTTTTCGGATAAGAAACTTACTTTAGGCCAAAAAACCTTCAAAAAGTTTCAAAGATTTCGATTTAACAATTAGTTTCATGCACCATAAGAGAGGAAACGAAAATAAAAATCAACATGATCAAAATTACCAACCCATTAGCTGTCATGTCATCATTGTGAAGGTTGTGACCTTGTAAAATATTGAAACTTTAATGGTTCGTTCCGGCCTATAAAAAGTTGGTTACCTAAAATAGAAATTGAACCAAAGTTGGGTACCTGTACCTGTTTGTGCAACTACCCCTTCATTAAGAGCTGTCTGCACTAAATATCGATTTTTTTAGCTGCAAAAATCATAAAGTCTCCTCTAAACTAAATTAATTCACATAAGCATATAAGTTGCAGTTGAATTTTGCAAGTGGGAACCCTGGCATGCAAATTCGGATTTTGTAATCCTTGGTAAAAATTTCAACAGATAGCAGAGCTGATCACGAGCTTGCATCGATCATTCAGTCACTTCAAGCATGTCTTAGATCACCATTACAGGTCTACAACTAGTTCATGAGTTATGATTAAGGTTAATTGCATATAATATCATCCTACTTTTACCCTTTTAAAGTTTATAGCAACATGTTTTTCTCCTTATCAGTAATAGCAACCTACTTTTGATGTTCTGCCGTTTATTGCAACCAGTAACCCGTTTAACACATATAGAACTAAACCAAAATATATATTGAAGAAACTTAAGGCCAAAACCATAATCAAACCAAATGTTCTTACTCCATATTAACTTCTCTCTTATACTTATTCAAGCGAGTGACTTATTTTGTTGATTTGTGTCCGCAGCCATCAACAATGCTGCTAGAAGCAATCAAAGAATCATACAAAATTGTCCGGTTATCGCCTGGACATACAATGCATGAGCTATAGTGCCAGAATTGTAATTCATTAAACTTAAGCTGATACTTTCTACTTGAAAGTTACAAGCAAATGAAAATGTTGAACATCTTGCTATAGCTAACTTCTTGTTTCTGCTAATGAGATGGTTGATAAAGAGAAAGTCGTAGCCAAAAACGGTGAAGAACTTGGAACGGTAGCTAGTTTTAGATCTAAATAACGTTTGTGAGGGCAACTGTCCTGGTCTTAACACACTTACTTTAGAAAACTATTGACTATTTAAATAACATCATACAAGTAATATGGATTTTCTGATTTTATCCCTCAAAAACATTCGATCATCTACTCATGGTCATAGTCAGTTAAGGAACCAACAGATTAAACAACCACCTTCAATATTTATAACTTGAGAAACAGTATCATAGAGAAATGAAAGCGATAAGCAACATAAATAGAAACATACTTATCACAACTGGACTACTAATTGTGTTATCAGTTATTTGCTTGGTTGGGAAACTAGAAAGTGCTTCAAACACCAATCTAACCTGTCTTTGTAATCAAAACCTTGCAAGTACATGTTGCTAAACATATCTAAATGCAGCTATATTATACTGTCATTTATCAAATAAGGAAATAAAGGTTTAACTGTTCATTAAAAATAACGGTATAGACTGTATAGAGTTGACCTTACAACCACGAACTGTGGGTTCAAGCAAGCTTCTTTTGATACGAATGAATGTATTTGTGGTGATTTCCTATATATTTGCATTCAAAGAATTTTTAAATGGTGAAACAAAGCTTTAAATATGTTTATTTATGTATTTGCTCAACTAAAACTAATCTGTTCTTTCATTTTCTAAAATTGACACTAGAAAATACTGAAATTCCAAAACTGGCCAAACACACCGGAGTACTGCATCCCAATATAAGGGCACTCCCAACGGTTTCGTCACTTTGTTAAACTGACGATGTCATTTAAGTGACACCATTGGAGCCACCTAGTCACTTTGTTAGTCACTTTGCTTTCGGTTAGTTTTCCGACAAAGAAGAAGCGTGCGTCAATTTTTTTTATTTGTTTGTTTTGTTTGTTTATTGTATATAAATAAAGGTATATTGGTAAATATGAGACCCAAAAATTTAAGTGACACGGTTACGATTGACACGGGCGTGTAAGTTTTTAGTCAGTTTCAATCAATTTTGAAAAAAGCTGACGTAGCGCTGAGTTGACAGAAAGTAACCAGTCAGTTTCAGTTACAATTGGGAGTGACCTAGGGGAGTAAATTACATTCCCAATCCCCATGGTATATTTCCTGTGAAAAGCCTTGAAATTGCAAATAAGTCCCCACATTTACAAATTACTTCGAATATTACACCAAGGTACCTATTTTTCTATATACAACTCAAAGATGAATGATTTTATACTTTTTACATCCCCACTCTGTATATGCAAAATTTCCTTATATATCTATACAAATTTCTCATCAATGCACAATTAGCACTGAATTTTGATCACAACTCCGACTTCAACCGCCACCTCTAACCACCACCACAATCTTTTCAAATAAAATCTAGCCAATCTATGCTGCCATCCAACACCATGTGCAATAAGAGACCATTTAACTGTTACACTAAAGAGCTCAAAGTTTCCATTTTTCTGCAGCAGCGATAACGTTAGTTACTATTAATCAGATAGAAGGCGGGCTGGCAGTTGCAATAGTTGTATTCCCAGAATGGGAGTATTCCCGTTTAAGAAAAATCGCATACAGAACCTCGTTCCAAGAATCTGGGACGCCCGGTAGGCACCAATGACTACAGTCTTGCTTACGTAAAGGTGCAGTTCCACCATCTTTTGGGCCCAAATAATATATAGATGCATGACCATCTTTTCGCTTTGATGACATATACGTCACATCCAATAATTCTACTTTCGGTTGTAAGGACGACTCATTCCTCCGCTTGGACAACACCGAGATAAATATGTTTGAGAAAACCATTAATCCCGATGAAACTGGTGTCGAACTCAAGTCTGGAAGTGTCTCAAGGTGGCAGCTACCACCTGTTTTCCAATCACCGCCCCTAAAACACCCATAAAACAACATCAATCAAAATACTGCAATCAAAAAATTCGTATAGAAAATGTAAGAAACTAGATACATACTTATGAACTGGTCGATTCAGGTGAACTTTTGTATCTTTAACAGTCAAATGAGTAGAATGTAGTAGCTAAAAAGGTAATTGTTTAAAAGTCGCCCAAAGTGTTTTGTAATAAATATATCCTCTGAAATCTTTCTATTCAAAAATATAACTTACTATTGAAATGTAATATTTATGTAATCATATTAGGCATACTGATTATCTAGAAATTTTAGACAAAAAACCCATTTTGAACCGTAAGCTAACTGGCTGACCGGCCCATTTGCAACGTCTACAAGAAACAAAGACGAACATGAACCTAAAATGAACAGGAGAGAAGCTTCTGAAAATAACTTGGGTCTTGTCCGTATCAACTTCTTTGCTTATCCAATTCAAAACTGTCTCAATTGATTTGCGGTATGCAGTGTCTATGCTCATATTCATTTTAACCTCTCCTGATTCTTGAAAGTAACATCCCCTGAAATAAAACAATAACCCTAATGGTCAGATCAAACAACCAAAACAAACAATCTTCAACATACTCAGAATTTAAACTGAGTGGTGGTGAAACGGGCGGGTCACATGAATTGGGTAGCAGGCTAAATGGGTTCTACCAAATCAGGTAAGTTTTATACGGGTCAAAACGGGCCAATCTATGTTCGTGATCCACAAACTTTTTTATCCATTTTTGTTAAATCAGATTTAACAATGATTAATGTATAAAATATCATAATAAAGATTATTAAATTCACAATCAAAATATTATAAATAGAACGATTTAGAAGACTGTAAGTAGTCAAATACCTATTTGACCCTTTACCAAATACCTATTTGACCCAGTTCTTTTGTAGCTACTTTTTTCTATTTTACCAGTCTGGCCCGTTATCAATAAAATACATCCAAATCAACCCTTTACTATACATAGATATGTTGAAGTTGCCAGCTCTAATTAAACTACAGAAAAGTTTATTAAGATTCAACAACACTTACACGCGTGTCGTTTTTTCAGGATTCCACCAATGCCCACTATTGAACACAAGCATATCCGCTCCTTTCCATTTCCCTGAGGCCCAATCAATGTTATCGAGTTGCAAAGTGTATCTCACTTCTTTTGGTGAACCAGCAGGCGGGTGGCCCAGCACGACCAGAAATGGAGCTCTGTAGTACTCAATCGTGCAATTGAAATCTATAAACTTGAACACCAAGAAACCCATGTGTTTCGTGATTGGTCTCCCATTAACTTCATATATTGAAGATTTATTTGTGACAGCGGTAGATAACAAACACAAAAGGGATTCCCATTGATTTCTCCCAATTGAATCGCCAACGAATACTAACCTACGGTTTCTTAATCTTTCTAGCATAATTTTTGCATTGAATCTGCATTCAAAAACATGATCAAATACCAAAAGGTAAGATTTCATCCATGAAACATAACATCAGGGTTTTAAAAGGCGTGAGGCGCTCTGTTGCAATGGGGTCCTCGGAGGCGAGGCGAGAAGCGAAGGCATCACGTACGTGAGGCGCATTCATATACAAAAACAATTCTAAATTATTTATAAACTGAATTTCAGTAGACAACTAAAATAACGGATTTTTTACCAAATACAAATATTTGGAATCCTTATAGAGATAATGTTAAAGTATTTCTAGGATTATATGCACATGGAATGTTAAAAACACATGGCCCATCAGTCCATTTATTCAATTAAAAACACATGGGCCTTAAAAACCATGGATTATAACTTCGTCGTGTACATGAAGCGCCCAAATACGGTTAAAAGCCTCAGCCTGATGCACTAAGAAGCGTCGCCTGCACCTCGCCTCCTGTAATGGCATCGCTTTACCAACATGATGCGATCTTGTGTCGCCTCATCTCGCCTGAGGCACTCTTTTTAAAACAGAACATAGAATGAACAAAAACCAATGTCAAAGATTCAAGATGTTCAACAAAAACACTATTTTTATGAACTAACGTCACAAATCAATGATATTAAGCAAGCCCAAGAACTTCAGAATATCAGATTTTCTATAGTCTAAGTTATTACGAAAATTTTAACATTTATAATAAGTAATAGATAAGATGATCATAGAAAAATACATAAGTATTTTAGTATGATGAGTTTTGTTGCTAATAGTATCAAAAAGATTATTTAATAATGTAATTGATCAAAAGTAATCATATAATCGTATCTGCTTTTTTATTTTATTTTATGCAATTTGCTGATAATTTAAAGTCAGCAATATAATTTATTAACATTGAATTTTCAAATTCCAATAATCTATTAAACACCCTAAGCTAATTCTTGCAAATCAACTAATACAAATAACTATTACTTATCTTGTTGAATCTTCAAATAGGAGTAAATGTTAAGATACTTGACTAATATAAGCAACAATTATCTAATATCAATTTTTCAAATACAAAACATATCCAAAGTGCACCTAAAAATGGCAAAACATAATCAATAACCACAATCCAAATTAAACTTAACCCAACTAAATTTTCACACAAAAACAAACAGTAAAGTTGAAGATTGATAGAAATATGAACCTGGGCAAATTACAATCTTTAGGTTGCCATCTCCACTTGGTGTAAAAACTATCAAGTCTTCCATTTTCAGAACACCTAAAACCATCATCTAACAACAAACAATCTTTAGATTCATAAAGTGGATAACTTTCATCCCAAACCCAATTTCCATCAAATAGATTACATTCTTCACCCTGACCCATTTCAAGAAACCCAACAAGTTCATGACCCGGACCACTTGACCCACTAAACCCGAACCACACACCCAACCCACGGTGCCCGTGAATCCTGAACCCTTTACTCACAGACCTATAGTCCAAGAAAAACAAACACAAAATGAAACAAGCACTAATTAAAACACACCCAAGTTCAGAACCTTTCAGTTTCTTAAAACTTTTTAAGAACTCTAAATGGGTCATCTTACTTATTCGGAGCCTTTTCGGTTTCTATCAAAATGAAAATTTGAATTTGAAATATGGGTATTTGTTAATTTGTGGATTGGGGAAAAGGGTTTTTTGGAATATTGAAAAAGGTAAAGTGTAGACCACCAGCACAAATAAACACACACAGTAGTGTGTGTTATTATCACAGGGCATTTGCCATGGAATGAAGAGAGAAGTTGGGCTTTTTAAGTTTTTGTAGTTGAAGAAGAGAGAGAAATATAATGAGAAATAGGACAGAATTAGGAGATGAGATGGGTGGGGCCAGAATAAAGAGACAAACATTCATGGTTTATCACACACTACTGTGTGTTTTCTTGAATTTTTTGTGTTTTTAGCTATATTTTAATTATAATTTTTATTTTATTTTATAATAAATATTAATATTAATAATGATAATGATAATGATTATGATTAGTGAAGAGCCTGTAAACATGTGAATTGTTGTAAGATATTGAAAAGAAATATAATTATAAAGAAGAGGGGTTTATCGAAATAAATGATTTATTTGACTTTATTAATGGGAAAGTACTGGACATTGGGGACGTGGGGTTTAGTGGGGGATTGGGGAGAGGAAATGGTGAGAATTGTTTCAAAGAGTTTGCAAAAATGGTGCTTAAAAAGATATGTCAACATACATAATGTCATTGTCTCACCATTAATTAGATCAAATCAAATCTTGATAGAATATAGGAATCTTTGTCACAAAACAAAAGTAAAATTCTATATGAGATGGGATTAAAAGAGATCGGGAGTTAAGGAGAGAAAAGTGAGTAACTAATCCTAGTCATTTATTTTCTGATCAAGGGTTAAGAATTGTGGCATTTTTGTAATTCACTAAAACTATTAGGTTATAAGTTAAGAAAAAAAAAACATAACATAAAATTTTCATATACACCCCTTCCACCTTTTTACAATTTCCTTTTTTTCCCCTCCAACTTTTTAACTATCTCCCTTCCTCCCTCCCACTTCTCCAACTCCACCCCCTCCCCCCTCAATCACCTGCTGCCAGCAGCAACCAGCAGCCGCCAACAGCCACTTGTCGCCGCCGGACGGCGCCATCCGCCGCCGCCCGGTCACTAGAAATTTTTTTATTTTTTTTTCAAAACTTTTTTTTTTTCAAATAAAATTTTTAAAAATTATTTTTTTCGAAAAAAATAATTTTACATTTTTAATTCGTTTTTTCATTTTCTTTTTGTTTTTATTCGTTTTTTTAGATTTTTCTTACGTTTTTTCATTTTTTTTACGTTTTTCTTACTTTTTTTCATATTCTTTTCGTTTTTCTTACGTTTTCATTCGTTTTTTCATTTTCTTTACGTTTTTCTTACGTTTTCATCCGTTTTTTCATTTTCTTTTTGTTTTTTTTTACATTTTCATCCATTTTATCATCTTCTTTTCGTTTTTTTACGTTTTTTTTACATTTTCTTCCGTTTTTTCATTTTATTTTGGTTTTTTAACGTTTTTTTATGTTTTTTCAATTTCTTTTCGTTTTTTGACATTTTTGTACGTTTTTTTTACATTTTTTATTGTTTTTCGTTTTCTTTTCATTTTTTTTTACGTTTTTGTTGCTGCATTTTATACATAATTTATCTTTCGTGTAACACCCAGTTTTTTTTTTTTTTAACACTTTATTTGACAACATAACCAACACTTTTCATATATACGTAAACATTTCACTGTTTACAACTTTTACAAATGTAAGATCTCTCTTTCAAAATACCCCCTTTCAATATCTGAGCATGATTCAAAGGGAGTAAACACTTACTACCAGCAGTAGCAAACACACCACTATTCGCGTTGCGGCTCCTTCCCAAGACCCTCCTTTCCCATACTCGACCCACCTGTATTATCAGCAATAACAGAAATGGATAAGCACATCGGCTTAGTAAGTAACAGAATCGTAACAACAATATAAGATAGAAATCTTATAAACACTGTAACCACATACGTCACTTTACTCAATTAAAACTCACAATCATACCACTGGGCCATTTATGATCACTCAACATAAAGATGGCCAGTAATAATACTTTTAAGCCATTTATGACCACTCAGCATAAAGATGGCTAACATTCACATTAATATGCCATTTATGACCACTCAGCATAAAGAGGGCTCACGTTCACACTATTATGTCATTAATGACCACTCAGCATAAAGAGGGTTGTCATTTATGACCACTCAGCATAAAAGATGGCTAACATTCACATTAATATGCCATTTATGACCACTCAGCATAAAGAGGGCTCACGTTCACACTATTATGCCATTTATGACAACTCAGCATAAAGAGGGCTGCCATTTATGACCACTCAGCATAAAAGATGGCTAACATTCACATTAATATGTCATTTATGACCACTCAGCATAAAGAGGGCTCACGTTCACACTATTATGCCATTTATGACCACTCAGCATAAAGATGGCTATTGCTGACATAATACAGTACACTCAAGTACTCATCCAATTCTGGATATTCTCATTCAATCAATTAATATCCTTCTATTACTTACCTGGATAATCGTGAAATTCAGTAAGCTTCCGACCTCGCACAACAGAACACTGGTATGTACACAAACAGACATAATTAAACTCTTTTATAAGCTTAGCGACACTATCATTGTGTCGCACCATAAGCTCATGCGACACTACCATTGTGTCGCAGAATAGAATCCTGCGACACCATTATTAGGTCGCAATACTCAATATTGCCGCCTTTTGCGACATAGCCATTTGTGTCTCAGAATAGCCCTGCGACACAACCTGCGACACTACCTCTGTGTCGCAATGAAGAACAGATCAGACCCCAATTCAAAATTCTCGAATTCAGACATGAAATACTCAATTTAACTCGTTCCAATCCGTTCAATTCACTTATTAACAACTATAACACATGATAATTGGAGTCTTACCTCGATTTCACGGTTCAATTGCTCAAATTTTAGTTTCAAACTCAACTTTTGCTTCCTTCTCTCTCTTTTCTTCATTTTCTCTCTCTAGAACCGATTTCAGGATTTGTGAAATGGTCTGGAATGTTTGGGCGACGTTTATATGTATATAAACTTCGAATTACACTTAAGCTCCTCAATTGATTTCAATCAGATCCGTTATGCGACACTATCCTGCGACACAATCATTGTGTCGCACAGTCACCATCTGCGACACTACCCTTGTGTCGCGAAACACCAAAACTTTAAAAATTTTAGGATGTTACATTTCGTGAAAAAGATTTTATTCAATTCTTTCTCTACTTTCAGAGTTGTTATTTTTAAGTAGGCGTTGGAATATGACTGTGTTGGTAAGCCATGTTGGTTGGATTAGCATAAGAGCCACAATAGAGTAAGACGGCCAGCTGTACCACAACAATAGTTTGGTGTTCCCACAGTACATTTACCCGACTAGTTATAAAATAGCCTGCTCTTAAATGAAAGAAAGAAAAGAATAAAGTCTTTAACATGATGAATAAGTTTTCAAAGTTGTTATCAAGAACAGATCATGGTTCTACTCCAGAAGAAGAACAAGATAATTTTAATATGAACTCTATAGAAATTAATATTGAAAATATTGAAAATAATTTACAAAATTGGAGTATACCTAAACAAGATGTAAAAACTATATATAAAATTGGTACTTTTGATTTCTTACAAGGTTATTCAATAAAAACAACTGAACAAACTATACCTATTAATAAATAATATCAAAATACTCAATTATTATCCTTAAAAGCCCTAAGAGAACACAGAAAAACATATAAGTTTTTACATATAGGCTTAGTTCAAGTTGCTATAAAACCAATGTTTCGATTAGGAATAGATGCACCTATTCTATGAATATTAAGAGAGGCTAGACATACTAATTTTAATAACTCATTACTAACTATGGTTGAATCTAATATAGCTAATGGTCCTATATATTTTAATTGTTATCCTAATTTTAATGTAGGATTATTTGACCCTAGTATTTTAGATACCTTAACATTAACAGTAAAAACAAAAAACTTAGAATTTAAAGAAAAAACTGGAGGTGCTTTTATAATTTTTAGAGTATATTATAAAACAATGACTACTACCATTGAACCTAAGACTCGATTATCATCACCTAGAGATGAAACTATTATATTTGAAGCAAATACTACACATGCTAAGATAAGAACTCCAAAAAGATTAAAATGGAATGAAATAACTCAATCTTTAACATGGAATTTACAAGATATTAATCCACCAAAACCAATAGAAATAAATGATCAAATCTCAAATGTTACCGAGCATACAGATGGATCATAGATATTACTTTCAATAACTTATTTTCTGAATCAGCTAGACATTCAGTAAGATCTACTAGCACCATATCAAATGATTGCAAAAATTTTAAAAGAGTTCAGTCTATGAAATTAAGAGGAGTCGATTTTAATAGTACTATACATAAGCCTTTATACGAAGATGATAATAAAAGTGATGAATTTAGTGATATTTATCAACCGACTAAATCTGAAATAGAAAAATATAGAGATCAACAATGAGTGTACTAAATTACAAATTCAAAATTGGCCAACAAAATTTTGGTTAATACATTTACAATTATGTTTTAATAGGATAGAAACAATTTATAAAAAATTAGACGAATTAAGAGACTTTAAAACAAAATCTATATATCGTAATGATGAATATGATTATGAAAATGATTATGAAAAGCATTTAAAAAATTTAATAAGAGAAGAGTACATGCAAAAAGACATTATTGCTAAGAAAATATCAAAATTCATTTGTTAAAAGGATATATAAAAATAATGGACAAATACTTAGATGAAGAAATGTATCATAATTACAATAATGAAAAATTAATTTGGTATTATAATAACTTTACGGAAGAAGAAATATTTATACACCAAATTGATTGGAAACTCTATATACTTGATAAAAATGAAAACATTACATTTTTTACATGGTTAGCCATACATTGCGAAAATAAGAAAATAAATTATCCATATAAACAAAAAATACAAGTAAATACTGATATAACTAATACTTACACTAGCCTTAAAATAAATACTGATATTATAAGTATTCACCCTCCAAAAGAAGATATATTAATTAAACAAAATAATGAAGATTATATAGGAATACCTCTAGCAAAACATACTAAAGAACAAGATAAAACTTTAAAGAATATAATCTATCAAAATAATTATACAAATGAAATATTAAATACTATAGGACAACAATTAGAGAGAATAGAAACCAATAATAATAATACTAATACTAATAATAATATGATAACTAATAAAATAAGTAATGACTTAAGTAATCCAAGTACTAAAATAATAGAAGAAAACACTATATTTAAACCATTTTCTATAAATTCTTCAATCAATTTAAATAAATACAATTCTATTTTAAAAGAAATAGAAGAAAGGTTAGCTCAATTAACGATATCAAATGATAAAATAAATACAAATATAAATGTTATAAATGAAGAATATTCTGAAGATAATGATATATCTGAAATTGAGAACCAATTTAAAAATCTAGAAATTAATAAAATAAAACAAAATTCATATAATACAAATAATACTTATATTCCTAAACCAGAAACTCGGAATTATTATTCTAGACCAACTCCTCCCGATTTGCAATTTGAAGAAAGACATACATTAGTTCAAACAAAATATGATGGCACTTCATTATATGAATGGAATATAGATGGTCAAACAAAATATCAAATTCTAAATCTGCTACAAGAAATGACAATGGCATCTAATGCTTATAAAATTCAAAATAATACTGAATCACAAACTCTCGATATGATTGTCTCAGGATTCACAGGAACCCTTAAAGGATGGTGGGATAATTATCTTTCCCCTGCAGATAAAAATGTAATTATAAGTGCAAAAATGACTATAATTAAAACAGAAGATAACCAACAAATAACAACAACCGAGGATGATATGGTTAATACTCTTATATTTGCTATTCTAAAAAGTTATGTAGGAGACCCTTCAACCTACCAAGAAAGAAATTCATTACTGCTACTAAATCTAACATTTAGAAAATTGCAAGATTTTAGATGGTACAAAGATGTCTTCCTAGTTAAAGTAATGACTAGGCCTGAATGTGTAGAAGCATACTGGAAAGAAAGGTTTATTGCAGGATTACCTAGACTATTTGCTGAAAAAATAAGAAATAGACTAAACAAAGAAAATAATAATAATAAACATATAGAGATTTAACTTATGGACAATTAATAAACTGTATAAATCAAGAAGGACTAGCATTATGTTCTGATTTAAAATTAAAAGCAAAATTAAAGAAAGATGGTTTATCAGGAAAAAACGAGTTAGGAAACTTTTGCCAACAATATGGATATGAACCCTTAAAAACTCCTTCAACATCAAAGAAAAATACATATAATAGATATAAGAAAAGATTTAAAAGTTTTAAACAAAACTATACAAATGAAAATAAAAGAAATATATATAAAAATATAAAATATCACAACAAATCTTATAAGAAAGATAATAGACAAAAAGACCTAATTATATGTTACAAGTGTGGAAGAAAAGGTCATATGGCTAGAAATTGTAATATCAAAAAGAAAATTAATGAATTAAATATTTCAGATGAATTAAAGCATCAAATTAGCAAATTAATAATTAAGGATGATTCTAGTGACTCTAGTATATCAGATTATGAAGAAGAAGACTTAAACATTATAGAAGAATCAGATGACAGCTCAGACTCTAATCTATGTAAATGTGTAGGTAATTGTACCTGTGAATATAGCGTTAATACTATTACAGATGATAATAAAATATTATTAGAATTAGTAGACAAAATCGAAGATAAAGATATAAAAAAATTATATTTAGAACAACTAAAAGAAAAATTTAAGAAACCTGAAATTCCTAATAATATAAAAACTTATAAACAATAATACAATTTGAATGAAATTTGTAAAAGATTTGTACAACCTAATCAACCAATTACTATTCAAGAATTACAAGAAGAATTAAAAACTGTTAAAGAAGAAATTAGAATAATAAAGCTAAGATTAGATAATATTGAAAAAACCGATAAAGAAATAGAAAAATCTATAGAAAAATCTCTACCAAGTGTTAGCATGGTAAAAGGAGTAAGTTACCAAAAATGGAATAGTAAAGTTAATATAATGATTAATAATGAGTTTAAGATAACACTAATAGCATTAATAGATAGCGGAGTAGATATGAATTGTATTCAAGAAGGTCTAATACCCACAAAATATTATGAAAAATCCAGTCAAAGACTTTCAACCGCAAACGGATCTAGATTACATATTAATTACAAATTATCAAATGTTCATATATGTAAAAATAATTATTGTTACAAAACCCAATTAATAGTCGTAAAAAATTTAAGTTCTCTGATTATTTTAGGAACTCCATTTATCACGCAACTATATCCTTTTTCTATTACAGAAAGAGGAATTAGTACAAAATTATTAGATAAAGAATTAATATTTGAATTTACAAACCCAGTGATATATAAAGAAATAAATAATTTAGAAAATAAAATTCAACAAGCAAAATATTTAGTAAATGAAATAAATGACAAAAGAATTGAAGATCAGTTAAAAAATGAAACTATTATAATAAGAATTAAAAAGATTGAAGAAAGGTTTAGAAATAATGTATGTGCAAATATACCAAATGCATTTTGGCAACGAAAACAAAAAATAGTAGGATTACCTTATATCAAAACATTTAACAAAAAATATATACCTACAAAGTCTAAATCTATACATATGTCACAAGAGTTAGAACAACATTGTAAAACTGAAATTCAAGAATTATTAGAAAAGAAGCTTATAAGACTATCAAAATCTCCTTGGTCTTGCTCAGCATTTTATGTGATTAACAATGCCGAAATAGAGAGAGGAGCACCAAGGCTAGTCATAAATTACAAACCTTTAAACAAAGTTTTAGAATGGATAAGATATCCTATACCTAATAAAAGAGATTTGTTAAAGAAATTATATGACTCTAAAATCTTTTCAAAATTTGATATGAAATCGGGATTTTAGCAAATACAAATCAAAAAGGAAGTAAATACAAGACGACTTTTAATGTACCTTTTGGACATTAAGAATGGAATGTAATGCCATTTGGATTAAAAAATGCTCCATCTGAATTTCAAAATATTATGAATGATAGAATTAATCCAATAAACAATTTTGCCATTGTATATATAGATGATGTTTTAATATTCTCAAAATCATTAAATCAACATTTTAAACATTTAAATATTTTTCATGATATTATACATAAAAATGGATTAGTAATATCACTAACAAAAATGAATCTTTTTCAAATAGAACTTAGATTTTTAGGACATAATATAGTCCAAGGAACAATAAAACCTATTAGCAGAAGTTTAGAATTCTCGAGTAAATTTACAGATGAAATAAAAGACAAAAAACAATTACAAAGATTTTTAGGATGTTTAAATTATATACATGATTTTTTCAAAAACCTTGGAATAATATGTAAACCATTATATGACAGATTAAAAAAGAATCCAAATCCATGGAGTCAAGAACACACAAATATTATTAAACACATAAAGGAGAAAGTAAAATATTTACCATGTTTAAATATTCCTCATCCCAGTGCTAAATTAATTGTTGAAACCGATGCAAGCGATAAAAGATTTGGAGGAATTCTAAAACAAAAATTAGATAATGAAACACAAGAACAGTTAGTCAGATACTACTCGGGTGCATGGAATGACACTCAAAAGAACTATTCAACAAATTAAAAAGAAATCTTAAGCATTTTTTTATGTATTAAGAAATTTGAAGATGACTTATATATGAAATCTTTCTTTTTACGAATAGATTGTTTGTCTGCAAAATATGTTTTAGAAAAAGATGTAAAAAATCTAATTTCCAAACAAATTTTTGCAAGATGGCAAGAATTATTAAGTAATTTTGATTTTCAAATTGAGTTTATCAAAGGAGAAAACAATTCTTTACCAGATTTCTTATCTAGAGAATTTTTACAGGGAATATGAATCCTAATTCCAATCAAAAGCTTGTTTTATCGAAGCAAACATTATCAAGAGAAAAATCTCCTACTTCTTCAAAAACAAATTTTCCAGCTTTACCAATGCCAAATAGATTTGCTCCACAAACCCCAGGGCCAAGAGCACTCCCTATGCCAGCCTATTCTAATATGTTACAAACTCCAACTTATAGCCAAAAACTCATAACTAAAACATCTACTCCAAGACATTCCAAATCAGACCCTGAAACAATTCCATATGTCGAAAACCCATGCCATCAACTTATCAAAATTCTCGAACCCTGTGAAATTGAAAAAATTAATCAAAGTTTTCTCAGTTTAATCGATTATTTATTTCCCAAAGATTGTCATTTCTTCAATAATGAGCTTAAGACAAGAGAATATTATCAAACCATTCTCCTTGACACATATTCCATTATAGTTGAACATAATTTGAACCCTAGAGATCCTTCGAGGGTTGATTTTGTCCGAATCAAAAAGGTCATTTCTCCAGAAGAATGGGGATCAAGAACCTATATTAAGAAAACTCTTTCTGGTTTTCCTACCCTCCCATATTATAATTATTATGATATCAAGAAGCTTGGTATAAAATTTTTTTACTAAGAAATTTTAATCATTCATGGTTTCTCTATTTCGATAAAGAATTTTCAAATGATGATCTATTATGGTTTGTTAAATGGTTCCAGTATCTGGGGATATGTCCAGAAGCATTTCCGAAATATGTTCTAGAGGCATTCACTTAATTTAAAAAATATTTTGAGAAAGAAGGAACTCCGATTTTTGAGTACACTCTTCAATTTATGTGTGTTTTAAGATTGCCATGGATCATGTCATGGACATACTTTTATCAAGAAGCTCAGATGACTCCATCATCTCCTCCAGCATTATATAAACATTATCGGGTAAAATGGTGGAATAAATTTCCTACTAATAAAGCAGGAACTCAAGCATTTGATGAGTATTATAAGTTATGTTATCAATCATCTATTCAGTCACCTATTCGTCAAACTATAAAAATTGAAAGTCCGGATATTGTTTTAAGAATTCAAGCAGCATGTTCATCGCCGGAAGAGATTCAAAGGATTATCAATGAAATAAAAAATTCTACTTCAGGAAGTTCAAATAATGATCAAGATCAAATTCAAGACGCTCAAGATCCTTATCAAGACCCTTATGATGATGTTATTATAAGTCTTAATTAATTTATCATGTAACATTATAAGTCTAAATTAATTCTCCATGTAATATTACTTATTGGTAGTTTATTATCAAACTAATAATTCATTTTCTACGTCTATTATCAAACTTATAAAAATCAAAAGCAAGGTGGAGCAGGTTCATTCCATTCAAGACTTCAATCATTTCAACTACAAGACACGAGATATTATTTCTACTTTCAAATTATGAAGATACAATCCGTTTAAGACTTCAATCATTTCCATTAGAAGACAAGTCCTATTATTTCTACTTTGAAGAAAATGTTAAAAGACTTTAAAAAGAAGAATGATATGTCGGAAGAAATTTTGAAGAATCTTTTCAAAATTATCAAAAGAAGCATGAAGATGTCGGCCAATAGAGCAGATATTCCAAGTCTAGTTCCTTTTAGAGAATTATAAAAGAAGACATTATCGGAGGAAAGAGGCATGCAAAAAACTACTAGCAAAAACACTTAGACAAATTTCAAAATGTATGAAATCCCAAAAACCCTCAAAACTATTACTCTCAACCTCCCGATGCTCAAAAACCTTAGACTTTCAAATTATAATATCTCCTTCTATTTGTAAAGATTGTCAAGATACTACTCCTTGTAATTGTCAAAACAATTCTGATAATAAAACTTCAGGTATTTTAATCTAAACTACTATCTTATTTCAATTCTCTTAATTATGCTTGCATTTTGCTACTTTAAAATTATGCTTCCATTTATTATTACGTTTCTTTCTAATATGTCATCTTTTTATGTCTTATATATACTGCATGTTATATATAAAATGCAACAACAAAATAACATGCAGTATGTATAAAATGTAGCAACAAACATGAAATTAACATGCAGTATATATAACATGCAGCAAGAATTATCCAAATGACATGCAGTATGTATAAAATGCAGCAACAAACATAAAAATAACACGCAGTATGTATAAAATGCAGCAACAAACATCAAAGTAACCTGCAGTATGTATAAAATTCGGTAACAAACATTAAAATGACATGCAGTATGTACAAAATGCAGCAACAAACATCAAAGTAACCAGCAGTATGTATAAATTGCAGTAACAAACATTAAAATGACATGCGGTATATATAAAAAATGCAGCAACAAACATCAAAGTAACCTGCCGTATGTATAAAATGCAGTAACAAACATTAAAATGACATGCAGTATGTATAAAATGCAGCAACAACCATCAAAATAACATGCAGTTTATATAAAATGCAGCAACAAACATCAAAGTAACATGCAATGTGTATAAAATGCAGTAACAAACATTAAAATGCAATGTATTATATAACATGCAGCAACAAGCATCAAAATAACATGAAATTTGTACAAAATGCAGCAACAAACATTAAAATGACATGCATTATGTATAAAATGCAGCAATAAACATTAAAATGACATGCATTATGTAAAAAAACATCAAAAGACGTAAAAAAACAAAAAGAAAATGAAAAATCGTAAAACAAAAGAAAAAAACGAAAAAAAAAAGAAAAAACGAATGAAAACGCATAAAAATGTAAAAAAAACGAAAAGTAAAATGAAAAAACGAACGAAAACGTAAAAAAAATTTAAAAGAAAATGAAAAAACGAATGAAAATGTAAAAAAAAACGTAAAAAACGATAAAAATGAAAAAACGGATGAAAACGTACAAAAACGAAAAGAAAATGAAAAAACCAATGAAAACGTAAAAAAAACGAAAAGAAAATGAAAAAACGGATGAAAACGTAAAAAAAAAATTTGAGTGTGTGGGTGGGGTGATGTGGGTGAGTGAGTAATAAGTTAGAGGTTAATTGTATAACATATGAAAATTGGGAGGGGTTAAAATGAAAATATATTGGGTGACATGTGATATATTTTGGTTGGTGGAGAGGCTGCCCTCTCTTCTCTCCTAAGAGGGGCTGTCCTCTTGAACCAAACCCATTCTATATTTATATATTTATATATAATTAAAAGAAAATATAATAGATGATTTTGAATATTTTATTATTTTTTACTTTTTGCGATTTTAATTTCTTTCATATAATTATATTTTTAGTCCTTTAAATATTTGATATATTTATTTAAATTAAAAAATAAATTAAATATTTTATTCATTTATAATAATTAAAAAGTCTATAAACTATATAAAAAAATCGACTATAATATTTTAGTTATATATAAACTAAATTCGTCTCGCGTTATAGCAGGCTTATAAACTATATAAAAAAATCAATCAAATAAAAATTAAATTCGACCCGCTTCATCGCGGGTCTATAAACTATGTAAAAACATCGGTCATAATATTTTATTCATTTATAAAAATTAAATTCGTCCGACGTTATCACAATATAAAAGAATCGGCCAAATATTTTATTCATTCATAAAGATTAAATTCGTCACGCGTTATCGCAAATATATAAACTATATAAAAAATAGCCACAATCTATTTGATTATCTATTTAAATTAAAAAAAAAATCGGTCACAATATAAGAAAATTGACTAAATATTTTATTCATTTATAAAAATTAAATTCGTCCCGAGTTATCGCGAGTTTATGACCTATTTTATATTTATATTTATGTATTTATATTTTTCTTTAACCAAAACTATACATATATACCCAGATATTCAAACAAATTAAATAAAAGTTATTTCAATTCATATTATTTAAAATATACAAACATCAGGTGGTGGCGGGCTTCGAGATCGGCTATATGTGAAGGTCGTCGGAGCAACATGTGGTGGTGGATTTCGAGATCAATCATGTCGGTAATCACCGTACCAGTAGGTGGTGGAGGGTTTTGATAATGAGAAGAAAACGAAGAAAGTGATAAAAATAAGAGAAATGATAGGCAGTGTAGTTTTGAAAGTATTTAAGAGAACATGGTAGTCTTGAAAATATTTTATAAAATATAATAGTTTTTCTTCTTTTTTAACTTTTTTTTCTTTTCATAAGTTATCTGTTTTTAAATTATTTGCAACAACAGCAAAAAGATCTTCCCTGCTGCTTGGCTGTTTCCGACCGCTACGTCTATAACTCAAAACACATGGCTTAAAATGCAACTTTTTTTTGTCATACCAAACTTCGAATTCAATTTTTGGGCGAAACCTTATTTGGGTCAAATCCTCATTACTTTGAGGTATTTGAACTGTTCTCAGGAGCCCCTATAATTGGAAAAGGTATTTGGGCATATATTTATTTCTTACCTGAAAGTAAAATCTATTTTATTTTTTATTTTCTTGGTTTTTGTGTTTGCCATAATTCTTCATCTGGGTGTCAGTGGTTGTCTGGTTGAGGGACGAATGAGGTCTGCTGGGGAAGAGGGTGGAGGTTTAGGCGGCTGACTATGATCAGTTCAAGAATTTAAGAATCTAAGTTGAAACAATTAAATTGGTTTTAATAATTTTATTGCGGCTCTTAAACATAACTTGAAACAATTTTAAGAAAACTATAAAGTACTATGTTCTAAAATATACTTTTAAAAGTACAATGTCTCTTAAGTACTTTTAAAACTACCATAATCTCTTAAAAAACTCGTGAGGTGAGCGTAATTTTGAGAAAACGAGAGCTTATATGGGAACGCAATGGATTTTGAAATGTGTAAATAAGTTTTTTAGTCGGTTCACTTTAACCGGTAAGTCATTAATGAATACCTTAATTTTCTGATCGAATACTTTCTCCTGTCAATTAAATCTATCAAGCCCTAAGAGCACTTTCTATGGTGGCGTCAGCGTCAGTTTCAACCGACGAAATCGACACAGATAGCACGGCCCCTTCAATTCGATCAGTCAATTAACCGTCAGTTTCTCTACGAAGCTTCGGGGTTTTTTCTTTTGTCTGTTTTGAAAAAAAAAATTAATTTTTTATCCAACAACTCACTCAATGGCTAAATTTATTTATTTATTTTTAAAAAAATTTATTTATTTTACCCACTAATTCATACACAATCACTTATATGTTTTTTATTGTAATTTTTTCCAATAAATGTAATGTTTTTATTTTAATGAAATGTATTTTATTTTAATTATCGTGTTTTAAATATGTAAATTAAATAATGTGTGGGGTTTATAAATATAAAAATTGACCAGTGACCGTTGGCAGTGGTCAGTCAGTTGTTAGTCAGTTTCAATCAGTTTAAAAAAAAAAAAATTAATTTGACACTGATATAACAAAAACTGACTAGTCGATTTTCTCATAATTGTGAAAGATCTAGGTAAACACACCTTTAGAGTTGTAGATTATAGTTATACAATAATAAAATTGTTAATGAAGTTATAGATATTAATGTTCTTATTGTTGTATGTAATAAGATATTAAAATAAATTTCTATATGTAAGATCTAAATAAAAACTTATATTTATATTTATATTTATATAATTCAATAATATAAAAATTGTCTTTTTCGATCATTTTACTATTTAAGTTGCTAAATAATATGATTTGTAGAAGACTTCAAAAAAAATTATTGATTATCGCATTATAAAATGATATAGGGTATGTTTGGCAAAATTAGTTGTTACGTGTAGCTTGTAGCTGTAGCTGGTAGCTGTAAGCTGAAACTGGTAGCTGTAGCTGCAAAATTGAGCTTTATTTGTAAACTGTGTTTGGTAAGTAGCTGTAGCTGTAATTTCAAAGGGTAAAATGATCAAAAAGTTCCTAAAAGCTAGTTGGAGTAGCTTTTAAAATAGGAGCTTAATCTTCAAACTAAAAGCTTTAAGCTTGTGTATCCAAACAAAGCTTTATTTTTTAAATGAGCTTAATTTTCAAAACAAAAAGTTTTAAGCTCCAAAAAGCTCTTAAAAGTTCTGTGCCAAACAGGCCCATAATCAAATTCAAATATTATATTTTTAAAGTATCTTTTGTAAGAGTTGATTATTTAATTCTGATTATTAAAAACATATAATCTATTTTCAAAATGCAATAACAAAAGCGTCAGAAGTACCTCATAAAATTATGCTTTTTCTTCAAATAACACAATTCTTGGTATCTTTTATTTCATGGATTGTAGCGTCAATTTTAAGAGAATATACTATCTTTCTTTCTTGTTTAGTTCATAAAACTTGTATAGCGTACCTGATTCAAACATGTGTGGCGATGATTTGATTCCCGTAAAATAATAATCCACTAAAGATAATGTTAACATTTCATATAAAAAGAAAAACAAAAAAACTTGTATAATGTTCTTCACACAAAAGGAAAATACATTGTAGAATTAATAGCTACGACACACAAAAAAAAAAAGTAGAAATTTTATAGTAACATATTTATTTATTATAATTAATAACACGTGTGAGATATGAATAGTGGACCTATTATTTGAAATGAAGTTCGTTACTCATAGACAATGCCAACTCATGGAAATGGATCCAAACAAAAACAATGTTGGATGGTCGATTATATTTCGCTTGGTTAAAAAAGTATTAAAAATGATGTTACCTGATGATTAAAATGGTGTTTTGAATTATGTTTTCAAAATAGAGTTTTCGTTTTTAAAACTGTATATTCACTCTATCAAACAAATATAATCATTTCTTTTGCAATCACTTTTTGATGATTATTTATATTTAGCAAATGAAATAATCAAATAGTCTTTTGCAAACGTAATCCCAAATACCCATAAGTCTTAGATATGTACAAAAGCAAAGATTAAAAATTTTAATTCCATAAAAATTTGCTAGCTATTTTTTTTAAAAAAAAAAGTTAAAAAATGCATAAAATTGGACTCGGTTAAAATTAAAAGTTTTAGAGATGAAATTTAACACCGAAAACTGAACAAACCGTCTATGACTAATTGCCAACAACTTCATCTTGTTAAAATCTTTACTTTCATAAATGACACGTCTCATAACTCATAACAGTTCAAAAGCTTTAACTGTTTGAAGTTTGACAGATAATCACACAATGACCCCGCTTCCTAGACCACGACGCCAGAACTTGCAATCACGACATCGAACCACGCAACCATGACCACACTAGTAGGTTATCTGAGGGTTAGTTTTTCAAATACCTTTTTATGGATATTTTTTTATCAAACCAGTAGGTTATCTGCATGATGCAGCAACAAATTTGTTGAAATTGACTAAAAATGATGTGATTAAGTATTGCTAATTTGATGCAAATAATATGATTAATATCAAACAGATGATAAGGTATGGTGTTAATAATATATATGATGTAATGTTATGAAGTGAATATAAACTTAGATAGTTTTATAAGGATGTGAAATATGAATGGTTTATTTATAATTAACTAATTGTGTACTTAAAAGAAGAAGTTATACGTGTGAATAATGAGATGTGCGTCAGTTGTGTCAAACGAGGTGTTTCGGCCCGCACGTTGCGGCGGGATATTCGAATGATAATTTCATTTTAATTTATGGCGAAAAACAGTTTGTAATAGCTATCAACGAAATAGAGCAAAAACACAAACCTAATGCAAAAATCAAGAAGCCAAAAATAAAAAAGCATACCTATTTATAACACATTAACATTTCCTAATGCAAAAATCAAGAAGTCGGAAATAAATCATTTTAGCATTAAAAATAATACACATCCCAAATAACGACATTCATTAGTAAATGGGCCGAATTAACAAATTACCTAATGGAGTACATATTTATTTAAGTACGTAATGAATATTTGATGGTGATATATGTAACCGGTCATTTCCTGTACACCCTCCCCTCCTGTGTCATACACCATCCATCCCACTCTCCATCACCACCACCACCACCACTTATTGAATACTTATATTCACCATTTTTTAGAATATGATTGTAAATTTATTTTTACAATATTAAATTGTTTAAAAGCTAAATTAAATCATATACCAATTAATATATGACATTTAATTTAACTTAAACTTCTCTATATCTATAGACTATTACATTTAATGGTGGCGAAATGGGCAGACGGGTCGGTTCAGTTAGTTGGGCTAAAACGGGTTTGGGTCCTAACGGGCTTGGGCCACAACGGGTGCAGGTCATAATGGGCTGGGGTCAAAACGGACTTACATAAATAACAAATTTTGTGGCTTAATTTTTAGTTTCAATTTGAACTTATTAGGTCATGTATCTTAATTAACTCCAAAAAGAAATTACAAATAAAATTACAAAATAATATGTAAAATTTATGAAGAATCAATATTATTTTTAATTACTTGCGTTTGTTATTGTTTAAATATTTTATCATTATTATTAAAATAGCATGGTAGTATTGTATTGTATAGTTTACTATTTGAAAATAATAAAATTTTAATTTCATTCACCCGTTCACCATTGTAACCGAAGTGGGAAAAATAGACGTACAGTATGACCTATTCAAAAAAAGGGGAGTCCAGTAAGCCTAATATTTATACAAAATAGTCCATTAAGGCCCATTTTTTAAGGTCTAGGCTAAAATTGCCGGCTCTAATTACATTATATGATGCATATGAGATGTTTTTTATGATTACCAATATATTATATATTAGTATAGATAATGTTTAATATCAAAATATAAAAAAGAAGAATAAAAAAATAATAATAGTGAAACTTAAAGTTCTAGACTCAACAACCGACTCCACAACTCGCAACCCATCCATTATGAACTCGAAACCCGTCCATTACGTACTCGAGATCCGGCACTTGCAACTCGCAAGCCGACCATCGAGTTTGCAATGACATATTTACGATATATTTAATTTTTGGTTTTTTTTTTTTTTTGAAAATTTGTTAAAAAGGTGATTTTTCCACTTATAAAACAGTATTCTTCGTGTATTGTAATGTAGTTTTTTATTTTTAAAAATATTTCAGAAAACATAATACTATATATCGAATTAATATGAAACTAATAAACATGTCCCGCTGCATTGCGCGGGTAGTCTGCTAGTTTTTTAAAAAAAAAAGTATACGGAGTAAAATAAAATAAAAAGCTAAAGCCAACATTATTACCATTCTTTAACAAACCCACACATATAAATATTTAATAAGTTATTCTTTAATAAATTTACACATATAAATATTTTATAAGTTACTATTCAAAAAATAGTAATATTTATGTTAGTAAATGTTATATAGGTAAATGTAATATTTTGTAATAGTTTTTAAAAAGGTCTGAGTATTTATATCTTTCAAATCATCTGTAGTTATGATAAACTTTGTGTTTGTAGATGTAAATAACTTGTTTTGGTTAAGATATTATAGCTTTCATTATACGGATTAACTTTCTATAAATTTAGTTCCTTTGTTTAATGTAAATTACTTATTAATTGATAGAAGTTGTCATATAGTTATATTAAGATTTTCAGTGGAAAGAAGTAGAATATATTTTCAGAAAATAAAATTTTAAAGTGAGGCAATTTTACAAATGCTTTATAAGAATACTAGCATATATTCGCGCAATTCGATAGTTCATGTGGTGATGGTAGGTAGCAGTAATGATGATAATGGCGAAGTGATGAGATATTAAGAATATGTATATGTTTTGAAAGTTTATTGTACTTTTTATTTATTTATATATTTATATATATATTAATAGAGGGAAATTTGATTTATATATAGTAGTAATAAAAATAATAATAATAATAATAATAATAATAATAATAATAATAATAGATACTAATATAAATTATAATTGTTGAGATGGTTAAAATATTAGTAATTATGTACATACAATATAATTATTTCTTATAATTGAATTGAAAATTAAATCAATAAGTCAAATGTATTATAAGTAATTAAAATAAAATGATTATAATTTTAATTTAAAATAGATAAAAAATGTGATTTTCCGTTAATACATAAACCGACAATATAATGTCTTTTCCAATATACAATAACTCGTTTCATTACCTTTCTATAACGTAGTTTGTTTTGATTCCATAGCGAATGCAAACATATTACACTATTACTGCATAATAATTTAAAATCAAGAAAATGATATTTCATACGTACAACTTTGAGATGAGAAATAATTTCGTTTCAACCACAATAAATAACGGATAAGGCATCTGGACCTCTTGAGGTCATTGTTATCTATAACCATAAAAGTAACTTCATTGAGTGCTGATATTTATGTTTGAATAAATAGGTCTAAAAATTAATCTAATTCAATTATCACTTTAATTATTTTTTTCCTTATTATATTATTTATTTATTCATTTATTAGCATTCAATATACACATGGATCGTTTAAACTATTAAAATAAACATTAAATTAAAAAGTCATATTCTTTTTGACACATCAGCTCAAATGTCATAACCTAATTATATTAATCAATGATTACGTTTTTTTATATGAATTATAAATGACACAGTTATATTCTTTTGTCCATGTAATTGTCTCGATTCTCAAATCAACACTTATTAGGGATTTCGGTAATTATCTCAGGACATCGATTAATTAAGAATTTAAGATAATAAATGTAATCACATTAAAATTGACAGTTTTAATTAAGAATACGCCTTTTAGATGATTGACTAATAACTTATATTTATCCTTATTATTAATTTAAAGATTTAAAGTTATATATTCATTGAAACGTTAGAGATTTTTTGAAACCGCAAATCTTATCCTAAACCTATAACTTCTTAATTGAAAAAGTCGAATAAAATTACCTATGGGATTCGAGATGTACATGGAAGTGTTTGAAGTTATTTTTTTTTTTATCTAAATGTATTTAAAATAATAAATTAGTATAACAAAAGTATGTTATATTATTTAACTGAATTGAATGAATGGAGATATATTTTCCTTAACGTGTAGGTATTATATAATGCTTATATAGTTTCTCTAATGATACTTATAACACCCCTTAAATTAAGTCAAGGTTAAAATAGTAATTTGACTCGGAAGCGATGGATAAAAGATAATATTATAACTTATCTTACAAAATGACCATAGATTTTTCGCGAGTTTACAATATTAAAACACTACTGAAACAAAACATATAATTGTTATACAAAATCCACATACACGTTAATTTACAAAACATTCAAAAACATATCAGAGTGATGGCACGTGTCAAACATTATTCAAAACCACCTTCCTGCCCAACCCACAAAAGACATGCATAACCTGCAGGAAGGGAAATGGTGGAATTAGCACAAAGCTAAGTGAATGAATGTACAACTAACAATTCAACTTAGCCTAATAATCTGTTTACACTAAGCACAGTAAACACATAAACTCAAGAGGATCGGCGGTTACTGAGGAACCCTACAGCCGCGGTGGCCCTCAGTAACACTTACCCACAATCTGTAAAGGCCCATACAGAATAGACCGATAACTTGGCACTACAACACAACAACACAGTTTCCAGCGACAACACATGTATCTGGAACCTGTGTTGAACACAGTAGTAACCAAGTCCAATCGCAATTGACCTCTGAATAACACAGATGCCCGAAGGCCACATATGCATAACAAGCAGATATATTCAATCATAAATCAGACTAAATAGTCAATCAAGGTTTACGTTAGTTGTTGTAATCACACCATTACAACTAACTCAAATTATGAGTTGCAGATCCACTCACCTGACTGCTACCGTTCACTTCTCAGAATTCTTATATTACTGAGTCTTTGACTGATCTGAGAATATAACAGATAATGAGTTAGTAACTCACCTTGAAATCGTATAACATGTCTCAATGTATATTATCCAGATAATAAACAATTATCAAGTTACAATTTATCTGTTATAACCGCTGTACAACTATCAATTATATCAATTTATAAAAAAAAAATTGCTTATTTAATTATTTACTCAATTAACCAAATTTTCGAATCATTATTATAACATATTTAATCAAACAGGTGACCCCTGTATTCAAGGAATAATAAAAGTTCGATCCGCAGTTAAAAAGGAATCTTTCAATTTTGGTCGCTAAAAGTATAACCTTTTACTTATGCATTTTCAAAATTTGCACCATAGCGACATTGCAATATCGCCTCTAGCAACATTGCAATATCGCCACTAGCGATATTGCAAGCGAAATTAATCGCGATATTGGGTAGCGATATTGGAGGGCGATATTGCAATATCGCCAAACCAGTTCATCCTGCGAACTGGGCAGAAAACTGGCTGATTTTCACCAAAAAACTCAAATCTCAATCTTAACAGCGTTATACCACAAATTAAACGTTCCAACACTTCATAAATACATAAACAAACACTCGAAATGCATCAATTTAACATAAAAACACTTAATTTCATCAAATCAACTAACTTTCTCACTTTTTTTGTAAAAAAAAAACAAAAACTAATCAAAACTAACCTTAATCTGATTTAATCCACTGAAACAAGTTGTAGAAATGATCTTCTATGAATTCCGAATCTAATGGCACAATTTGGAGATGTTTTGGGCTTGATTTGAGCTTCAATTGTGCAAGTGTGTGTTTTTGTGTGTGTTCTTGGTGTTCTTGGTGTGAGATGAAGATGGTGATGAAATGAGGATTAATTTCCAGATTTGGGTTTATATATATAACGATTTACGTATACTACGATGTATTATTATCATTAATCTAGCACACGATGGTATTAGTTATAATAGTTAGGCTAATCCGTATTTTAAACTAAAAATACCGTAATTCCCATTTAATTATTCCTAACAATTATACATTCAAACATTTCATCTAAATGAATTCAAGTAAATAAGGTAACATAAGGTAAATTTACCTAAAAATACTAGGCCATTGGGGAGGATGTTACAATACTTTTATGTAATATTGTGATAGTAGTGAAACAAATAGGAAACATTAATAAATCCTAATATTTCATAATTCATTACGGGTAGTACAACTTTATTATACGATTCATATTATTAAAGTAATAGTTAATAATTCTTTTTACAAGGTTTAAAATTTTAACTTAATTAAAAAAAGGGATCTGATTACTTAATTTAAATCTTTTGAAAATTGATGATGCCATTTTTTATTGATAATTTAACTATAGGTTCTTAGGTTCCAATTGTTTCTTACTATTAGTCAAACATAGTTGTTTATGCATTTTATGCTTGTGAGCCACATAACTTTTATTGATATAAGTATTCTTCTATATTTATGGACACATACAAATAAATGAAATAGATTTTTTAAATTTTGATAAAAATATGATATTTCCGTTAAAAGCTATATAATTTAAAAGGTTTGGGACTGTAATTTTGAATAAAGCGAAATAAAAAGACTTAATTGACAAAAAATTTAAATTAATTGATGATGTCATCAAATCCCTAATTTTACTCAATTTAATAAAATTAAAAAATTTTATTGGTCAATTAAATATTTGATAATGTTATCGTCCGCTTCTTTTATTATATTTAAGATTAAGATAAGATTTAAAATTATATTATTTGTAACTAATTATTAAATTAGATTGATTCTTACACCTATTTATTTATTTATATAATCATACATATTAATCATTCTCTATTTTATTATTCATCCATCATATCAAATATATTATTGTTAAGAAGATATAATAACATAACATGCTTCGGTGATCGTATTTTATTAATTTCTTAGTAACCACGAAAGAGAAAAGAATGAACTGTATCACGCTTTATCCCTGAACATATATAAGTTACAATGATCATATCATATATATATTTTTATATTAACGTGATGATGTAACATGGATTTATTTAAAGATAGAGTGACATTAAAGAATTCTTGTCTTACAAAGAATGAGACTTCTTCCCGTTAACTAGCAAAAGGCAAATCTCATCTGTAAATATTTTCCCCGTAAAATGAAAGTCAACAACAAAACAACCTTGTAGCCTATAAAACCACTTACAATCGTAATAGTGCATTTCGACATATTATAAGTGCCACGTTAACACGATTAAATATCATTTCACGATTAACTACAGTATAAATTCTACAATATCTTATAACTAACAACTGAGACTCACTATTTTATTTATTTTTCATTTTTCTTAAAAACACAATCTCTTTTAATAAATAAAAAAATGCAATTAATTCA
This sequence comes from Logfia minima, assembly GCA_963921325.1. Lineage (NCBI taxonomy): Eukaryota > Viridiplantae > Streptophyta > Magnoliopsida > Asterales > Asteraceae > Logfia > Logfia minima. The sequence continues at coordinate 39,940,374 of OY992765.1, forward strand.
GAGGTACTTAATTAATAAAATAAAAACATTATAATACTAAAAAAAATTACATTAACTAAAAATTAAAAATACGATATAACAATAATTAAAAAACAATCCTAAAACTATTCTTCGTCCTCGCTTTCATCTTCGACTTTGTCTTCGTCTTTATCGAGGTTCACGAATTCCGCGTACTTTTTACGAATAAACTTCTTCATTTTCTTAATTTGTCTTTTATCCTTTAGCTGTACCCCTCGTTAGGTTCTTTAAGAAACTTCAATAACTCAATCGGTACACACATTTTTTCGGCCACTTTGATCTCACGCATAACTTCTAAACATTAAGCCTCCATCCTATCTTTATAACATGCTATATGTTCCACCGCAACTTCGAGTCTTGAACCGCTAGCACGAGAAGAAGTCGTCGCGTCAAAAGAGCTTTGACTTTTTGCGACTTTTCTTGACCGCATACTCAACCGCCTGGGGGGGGGGGGGTCGTGGAATCGCATCATTACTAAAAAGCTCGTTTGTAGTATCTTCTTCGAGATTAACCGTCTCGTTTTCGTCTTCAGAAATAATCTCCTTGTTAGACCACCTTCTCCTAGTTGCATATACCACTTTGGTTTGTCTTTAGGACTTCTCAAGCCTCTTTCATATTAAACGTCTTTTCATAAACTATTGTAAATTCGGCAAGTGCTCGCTCATAGATAATCTGGCCTCTTGCGCGCTTTCCCATGTGCGGTATTGTTCATTGTAAATTGCTTTAAATTGACTACAAACTTGGTTAACGTTTCGCCACTTGGAGGTTACTTTATGAGAGCCACGTTGATAGCCCACTTCTTTGTTGTTTAATTTATTTACCACTTTTTCCCAAAAACTGAAGCGTTTTTCAGAATTTTCGTATTTAGGGTCTTCCGACTTATCGACCTAACAATGTGCGAACCACGCTTCTTCTTGAGAGCTCTAATTTTTATTTTTATTTTGCATACGACCGACACGCCTTGAAATCTTTCTTTGACTATTTTTTTCCCATTTTTATCTAATGATGCGGATAGTTGTTATGGTGATTCTTTTGTGGTGGTTGTGGTTGTAGTTGTTGTTGGTGTCATTGTTGTTGGAATTGTTGGGATTGTTGGTTTAATTCGAGTGATTGTTGTGGGTAATACGATCGTTGATACATGTTGGAATGAAGTTGATTCGGGTTGGATGGTGAGAACGGGGTATTCGTAGTGCCAAAATTAAGAAAATTCATGTATGAAAGTTTTCGTTTAGATTAGACATGATTTTTCTTAAAATTATAGTGTTTATGAATATGTATATAGGTGAATTGATGAATTTGTTGGTATGTTAAAAAATTGTATAGTTATTGTATATTCGTATAAAAATAAAATAAATTTAAAAAATTTATTATATTTTTCCAACCGTTGAACCTCAAACGGCCAAAAAAGATTATCCTTTTTTTCTTCTTATAATAGTTGACTATTGCTTTTTAAAAAAAAATTCATTTTAAGTTTAAATTGAAAATTAGAAAACAAAATACTAAATTATTCGACCCTCGCCCACACATATTTGTGGTGAACTCGTGACCGACATGACAATGAAAATTCACCACAGTCACCGTTGCGATCAAGAATGTCCATGTTAAAACGGGTCAGCTCGGATTGACCGAACAATGCCTTTTATTCCCTTTTTTTGAAACTTTAAGATAATTTAAGTTTTTGTTACAAAGCTACACTACTATTATAATAATGTATTTCTAAAAGAGTTAGAGAAGAGGTTGTTTGTAAGCATTTAACATTTTTGATGTTTCAAATAATTGAGTTTAGTATATATCTTAAAATTGCATTAAATTCAAAAGAAAATAGAAAATCAGTCTCGCCCAATCCAGACCCAGTTGACCTGTTTTCCTTAAATTACTCATTTCGACCCACCATGCCCATTTAGCAACTTCTACCTGAAACTTCATGGCGATGATGCATTCGACCATTTGACATGGGAGAATGTCTTTGGTAGGGAGGATAGACCCGAATCATTGCAAGAAGTCTTTGTCGGTTGGCCAATGCCTTTGACCACCCAATGGACTCCAGCTAGATAAATTGGCAGCTTGTTTGGCTTTTGTGTTCACGACTATCCAACTGAGCCTGATCCCGTCACGAAGTTCATGCCAAAGTTTTCCGTCTTTCCGCTCTCTTTTCATGGAGGTTATCACAGGCAGACCATCAGAAACAGAAAGAGTAACACCACCTGCACAGGATTAAGACTCGTTAGAGATATCCATAAGTGAAAGTTTAAGTAAATTTTAAATAACAGTAATGTTTGTAAGTTGTCCAATTATGTTTGAGTAAACATTAAATACTTAAGAAGAAATGTTCAAATAGGACAAACGGGTTGAAAAGTTGCTGAAAGTATAAATTAGATGTACGAAACCTCATAAATCGATCTGTTAAAGGGAAGTAGATTACTATTGTAATATCATGGTTTTTATAATCATATGTAGCACATTAAGTATTAAAAAATTGGACAAAAAAGTGTTTACGGTTCTACTCAGCACAGTTAACCCAATACCATAAATTGTGTCAGATAATGGCGTTAGATCTTAAGAGTTGATTCTCGATATATATGTAAATCCTAAGCTGCTTGCTGAGTTTTTTGTAGTATGTATTGAATAACCACTTTGCTGTACAAAACGAATTCATAGAAGAAGAAGCAAAAGGAGGACGCCAAATTTTCAGAAAAAATATGAGTTTATTTTCACAAAACTTGATTGAAAAAAGTTATTGCTCATTTGTCTTCTATATAATATGATCATAAACGGATGGGAGTCATGTGGTATATAGCATTGCATAATATGCATGTCTACACGTACTACTTGGTTATAGGAAAAGCGCATTTTCAATCTCAACGGATCAATTCAGGTTATGTTTTAGCTCTAACAGATCAAAATGATTAAAATAAAAAATTAACTTTAATAACCTTGGTCAAAAGTTGCCTAAAGTAATGTTTTTAGAACATAAAGGATCCTAAACATTCTATTCAAAAAAATCTAGAAAAATGTTGGAGTAACATAGTTTCTGTACTCCTACTTGACACGGTAACCATTTACAGAAATGTTAATAATTTCGGGTAAGAAAGTATGTCAGGTCAACCAACCTGACCAGACCAGTTTCGACCTGTACCGCAAATACCTGCTGCCCAAGCCACCCACTTTTCCATCTTTAATTATAAGAAAGGATGATACCTGTGCTATTATCGCCTGTGCCCGAAAGGTAAAAAGATCAACCCGAAACGGGCAATTGGAAAACCAACCATTAACCCCATTAGCATTTGGTATGCCCCAAATGACTTTCGAGCAGATCGTTTTATCTTTATATCTGATATCCACAATCGAACCAAAATCAAAAGATAATATTCGGCTTCAGTAAGTTCTTCGTCAGGGTATTCGGGATAATCACTCCATCTAAACTTGGGAACCTCTTTATTTACAAGAAGTGGAAAACAGGCTGCATAAAACTTTTTAAATCCTCCGATTGATGAAATTAAGTTTTTAACATCATCCCTTTTTGTTGAAGGTCACATTGAAGAACACACATCGTCCCATAACCTTTCTTCTTTCCACATGGAACTAAATGCTGCACACGCACATGATGCACTTGCTACGGTTGCACCATCAAGACGTTTTAGTATGTCATAGAAGAGATCACTACTTAATGTAGCCATGCTATCCACTGGTGCAACTGACATTTTCATAGCTCCTCGGTCATCTCAAAAGGTAGAGATGCAACCACAGTAGAGGATAACAAAATAACAAGAGGTAGAAAGACAGGCTGGTGACGGGTCAAAACAGGTGCAGGTCGGGACAGGCCGACCTACAAACACTTTTTCTTCGCTTTTTCCAAGAAACTAATAAACAGTTAATGCGTTAAACATGATTACAATATCTCTTTTACTACAATGAGTCAATAACAATCCAAATTTTTTGTTAGACCCATTTAAAATGTTGTGCGCATCAGATATGAACTTTGAGATACTTTCGGCCAGTTAGACCTTTAGCCTTTTTAGCCAAAGTTTTTTACTTGGCCCATTCAAGATAAAACGTAACCCAAATCGAACCATTCATAAGTAAATGGGACAATGTTTCCAACTCTACAATAACTACACAAGAGCCATTTAAATTTCGGAAACAGCTAAAAGGATGAAAGAAGAAAGCAACATACTATAACACTCCAAGCAAAGGCATAGGTTCGTCTCCTTACTTAATTAACTAGAGGCAAGTTCTAGAGTTCCATTAAGCTATCTTTGGGAGAGATAAATGCCCCTTGAAAGCAAACTAATATTTTTATTTTGCTTATTCTACTGTTGATTGTATTTGGCAGTTTACGATAAAATATCTTTTTGTTCCAATCAACCTAAAAGCGTTGTCTCTGACTCTCTTCAAAATAAATACGCTTCCTCACTTGTAACTAATCCAAAAGTTTTAAACCAAGTGATCCAATTGAAGATTCGTGTCATTATGGAACATTGAGCACTCAACTGAACACGCTTTTATTCTTTATATCATATATGTAACATTCTCTTACGAAATTATTTAGCTGAACTAGGATCATGTTAACATTGAAGTGCTGTATAGGCTGGAGAGAAAAGAAAAAAGAAATGATACGTTTAACTAAGGCAGAAAAATGAACCAATTACTTATGCATTATGCAAGACCTCGGTTCATAAGAACGAAAGCTCAAGCCATCGTACTAATCTGAATGCGGGAAGTGGTCAAAACAACGATTTAGTTGAAGGAAATAAGAGGAAAGCCAGATATATCAAAATACAGAAAGAAATGAAGAGTAAAAGAATGATATGACCAAATATTGTCTCCCTGTCCCAAAACATCGTCAAAATTTCTTCTTAAACATCCATCAAGAGACGATTCCTCTTGAAACTTACAATAAATTATATTCATGAAAGGTTTTACCATAATTAAAAAATTATGCCTTAGATTCTCAGTGACAAAAATCATTGACTTCAAGCGAAGTACATTTAAAGATATAACGAAAATTGTTCAAAAGATAACTCGGTGGCTAAAAGGTTTACCATGTCATCACTCTCCCAAAAACTTAGGGCCATTTATTCAATATCATACTTTAGTAATAATTTGTACACGATACAAATTGTGATCCATACACAACAAAATAATTGCATTTGGACAGATTTACCTCTAATAGTTTTTGTCTTTTCTAATAAAGTACAGACAAATTTGTCAAATCACAAGTTTCTGTTGTGTATAGGTCAATTTTTCGTAATGTACAAATCCTCAACCATATTTTGAAACCAATCAAGTAGTAAAAAGTTTTTAAAGAAAAAGATAAATATAAAATATTCTTTTTTATAGCTATAGCATATTAGGCAAACGTAGTGAAATGTTCAAACAAGAATCACAAAAAGGTCGAGAATTATGAGAACTTTTAAATTACATATTTTTTCACATATAATTATATTCAATCACATATGAACATTGATATAGATTAAAGTTATAAAATGTTCGTTAGAAAAATCTTAAAGTTACCGTTAAATTCAAATTTATATTTTTCTTTCACATGTAAACATTCAACTTAATTATAATTTACAAGACAATTTGTGATTTTAACTTTTGTTTGTTTATAAGATGAAAATTGAACAGTATTTGATGTAATTTGTTACATTTGCATGTATAAAACCATATAATCTAAAAGTTCTCGCAATTCTCCACTCTTTCGTGTTCTCGTTTGAACCTTCATCGAAGAATACATGTTTATAAGCAAACAAACTACAAGAGAAGGTACTCAACTTTACACCAACTTGTATTTAAGCTATAGTATTTTTATTTTATTTTTATTTTGGATTTTAGGTATCCAACTTTCAGTTGGTCTCGATACAAGATACTTAACTTTCAATTCGCCGTATAAAAGTACTTTCGGTCTCTATTTTAAAAGATGAAAAGACGATATTATACTTATTTTTTAAATGCTTACTCATTTCAAAATAAGCGATTTTAACATAATCAATAAGTTTATGAATGTTTTAATAAGCACTTCCAAACAACCTCTTATTCGTCAGAAGATTATATCTATAATGTTTTCATTCCTTCATTCTTGTTTATCTCCTCCTACGTAAGATAAACTCTGTTTTTCATCCCACGTTGAATGAAATAATTTGTATGGAAGAAAACTCTATAAATACAAGATTTAACTATAAACGTTTCTTAATTAAAATGAACATAACCCATAAAAATATCAAGTATATACTTACATACTTGCTTATTGGGTTTTGATATCCAATTAAAACTTGCACATTTTGGCTTGGATTAATTGTTGAAAATGTATTTTATAAACTTTAATTCAATGTCCTTCAAAAAGTAACTAAATAGATCCAACTCTCTTTTGGGATATTTATTGCATTTTTTATATAGTTTAAATAAGATTATTATACTTTTTAACGAGTTTAGTTGAGCTAATAAACAAATTTATCGAGCTCAAGCTACTAAACAAACATCTCGAGCTCAAGATCTGTTTAGCTCAAAATTGTCGTAAACCTCAACTAGCATCGAGCTTGAATATAATTTAACCTTTTTAGTTCCTACTAAAAGTGGTTTTGCAAGTTTAATCGAGTATGAGTCGAGGTTGAGAGTAGTATTATTAAATAAGTTGATGCCAAATGTCCTAATATTAGAGAGACTCTGGTTCTTTAACACCCATAACTATAACTACCAAGGTAAATACAGTTTTTACTCATATTGTTTGTTATATTTCTGTTGTATGTCCCGGTCGAAGTTAAATCTGGTAATTTGTTGTTCAAAGCTTTCCATGATAAATGCAGATTTAATGATGAAAATTACTCCTCCCATCCCTACAAAGAGTGTAGTCAAGCATAAAATCTTCAATCTAAAAAAAGTAAGAAAATGACAGTTTTATCCGTAAGTTTGACTTGAAATATTTAAAAAATGAATTACTGAAAGTAATAAATGAGGGTATATTTGAAATTTTATTAATTTTTAATAGTTATTTTTTTCAAATAAACATTTTTTTGATGTGAATACGTAAAATGGAACAAAGAGAGTAAATCTTTTTGACTTGGAAAACAGTTTTATTTATTATTATTATTATTATTAGGGATTATATATTTGGAGACCACCCAAATATATTATTTTATTTTTGTAGACCACTCATATTTGAAAACAATTTTGTAGGCTACCCAAATATATCATCTTGTTTTCATAGGCCACCCATATTTGAAAACGATTTTGTAGGCCACCTAAATTTGTATATTGTTTCATGTATACCAAATTCGACTAAAAACTCATCAAAAAAATTGTGAAGGGACACAAATACCCCTATATTTGTTAATTAACATTATTTATATTATTTTAGTTTTATTCAAATATACGGGTATTTGTGTCATTTTACATTTTTCTGATAAGTTTTTAGTCGAATTCGGTATACATGAAACAATATATAAATTTGGGTGGCCTACAAAATCGTTTTCAAATATGGGTGGCCTACAAAAACAAAACGATATATTGGGGTGACCTACAAAATCATTTTCAAATATGGATAGCTTACAAAAATAAAATTATATCTTTGAGTGGCCTCCAAATATATAATCCCTTATTATTATTATTATTATTATTATTATTATTATTATTATTATTATTATTATTTACTCTACATTAATTAATTTATTTTGTCCTTCTGAGTTTGGGACTTTGTATTACAGATTTACATAGAATAATGACACTAACAAAGTTGGTTATTGAATTCAAGATATTATAAACAACAAATATTATTAGATAAGTGAGGAATGGCAGTTATGGTCATTATCTGATATGATACGATGATGGCCTCATAATCTATCAATGTTTATTTTTATCTTTTTGACCTCTACTTACAGTGTTTTAGTTCTCTATCTTCATTTTCGCTGACACTCTGTCTTATGTTTTGACTATAGGCACGGTCACATTTTTCATGACCGTCCTTGGTCTACCGTTTTTCTGAAAATGAAGGTAGAACATGAGAACGGTCAAGTGGACCGTTGAGAAAAATAACAAAAAAAAAAAAAAAAGAATAGCCGTTAAGAAGAATCATGTACACTTGTGTGATTTTACACAACATGATAACCGAAGACAACGGACGCAATATATGTCAATTTGAGGAAGGCTACCTTTGAAACCCAAATAATCTTCCGCGTCATTCGTAGTCGGAGAAGGTGGCAATCCATGATTGTAAGGACAGTGAACTACGCGATAGAGGAATGCATCATTCACTTTGAAATAATCTTATCGAACACATTTAGAGCCGTGTTCAATATAATGTTACGTATAACAAACTCACGAGCGAAGACACGGACAATTAGTAATAGAATCGTTTTTTAATTATTAGTGTAACGTACTTTTTTAATTAATAGTTAGCATAGTTAAAAAGGAAAAATAAAAAAGAGAAGAAGATAATAATAACAATTATTGAAAATGCCTTTAATACGTATCGAATTATTTTTTAACTCTAATCATTTTAAAAAAATCTCATGGTTGATTTAAAGGTTAATTTATCAAGAGTGCAATGTACTGCCACGAAATGTTCCATGTATAAAAGCTACCCATTTTATGTTCTGAGCATGCAACAAACTGGAAGATATTGTATCGATGTATGTAACATGGTAACCAGTTACCGGGACAGCAGGTAACATTGATTATGTGGTTTTTTTCTTTAAGGGTTAATTCATTAAAAGTGCAACGTATTGCCACTAAATGTTCCATGTATACAAGCTACCCATTTTATGTTCTGGGTATGCAACAAATCGGAAGAAACCATTTCCATATCTTGACATATTTTTAATAACAAGATGTTCATGTTCTTCTTCCTCTCCTTACCACTTATCGCTGATTTCTGACCGGAATTGAGACTGTGGGTGAAGGTAATTGATCAATTCATATAGAGTATGTATCACTCAAACTATACTAACTTACAATTAATTTGAGTGCACAGCACATTCCGGTCAGAAATTGCAGGTTTTTTCCAGTAAGGGTGGAGGTCGACCGACGATGATGTCGTTGAACACAAATATCGTCGAGTTGTTTCGTTGTTATCATCCCTACCGTCCTGCTAATTTCTTCCCACACCAACTTCATATCCAGTGAGTTTGAAAGCTTCAGAACTGTAGATCTAAATCTAATGACGGAGACGGAGTTAGCGACGAACACCGGTGAACCCAAGCGAACTTCGACAAACCTAATCACACTCCGGCGATGATTCTTGGTCGGGAAAGAAGATAAGGAGGTAGAAGTGGGTTTTACAGATTTGATAAAATAACATTATTTACATACATCGATACAAAATTTGTCAGTTTGTTGCATACTCGAAACATAAAATGGGTAGTTTGTATACATGGAACATTTGGTGGTAGTACGTTGCACTTTTGATGAATTAACTATACACACATGGCAACAAATTGTCTAGCTGGCGAAAGTGACGTGGCTGCCTAATCAGCAAATTGGATATTGCAGCAGGTAAAAATCTAGTATGTCAAGATATGGAAACAATTTCTTTCGTTTGTTGCATACCCGGAATATAAAATGGGTAGCTTGTATACATGAAACACTTTGATGATTTAACCGGTATTGAAATTAACCAAAATACAAATTAACATGCGTTAGACAAACTCATGTTAGTATCATTAAATGCTTGTCTGAGAACTGTAAAGTTAGATTTATGTTAAAATGTCTTTTTAAGTGTTTAATTATTAATTAAATACTTAAATGTCATAAGATATAAAGTTGATCTAAAGGTGCTTGTTGGTTGTTACTTAATGGATATCTATCCTATATGGATAATGCATCCATCCCCACCATCATCAATTGGGTTAGGAGTATTACCTTTTGTACTTGTTCCTCAATACCTAATCTTTTAACGTAGTGTAAATGTATATTTAAGGAGACTAACACAATATCTAACACGTTTATTGTATGATAAATGCACATAAAAAATACATACTAATCCAAAAACATACACACACATCTGCATTGAAGACTTGTCTTCTAAACTGCTTAACGTTAAATAGTCTAGTGAAATAAGAGGGACGTTATACGTTGAATGCAATTGGTTCATGTCCAGTTTTACATTCTCTTTATTCTTCATGGCTAGTGGGCTTTTTTGGGACAATTTTTGTGTTTAAAATATATAGCTGGCCCACGTATAGCCTTGAATCTACGGTTGAAAAGTACACGAGAGTGTATTGATAATTATACATCTAATGTTGGATTATGGAACGCATAAAGATCAAAAAACTCTATATCAACAAGGAGATGGATTTGCTAATCAAACACGAAGTTTTGACAAAAGTTACAAATCCAAATCGTAAAACACCCACTAATCCTATACATTAGGTATGTACAAATGTTGTTTATATTTATAATTAAACTTTATAATAGAAATGCTCATGGACTCAAGAAGAATAAACCCTCCGTAACAATTAGATTGTGATTAATGTTATGTTCTAGATTTATTTGAATCCTCCAAATCGTTGTCACACATACACCATTTCCAATTTAAAAAGCAGGCCATAATGTATAACACACTGCCTGAACTAGATTGACATATTATCTTCACATCATCTCCAATTTAAAAAGGGAGTTTAAGAACAAAATTTGACACATCATCGCCACATTATTTTCACATAAAAAATCACATTGAAACTCACATTCACCCGTACTCATCGCACTAAAACTAGATCTACATTCAATATTTTTATTATTAAAATTAACAAGATGCTACCACTCAAATTGATAGTCACCGCTTTGTATCGACCAAACCAAAATTCACTCTAAAATCCAGAATAATCACACAAGTTTGATTCTCAACTACTTTAATCCACACACGACCACTGCCCTTCTTCAAGTGAAAACAGTGAAACTCGGGAAACACTCGGGTGGATGAAAATCTTGCGAAATGTATTATTAGTGTCGGAAGATTCTAGAAACTTTTTTGTTATTCTAGGGATATACGTAGTTTCGAATTTTTTATGAATAGATCTAACAGGCTAATCAATAATAATCATCGTTTTAAGTTTTTAACCATCAATCGGACAACTTAATCTATGGTGAACGTTTAATAGTTTAATGTATCAAATAACCATGTTAAAACCACACATCCACATAAGTTAAAGATTATGTAAATCATTCATTTTTCAGATATGTAGGGTATTCTCAATTAGTATAATGATTTAATAATTCCTTATTATATTTATTAGGATTAGGATTAGGATTTTATTAGCAACTAAAATCCTACCAATTTCATTAGTCGACTTAAAATGGATAAAAAAAATGGTTAATTAGAGATTAAGCACACACATATTCAAGACTAATTCATTCAATTAATTTCAGAAATTATAAGATCAATATATCAATATCCAGCGCAAACATGCTGATAGGAAAACAGTACGGACGCTATGAATCTATGATTTAAACAATCGATTCGAAAACTATGCTATCGATTTATCAAATTAAACGCAAACAGATTCATCATTCAATTAAATTGAAAACGGCAGGTACGCAATGATTTTTAAATCGACAGATAGATAAATATAAATTCGGTTCATCAAATTAACAGCAGATAGATTAACAACCTAAATCGTTCAATTAATTTTAAACTGTACCAGATCTAATTCATATATATAGATAGGAAGAAATAGCTACTATAATCAGCTAGCGGCACCGTCGTCGTCAGCTGTGGAATCTACGGCCGCGAGTTCGTCGGACGCTTTTTTAGCAACGGCGTCAACATCGACGTCATCAGGATCAATAGTAGGGTCAGATTTGTCCATAGAGGCACGAGCCTTATCGAGCCATGGTTTGAAAGCTAGCTCAATTGCGGCCCAACCCAAAGCTAGGGCTCCAAATACTACGACGACTGATTTCAGTGCTGTTGGTCCTCCTTTAGCCATATGGAAGTGAATTGAATTTTTTTTCTCTTTTTGCTTTTTAAATTTAGAAATGTGAAGGAATTAGGTCAAATTTAAGGGGACCACGTAACGCTTTATTTTGGTTACTTGTTGTCCAAGTGAAGAAACTGACCAATGCAATTTGAGGCTTCTTTGAGTAGATAACTTCTTATCGTATTCAATTGGTTATGCTCCATTTACAATTAGATGACGAATTCAATTGTTTTTTATTTATCTATGGATGTGGAGCGGTATCGAAATGGGATCATATGGTACACATTTGGCTAATCTATTGAAATTCTTCGGTTCTAAACTGTATTGTAAAGTTGAGTCGACAAACATTGGACCGCAACACATTTAACAAAAGAATGGGTCTAAGATCAATTTTTCAAGTAATGGATACTGAGGAAAGTCTTAAATATGTATGTTCAGGTCGGTTTTTGCACAGTAAAATTTAATTTTTGGGTTTAATTTTATTTTACACCAGTAAGAAATGAGGTCAAAGTTTTATATGAAAACTAGCAACAAACTGAGATTGGTTAATATGTAGATATACCATGGTGAAAGTATAGGACAGCTAGCAAAATGATCATATCCATATTCAGAACATTGTCACAAGAATTCTCGAACAATACAGCTGTTTACAAAACCAGATATAACAACAATCTGAGAGAATTAACGGCCTCGGCCACGACCACGCCCGCGTCCACGGCCTCTTCCACGTCCCACCGGTTTCCCTGAAAGAATTTAGAGTAAATGATTACATATGACAACATGTTGATCCAAGACATGCATTTGAAGATTAAAACAAAATGTCATTGTAGCGTATACCCAAAAAAGTTTTTGTATGGCGGCAATAATGGGTCAATTGAGGTTGTCTTATTATTTCAACCAGGACAAATAAAAATCAAGCTAGAAGGGCAACAGGTCCAATGGCTTCAAGGGGTGTAAGTCCTGAATTCTATCTTCAACTAATACAATGATACAACGTTACAACCTTGTAAATCACTTTTATTCGATATCAAATATTATTGTAGCAGCACTTGTTTTGAAATCATAAAAACGTGTTATCTATTCATAAATAAATCCGAAACTAGAAAAAAGGGGTTTCGGGCCATTTTGACAGATGTTTCAAACCGAGCCCATTTTGACAGATGTAGCAGCACCTGATTCACCTATCTTTCCCACCTTTGGTAAAATTTGTACTATTTGTTGGAGAAAACCATATGAATAACATTGGAAAAAAAGTGACGGAAATTTGACAGTGATCACAATACCTGCAGTTGGTTTCTTTGGTTTAACCCTAGGCGTTTCTTCGACCAGAAGGGTTTCAAGATTTAAGCTGTCAGGCAAGATATAGTATCGAATGTTGTTGCCCCTGACACTTAGGTGATCTAGTGTCACTGGATTCTTTCCCTTGAGGGTAAGTTTAACCGTCTTCAAATGCGTATTCATACTAATATCCACACCTGCAACATGACCAAACAAGAGAAAGTGTGAATCAAAATTCATACTTGGTGACAAGATTCAGGATCTCATAAATCTGACAAGCAGTTCGAGTTATGGATATATTGACTTGTGAAGTTTGACAAGTGGTCCTAGCTACGAACAAGACATTTACAAAAAGCATAAACGAAAGCACAAAGATTTATGTTTCATTTTTACCCTAACAAGTATGTATCTTTCTAATTAATTAGCATATGAATATGAACTAGTGGCTGGACCAGTTGCAACCACCAACCATAATCAATGCAAGCTTTAATATTGCATAACTAGTGTTATTATTTATAAAAATCTGGATCTATCCATCTAGATCAGAAAAAATAATGGCAAATGAGAGACTATGCCAAATGGAGCAACTGTCATACGGAAATGTTTTTTGAGCTACTTTACTTATTTGTCTTTCCGTAATGATATCACAGGCTCCAGTTGTTTCAAACATCTGATTGCTATTGCTATAAGGGCTGCTCGCCATTATACAGCTTGGCTTCGCTATCACTTCTATGTAGTGCAGTGAAAGTAGTGCAGTGAAAGGACTTAAAGAGATTTAATAATATCTCAAACTTTTTTAGATAGCCATGTACAAGCCAAATGCCATGTTTACTTTAGATGGAGAGAGCATGTAATAATAGGTACAAGGGTACAGCAAAATAGGAAATACAGCAAGCAGTTAAACAAACTTAAAACACGTGTTTGACAACTTGAATCTTTATCTACAGCTTTTTAGAGCACTTATTTCAAGTCAATCTCACACTTCTAGGACCATTTAGGGCCTTTTTCTAAGAGTGATTACACCATTGATTGACCCTCAAAGCTGCACCATGCATTGTCCTTATATCAGATAGCAGGGAGCAAAATATATCCAGTTAGGATCTCGATGATTTCCAATTAAAAGCGAAGCAAGAAGCCATTCAAGGTTATGATATACCGACAGGTCTTTGGCCTATAGGTATCAAGTAGTATTTAAGGTGCTCCTCAACCAAGTAATTGACAGTTCGAGTCACATCCGGGACAAAGATGTAGAATAGTTTGGGTGTGTAAATTTGCTGTCAAAAGAACATTTACATTAATACACTATTGCTGCTTGAACTAGATGCGCTTTGAAACTAGACTTACCATGAAAGCAATAAAATTTAAAAGCATCAACCATAATAAAGATAAAGTCAATATGTCAAAGTTAAAAGAGTCAATTGTAAACCACAGGGACCATCCATGCAATTAACTCAAGTTAAAATGTAGAATATATATCTCCTATAAGCAAACTATTTACCAAGTAATATTTTCCCAATGTCCTGAAATAGAACAACTGGCATGATTTTCGAACTTCTACTTCTACCTTGTTCCACAACCGAGTTTTAATAATCTAGCTCGATAACATGTACCTCAACTTTATCATTATAAATCTTTACAAAACCTACCAATTTCAATGTCCACATACTTATATAAATATACAGAATAGATGATGTAAAGTATTTTCCACTATTTGGTATTTTGATGAAACACCGATGCTTATGCATTTGTCCCTCTAAGTTCAGGTTCTAAACCATATACTTGACACAACTTAATTTATCAGTTTGTTGCCTAACTACTATAAAGAGGCTAATCATCACTCTGCAACATTTCCAAAATCTAAGAGCTTAACTACTCAAGTCTCAAACAAAAGCTTTCAGTTTCCTGCTCTTGCATTTGATAAAATAAGAAAATCACTAGTTTGCTGAAGCTGCAGAGTCAGAAGCAAAAGATATCCACGAAAACTGGAAAAAGGTAAAATATGAAGAAAAAAGACAGTTCTCTTACATATACTGCTATCATTATGACATTAGAAGAATAAGAAGAATAACAAGCATACAAAACTGACTAAGCTTGCTAAATTGCATGAAACTAAACACCAAATCACATCAACAACTTGAGGTCTAGGGACCAGACCAAGTCTTTAATGAAGCGATGCAAATACATCCTTAAAATAACATAAATAAAACACTCGTCACCTACAAAAAAGCAATCATTTAATAACGGGTATAATGGAACAGAAGACCATCCTCACAGTCAACAACGATCCTGACTTCTGGCAAAGCAAATAACCATTTAACCATTTTCCTTACGTATCCTTTATCACTTTCTATGGTGAAAAGTTATTTAAATATATCATTCATGCCTGACAGTACTGCTGATCCTGATATACATATAGAATACTTATTCCATATAGTCCTTCTCCTTCACATCATGTTGTCACTTGCAAACTACCATACAATAGTATTTGTCCAAATTTTCAGACCTACTTTAGTCTTTATGTACGATACACACGAAACTTGACGGATAGCCAACGCAACTAATCCTAACCTGTTAGAAATGCTTTTTCACCAACCAGCACATCGAACCATATGAATATTTCGTAATTCCTACATGGCTACATACATTAAAATTCGAAAAATACATGAGCTGAAACCTACTCACTATGGAGTGTATAATTACACTAACTAATACAATTACAAAAAATAAACGAAACAGAAAGATAATATCACTATCACACTAGAAAAATTGCAGTTTTCAGTAATTAATTCCTGTCAAATATGATTAAATATAAATTCTAACAACCTGTGATTGTGCCGTGAACAACCGTTCCGTTTTTGAGTTCTATCGAGACCGTTTCATTGTTCAGCTTCATCAAAAACCTATTCCGTCAAAATAAAAAAGAAAAATCAGTCAAATAATCTCGTAAAAACTCCAAATTCTCTCCAAAAGTAGATAGTAAAAACGCAAATGAATGTCAAGGCTTACCGTACGAGCTTCATTGCCAGAGAGATTGCAGGAGATACAGACGATTAACGATTTGCCGGAAAACGAAAAGTGAAGTGAGGGTTTTTGCGGTTTTAGGGCTTTGAAAAGAGAACGAGAGATATCAGATATCTACTCTTGTGATATATGTTTATGGGCCAAATCCAGGACCCAATTTAGAGAGCCCAATGCTTTATTGATTTTCCACCGTTAGGATGTTTCATTTATGGTTATTGGTTTTTGTTGGTTACATACTATAGTCCTTTATTTTTTTTATTACTAATATATGTATAAAACTGATATTATGTATCAAGATTGACCATAGTCACTATATGGTAACCAATAACTGAAGTGCCGGTAAAAATAATTACACGGACATATTACATTAAATAAAATACTTACGTGGAAAAAATATTACTCATGTGGAACAAGTTAAACCATCTTGAAAAAAAACTTGACAACCCACATTCATTACATCACCCGACATTTCCAAACTCATTTAGTAACACTCTTACACCCTTATTTAATCCGGTAGCATTTCAACAACTTTGGACATACACAGAAGTTAACGTAGTTGTTTTAAGAATTCTAGTAAGTAAATGGCATTGTTTTTCGTTTTTACTATGTACGCTGATATGGAGTAAAATTTTTGAAACCCTAATTTTGAATTTTTGAAATTTTTTTATTTTTTTATTTTTTTCTACTTTTAATGTTAAACGATGTTTGGGGAAGTTTAATATGTTTGTATTATATGTTGTTACTGAAAACCCCAAAATTTGAAACCCTGAATTTTTTATGATGTTTTTGTTAGATGATGTTTGGAAAGTTAATTCTGGTTGTCATAGTGAAAGGGTAAATGGTTATAATCAGCTACCTATTGGTCTAAAATGTTCATGTATGTAAGCTACTCATTTGATTGTCCAGGTAAAAATTAAACCGGATAATTTCGAGTTGATATCTTGCCAAAGTTAATTTTTAGCGTTTGAACATTGAAAATGTTGAGTAAGACGTCACGTGAGCCAACTTTTGCCACGTCGTACGTACACCGGACAACCACGTCATATAATTCTATCGTGAATAACTAAGGTTGATTAGGATTCCCGCTAAGGTCCTCTAATTCTACAACTATTAAAAAGTCCCTACAAGTGTCTAATAATTAAACCTAGAAGTTATTCTTAAGTACAGTTATCATCTTCATTCAAGATTATTAATTGCGAATTTCTTAACTTATTATTAGTTACAATCTCAAGTTATAATTATCTAATAAGTTAAATAATCATAAATAACTAATAAACCTATACAAACACTAGTTATAACATAGATCTACCAATCACGTTAAAAATCAACAATTAAACACTAAAAACAACCATTGATCTTCAATTAAACATTAACAATAATAACAAAATTCGTAACACCAAAGTAAACTCATAAAATCTTTATAATGGATTCAAAACTTAAATACACACATAAAAAGATTCAATCAAATGCTAGGTTGCAGAAAATAATAAATACAATCAACTATCCAAATACATAGACATGAACGAATACAAGATAATAAAATTAACGCAAACCGAACACAAGAATGAAATCTTCTTAGCACGGTTGAATCTCTTCAATCCATGCTCTTCTAATGCTCTAAAACTTCATAAAAAACCCCTTGCAGGTGCCTCAGTCGAACTAGGGTTAATGGTGTCGATCCCTAATTAATTAGATTAAGTTTGCTTAAATACAAAATCTGGCTGACATAACCTATCCGTTGGATAACATGAGAAGTTATCCGCCGGATAGGTGGTCTCTATGCATGAGAAGGAAGCGCTCTTTGTCTAGTAAATTTGGGATTTTAAATCAAGTGATTCGAAGTGTCATATGAGAAAGTTATAACCAAAATGGTGAAGCCTCGCCAAATCTAGTGAAAATTAGGACTCCTTATCCACCGGATAACATGAAACTATATGCCGGATAGTGTACTTCTATGAGTTTTCTGAACTTGCTCGATTTCCTTCATTTTGCACCGTTTCCAACTTTTAATCGATCCAACTTCTATTTGTAATCCTAAATGCAAATATTAACCAAATAAGTACCGAATTCAATACTTTTGCAAGTAAAATGGAATTAAATACGGGAATATAGTCTACTAAATATGTACAAATAAGACTATATTAGGGATCAAGATGTGAAACGACGTGATAGTTCTATAAATCTAGATGGTCAATGGATGATTATGTTTGAAACTAATTTGCTAATTGTTTCCATGTATAACATGGTTGTGCTTTTTTTTTAAGCAAAACAGGAAGTACGGCGTGCTTTCCACTTTGGTCCAACCCACCAGCATCGCAACAACTATATATATGTGCAATCGCGCACATATATGGTAACCACTTTGTAAAAGTGGTATGAAATGGATATTACCTGATACCTCACGCCACCTGCTATGGATTCGCTATAGATATGACTTGACATGAGAAAATCCGTATATGAATCAATAGAATTTGTACAATCAACTTATAAGATCTAATTACCATTATATGTAAATCTCGGTGATTAACGAGTTACTATAAAGTTAATTGTTATTGTCACTTTTTCTCTTTCATTACTATCTATAAAAACTTATTTGATATAAATAATCAAAAATGATAAATTACAATGAAAAATAAAATACACAATTGTTAAGGTAGTATAAAAAGGAATAATTTTAATGTATAATTCTCTACATATTTTACAAACATATGAAGTTTTATAACTAACATTATCAAAACCTTATTAAAAAGAATATATTCATGCATAACAAAAAATTTAAAAGTGGAATGAAAGACTTATACTTCAATGATATTGTGAAAAGGGTTATGATTCGTATACTACAAAAAATTCTTCATATACCACTAATCATGATTTACAATATTGTATTGTATAACATCATAAATCACAATTAATAATTTACAAATAATATTCGATAATGTACAAATTACTTCTCTTATAAAAAACCTTAGAATCCCATATTAAAAACATTTTAAAATTTTAATTTTAACATTTATATAAAAATCACGTTAAACATCACCCTATATCACTGTCACTCTTAATGTAATTGTTTTGATCCCCAAATCATTTTCTTGGTCCAAATAGCCAACGTCGTTTTCACCGCACTTTATATCCCCAATATAAAATTAATGTTGTAGTTCTCTTGACATGAATCCTAAGTAGCGTCTAAAATTAATAATGCACTTTATATCCCCAATATAAAATTGATGTAGCATGTACTTTTCTCGCCGACAGTTTAATTATAGGCCAAATCTTGACTAATCACATCTTGTTTATTTGAAACACATTTTTTCAAATAAAACAATAATGGCTTAAAAAAAACCCCTTAAAAACAATAAAACCTCCAATCTAAAATGCTAATGTTCTCAATTCTTACTCTCAAAAAAATCTATCAAAGTTCTTGAAAACTTGAGATCGCATTAAGACACATAGAACAAATCAAACCCCCTACAACTAAAATTCCATTCGGTATATAATGGGAACTCGATCAAATGTGTCGTTTGTATAGTCTTGGCTTCACGATTTATTGACATGCACTCCAAATATACGCTAAAAACAGGGTGTGTTCTTGGATTCGAAAACATGGTGTTTACCTAAGGTGACAAAATTACGACAGCTGGTCGGATGGAAATATGCATGGATTAATATCCCAGGAGTTTCGTGTAATAAAAGCAATAACGCTTGCAAAATATATTGTACTAGAGATAAGGTAATTCTATGTGATGTTTGAGTTGACCTTAATAAGCATGTGAAACTAAAGTTGCCTTAATTGAGTCATCTATCCATTAGGTAAGCATGAAGGTTTGCAAAAGTCCTTTTACTACCTCTATTCTCAACATCACAATGAATTTGTTATTAAAAATGATGGTTCATGACGTCGTCGTATGTTAGACGGACGAATCAATAAACGCCCATATTAATATTAATTATTAATCTGTAGAAAAGGAAAATTAAAATGATTATATAAAAATGAAAAAACGTTGAATGATTGAAGTATGTTATAAAATAATGACAATTAGAACTCTATTAGCAATATAATTTAAGAAATTTTTAGTGAAGATGAAAGAATAAAAGTATAGATAAAGAATTTTGAGAGAGAAATATAAACACTTTGAGTGTATTAGAATATACATTTTACTTCTTTACATGAGGTTTGTATTTATACTACCATAATATACTATTAGTTTCACAAGTTTAGATAATTAGAGGACAAATAAATTATACGTGAAACATACATAGAATAGAAAATATATACATCCAAAGTCTTGAATTAAATAATTCATAAGAATTCTAATCCATAACAAAGTATATTGTTTGACTTGCATATTCTCTTGACAACTAATTAATATTGAAAATATATGATATTTGGTATTTTATAAAATATTCTATAAATCAAAAATATATAGAATGATCAGAAAAATGAAAACTAGAAATAAGAAATAAGAAAATTCAATATATATATTATTCACCCACTTTCTTTATTTTTTTTAACAATTAATTCAACATATGATCAACCTTAAAAGGTTTTGTAGTCAAAGCATATTATAAGACATATATGAAACTTTATTCATTTATTTGATAACGTGAATTTGAGTTAGACATGGGTTCCGAGAAAGTCACAACACACAACCCTAGTTTGAACATACTTGATTGGATCATCGATCACACAAGTTACGTAGCTGGTAACTGAATAAGAAGTGTGGCACACATCTACGGATCTACCTACCTTACGATAAAAGCAATACAACAGAATTATATATTTGAGACACTACAAGTCATGTGGTTTCATTGGTTGACTTTGACTTTGATAAGCATGTGCAAAAAAAATATGCCTTAAGGTGAACGTACTTCATCTCTTCGTGACCTCTTGCTTATCCAAATTCGAATTTGACATCGATTGGATAGAGAAATTGTTAAAAAGAATAAAAGCACTATAAATATTATATACCCGCACTATGCGGTGAGATGTAAACTATATTGTGACTTGATGCAAGAATGAGTATACGTGTAACTGTGTTTACAAAGTGTGTAGTGTGTATGATATGTTTAGTGTGGTGTTACTGTTAACGTATAGTACGTGAGATAGATGTTATTATGGGCCTATTGACAGTGTGTTAATTGCGAACCGCTATCATATGTCAACCGTAACGGAAATAAATATTAAAGGGTAAACTATATAAAGTCCAAATTATTTTTCTTTTTCTAGGTACCAAGGTCCAATATACACGTATTTCTTCAAGAAAATAACGTACAACCACAAGGTCGATGCATATTAGAATACTTATTTATGGATTTACACCATTTTACCCATCATATGATTCTTTCCTTATTACGTTTTGACTAACTTTGTGTTTTGTAGATAAATATAGATATATTTTTGCATGTTATAGCCTGTCATGTTTAAGTGCTACACCATGCATATACTAGTCCTTTAAGATGGAGTAACCCACAATCATTTTCCCACTAATATTCGTATGTAGACCCTTCATGTGGAGGGCTAGCTAGCTAATTTACATCAAAAGCAATTTAAAGGGATGCTTTACATACCTAAAACTACATTTTTTTATGGTTACGTCAGTAAGTTCATGCATTTCATTTGCCCCTCCTACAACTATAAATAGGGACGCTAACATTGACAATAAACACAAACTCAATACATAGAACAATAATTGAGTATATATTTTCATAACAAAATAGTTCAAAGTTTTTAAAGTTTTGCTGCAAGTCTGAGTTACAATGGCTCGGTCAATGGTTGGTTATGTTACCATTCTTCTAGTGTTGATGATGGTGACGTTTGGTGAAACGGCAAGTACTCCACCGGGGATTGCTAAAAACCCTGTCCAAGGAAGTTGCACCAACGAAGAGTTCAAAGTATGTAAAAACTTGGTGCATGTGTGTCCCAAGTTTTGTCCCGATGGTTGTACCCATAATTGTCGATCATGTAAACCTGTTTGTATCGGCTCTACTACACCATCACCACCTGTCGTAGATCCTCCCATCGTTTCTCCACCACAATCCCCACCACCAACTCCTCAATCACCTCCTCCTACTCCTACCCCTTCACCTCCTCAATCACCTCCTCCTCCCACCCCTTCACCTCCTCAATCACCTCCTGCTCCCACCCCTTCACCTCCTGTATGGTATCCTACCCCACCTCCTCAACCAACGAAAGCCAAGTGCGTAAACAAAGGTTATCCACAATGTTACGCCACTGAGCATGTCTGTCCCGCTTCTTGTCCTAACCAATGTGAGGTTGATTGTGTCGCATGCAAGCCAGTTTGCAGTAAGTTCTTCATAAAGCCCATTTCTTTATATTTATCTATAAATACCAAAATCATCATGTACGTTAGTAAATCACCGACGTTGATCTAGTTTGTAGATCGAACTTCAATTAGAGGGAAATTAAAATTTTACTCAAAGCCATCAACTTAAATATCCTATTAATTAATTTTACATATGTATGGAAATTAAATTGCAGATTGTGATATGCCGGGAGCAGTGTGTCAAGATCCTCGTTTTATTGGTGCTGATGGCATCACTTTCTACTTCCATGGAAAGAAAGATAAAGATTTTTGCCTTGTTTCCGACAAAAACCTCCACATCAATGGTCACTTCATTGGCAAGAGGAACAAAAACATGGGCAGAGACTTTACTTGGGTGCAATCCATTGGTGTTCTCTTCGACAACCACCAACTACAACTCGGTGCTCAAAAGACTTCCACTTGGGATGACACCATAGACCGTATCTCCATTACACTTGACGGAGAAACCATCCTTCTCCCAGAAACCAAAGGCGCAAAATGGGAATCTTCCTCAGCGTCCATCACTAGGATCCAAGACACAAACGATGTTGTTGTTGAGGTTGAGGACCTCTTCAAGATCACTGCCAAAGTGGTTCCAATCACTCAAGAAGAATCCAGAATCCATAACTATGAAATTAGCGATGACGATTGTTTTGCTCATCTTGATCTTAAATTCAAATTCTTCTCTTTGAGTAACGAAGTGGACGGAGTTTTGGGACAGACTTACAAGAGCGACTACGTGAGCAAAGTGAAAATGGGAGTTCTAATGCCTGTTATGGGAGGTGATAGAAAGTTCAAGAGTGGAAATTTATTTGCAGCTGATTGTTCAGTGGCCAAATTTAAGGGGAACCATGAACAAGGTTCCCTTTTGAACTTGGAGTTGCCCAGCTTGAAGTGCCAAACTGGATTGGATGGGCGAGGTGTTGTGTGCAAGAGATAGATTATTGTTAATCTCCTTAACTTATTACTCTTTCTATAACTACATTATAACAGTACTTAATTCTCTGTGTACTAAAACACCAATAAGGAACTTAGCTTCCAAGATCTTGACGATTAGGTGACTTTTGTATGTCACTTTTCACGTCATTTTTAATTTAAAATGCTATTTGGTTTTCATCTTTACATCAGGTGTCTCAAAATTGTGTAAGACTGTGCATTGATAAAATCAGATGGTTTCCTTTTGTCATTACAAGTGCATTGCTTTAGTACATTGGGCTTGAATACTTGCACTGCTTTTTAGCGGTAAACTAGCACTACAAGATATACGCCTATTAGTGACTAACCAAGTGAGTCACTAGAAGCCGAAAAACAGTCACTAAAGCTGCTCAGATCTCCTACTGATATAGAAAGAGTCAGTAACAAACCCATCGCTAAAAGTCTATACTCACTCAATTTTTGTTAGAAAAGGTCCATAGATTTATGACTGTTGATACATTCAGTATAACGTCTTCCCTAAAGGTGTTGAAAATGCTTTTATAACTAAAGTTTGCAGTCATTAAAGATTAAAATGTTCAGTCACTAGAGTCTCAATAAATCTATCTAAATCTGTTTTCACAATCTTTTCTATCTATCTATCTATCTATCTATATATATAGTACACACACACACACAAACACATATATATATAGAACCAAGTACAATTAACACAATGTAAACAATTAAACTGTAATCTTATTGCTCAACTTATGTCACACATGTCAGGTCGGGTTGAACCAACCTATTAACACCGTATGACTTAAAAATGGCAAAAAGCCATGCACAAATTCAAGCATACAATCACGGGTTAAGACGAACCAGCCTATTAACACTTCATGACTTAAAAATGGCAAAAAGCCATGCACAAATTCAAACATACAATCACTAATTGTGTAAAAAAACATAAAATATGATGATGTTTCAGTCCACGCACTATTGTCTTATAGGTTGAACACATATCTGTTGCAAACAAGTGGTTCCACGACTACCTGTTACGAGCACAAGTAATATAATTGAACAAGCGTTTGGAAATTGGATGAGCGTTTTGTAAACATCTAGATATAAATACCCTCAATGAAAAGAACGTCTTTTTCCCTTTATTCCCTTTTCTTCATGATTCAAAATTCTATCGGACCTCTCAACATTCAACAAATTTACACAAATTGATAAGCTAATTGTTGGAGTATTATTTTTTTAGGCATTCTCAACATTCAATCGGACATTATATTCATTATTTTTGCTTAGCTATATGGAATTTTCAACCTTTTCTTTCAGGTAATACGTACGTTTTGTTTTTTTTATTTAGTTGATCATAAGCATATTACCTTTCGGTTTTTGTGTTATTTATTTCTTTCCAACCGGTATTTTAACTTTTTTCATTAGTCCCAAATGTTCATACTGTTGGATCATATGTCTAAGACACAACGTACGTTATTGTTGCCTTTGATATATAGTCTCAAATGGTCACACACTATGCAATTAATCCGTTAGACGTTTCTAACAAGTTTGTTTAAACGTATTGATTAAAGTCAAGATAATAATCTTTAAGTTAAAAGATAATCGATGAATCATTGTTGTGATATAACATTTATGACGTTACATAAAGTATTATATCACATGGTATATATATATATATATATATATTTGGATGATCATTTATATATGTCATTGATTCAAGGAAGCTTTGTCTAATATTTCATGCATGGCTTTTGCATGCATATGTTAGGTAACTAACCAAATGGCTAACTAAGTTTATAAAATAGTTAGATAAAGTTAAATGTGACATTGGGAAGGTGTATGTGCAGATTTTTGGAGACCTTGGATTTTCAAAGTCTTCAACCAACTTCCAAAGCAAAAGGCTTCAATATCCTTTGGGTATTATGTTCCCCTTTTGCACCAATCTCTTCCTATATATGTAAGGGTATTGCATACACTTTAAACACACAAAAGGGGTGAGTTTTAGAGAATTAAAAGGGCAATATTTCTGCTGAGATTTTGCTTCATCAAAAGAGATTTTGAGTGCAAGTATTGAATGAAAAGCATATCAAGAAACATCATAAACTAACTACTATCTAGTGTAGTTTATTTTGGTTCTTGTGATTGCTCGATTTCTTCTTCTAACACTTATAAACAAGTTAGTTTATGGAGTGTTATTGACTTGCTAATCTAAAGCTAGCATTTGGATATACCTTGCATTGGTGGGCATCCACTTGGAGAAGAGCGTTTAAGTTCTTACATCATCTTATTGTTAAGCAACCACTTCTCATCAAAGGTTGTAACCTTTCTTACTCCTTATGGTTGTTTACTTTAGTTTCATAATCATACATATGTGATCTTGGTGAGATTTGTTTTAAGAAAACGTTTTGTATTTTAATTATCAAATAGCTTCCGTTGTAAAATGCTTCTTGAAAACATGTTTAAATCCCAACACATATTAGTCTCAACAGTTAGAGATTTCTATTCTCACAAATATATTAAAGAACTTAAACCTTTTTTCTTTGTTAAATGTAAGGACTATTTCACCATTTTCTTTATTCATGTCCGTTTACATAATTTTACATTTCAAATTCATAAATATAACTCTTTCACCAAACATACTATAATAAATAGAAATTGTAAGTAATAACTTTTAGTAAATGATGCAGTTTACATATTTTAGATACAACTACAAGTTAATTTTGTCAAACGTATCTTAGTTGTAAAATGAAAAAAGTGGTAAAATGAAAAAAAGAAAAAAAAAAAAGAAAGATATATTATATATACGTGCAGCCTCCAAACTAAACGCTACTTGTTCAATGAAGTGAGTTGATGTGAAGCACAGCAATCATGAAAAGGATTAAATATATGAGTCGATTGATAGCACTGAAAAATATTCCATTAAAAGTTTTGGTTAAGAAGTGACCAAAGTGTTGAATGCATCACATTAATGGGCCACTTAGGTTCATGTTTTTAGTGGGAATTTTGTATGGAAAAATCATCATGATCAACAGGGCGACCTATTATTTAATAAAATTAAGTGTTCAAAAAATCATTTTCTAAATCTTTCAAAAAATAAAATTTCTTTAAAATTATGTTTATTAACTAAAATTGTGTAAATGATTTAAATCGAAATTGTATAATAATTGATGTAAATATGATTGAATAAGGTGCGTTTACCGAGAAAATATTGAAATTACTAATTTCTATAAAACACGTATAAACGTAAAAGGCTTAACTTCATTTACAAAACATACGGGCTTAAGTATCCCAAGTACAAAATATAAAACAATTAATACGCATAATCAAAATAAGCTAAATTCTCAAAATATATTTCTAACAATCTCCCCCTAGAATTTAACGGTTTGGATTTGTCGAGAATACTCATTTGTACCGAAGTCCTATCTATTTGAGCAACTTTCGAATTAGATTTCTAAATTCAATTCGTTCTTCAATCAATTAATTTCAGTGCGGAGTCAAGTTTAACTCTTTGACTATTATTTGTCAGGTTAATTTCTTGATTTGATGACACCTTGATTCGTTTCAATCTTTCAGTGAGATCTGTTCTGATTATTTGAGGAGTTCCATCACAATACTTTTGTATATCTAAATGAAGAAAGGAGAAGAAGTTCCTTCATTTCTCATAATTGCAAAAGTACTGTGATGGAACTCCTCAAATAATCAGAACAGATCTCACTGAAAGATTGAAACGAATCAAGGTGTCATCAAATCAAGAAATTAACCTGACAAATAATAGTCAAAGAGTTAAACTTGACTCCTCACTGAAACTGATTGAAGAACGAATTGAATTTAGAAATCTAATTCGAAAGCTGCTCAAATGGTAGGACTTCGGTACAAATTGTAAATGATCTAAATCGAGTTTGTATAATAATTGATGTTAATATGATTGAACATGGTGCGTTTATTGAAAGAATATTGAAATTATTAACTGCTATAAAACACACTTGATATATTTGATATGTAAAAGTCTTAACTTCATTTACAAAACACGTGGGCTTAAGTATCGCAAGTACAAAATATAAAACAATTAATTACATATAATCAAAGTAAGCTAAATCCTCAAAAGATATTTCTAACAAATAGAAACTCTATAAATTAGTACTTATTAAACTATTTAATTTAGTAATTAAAAGAGTTATTAAGTCATCGATAATTTGATAATCATTAATTTATATTTGATTAATATTTGATTAATTTATAATTAAATACTCAACATACAAACATCTTTCAAACTTCCACTTAATTATTGTATAATGCATGATAAATATATCAAATGAAAGACCCAATTTGAAAAGGAGTCTTTCAAACTTTTATTTTGTGAACATTAAATAATATTTTCTATATTAAAAGAAGATCAAAATATGATAACACAGATAAATTATACACATAACATGACTTTCCATCTTAAAGGAGTGAAAAAGACAACAATGACCGACGAAATTCGAAAAGCATTATGCAAGAACAACAAGGATAATCCAAGTCTCACTCAAAAGCAATTGCAAGAATGGGTTCTTAGTAACTATGGTTTGCAGGTGAGTCAAAGGACAATATAGAATATAATTAAACGGTCTTTATAGTATCTCTCATTTGCTCCCGAAAGTGATGATGTTAAGCGACGCAAAGCAACAACATTTCATGACCAAGAAAAATCTCTTTATGAATGGATTCTTTTATATCAAGAGCATGTGAATATGTCAGGTGAACTAATCATCAAGAAGACCAAAAGTTTATGAAGGATATGTATCATGTAGATGCTCCATACTTTACTTTTTCAATTGGTTGGCTTGGAAAGTTCAAAACAACATAGAATTAAAAAAAAATTCAGCATTTCGAAGAGAACGGATCAGTTGATATGGAGGGCATGGAGGAGAAATTAAAAACCATAAGAGATAAAGTGGATCAATTTGAAATGATAGACATCTTTAACATGGATGAAACAAGTTTTTTTTAGACTTCAACCGAATCATTCCCTTGTAACCATGCAACTTGAAGGGAAAAAGCAAGACAATGAATGACTAACTGTTGTTATTTGTTGTAATGAGGACGGTTTAGAAAAAATTCCATTATGGATTATTGGGAAATATGCTAAACCAAGATACTTCAAGAATGTAAACTTGAACAGTTCGAATTCTGAGTACCACAAACGAGCTTGGATGACTGGGGCGCTAAAAAATTCAACCTTGTGACACGGGGATTAAACGAGCTTTTTAGACGCATTATCGTTGTCGATTTTATAGAAGTCTTCTGGAGGGTTATGAATTAGGGGTTCCAAATCCAACAAAAATAAATGTGTTAATGCAATGAATCTTGCAATTTCAGTATATACTATGGATGTTAGTGTAAATACAATTGCCAACTGCTTTCATTAAAGAGTTGAATTACCACAATGTTGTAGATGTCGAAGATGCCCTAAACCATACGGAAGAAAATGTAGGTGCACATATGTTGAAAATTAGAGACGACATTAAAGGGGGAATTGATTCCAACAAAGATCAAAAGACAATTGAATCATTTTCTTAAGAAACATTTATAAATCATTCATGTAACATTAAGTTTATAACAAATTATTAATTTATATTTTATATGGAGTCTATAGATATTACAAAAGTATATTATCTTATAAATTTAGCTAATTATTAATTTTAGCACCCTGTTCCAGAATCAAAACTTATAAAAATTATTATTTTAAAGAGTTTATTAATTAGTAAACTATTAATTTATTGAATTTTTTACTTTATTATCTTTTAATTAAAAACTACCAGAAACATTATTTTATGATCATCTATTATATATTATATTAAATAATAAATTGTTGTTTGCATCCGAGTTACGAATCGTTTATGGTGGTTTGAGATTCATGTTGTCATACTTAATTTTTTAATTAATAGCATACGAGGAAATTGAAAGGCATATGCACGTTGGGTCATATTGTATCTTTTTTTTACTCTTCAAAATAAAAATTAAATGAGAAATAAAGACAAAACATGCTATTAGAACTAGGGGATGATTAGCGACATCAAGATGTATCCAACTTATCCAACTTAGCGACACTAAAATGCCAATTTGAGACATAAAACCATAAATTATGATGCCATATTACATCCTAAACTTTTTACTATTCCTAATCTATCAACTCTAACATCAATCATTAATATCAATGATAGATGTTGTTTTTTGATAAATTATCAAGGATAATTAGTTTAGGATGTTAGTAGAAATGTTTTTTATATGTATCTTAGAAAGGACGTTAGTAGAAGTGTTTGGTGTATCAATCAACAAATTTTTCGTATTAGCTTAGTACGGATTGAATGGAGATCGAAATCACAAAACTAAATGCTTGACTTGCTAAGTGGCCTAGTGTCATCGATACTCTCTCATATATTCCATCACCATCGAAGACTTATAAAAGAATTAGATGTTTTATTAATGGATATATATTACATGGTGTCATGTTATTGTACATGTTGATAAATTTATAGCATCCCTTAATTTAATAGATCGATCGATGCATTTGTTACTGAAATTCGTACACGTATTATGTAAGTGAAAGTTTTCAGTTTTGTTACCATAGACTATGTGTTAGGGAATTTTTTTTGTACGTACTTGGTATTCAAAGTTAATCGTACATAAGTAGAGTCTGTTTTTGCTATTATTGATTGGATTACCATAGACTATTCTCTCCTCATAAGTGATTGACTTGTTGAATTTTTGAGGGTAGAAAAACTCATAGATATATTATGGAATGTACTAAATTTATTAAGGAAAAAACAATGTCTGACGTACTTTTCATTTTTCGAATTTTGTAATAGCTAGATATAAATAAATTAGGTGGCATTTTTATAATTACTCAAAACTTTATTGGTACAAAGTCACAAACTACAGTTGACACTCTCACACGCTTCTCCATTTACTTTTATTAATAAAAAACAAATAAAATGTTTTATTAAATTTTAAACGTTAATATAGAATAAAAATTATTAGTCATTTGAAATAATATTTTTTTTAATTTTGAATGTAAATGATCTAGTCAATACTCAATAACATTAAATTTGATTTTCGATCAAATATGATTTAGGATATATAAACATATATATTAATCTATCTTTTTCAATAATAAATGCATTTAATATATCTTTTCTTATTTGTAATGTTAAACCTTTCATAATATCTCATTTGTGATACTATTTTAGCATATTATGCATTGATTAATTTTTAGCTTCATATTTTTATTTATAATAATGATTTTATTAATTAATAGAATGTTGAACAATATGAAACAACTAATTTTTTTTTCATTAACAAATATTGTTTATAAAATGTACATAGCCACTTCTACAAAACAAAATTTTATTAAAAACATTTTAACTAAAATATTTCTTCTCATTTACAGTAGCAAAATATGACTTTATCAATTAGTTTATCAATTAATTAAATTATTAACTAATGTATTAAAATATTTCATATTTTAATAACAATATTTGACATAGGAACAAATATAATTTATGATATTTCAATGAAATGAGAGTAATTCTATCACATAAAAATAACAAAATTATATATATATATATATATGTAAGTTATAAAAGTAATAAAATAAGTATTAAATGGTATATATGTAATTGGGTAAAATATATAGAACTATATTTGTTAGGATCGATCTGACCTTAATAAGACTTATAGCTTTGAATAATTATCAAAAAACTTGCGGAATAGTACTTGACAATCAAATAGCAATTCACATAACAATTTATCAATCAAAAGTTTCAGTATTATTAATATCAATAATACAAATACACAAAAGTATTAGGGTTTACACCTTGAAGCTATACGTACATCTCTCTAACCTATAGGATCTCTATTTATATGAGTATAGAGTCCTGAGCAATATTTCCTTCAAACTAGGAAACAATCTAATCATAAACTCTATCTGTTACCATAATCACAATATACGTAAACAGTATTAATATTGTAACGGTATAAACTTAAGTAAACAGTATTAACTATGAAGCAGTACTAATACTAGAACAGTATTAACTATGAAGCTTTACAGTATTAACTCTTCATTACAGTACTAACTCTGGTAACAGCACAAACTCTTGAAGACAGTAGAAACTCTGAAGCAGTACAAAGTCTTCTTACAATAGAAACTTTAAGCACAATACTAACTTCTGCAAACAGTGTAAACATATTTATTCCCAACAATATTATTTTATAAGGGTATTACTAAACATACTAGTTTAATAAAGGAAATACCGCTTTAGAAATTGTGATACTGCATTGAAAACTGTATCATGTGAGTGGTAGACTAGAATTTAGTAAAAAAAATAGTATATTCAGCTTTACCCTCAGATAATAAGAAGTTGACTTAGTAAGTTTAGTAAACATAATTAGTATATAGAGCTCAAGCCTATATGATATACATATAGACATACATATACACACATGCATACAAATATATATGTATAGATATATTATATACATATCCCCACAATCAGAATAATATATTGATTTGGATAATATTTTTGGTCATCTTTTAATGATAGAAATCGTTTTTTGGCTCTATACGTCAATGATAGGCCGTGATTCCATTTCCATTACCATGAAACTCCCCTTCATTTTCTTGTATGCATACATAATACTATACAAATTTCAAGTATATATATATATATATGAGAGTTTATACATTTAAAGTGTAAACTTTAAGTAAATTGTCATATATATAAACCATCTTCATTTTGACTCGATTAAAGAAAAACTTTTAAAATGTTCATTTACATGATCGGTGGGTTCATATAAATGAATAAATTTCATTAAGATAGTTTATCTTGATGGATACATTTTATTAGATGGGTTGTCTTGTTGAATAATTTTATAAGTCAAATCATCCAATCGAATTAAAACAAAAGATGATTCATGTAAGTGAATATTTGCGTTAAATTTAATAGATTATAAACGTATTAACCCTATATCTAACTAATACAGTCTAACCTAGCTTTAACTTCAAATATATCATATTCATGTATGTTAGAAGTTAAATATTATCAACTCAAAGTATATATCTAAAAGATCTTTAACTTCGAACATACAATTTTGTCAACGCAAGATTTCAACAACCATTTGAGAAAGACGCATAAACATATTCTTGGTCTCTCTCTCTCTCTCTCTCTCTCTCTCTATTCAATTCAATGTACATTATATATAAGTCGTTATTCTCTAAAATTATCACACACAAAACACTATTTCTTCGATATATTTGACCTTAAGAGTTAATAGGAAGTGTATATTGCTTAATTCTTCCTTCATATCTAAAATAAACTTAAGAAAAAATTTGAGCTAATTATAAGTATAAGCTAGATTTTTAATTACAAATAAAGTTGGGGGCTATAATTAGAATACTATTAAGATAACTTTTTGAAAGAAGAATACCAATATACCATGAGAAACCTCCATTACAAAAAGTTGTAAAGCAGAAGCCCTCAATACTAAAAAAAATCAAACTTTATGAGGTTCGTAATAGGACCATTCACCACACTTTGGAGTTGACTATATTTATCCATGCAATTGTCATATCTTCTTTCTAAAGAAATTTTGTTTTGTAGTGGTGGGTGATGTTGAGTAGGGTATCATGGTAATTTTTCAATACAATATGTGACGTATAGTTATAATTATGAGTTTCTACCTCCCGGTGCGGTGTGATCGTTAGACTTATATTTTTAGTTAAATTAAATATTACAATTATTATATTCAACAAACTTTTTAATTAGGTTAGATATTATTATAATCTAAATTTCTACGCTTACATAATATTTTATATAAATTAACATTTAAAACAAACAAATATTCAAAAAATAATAATAATAAAATATACTATTATAATAATAATGCTCTAAAACAAAACTATACAGATCTAACTATGTATAAATTTGAGCTAACTTGTAGTTAAACATTGTTACATCAAATTTAATACAAAATAAGATGATAAATAATATTACATTAAATATTTATACAATCTTAATGACATAGTTAAAGAAAGTTTACATCAAATACCTCGCGTATTTTAATACATACATTATCATCTATATATCATTTATCTATGTTAGATTGTATTTAATATATTATACCAATACTCCAATTTAACGTTACTAATGTACGAAATGATTTTTTAGTGCCTATGTTGATATAATTTTTATACTTTTGTTAAGTAAATATTAATATGGCATTCATTTACTTTTTAAATCATTAATGTTTTTCAATACTAAATAATAAGAATAATATGCAATATATAATGACATTAATTTTAAGAAATATGAATACAACTAATTACTTAGCATTTATATGTCATTTTTCTACTTTAAATTTACAATGTGTGCAATAGTCTATACTATAAAAAAAAAATACATGAAAAAATAGTTATTGTTCATAACATCTAAAAATGTGGATCTACATCAAATACATTGTATGATAATTTAATATACACATTATCATACATATATATATATCATATATCTACGTTAGATCGAGTTCAATCTATTATGTCGACTCTTTCAATTCACGTAACTTTTTGTTGACATAACCTGACTTACAAGTCTTTTAATGTACTAAGTAATTGTTTGATTCATCGTTGAGATCATTCTGATACTTTTGTTGAGTATATATCAAATGTGACATTCATTTATTTACAAAATAAATGTGTCATTATTTTTAAAAATGCTAATAAGAATAATAAGTAATATAACAATATTAATATTAAGAAATATAAATACAACAAATTACTTATCATCTATCTACTTTGAATTGTATATATATGTGTGTGATAATTTGTAAGGTTACAAAAGAAATAAAGAAGAAAAAGAAAAAGTAGGCATTATTCATACATGTTGGTTAATGTATATATGTAATGGTAACACTTAAACGGTGGATCATATCCAATATATGTTTATGATATCATGGTAATAAAGTACCCTTTGATATATTTGATATATAAATAATAGAGTAAATTACGCAAGTCGTCTCTGTGGTTTATATTAAAAATCACATTTAGTTCTTTACTTTTCAAATTTTTAAATGTCATCCTTACAAGTGTATTTTGTATGGTGATAAACTTTGATGCCGTTAATGATTAATATATCTTTTTTAAACTTTCACTTTTTGCAATTTAAGTTTATATTTAATTTCTTTAAGAGCTCTTATATGAATAGTTTTTCATTTTAATTATTTATTTTTTATGTGCATTTAGTAACTTTTTACATACGTATAATATTTCTTTTGATATATACTTTATAACTTTATTATTTTTTTAATATATTTTACAACTTTATTATATCATTTTGCATATACTTTTATATTTTATATAGTCAAGCTTTGAGGGCTACACTGTGTATTTTTTATTTTTATATTCATCCAATCATCATTTAAATCTCATAGTCAAATGTATTTTTTTTGTTCTTTAACTAAATACAAAATGAAATAATTGTCAATAACATTAATGTGAATCATATTAATTTGTTAGACGTAAACTATATTCTTTGTGATAGATTGTAAATATGTTTAAAAATTACTAAATATATATTAAACGAAATAATATATATAATGTGAATCATATTATTTTCGTTAAATGTAAATTATATTATTTTTGATAGATTGTAATTATTCTTGAAACATACTGAATATTATTAAACGAAATAATATATATAATAAAGTTGTGAAACATATGTATACATATATATATGTATATATATAGGGTAGGGATCAATAGCGAAACAAAAAAATTAGGGAAAGAAGGAAATAAATCTCAACCTTTGATTTCATTATAAATGAATTTTAAAAATCACAAATAATTTCAAAATTTAATATTCATCACAAATGAATATTAAAAATATTTATTTATGAAAAAATCAAGGACTAAGATTTGCTTCCCTCCTTCCCCTAGATTTGGAGTTTCCCTATTGATCATTTCCATATATATATATATAAATAGTTCTTAAAGGGATAGCCTACCATTTTAATTAATTTTTTTTATGTATTTTGTAACTTTTTATATACGTATATTATTTCTTTTGATGTAAATCATATAACCTTTATATTTATTTTCATATATATTTTATTACTTTATTATATTATATTTTTGACGCGTTTTTTTCGAATTTTTTTATTTTCAAGTATTTCCTAAAAATATTAAATTATCTACCATATAATTCATATACAAAAATATTTGGATGCTAATTCGACAATATAAACTCAAATTCTAACCTCATTAATATTATCTCGTAAAAACGTTAAATTTCCTGACATGTTTTTTTTATTTCCTAATAGTTTTCTACTCTTTCGTCATTTTTATTGCATAATTTATACTTGCCGCCACGATATGTGTATATAGATACGTTTGGAAAGTAATTTCCACCACTAAACTCATATTTCACCTGATTGACCAGTTCGCAACAACGTCTCTCATTTGGCGCATTTTTCCGAATTTTTTATTTTCTATTATTTCTTAAAAATATTCAATTTTCTAGAATATTATGTATATACAATTACATTTGGATGTTAATATGACACTATAAACTCAAATTCTTACCTCGTTAATATTATCTCATAAAAATATTAAATTTTTTGGCGAATTTTTTTATTTCCTTATAGATTTCTACTGTGTCGTCATTTTTATTGCAAAATTTTATATTTGCCGACAAGAGAAGTGCGTATAGATACGTTTTGTAAGTAATTTCGCACCACTAAACTCATATTTCACCTTATTAACCAGTTCGCAACAATGTCTCACATTTGGCGATTTTTTTTTCCCAATTTTTTAGTTTTTAATATTTCTTAAAAATATCACTTGGGGTCGGGCCTTCTTTTCTTTTCGCACTATTACGGATGTGAAAATAAAGGGAAAAATAGGATTCAGTTGTCAAATGTCCCTATTGGAAATTTGGATTGACTACGGATTGAACCATAGTACATGGTTTAATAAAACCACACGATTTTCCGGATCTAAATCAAGCAGGTTTTACATGAAGAAGATTTGGCTCAACATGTTTTATTTGATACGGTTAGGAGAAGAACCCGACTTGGTATTATTAAAAAAATAGAGGAATCATAACCAAGTCATTAAATTTTCTACCATATAAAGCATATACAAAGACATTTGGATGCTAATTTAACACTAAAACTCAAATTATTACCTCGTTAATATTATCTCGTAAAAAGGTTAAATTTTCTGGCGCGTTTTATTTATTTCCTCATAGATTTCTACTGTTTCGTCATTTTTATTGTGTAATTTTATAGTTGCCGCCATGATATGTGTGTATCGATACGTTTGGAAAGTAATTTCGCATCACTAAACTCATATTTCACCTTATTAACTAGCTCGCCACAACGTCTCGCATTTGGCGCGTTTTTTCCGAATTTTTTAATTTCTGGTATTTCTTAAAAATATTAAATTTTCTACAATATTATGTATATACAAAGACATATAGATGCTAATTTGACAATATAAACTCAAATTCTTACCTCCTTAAAATTATTTCGTAAAAATATTAATTTTTCTTGCGAGTTTTTATATTTCCTCATCGATTTCTACTGTCTCGTCATTTTTATAGCAAACTTTTATATTTGTCCCCAATATATGTGTGTATAGATACGTTTTGAAAGTAATTTCGCAACACTAAACTCATATTTCACCTGATTGATCAGCTTCCGACAACGTCTCACATTTGGCGAGTTTTTTCCGAATTTTTTATTTTCTAGTGTTTCCTAAAAATATTATATTTTCTATCATATAATGCATATACAAAGACATTTGGATGCGAATTTGACACTATAAACTCAAATCCTAACCTCCTTAATATTATCTCGTAAAAACATTAAATTTTCTGAAGCGTTTTTTTATTTCCTCATAGATTTGTACTGTTTCATCATTTTTTTCATAATTTTATATTTTCCGCCACGATATGTGTGTATAGATATGTTTGGAAAGTAATTTCGCACCACTAAACTCATATTTCACCTTATTAACTAGCTCGCAACAAAGTCTCTCATTTGGCGCGTTTCTTTTTTTTTTTAATTTTTTATTTTCTAGTATTTCCTAAAAATATTAAATTATCTACCATATAATGCATATACAAAGACATTTGGATGCTAATTCGACAATATAAACTCAAATTCTAACCTCGTTAATATTATCTCGTAAAAACGTTAAATTTTCTAGCGAGTTCTTTACTCCCTCATAGATTTGCACTGTGTCGTCATTTTTATTGCAAAATATTATATTTTCCGCCAAGATATGTGTGTATAGATACGTTTCGAAAGTAATTTCGCACCACTAAACTCATATTTCACCTGATTAATCATCTCGTAACAACTTGTCGCATTTGGCGAGTTTTTTCTGAATTTTTTATAATCTAGTATATCGTCAAAATATTAAATTTGCTACCATATAATGCATATACAAAGACATTTGGATGCTAATTTGACACTATAAACTCAAATTCTTACCTCGTTAATATTCTCTCGTAAAAATGTTAAATTTTCTTGCGAGTTTTTTTATTTCTTTATAGATTTCTATTGTGTCGTTATTTTTATAGCAAACTTTTATATTTGTCGCCAACATATGTGTGTATACATACGTTTTGAAAATAATTTCGCACCACTAACCTCATATTTCATTTGATTGACCAGCTCGTAACAACGTCTCGCATTTGTGAGTTTTTTCCTAATTCTTTTT
This sequence comes from Logfia minima, assembly GCA_963921325.1. NCBI lineage: Eukaryota > Viridiplantae > Streptophyta > Magnoliopsida > Asterales > Asteraceae > Logfia > Logfia minima. The sequence goes on from OY992765.1 coordinate 39,978,611, forward strand.
AAAAACTTTAAAAAAAAAATAAAAAAATTTACCGTTTTTATTTGTTATTTCGTTTTATTAACGTTTTTATTCATTTTTTTCGTTTTCTTTACGTTTTTATTCATTTTTTCATTTTATTTTCGTTTTTTTTATGTTTTTATTCGTTTTTTCATTTTTTCGGTTTTTACGTTTTTTTATGTTTTTCTTACGTTTTTATTTGTTTTTTCATTTTATTTTCGTTTTTTTTTACGTTTTTCCAAAAAAAATTTCCTTTTTTTTATGTTTTTTGACATTTAAGTATGTTTTTTCATTTTATTTTCGTTTTTGACATTTTTTTTTTTTTACATTTTTTACTTGTTTTTCGTTTATTTTTTGGGTTTTTTTTACGTTTTTGTTGCTGCATTTTATACATACTGCATATTATTTCGATGTTTTGTTGCTGCATTTTAGACATACTACATGTCATTTGGATGTTTGTTGTTGCATGTTATATATAAAATGCAGCAAAAAAACATCAAAATAAGATGCAGTATGTATAAAATGCAGTAAAAAACATCCAAATAACCTGCAGTATGTATAAAATGTAGTAACAAACATTAAAATGACATGCATTATGTATAACATGTAACAACAAGCATCAAAATAACATGCAATATGTATAAAATGCAGCAACAAACATCAAAGTAATATGCAGTGTGTATAAAATGCAGTAAGAAACATTAAAATGACATGCAGTATGTATAACATGCAATAACAAACATCAAAATAACATGCAATATGTACAAAATGTAACAACAAACATTAAACTGACATACATTATGTATAAAATGCAGCAATAAACATTAAAATAACATGCATTATGTAAAAAACGTTAAAAGAAGTAAAAAAAACGAATGAAAACGTAAAAAAACGAAAAGAAAATGAAAAAACAAGTGAAAACGTAAAAAAAACGAGTGTAAACGTTAAAAAAAACGAAAAAGCGAATAAAAACGTTAAAAAAACGTACAGAAAATGAAAAAATGAATGAAAATGTAAAAAAACCGTAAAAATGAAAAGAAAATGAAAAAACGAATAAAAACATTGAAAAAATGTAAAGAAAATGAAAAAACCAATGAAAACGTAAACAATCGAAAAGAAAACGAAAAAACGAATAAAAACGTTGAAAAAACGTAAAGAAAATGAAAAAACCAGTTAAAACGTAAAAAAAAACGAAAAGAAAATGGAAAAACGAATGAAAACATAAAAAAACGTAGAAAAACGAAAAGAAAATGATAAACGAATGAAAACGTAAAAAAACGAAAAAAAGAATAAAAACGTAAAAAATTTAAAGAAAACATAAAAAAAATGGGAAAAAGGTTAAAAAAATTTTTGAAAAATAAAAGAAAGATATTTTTGAAAAAAAATAATTTCCGGCGACCTAGCGGCGGCGACTGGCGGCAGCCGGTGGTTGCTGGTATTCTGGCAGCAGGTGGTCAGGGGAAGTAGGTGGGGTGGAGGTGAGTGTTTAAGTGAGTAACTAGTTAGAGGTAGAATGTATAATATATGAAAAAATAGAAGGGGTTAAAAAAAAATATATTTGGTGACATGTGTTATATTTTGGTTGATGGGGAGGCTTCCCACTCTTCTCTTCTAAGAGGGATTGTCCTCCTGAACGAAACCCATATTTTATAACATAATTGTTTATCTTAATATATATTTTATAACTTTGTTTTTTCATACTATAAATACTCTTATGTTTCTTAGAGTCAAATTTGAGGTTTAAATATGTATTTCCTTTTTTAAATTATCTTATCCTCTTTTCAATCTCGTAATTATGTCATTTTAGTTCTTTAACTAAATTCGAAGTGTGACAGTTTTCAATAATATCAATGTAAATTATATTATTTTTGTTAAATGTAAATTATATTATTTGTGATAGATTGTAAGTTTGTATAAAACTTATTGAATATATATTAAATGAAATAGTATATATAAAGTTAGTAAATATACATAAAATGAAATAGTCATAGTTTATCATTTTAATTATTTCATTTTTTTATGTATTTAGTAATTAACTTTTTATATATGTATATTATTTATTTAGATATATATTTGATAACTGATTTTTTTTCATTTATATTTTATTACTTTATTATATTTTTTATACCTTTATTATTTCATTTTATAAATACTCTAGTCACTTTATTTTTTTTATTTTTTCATTTTATTGATACTCTTATTTTTCGTAAAGTTAAGTTTTGAAGTTTAAATTGTGTCTTTTTTATTTTTATAATTATCTGATTATCATTTCAGTCTCTCAAGTGTGTTTTATAGATAATCTTAATTTTTCATAATGTTCTTGTTTGATGTTTGTGATTTATTAATATTAGAAATGTTTGTTGACATGCTTTGTGAGTAGTTGCTTGTATGTTTGTCATGATTTAGATAGTTGTAATTAGGGATGATGTTAAATTAATCTCTTAAACCAGAATTATTAAACTTTGTTTATGTCTAAACTTTTCATGAACCTAGACTTAATTTACGGATCATGCTTTCCAGTTTTTCACGTGACTATCACTTAAGTTTTAGAATCTAATCAAGTCTAATCAAAGTAGGTAGTTATATGTGTTGAAATAACGAAAATATCATTAAAACGGTTGAGCCCTTGGTATAGCGATCGAAACACCTCTAAGTGTCGTACAATCGTGGAAGCTATAAAAAGGCCATTGGTACAGTACCTTGTGGATCACCTAGGAGTCACCTATAAGATGGTCTAAACATTAAAACTATGGATATACCAAAATACGTTAGATATATCGTAAAAGGTTTAGGGATGAACAACTGATTTCAAAGAAGGGTCTAGTTCATCACAGAAGTATTTTGGTGTTTAAAACATAATAGAATGAGTCTAGAAATAAAAGCGAACATTCATCGATAATCTCATATGCTTAAACCCCAAGACTATACAGACCCGATAGTTTAGCATACAAAGTTAATAATCAGTACACACTTAGATAATAAAACATAGACTTAGGAGTTAAGAACTGTCATAATGTATAGCGGTCCATTACCTTATTCATGCACCCAAGATATCTTTCCAGAGGGTTACTAGTCCTTTTCGAACATTGTTGGGGGTTGAGCAGCTTGATCTGATCAGAATCACGATAAGGTAGTTCCTATTGACATACCAATTTAGAACCGAATTAAAGTGGTAGGGTTCTAGACTTCTAGTGTTTACACCAAGATTCATATATTATCTAACTAAGAGTGTCCACTATCATCTTTATAAATAAACATCATCCCAACAATATACTATCCCAAGTCATGGCGAACTACGTCTTCTTTTATTACATAAATGCTAGCTTACTTTATTTTTATACTTTAGTAGGTCAAATAGATAGAAAACAAAACAACCACCCTTTAACTATTGTTAAAATCCCAACTAAATTATCAAAGATAACGAACCTCCCTAAAATCCTATGCCCGTTGTAGTTTAAATAATGACTTTCTAATCATACCTACTGCTTGCTACTCAATAATATACTTATTAGACCTTGTAAGTTGTAGTAACTTAGGATTCTCAACAAATAAAATTATAAAACAACAAAAACTTGTCATCTGACGGCCGTGATTCCCCACGACAGAATCGGCACCGACCGTTGAGTGGGCGTCATCCTTATATGGATAGTTTATCATTTTTATTATTTTAACTTTTATATGTATTTAGTAGCTTTTTTATATACGTATATTATTTCTTTTGATGTATATTTCATAATTTTATTATTTTCTTTTCATATAATAATTTTATTATTATTTTTTATATATATTTTTTACTTTATTATTTCATTTTATAATTATTCTTGTCGTTTTATATTTTAATTTTTTATAAATACTTTTATATTTTATATAATCAAAGTTTTGAGGTTTAAAATGTGTATAACTAATTAGTATTTTGGCTAATTTGTATTAAGCGATAGAATTTAGTAATCCAAAATACTAATCAAGCCCACGTAGAGTCGGCCTGGAGGATTAATCTTAAGTTGGATGCATCATTCTTCCAAACGTACTCTACATTATATTACAGTATACTATAGTTTGCTAGTGTATTTTAATAACTTTTTATTTCTTTAGGCTTATTTACTTTAGGAATAATAGTATTGTATTAACGTTTGCATTTTTTTGTTATAAATTCTATGTGTTTCTGTTTTCAAAGTTTTATCGTGCATATTAACTTTTAAAAAGATGCATATTTAATGTATACATTTATAATGTATGCATTTATGTCGGTTGACGATATATATAAAAGAAAGTTTTATGCATATATCAAAAAGTACAAATACAAACATTTGACATTTTAAATAACTTCATCCATAAAATAGAACTTTTTAAACGTCAATACATGAAGAATGTAAATTTCAATATATTCTAATACCGTTAGTTCTCTATTTTTCACCGTGATATGTATCATTACATACCGTTATTAAAATTTATATTTGGCGGTGTGGATATCTTTAGAAAAAGCCAACTAGAGTTGTTAATCTCGTACTAAAACAATTCATAGTCCCTTTTTCTTAAAATGACTAATCTCAATCAAAAATCACATTTATCGTAAACTGATCATCGTAATTTCATTAATCAAAGAAGAGTACAATTACATAAATTAAAAAAATTCACTAAAGTCCAGTCAACATCAATACAAACAGTAGTAATCATCAACACGATGATCCTAAACAGATACACCAAAAATAATCAAAGCCCTAAATTTGCGCATGAACAAGATTACACACACAAAATCATATCTGTTATTGAAAGAATAATAAAATAAAAATAAGAAATCGTTTTTATTAATAACTTAAAATGTGCACTTCAGTACCCTGCATATATCAACCTTTACAATTCCTGCACAATACTTTCAAATATTGAAATTTAGCCACTTACCTTATGTTACCTATTAAAACGACCATGCTACTTTCTGCTCTTGTCAAGAAAGGTTTCTGGACTAAATACTTGTAGAAAATTATAAATACAAATCATAAAAGAACTTTATATAAATTACTACTAAGTTGGTTACATAATTATTTGATGATTTCAACGCTTTTCAAGCGTTCTTTTAAGTTATACTTATTTTCATTATAAAAATGCATACATGATTACTTACTTTGAAACGAAAGACCAAATACCACAAAACGTCAATCATTCATTCTTGAAATTAACAGTCCCGTTTGTGATTTACAAAATTATAAAAGTAATAAATTTATGTCACATTTAAGTGTGAAAAATGATTCAAACCTATGAAGATCACTATCAATATCAATCAATATAATGAATATAAGAAAAAACACTAACAAAGTACAAAAGCTATAAAAACGTGCACATTTATACTTATTACATATCCTATAATTTTTGAGTTCTTGATATAATTAATAGTGTAATAAATAAGTGTTTAATCTTTATTATTATTACTTATATTTATACCTGTGTTATAAACAATCTATAATAATAAAAATAAACTTGCACCAATTTTTTCATATGACCTACCACTATTATTATTATAATAGGTATTGTGCTAAAGTACCTATAATTTGCACCAATTTTTTCATATATTTCTTCATTTTCCATAAATCACAAATTCATGTAAAATAATATGTTTTAATCGTTTTAGAACAATAAATTCCAGTAAACGAATCATAACGTGTGTGTGACTTTTTAGTGGAGCAAATGATTAAGTTTTGTTGATTAAACAAATTTCTTGAATATCACAATGGATTATTCTAAATTTCTAATGGTGGGTGTTTGTTAAGCATATAAAGTTAGATGTATAATGGTCACCATGGTATAATCTTAGTAAAAAATATAACAATAGAAAAATATGACTATAAAGTGTTTTAGATGTGTATATTTGGATAATATAACATCTAACTCGGTATTAGTACTTTGTTATAAAATTTCTTAACTATGTCTAAAGTCATCAAATAAAAAGATAATAATTAAATTGTGACAATGCAAGAAGATGGTTGATAACAAGTAATTGGCAATTGATAAGTTAACAAAAACCGTGCATTACACGGGCCAAAAATACTAGTAAGGAAGAAATATGAAGTTAAAAATACGAAGTTATTGATTAATTAAAACTTAAAAACTTGAGTATTTAGAGACTTTGATTGCTCTTTAAATGTTGAGTTCTAACTGCTTTTTTAAAAAAGTTGATGAGACGCACAATTAGTTCACATCATGTAAATATAAGTGCTTTGTTATAGTGTATTAGTATTTAATTTAATTATTATTATAGTAACATCTCATAAATAAAAGAAAAAAACTGATTTCTCTGTTAAAAATCATCCTCTACAAATAAAAAAATATAAAGATTAAAAAAATATATAATTAATATACTGTTCTATCAACACAATTTTATCTTTTATCATGTAAAAGCATTTTGATTGATTGTAATTTAGACATAAACAATTGAGACTCAAGCTGCATTATATACTCATCACCTATATATCGTAGGATTCTCGATAGAAAGATGGATTATAATTTCGGAAGGAATTATTGTTTTGAGGCCATTTTTAGTTAATGAGAAAAAGGAATTGTCAATTCAGGCCCTACTTTTTCTTTCATTATAAATACCACACAAGTGTATGTGTGCTCCATCATGCCCATTTCATTTCATATTTTGCTACTTACTCTCAACTCACAAAAGGTGTCTCAAATGATTCATAACTAAGCCACCATCCACCACACGTTTACAAGTTGCCACATATATTACTAAAGCAAAAACAGAATTTATTCACTTCATTGTGCAATCTTTTTATTTCATTTTTACAAAAGTTGTACACTTTTTGAGGGTATCAACTATCAACCATGAAGTTGACAATGATGATGACCCAACAAGCTCAACCATCTTTATTACAAATTCCCACCGGTGGTATGGACTTATCGGTGCTCCGGTGCCGGCCACAAAAAGAAAAAGTAGTGGTGGTTATGGGTGCAACCGGTACCGGAAAATCAAGACTTTCTATTGATCTTGCTACTCGATATCCGGCTGAGATTATAAATTCGGATAAAATGCAAGTTTATGAAGGTTTGGATATAGTCACAAACAAAATTTCTAATGAAGAATGTGAAGGTGTTCCTCACCATCTTCTTGGAATTGTTGATTCCGAGGCCGATTTCACCGCAAGAAACTTTGTAACCACGGCTTCACTTGCTATGAAATCGATTGTGGGGAGAGGTAAGTTGCCTATTATAGCCGGTGGATCGAATTCTTTTATTGAAGCATTGATTGATGACAAGAATTACGAGTTTAGGTCCCGTTATGATGTTTGCTTCTTGTGGGTTGATGTGGCAATGCCCGTGCTTCATCGGTTTGTATCTGATCGTGTTGACCGGATGGTTGAGGCTGGAATAGTTGAAGAAGTTAGGAAAATGTATATCCCTAATTGTGATTACTCGAAAGGAATCAGGCGAGCAATCGGTGTACCTGAGTTCGATTCTTATTTTCGCGCTGAATATTCTTCTTCTAGTGATAAAAGAATTCGCGAAAAGTTATTAGAAGAAGCGATAAGCAAAACACAGATTAATACGTGTAAACTTGCGTGCCGGCAGCTCGGGAAAATTCACCGGCTTAGGAATGTTAAAGGGTGGAAAATTCATCGGCTTGACGCTACATCCGTTTTCGAAAAACAAGGTAGAGAGGCCGTAGAGTCGTGGGCAGAGATGGTGGCGGGACCAGGATCAGTGATTGTAAACCAGTTTTTGTTCAATTTTGGTCATTCAAGAAGTTTTTTACCGACAACAGATAGTGTCGGAACAAAAAGAAGGGCGGCCATCGTGGCCGCGACTCTCTAGTAAATCTTGTCAGGAAAATATTCCGTGACCAAATTTTGAACAACAAACGAACAAGAAGTGAAATATTCCATAACCTAAGTTGGCGAACATATATTGACAAATTTTTGTTTGAATAAGAGTGGCAGTACTAGAGTGATTTTATATTTTTGTCCCGGACTTGTGATATACATTTTAAACTTGTATCGTATAAGTGATGATGCGTGTCTTCATTACTTTCGGGTAAAATCTTCTTAATACGCCTGTGATTTATTTATAAAAGAATAATAGTATTGTTTTGGGGTAGAACCCAACTCAAATTGTATGATTCTTGTTTATCTACATGTAGTTGTATAAAGTCGTCATAACTATTTGAATATGGTTGATACTTTTTAATATGTTTGATCTTTAAAGTTGAAAAATTATTATATTCCTTGATGTGATGTTTTTGTATGGCTAGAATTAGATACCAGCTACTATTATATATTCTGATTTTTGAGAGAGGTGTACTAATCATTTGCAATCATTGACTTACGTGGTCAACTTTTATTCTTAACGTTTTAGAAAGATGTTAGAAAACGCATTAAGATAGCAGTAGCGATTTATATACACATACGTAGATGGGATAATTTTGGGGAACGGGAAAATAAATTTGAGTTGTCTGTTAATATTCATTACGGTGAATATTAATTAATAATTATCACGATGAATGTTAATTTGGTTATGATGAATATTAACGGACAATTCAGATTTGCTTTTCCCCTACGTGTATATATATATATATATCATTTGTTTCAATTCATACATTAAAATTTTATTCTGTTCATAATGTACAACTTTTCGATATACAATTTTGTTGCATAAGTTAAAAATAATGATATATTTATCACCTTCTTTAAAATTAAAAGTTAGGTTTTATGTTCTAGTGACTGTTTACACGTTTTTCTAATGGATACTTGACAGTGTCATAAAATCTTCATGCCGCATTTAAAGTTATTTTGAAGATTGGTAAATAGTGTTTGAACTTTAAAGTTCTACCAAATTATTGTATTATTAAAGTTTGTGTAAAAATAGTTTAGCTAGAAGATAACACATCACTTTAAAATAACCGTGGTATCAAAACTCGGAAATGTTTGCCACGTTAACTGACAATATAGAACTTAATTGATGACACATTTGAAGATACTAAAAAAATACACAGGTGTTTAGGTGATAATTGCTTTAGAGCATTAAGAGTAAGCAATGTGTAATTTCACATTATAAACTACACCAACTTTTACATTGATAAGTAAATGTTCCACGTTGAAAATGGAATCCGCTTTATATAATTTAACATTGGTTCACTAAAATACCTTCAACATAACTTTTGAAGCCACAATATTTGGTCTTTCACACTAAAATCGAAAAGGAGAGGCGAATTTATAGTTTATCTGATCAGAAAAAGAAAATCTGTACCACCTCTATAAAAGACTTTCCACACTGAAGTCCAACTTTCACTCATGGTGCTTTAAAAATAAACTTTAATACATACATATAAACGAACAATAGAACTTAACAGAGAAATGCATACACACAAACATGTGTGCATATACGCGTTCATATGTTACAGCACAACACACACACATATGCTGTATACACGTGTTGTGTGTTGGATGTAAACTCAATTCCACATCGAAAACTAAAAGAAAGTAATGTCTTCATATAAACTCATGAGCTACTCCCTTTATCACCAATTGATTTTATAGTGGAACCTCAATTGACCATGTATGTTGGACATGTTGTTGGGTTAAGTATCAGTCCTAACAAATGGTACAAGAGCTACGGTTGTAGCTTGGGTATGGATGGTGCATCTTGACCTACCACGCAGTGGCGTAGACCCATGGGTTTGACCTCAGCGAACGATGAGTCGATCCTGGAGCCTTGTATCGAAAGTCTCCCTTATGTGATCTCAGTCAGGTTGACTGCCAAGTTTGTTGCGGTACTGAATAAAGTTGGATCAAGACTTATCGTTGGAGGAGGGCCCAATAGACTTGTGCTTGAGGGGAGGACGGTTGGGTGCAAACCCAATTCTACAAGGGAACTAAACGAAAGTATTGTCTGCATATAAGCTCATGGGCTACTCCCTCTATCACCAATTGGTGTTAGAATGGTACCTCAAGTGGACTTATATGTTGGATATGTTGTTGAGCTAAGTATCAGTAAAAGAAAGTAATGTTTGCATATAAGCTCATGAGCTACTTCTTTTATTGCCAGTTAGTTTTAAAGTGAAACCTAAAGTGGGCTTATAGTTCCTAACAGTGTGTGCATATACAGTCTACTTGTGTACTCATAAGGTGTGTGTACGCATGTTTGTGTTTAGTATATGGTTTTGCCCTGTATTTTCTGCTTTCAACGCTACTCTTCTTCACTAATGTTAGGATTCACAATATTATTAATTAAACTTTGTTTTCCTTTTACCTCTTTCCCACACCCATGTCTTTTCTATTAAAGTATACATTAGGTTGGATTCAAATCCTCTCGAGCTCTAATCTCTAATGGTTAAGCCTATTGTATAAATGAGTTAGGATCCTTTAGAGTTTCTAGTTGTATTATAAAAATCGAGCAATGTAATATATATTGCCTACGAGGTTTATTTGTTATTCTTCACTTTCATCAAACACACGGTGACTAGCTATAGGTTAATTTGAATGTAAACCTTAATTATAGTTTATGTGATCAGACTTTCTATTATAACTCTGTATCTTCCTCATTTAAAAGTAGGCATGAAAAAATTGTTGCATAAATGTTAAAAATTATTAGTCAAGCATGTATATATGTTAGATGTTCACCACAGGGTATCTTATTCTTTCTATGTTTCATTTGCTACTTTGTTTTATTCGTACATGATCCAAGAATTGAATAGGGCATGAATGAATCATGTAAAAAATGATTAGACAAGAGATGGAAAATGAGTCATGCTTTTCGAAAAGCAAATTAGGTACACTTGCGCAATGCATATGGTACGGTTGTTGATCGATTGCATATATTCCAACAACACCTATATATGTTCAATCCCAGTGAAGTTTAGCATCTATTCTGTGAGTTGTGACCCTGACCTCCACTCTGAACGTCGATCTCATGTAAACCTCCAACAAAGAATGGTCACTCGCTTTCCCATATATCAGTCAACTAATCAAAAAATTCGATCTTAAGTTAAGCTAGCTTTGAATCTGACACGAGTTAATGTTCAATTGCAAGAACAAAGAGTTGTTATCATGTTTGATAACCAATTAAGAATTACCAAATCACCCGACCTCCTTAATTCACTGCCCAATGAACAAAAAAACACACTTTATGGCTCATATGTACACGACCTAACTAGTATTTTCATGACCGTTTCCGGACTTTTTACCTTATCATCCCAAAGTGTTTACCAGGCGACGTTTAATCAACCCATATAAATGACTTCCAATTAAGAACCGATCGAACCCCTCTCCCATGAAGAAGCAAATTGTTTTTAGTGTCTCAAAGGTTCATGTAAATAGAGGTGAAACTTAGCATCTTTCTAGTAGATGGACTCCATAAATGACACCGAAACAAACCAAAACTAAACGCTAGGTAGTGGGTAGTGACTAAATTAGGGACTTCTCTTTAGCTCCCAATATACATAGTAAAGGAGTACACGTTAATTCCTTTTTGGAATGAATGACAAACAGAATATTTGTCAATCACATTAGTTTGGAAATATCATAATCCATCACCTCTTAGTATATATGAGAAGTAGCCCATCAAGCTGGGACAAACTTGGTGACCGAAGATTCCATTCACATGTATACCAGGCTACACCGGCTCTAATTCCACTTATTAGGACCGTGACTAGCCCATTTCATCAAGCCCAACATATAAGCTTACATAAGGTTCCATCCTAAAGACTAATCGGTGACAAGATTAGTATCCCATGAAGCTTATATAGATGAATCAGACAAGCATTTTCTAATGTGTGACTTGGGTTAATTTACACCCATTATTTTGTTTACCAAGGTAGCAACACAAGTTAATTCACTAATAGAAGCAATTTATACAAGATATATATGACATTTAGTCCAATTGGTATGTTTCCTTTTAACCTATTTTCTTTTAATTTACCCATTTTCTTGTTAGAGAAAAAGTGATAAAACATAACTTGAACTGACTCGTTAATAAGTATTACGAAGGAAACCAAAATAACCCCCACAAACTTCACAGCACCCTACTCGCTCACAAAAAAGGAATCCATGTACTGATAAGCGGCATACCAAAGATTTGATATCATGTTCAATCATATCACCAATTAACAATAGCCATCCCCACAAACTTGTCTGTAGAAAAGATTCTAGCAACCATTTATACAGCTAGATCAAGGGGTACAGGCCCGTCGAAGGTCATTTTTGTAAGCTTACGCGAGCATTATGTTACAAAAGGAGCACTAGCTGGATGCATAGATATGGAAATGAGATTCCAAAATCCAACCTTGTATTACCACAAAGGAAATAACAAAAGATATACCTTTTTCTCTAGAAAGCAGCACACATGGTGGTCTGTCTGATAGCAAGGATTCCCATACAGATAATAGATAAAAAAGACCGAACAATCTGACTTGAAAAATAGCAACAAGTTCACTCTCGGCTGGCCCATATTACATACTAAAAAAATAAAGTTAAACACGAAGATAAGCATAGAATAAACGTTTCTATCAAATCAACCGTTATATCAGGACAAGCATCCATTTTATTCATTGCAATATAGAACAAGTCCAAGATACAAAAAGTTGCGCGCTTTAATCAATTCGATTCCAGCCATTCATATGTGAAATCTAGTTAGACCATAAATAACAAAACCAACAGTTTAAAGTTTCACATAGAGCGATACAAAGAGATCGAAAGATAAATTAATTTCCTTATTTTTATCGACTATTACTTGATTCAAGATATGACATGTAACGTTTGAGATTTTTATAAAATCATAATCTACATTGTTATAACTGCAAACAACTGAATGAACATAATAGAGAGATTCTATATATATGAACTACAAAAGCATATAAACTGTATTTATAACATAGAATTTTAGTTTCTTATTCGACTTCCACATGAGTAAGTGATATTGCAAGCTTTACCAACTATAACTGAATACTTATGAACCGGTCTAGCAAGAAAAGGTGGCAAATGAACAAGCAGCTCACAAACACATTGATCATCAACTTGTGACAACCACTTACAACATTGTTGTTCAACGGGCGTGTCTTTATGTCGATGATGATGCCTATGATGACGACGACGATGATGTTTTTTCTTATGTTTTTTCTTTTTATGATCATGGTCATGATCATCATCATCATGGTCTTTATCATCATGCTCATGGTCATCACGGTCGCGGTCATCGTGGTCATGGTCATCATGCTCGTGGTCATCATGATCATGATCATGATCATGGACATCAGGTTCAGGTTCCTCATCATCGTGATCTTGTCCATGACCATGATCATGATGGTGACCATCCTTATCTTCATCGTTTTCATCATCATCATCATCATCATCATCATCATCGTCATCATCATCATCATCATGAGAAGGTGGTGGTGGAGATAATGGGGCCCGAGGGGATGGTGGAGGGACTTGTATAAAGGGAAGATATGCGCAAGCTTGATTCGCAAGGGCCATTTGGAAATTGCAAAGGGGGCGAGGGGCAAAAGGGGAAAGTGGCACCACAGGGACGGCTTGGCCTTCACTAAGAGGATGAAGAACGATAACCAACACAAAGATCGACAATTTAATAATTGCAAATCTAATCATTGTTTCTGTATGATAAAGTAAACTTTTATTTTTTTTTCTTAGGGCGGATTGCCTCTACTGATATATATATGCAAATGCATACATTTATATACAAGTATAACCATAAACTTTGTGTGTTCTTGGGTAGCTTTTCGTGTGGATATGTCAAATTAAGGACAACGGTTATCAAAAAGGTTGAATTTGTGATTTAATTTGTTATATTATGCACACACATTCCCTTTGCATGAGTTTCGGGTAGATATTGTTTGGTGAAGTATTGTTTACTTCCTACATGCCCAACTTATTCCTACTACACATACAAGAAAACATGCTGAAAGTTGTTTATTCGCCACAAAATGGTTCAAACTTATAGAATTTAATGGTGTGTGTTTGTTCGAGTAATCAAGAAAGAACATGTCCATGACCCATGAGGGGTCAATTCAGCAAGCATATGCTATGGTTATGTTTTTGTATATATAACTCTTGTAGAGATATTTAATTAGCCCATTCTGTTTTGAACGAGCGACGCTTTTACCCTTTGGGTCAACGTTAGACCCCATGTTAAGAACTTGACATAATTCTCGACTGATATATTAATCATGCAAGTACAGATCAGTTATATTGTCATTAGTCAAGTAGTTAAATTTGAAGAGATCTAGACATTGATATCATTTAAAGTAAAATAATTTCTTTTCTCTGAACTAATTTGGGTCCTTTATCAGTTCAGCTTATATTTCTGGATGAAGATTTTTCATTGATCATCCAATTCCAATTGGAGCACCAAAATCTTTTTGGGTAAAAAAATTGGAAGGCCTTAAGATTACCCTTGTGTTCAAAAATGAGATCACATCATGTACATATTTAAGCAATTGTCTATAGAAATTAAAACTAGAGAGTAATAATAGGTCCATTAGGCCCTTTTCACAAATTCAAATTAATAAGTGGGTATCAGTTTGATTTCTTTAGTCTTGGTAATTTGGGCCCAACAAGCAACATCTTAAAAAGTTAAAATCACATTTATATTTTCAAAATTATTAAATTTTATATTATTTATTATTGTACGAGACGAACTATAAAAATTATTATCGTATGTATTTAAGATTTAAAAAGTCTCTATTATATATATTTTGACTGTTTTTAAAACATAAAAGCCATCTTTTTAAATTTTATACATACAATAGTAAGTTAAAATTTATACAATAGACATTTTTAGAATTTCAGTACATACACTAGAAATTTTTAAAGTTCGTCACTTACAATAGTAAAAAGTGTAAAGTTAATTACGTTTTAAAACAATAAACCCAGATCGTACTGGCACCTTCATATCGGAAAAGTAACGAAAACTTGTTTTTCTTAAAGTCGCACATAATTACTGGATTGTATGATAAGGAAATATACAATAGAAAGAAAAAATGGTTTGAAGCTGCTACCAGAAAAAAGAAGAAGTTATTAGTCAATGACGTAGGCAGGATTTTATCTCATGGTGGGCCGAATAGGTTATAAAACACGAAGAAGTAATGACATTTTTCATAAGAAAAAAACATATTTGCCAAAGTAATGTTCACTTAAGCAGCACAAGACGCTCTCTAACATCATAATAATCATCTAAAATGGTGTCCAAACTAAAGGTTGAAGAAATATCTTTCTCAATGTAGAAAACTAGATTATTAGAAAGAAAATTATGATTCTACAAAATTTATAAAAAGCACACAAATATTGTTAAATAGACATATAAACTAACAAAGCACATAAATATATATAGGGTGGGGATCAAGAGGGAAGCAAAAAAATTAGGGAATGAGTGAATCAAATCTCAACCCTTGATTTCATCATAAATGAATTTTAAAAACCACAAATAATTTCAAAATTTAACATTCATCATAAATGAATGTTAAAAACATTTATTTATGAAAAAATCAAGGGCTAAGATTTGTTTCCCTCCTTCCTCAAGATTTGAAGCTTCCCTATGAATCCTTCCCCTATATATATATATACTAGCTTTGTACCCGCGCAATGCGGCGGCAACGAATAAATTCTGGCAATTTTGCAAAAAATTTAGTAGTGTGCTAGTTTTCAATGGTTATCGGTAGTTTCTTTCGATCACTAATATCATTTGAAGGTCTCAAGCATAACGTGTCGTGTTTATTCCTTGTTTGTGTTCGTTATCAGAGGACGTACATGTTTTAGAATCACACTATACGTTAAGGTCGAATAGTTTTTGTTTGTGCAATTCCCAGCGAAGAGTGTATTTGATGTTTTTAATGTGGATTTTTCTCTTGCTTTTTTCATCAAAAATAAACGGTGAAATCGAGATCAGATATTTAGTTTGTGTTTTTACTTATGTTTCATTTGGGCTCCTTGTTATAGAAAAAGATCTGGTTTATTTTTCAGTTTTAGAAAAAAAAAAAAAAACATATATATATAAATGGGTCAACAACACCGGTCCGGGTTACCGGGTCAAACCGGTCACCCGGGCGGGTTTGACCGAGTTTGACTTACACATTAACTCGTTGTGAATCGGCCCGGTCTAAGTTTCGGGTCACGGTCCTACCTGTTTGACCGATCGGGTCGACACGGGTTTCAAAATATTGGTTTCAACTATGAAGATTACATTTCAAAATATAAACTTTAATAATTTTTGTATATTTGAACAACATGGTCTAGTAATACTTTTATTTGATAGCTTGTTACTATTTGTATTTCAATTTTAATTTTCTTTTTGATATTTCTGAAGAAAGATGCTACAAATTTTGCAGCTTTTGGTGGTTTGGCAACTATCGAGAATTCCTATTACCTAGGAAAAAATTCAAATTCTAAAGCTAACTTTTAGAGATGACAACAAATCCAAACTTCATAATTCTTGTTTTAGGAACTTAAATAAGATGACATTTTAAAAAATATAGAAGCTTATACGGAGTAACGTAATGATATTTAACATGTACACACACAATTAAAATAAATTAACATCCAGACTCCACACAGTTTGTACATAAAGCAAAGTTCTACTTAATCTGATCTTGACACTTCTAAAATCATAATGCAAATCTTTAACTAAAACATGCAGACCTACTTTAACTTGGTACATAATGCATTAATTGTTGTATATGATATATTATTAACTTTTAAATATTCAAACTTTCAAACTCGATAAGTTCCAAATTTTCAAACGTAAATACTTTTACAAAACCAGAAATTTAAACAATATGCTGAAATAAAAAATTATTCAATATTTTGACGTTTCAAAAAGATTAAAGAAAAAATTAATACAAAAAATTTAAAAACTCACAATTTTCCTATTTTTAAAAAAAACCAAAATACGTTATTTTATTTAAATGCATAGAAGTGAAGATCGCTACACAAAGAACATTTCTACATCAATAACAATAACGACGACTTTATTTTTCATTGAGATTCATCAAGCAACACTTACATATGCATATTAATTAATTAATATTAATTTACATCACTTTGGCCTTCATTTAAATGTAATGCAAACATTTATCTAGAATAGCTAATGTACAACCTGTAAAGCATGATACTACTCACCACTTTAGTCCAACTCCTAAATGATTTATGTATAGATTTCATCGGCTTCGCATTGCTTTACTAATCACTGGTTCTACATAAAATATAATTGAGTAAGTAACAATAAAATCTTAAAACTTTAAACGAAGTGAACATATCAAAAACCAATATTTTCGGAAACCATTTCGAACACAATCCCCGGTGTAGAGCCCACCAAACCGACGATTGTCTAGCTTTCGTGGGTTCCATCAAATTTGGGCTTCATCTTCGTCGATAATGGCTTGTTTTTTGTAGATCTCGCTGCCTAAAACACGAAAAGGAAAAAAATACAAAACCCTTAAGATTTAAGAAAATATTTTAGATCTACAGAAAAGGAAAAGACAAACCAATTAAGGACGGTTAGGTTTGTATATGGCAGCATTTTTCGGTGGTGTAGCGATTTCGGATGTAGAAAATTCTAGATCCAACTCAAAAACTTTAGATACAACAAGTGTGTTTCAAATTGAAAAGAGAGGAGGGAGTACAAGCGGTGTATTTCAGGAGGCATCAGATGGTTTTTGTAGCAGATATTTTTGGAAAAATGTGATGGGCCACTGGTGAGGAAGAGAGTAGTGGTTTATGGGAGGAAGAAGAGGAGATGTGTGTTTTTTTGTTTGAAAGTGTTTAGTCAAATGATGGAAAATTGGAGTTGTTTGTTTTTTGTAGTTAGTAATGGACGGTTAGGATTGAAATTGATTCAAAATGGAAGGTGATCATTCAATTTACTTAGATTTGATGAAAATAGAGGGTTAGAATTAGAGATTGGTTGAAATTTAAAACTCTTAAAGTGGAATGAATCAAATACATTATAAAAGAGTAAAGATAAAGATATAACATAATAAAGCAATAATATAAACATTTAATAAAAAAGAGTTTTTAAATAGGCAATTAATGCCAAGTACATAGTGAAGCAACAAAAGTTGAATTAAAAAATAGAAACTGTGTCAAATTAACAAGATCATTCACTGTTTATGTACTTTTTACAGTTTAATACATTGTCACATTAGCATCCTATTTTATAATACAAACTTTTACAATGTATTGAGTTTAATAACATTTAATTTAACTTTTACACATCCTCATTATTTTTTTAATCAATTATCGTGCATATATATATTTATATGTTATATGTGTGTGCACATAATAAATCACATCTTATAAGTATGCAAAGGGTGTAATTATATTGGATTGTAATAAATTAAATTAACTCATGTTCTATTATGTTATATTATAATTTTACGTGTGTTGTTATGTAATTTTCTATGTGATCGTATCATAGTTTAATAAGCAAAGTTTTTATATTTATAAAAAGTAAAAATATAAGAATCAGTTTAATAGTTAAACATTTGCATCATGTATGCTATAACAATATACTACTTAGTATATTAATATTAACTGTTAACAAATGAAAGACTAATATATCATTTATTCATTATATTGAATTTCAAAAATATATATAGTAATGAAATGGGGCCACTTTATTGGTACATAGAGGTTGCGACAGAAAACAACCTTCATTAACTTTTGTGCCTTCACACTCCATATACTTGCATTAACACTCCATGAACTATTGCTAAGTTGAATGAGTGTGGCTGCTTGAAAGGTTGCTATAAAGATATAATTAAAAACTATTAATTTAATAAAATATGAAAGTTATACTTTGTCTATTTGCAAATATCAAGACTTAAATATTGAATTGAAATTAGAAAAATTACCTAATGGAGTTCGAGAAGAACCTCATTGATGGTTTAAACTAGTTTGCGTGAATTGGCGAATTTTATAACGGCGTGCGATTTTTCTCTTCACCAAGCATTGCGTACTTGTGTGTGACTAAAAAATATCAAATAACCATTTTCTTAATGTTTTAAAACCCAGTTTTATAACTGACCCGGTAAAACCTTCAATTCCGGTCGGACCGGTCGGACCGGCCGGTCCAATCGAATAATTATTATTCAAGTCACGCTAGCCTGCTGTCTTCATGTGTGTGGGTTTGTGGTTGCTTGTGGCCCAGAATATTGATTTTGGCCCAGTAACCTGTTGTTGGCCCAACATGCAACAATTAATATCCAATGGCCCAACATGTATCAAATTCTTTTCCCCTAAATCCCTAATACATATAGAGATATACTACAGCCCCCTTAAGCCCCCTTTTCATATATCCGGAAAAAATTAACTCTCTTCCAAAGCTTCAACATTTCAAATCCAAACCAAATGCAAATCTAAAAATTAAAAGAAACTAAAAATCAAACCCGATTCTCTCTCTCATCAAGTATGTATGTAAATGTTAGATGGATTGTGGTGGTGGCGGTAGGAGGTTGTGGTGGCGACGGCGATAGGAGGTTGCGGGCGGAGGTTAATAGAGGGTGAGTGATGGTGGGTTTTAGATCTAGGGTTAGAAGTTCTAACTTAGAACTTATGAATGAAGTGAAAAGTGAGAAATGATGCAGCATCATAACAAGATCCCGTGACTTTTCTCATTAGTTTCAGCATTTAAAAAACATAAAACCGGGTCAACAACGGTCCGGGTCGCTGGGTCAATCCAGTCCGACCGGAAACCCAACTGAGTTTGACCGAGTTTGACTTCGGGGTTAACCGGCTAACAATCCACCCAGTTTGGGTCCCGGTTCGATAAATTACACCATTAGAATCGACGTTATTTTATCTTTAATTAGATATCTCACATGATATACTTTCGACGAATTTTTTTTTTTCCTATTTTTCAATGGGTTTCAGAAGTGCGTAATGTTAAATCACATGTGATTTAAACACTAAATAATAATTACGCGCGATTATATCTACAATCACATTTGATTTTAAATAATAACCATATGTGAATTATCATATATCGGTAAGTTAATTATCAAAGATCAATATTTAATTGAAAATCACATGTGATTATATACCAAATCATATGTGATTATATGTCAATTCATATATGATTAAATATCAAACTAGCAATCATATGTGATTTTTACTGAAAACAAACGCAATTTTTAAAAGTTTTTCATTCGATAATTATAGCAACTAGGTACACGCAATAGAAGCATTACATAAACTTTACTATTACATTGGAAAAAAAATTAAATAAAACAACTATATTTGAAAGACTCGTTACTCCTTCAACTACCTCAAGTTATCGTTGCTCATTCTCGACTTTATATCTCTTCAGGTTTTGATCTAATTACCTCGTGACCAGCTTTTTGAGACCCATAAATGCATTTGCAAACATTCATCTCAGCAACAAATTTGGCCCATGAAGGCTTCTTGTAATTTATCAATGAAACAATGTGCTCTATTAATTTTTTTTTTGCGGTGAAGTGTATAACATTTCCCTGTCAAAATAACATGATAATATTGTATTGTAATTATATTTTTTCACAACTAAAGGTGTCTATTTTACCCTCTCATCAAAAACAATAAAGTTGGACATTTTAGTGGAGGATTTTTACCCATTTGAAGCTTATAAGATATGACCGTTAAGAAATATAGTAGTGGATTATATATAGTTTGTAAAGGAAAATAAGAGGTAACCTTATCAACTCCTACTATTATTACTTTTACTTGTAAGAGTTATAATAAAATCTCAATTCAATCAATTATTTATGCAAGGAAATAACGGATGGTACATAAGTTTCTTTTTGTTAGATGTTTTGCAGTTATAAATTTGATGTTTTAGTACATAATAATAATATCATTTAATATTATGAATGAAAAAGAAAATATATGAAGAGATCTTAAGGCATTACTATCATATAATAATCGGTGAATATTAAAGGTTAAAACTTTATGACTATTAAGTATCATTTAAATATAAATGCAAGAAAATAAAGGGTTTCCTTAAGTATAGTTGAGTGAGATGAGTTTTATTGATCTATTATCTTCATTAAATATGTTCGTTCATCCTAAGCATTTATTCATTTGTTTAATCTTTTCACCCATGATTTATTAGATTAACTAATAAAACTATTATTGTGACAGGACTAAAAAATTATAAGATTGTTAGATTGTTGATATAATCAACTAAGAAATTTGAAGTTTTTAACCAAATGCATGTGTCATACAAAACATAATTGCCATATTAATGTGTTTTTAAAAATATATCAAAATCTCATATATTTCTATTTTCCTTTTATATTTTTAATCAGTAAATATGCGATTTATAATGACACTAAGCGGTCGCTTAAATTAACTACCTGTACGTATTGAAAATCAAAAATAAAAAAGTATCACAGTTAATTTGAAAATCTAATAAAATTAACCAAGAACATGGTTTTATTAAACTTTGCTTTTATCTTCGTGGAACGTAGTTCGTTGTCACAAACTATGTCGCATGCCATGCTTATATCTCCAAACATATAAATAAGCACAAACTAGTAATCACGTTAATCAAAATTTGGAGTAAAAGCAAATGACCGAGAAATATGAAATTATAAGAGTAAATGAATCGGAACATGGGCAGAAACAGGGGAGGAGGCGGTATAAGAGCAGATGGTGTGCAAGTACGTGGCAACGATGTTCTACAACGAGAACACCGTGCCACAATGTTCTACCATTTCTTTGTCAGTGTTCTTCGCGGTGTTCTTCCCAACTTTTGTGTTCACCGTCTACATAAAGACGCAGACGAGTTCGATGTTCCCAGCTTTTGTTTTGTTTTCTTTTTTCTTTTTCAGGCAAAAATCACGAGTTGTTTTGTTAATTTGTTTTCTTCTTCATTTGTTTGTTTCTTTCTTTTTCATGCAGTAGTCTTTTACTCATGCAATAGTCTTTTACTTTAAAGACTTGTTTTCTTGTTGCATGCAAATGTCACGTATGCAAGTATCTTTTGACTAAAAAAATGTTTGAATGCAAACTTCTTCTTTCCTATGTATAAACTATCATATATTTTTTCTTTCCTATATATAAACAATCGGATAATTTGCCACAAGATCAACATCAAAAGTTCAACATACTTCCATCTATTTTCTTCATCATGTCAAACAATTCAAACAACCCGTACCATTTACAATCCACTTGGAACCCATTCGCGGGCGAATGGCAAACTTCGCAACCGCAACAAATTCAACCATCTTCCAACCCACAAATGCAAAGTTTCGCGTAGTACGCTTACAACCAACCACCATACCCGATGCAACCACAAGCAACGCAACCGCCACAATTGTCACCCGATGAGTACACCCAATTTCAAATGTGGCGTCAAAGTCAACAACAATCCGACGTCCAATCCGTTGAAGAAACCAACCCGACACCCGAAGAAACCAACCCGACACCCGAATCATCCAAAAAAACCAGAGGCAAAAAATCGAAAAAAGATTCACCCGCCAAAAACAAAAAAGTCATTGTAAACCGTAACATTTGGTCACCGGAGGACGAGCTGCCTTTGGCCGAAAGTTGGATTTCGGTATCCGAAAATACCCAACGAGGGATTGATCAGGAAGGCTCTTCGTTTTGGTATCTCGTTATGGATTCGTACAACGCCCGTAATCCACCATACCAACGAGGAAAAGACGCGTTGTCGTCAAAATGGCATAACCTCAACGCGGAATGCAACAGTTTTCAAGGAGTATGGAAAAGGATGACTAATCACCTAAGGAGTGGTGAAGGCGGGGATGATATGTTGATCCGTTGTGAAACGCAATATAAAGTGGAAAACAAAAAAAATTTCCCTAGTTTGATGGCGTGGAACTTTCTGAAGGATAAGCAAAAGTGGCTACATCCAGACCCGATTGTCGTCGGTAGGAGAAATGTTCCGAGACATCGCGAGTCGGTTGATTTGGATGGCTTGGATTTTGATAATCCACCTGAGCAAGCTACGCCAAACCCGAATGAGGGTTTATTTGGGGACGATCCGCATCCACGTCCGGCTGGAAAGTCAAGGAAACAGAAGTCACAAAAAACGTCTTCTGGTTCAGCCGCTTCCTCCCGTGCTTCTTTTGATGAATCACTCACGTCAACATTCGAAGGCATGCGAAGCGACAAACAAGGCTACTACCATACGAAGGATCTCGAGGCCAAACTTCGAATCTTGGCCATTCCGACTGAGCATTTACCGGACCAAGAGAGGTTCATCTAGGAAATGGAGAAGATGAAAATTTGCGAGAAAATGGGATGGCCATACGGGACGGGATCGGGAGGTGGAGCTTCGGGTTCGGGATCGGGGGCCGGAGATGTTTGATTTTATTTAGTATTGTATTTTAAATTTTTAGGACTTTTTAAATCGTGTGTTTAAATTATGCATAAAATGTAATCTTTTTTCATCATTGTAATAATATAATATTATATTATATGTCATAACAATATGGTCACGGGTTCTTCCTTTTTCTTTGTTTTTGATCACGGGTGTTGGGAAATAAAAAAGTTTGATGAATGCAAATGGTCACGGGTTCTTCCTTTTTATTTGTTTGAATGCAAAGTTTCCTTCATATATATACTATCACATTCCCATTCAGTATAACTTCAAACCAAACGAAGCTTTCCATATATTTCTACCAAACAATTTCATTTTGCAAAAATTCTTTAAAATTTGACACCCAAATGTCATCCGATTCATCATCCGATGAAGAAAGTACGTACAAACTTCTCATGTTTGCTCATAATTTTCGCGATGAAGTTTTAATTCCCGAAGAACATGCCGAAAGTTCCACGGCTCGCTCACGTCGTTTCATACCTCGTGACCGAGTCACGGCGGAGCAAATGTTAATAAACGATTACTTTGTCGAAAATGCGAAATATCCGCATGAATATTTCAAACGTCGATTTCGAATGAGTCGTCGTTTATTCCTCAAAATTTGTGAGGATATTAGCTCTTACTCCGTCGAACCACTTCCCAATTATTTTTTGTGGTTTCGTCAACGACCCGATGCACTTGGTGTACCGGGGTTTACTTGTCTTCAAAAAGTCACTTCCGCGCTTCGTCAATTGGTGTACGGTACAACTCCGGATGCCTTTGATGAATACTTGCAGATGTCGGAAAGAACTTCTCGTGAAACTCTACAAAATTTCACAAGGTGCGTTATCGATTTATATTCAAATGTGTACATGAGAGAACCAACACATGAAGACATACATCGTTTGTATGATAAACATCACGAACTTCATGGTTTTCCCGGCATGCTTGGTAGCATAGATTGTATGCATTGGGCTTGGACACAATGTCCAAATGCATGGAAAGGACAGTACACCCGAGGCGACCATGGGTATCCGACAATTATGCTTGAGGCCGTCGCCTCGTACGACATGTGGATTTGGCATGCATATTTTGGGGTTGCGGGTTCTAACAATGACTTAAATGTTCTTAATGCGTCTCCTTTGTTTAGAAATTTGCTAAATGATACCGCTCCCCAAGTTCCATATACAGTGGCCCATATGGATTACGATAGAGGGTATTATCTTGCCGATGGAATATACCCGTCATGGTCAGCTTTTGTGAAGGGATTTTCAAGCGAGATTGATCAAAAGAGGGTTTATTTTAGTAGGAAACAATCAGGCGCCCAAAAGGATGTTGAGCGTACTTTTGGTGTTTTACAAGGAAGGTGGCATATACTACAACAACCAGCAAGAGCATATAGTGTAAATGCTATAAAACGAATCATGTATGCTTGTATCATATTGTATAACATGATAATTGAAGACAACGGTTTCAACATTGCTGAAAATGAAGAGTATTATGTACCTGTTGGCAACATGCAAGGTTCTTGGATCGAAATGTGTAACACATACGAGAGGAAAACAAAAGAGCTACGTGATCGGGAGACGCACGAGGGACTTCGAGCCGACCTTGTGGAACATCTTTGGATGTATCGTGAACAAAGGTGGAATGACGCGCACGCTTCAGGATCGGGAACGGGAGCTGGAGATTATTGATTTTACTTGTATTGCGTATTTAAATTTTAGGACTTGTATTGCATATTTAATTTTTAGGACTTGTATTGCATATTTAATTTTTAAGATTTGTATTGCATTTTTAATTTTTAGGACTTGTATTGCATTTTTAATGAATAAAATGTTATTTATCTAATTTATTTGTTTTTTATATATTAATTTATACAATTTTCTTTATTAGAAAATCAAATAAAACAAATAATAAAAAACTTCAGAACACTGTCAAGAACACTGTGAATTCAGTTTTACCACATCACAGAATCCTCACTTTCAACATTCTCTAGAACACTGTTCAGAACATCGGTTACCACACCCTGTGCTCTAAGTAGCCGCCCCCACTACAAAATTTATATAATGTACGTGTTTTTATTAATAAAGATAACTTTAATATATAGTTCTTCAGAAAAAAGTTATTTAGTTCGGTTATTTGAAAATAATTTTCTGACTCTATTGCTGCCAGAAAAAACTCGAGGACGTGAATTGGCGATCATAGCAGCATGTTTCAGTTACCTTTTTAATTTCTATATTTAGTTTTCACTTTCTATATTTATTTTTCACGGGTTACAATAGAAAAAGTAAAGGATATATTGTCAAAGAGACATAAATTCATTTGGTGCAATACTAAACTTTGCACTAAATTATTTAATGTTTCATTTTAGTCCTCTTAATTGAAATGTGTTTATATTATTGATCCAAAATTAATAGATAAACTTTCATTGATGAAATTAAAAGAGTTACATTACTAGACCAAGGTAATAGATAAAACTAAGTTACAACTAGATTAATAGATTGGAAAGTTATCATCGTCATCATTTCTTTCAAAGTCCAAAGAAGGTTTGTAACTGTCATATAATGTCAGCATGCATTATCATGCACAATATGATCATCGAAGATGAGCGTGATATGGAAAAGACAATTCAAAATTGGAGGGAAGTACCAACTTGTGAAGTTATTGTAAGTAGAGATGAAACAAAAAGATTTCAAGAGTTTCTCGCTCGACATAAAATGATTAAGTACAAAGAAGCTCATTATGAACTTCGCAAGGCACTAGTAGAACATTTATGGGAAAGACACTGTAATTCCATAAGCTAGAAGTTAAAAATATAATACGTATCGCTCGTAGTTTTTAATGACTTTTTCATTGTAATGTATTAGTTATTTATGTTTAATATTATTAATCAAATTTCAATTTTTATAAATAGAATAATTAATTGTA
This sequence comes from Logfia minima, assembly GCA_963921325.1. Classification (NCBI taxonomy): domain Eukaryota; kingdom Viridiplantae; phylum Streptophyta; class Magnoliopsida; order Asterales; family Asteraceae; genus Logfia; species Logfia minima. Next base: position 40,004,840 of record OY992765.1, read on the forward strand.
GGTAAAATAATATATATAATTTATGTGGCAATATGTAAATGTAAGTAACTATTTGGTGCATACGTTGGAGATGAACCACATTTGGTGCTGATATATTCTTTAAAAATTCTCTTTTTATATCAAATTTGATACGGAGTTTGGTGCATACGTCGGAAATGCCCTTAAACTCCCGTAAAAATATATGGGCTGACCCAGAAATGGCCCCGGTTTCAGTAACCCCCTACTAAACTTGTAAAATAAGTTACCCAAAAATCTCTTTATTAAATTTAAATTATTAGATTAAATAATATTATTAATTAGTTAATAATTAATTATTAATATTGTATTAAATCCAAAAAAAAAACACATTCGCGCCAGCATTGGTTAATAACTAGGGTTTCGCAGCAGTTGGTCATGGGCGATCGCATTCACAAAAACCGGTACATTTTTCATTAATTCGTGTGTTTGTTTATCTGGTTCATCGATTGATTTTATATTTAATTAATTAATTGTGATTTGTTTTGTCATTTGCGATTTTAATACAGTAACAAGCAGAAGAACATTTCATCTCAGAATGCTCATGTAAGAAAGAATATCTATATATATATAATGTATTTAATTAATTAATTGTTATATGTACATTTCATCTCAGAATGCTCATGCAAGCACACGGCTATAATGCTATATGCTTTTCATATTATGTGATTTGTAATGTTTACAAGATTGCACAATCAATTGACATGATATTACTAGCTCACTTTGTCATGCTTCTAATTTATCAAATAGACTTCCAAATGGAGATTTGAATGTTCTGTCTACTTCTCAATAAGATTATTGGTTGTTTTTGCGAAATAAATTAGAAAAGGAGTTTACCTGTTGATTCTATATATAGTAGTAAATTTGCTCAGTTTTCAGGCCAAGGACAACGTATTCAAGTTTACCAAGAAGGGTCTTACACCATCTCAAAGTGGTTTTATTCTTCCGGATACTCATGGGATTGCTCAGTTGAATGACGTTACTCGAAGCAAGACTATCAAGGGACCTTATTTTTGTAAAAAAAACATGGTTTGTAGATTCAGGTATAAATACATGTTTTTCAAAAAGGGATGCATTTCCAAGAAAAAGAAGACTGTGAAACGACAAGGTATGCATTTCAGTTGCTAAAAGTAACAAGTCAGTAAGTTTATTAACACATGGTTGTTATTGTTTTATTAGGAATTACATCTGAAACTCCAAATGATGTTTATGAGCCCACGTCCAAAGAAAGGATTATGGAGGGACAAGGTATTTGTTTTGGTTTTTGCCATTTTCATATCCGTGCTAAGAAAGAAAATAACAAATCATCAAGTTCAGTATGTTATCTATGTATTCATTTGATAGGGCCATCATATGAAATTCCAAAGCGTTCACAAGAGTCCATTTTCAGAGAAAGGCTTCTGAAGGCCTATGGTATGCATTTTTCACTTTTTACCACTTTCTTTTTGATGTTCCTTGGGTTGAAGTTAATAAACATAAGCCAGCAAGCTCGTTGACTTGTTTTCAATATTGGTTTCTCAGGGCTTGGATCAGAAGTTCCAAGGGATGTGTATTGGTTCCTTCAGAGTGTAGTTGTTTGCAGGAAGAAATTGGATAAGGACATAAACAACAGGAATTCCATAGTCAACTTGGAAATTGCTGAGGGCAAACTTGAGATTGTTGTTGCCTACAACAAGGAAGCCAAGAAGCTGCCACCTGACTGGACATAGTATGTTCCATGCATCCTTTTCATTTCTTTTATTACGTTAGTCTGATATAACTTTCATGTATGTTGCATAACTACATGCACATGAAATCCGCAACTTGTGACCTTTTATTAATTATGTTACATTATTTTTATTATATTAAATGAAGCAACAACTTCTTTGACATAGAGAACTGTAGTATTTCCTATGTGTAACCTGAGAAGATGTCTTTATCAAAATTCGAATAATTAAATATATATTAATATTAATCAGTCTGATTTAGAAATATAAAATGAAACTAAAGATAGTTTTTAATTCGATTGTGAGAATGTGAGATGATGCTTTACCTTGGTATCTTTATGTCATGTTGCATAACCAGTTCGGGCTCTTTTTTTTTTTACATTTTGACAATGATTTACACCTAGTGTGTGTACATATATTCCTATTACATCAACTTTCTTTCATTGATCAATCAAAATTTTTATTTAGTACTAAATTCAATGTTAACTGATTCTTGCAGCGACCCGACGATTGCCAGCACCTTGTAGAAGCTGAGTGTATTTCATTGGATGATATATAAAGTTATTTAAAGTTCAAAAGGGAGACAGTAAGTGCAGAGTTCTTTATCTTTCTTTCAGAAGTAAAAAAATGTTGGAAAGTGATCATTCCAAAGAATCTTGGATTTGCCTTATTTAGTTTTTCTTTTCCATTTTAAGTATGATAACCAACAGATCATTGCAATGGAGTAATGACAGTACTTCTAATTGGTGCTGAAAGTGTTCACAACCACATAGGTTGTAATTGTTGGCACATGACCTCCGGTAGGACAATTACCTCGGCTAATGAGTAGGAACAAACTTAAGTTTATATCACATATGGTGCTTGATGCTAAACAACAGAAAATCTAGTACAAATTGTTTAGTTGGAACGTTAGGCAACAACACCAGTAGCCGATCTATTTGCGCCCTTGAAAACAATGTGCATGTTAATCAGTCCAGCAAAGAGGTAGTTTGCCTTTGCTGCCGAGGTATAATAATATGATCAACTTAGAACAACGGTAATCAGATTTGTTTGGCTCGTACGCTGATCAATAAAAATGTAGGATGATCACGAGAATATGAAAATGATGATCTCAAGTTCCGTTCACAAACCCAACTCCTGCCAGTATATCAAACTCTCCAAGTCTCTCATTTTGGCTTTTTTCTCCTGTCCTATCTGCAAAGAAGGAATCCTCGGTTTGAATCACTAGATAGAAAGAACCTTCTACATCAAAATACACAAAAGAATGAATGACATTGTTATAACAATGATGATGATATGAATAATCATCAATTTGAAGAATACATTTAATATTTAATATTTAATACATATATATCAAAAAGGTTTGAATTTTCTTAAGTTGTAAATTCGTCCCATGACTATTGATATTTAGTTGTTGAGCAATACAAATATTAGTTTTGGAACTCAAGTGAACTGAAGAAGTTACTATAGATCTCCAAGGTTGCCATTTCTGATCCATATTTAGTGCTCATCCTATCGCATCTCTTAATGTTCATTAATATATTGATGTTCTTAATTATGACTAAGTACCACTCCTACACAAACATTCGGTTAAAGTGGTAAACAGATCGCCATTTATGGGGACGCTGTTTAAAATAAAAACAATTTCAAAGGCGATGAAACGACTGTCTTAAAAGTATACTATGAATAAATAATTGTGTACCAATTTTAACTTTGTATCATAAATCATATGTGATTATATTTTTAAGACCCGTCATAAAAAAAAATCGTCGGAAGTATAATTTGTGGGATCTCTTATTATAGATACAAAAACACCGATTTCGAATATATTTTTATAATTTATTGACATATGGTTTGTGAGATGTTTAATTTTAAAAGTTAAAGTGAAAATGAGTTTCCTTAATATTAAATTGGACAAGGAGGGGTGTTGCATTGTGTGTGTAGGTGGCCAAAGAAAAGAAAAAAACGTGGGTAGCATGGAGAGGGGAGAAAAATCTGGCCAAAGGTAGTATGGTGAGGGCCCCCCCAATTTTGACTTTTTGACTATTTAGTTAGTTTGTTAGATATTTAGGTGTTTAGGATTAATTAGTGGCAAATTAAATGTTAATTAGGTAATTAGGGTTTAGGATAACAATAATGACTTAGAGTATTGTGAATTGTTTCGAAAATATTCGTATGTCGCGATTTAATTCGTTTAAATAATTGCGTATTCGTAATAACCGTTGAGCTCAATTTAAATTGTGTACGCGTTTATCAATTATCCGAGAACGTTATGCTTTTAATCTAGCATAAATAATATAGTATAATAACTACTATTTTTATCAATAGGTTTACGTTATTTATGAACTCTTATCACCAACGTTCGCATTTGTCGGAAATCATCCGATTTAATCGCAAAATTCTCAATAATTACGTAAACGTAATGTATTCGGCATTAAAATAATGTTCACTAAAATGTGCATTGTGGGCGTGTGCTAGACTTATCTCAATTTAAATCAAATTGATTTTAATTATGAGGGAATTAACGTAAGAATGCATGTTAATTGTGCACGGAAATATACCGGTTTTCGAGGGTCGTCACAGTGTTCTAGAGAGAAAGATGGTTGATTTTGAGAGTTAGAGTGAGGGAGGAAGTATTGTTAGTTGATAGGGGTGTGTAAGTGCATGTAAAGGAGTGTATGCCCTAAGCCATATTTCACACCATCCCTTTACACCATACCCTTGACCATGCTTCCAAAACATGGTCTAAGTGTGTAAGGGAGGTCATACCATTCTAGATGGTCAACCAACTAGATCATATCTAGTTGTAAGTATTAGTTGAAGTAACTCCACTTCCATCTAGTTAGGTTAGTCAAGTAACTCATGTTTAATTAATTATTAGTTAACAACTAACTAATTAATTTAAAAAATCCATAGCTTGTTAGTTTAATTAAACAATTAACAAATATTTAATAAATTAATCCCATTTCAGAAGGTTTCTCGTGCATTTACCGATTGGCCTTTGCATGCGACTGAATAGGAAATGGACTTTATATTATTCACTGTCATGGACATATAATCCATTAGTAAAGTCAACTAATTTTGACACGTGACACAAAGTCTATATTAAACATGTTGTATTAGGATGAAAGTATCTAAGAGTACTGGTAAATCACCATCTGAATTTGTTGTGGTCAATAAGTTAAAATTGTCGATATCCCAAAATTTAACCTCAAACTCATCACCAGCAGCAAGAAAACCATTCTTGGTAGTATTGAGTTGCACAACCTCAACTTGATACGATACGGTTTTAGAGACATGTTAATAAAGCAATACGCTACCATTTTGATTATTTGTCTTATTTTCCTATTATTGTAATAGACTGCCAGGTGTCCTTTTGTTAGTTGATGAAGAAGTATATTGTTAGGAGGCATGTACGTTCGTCGGTAAGGACATATTTCCAGATTCGAGAATTTTATAAATGAAATACCTAAGCAAAAGTTAACTTTCCTTGGCTAGTTTCTGCGATTGATTAAGCTAGAGCTTATCAACTAGTATAACAACGCTTTCGTCCTCTTCCTGTGGTGCATGGTTAGAGTCACAAACATTCAAATCATGGAGACATACGATGAGCTGAGTCGTCGTATGGATGGAGTCGCAAGTGAGATGAAATTGATGAAGTCAACAATGGCGGGAATTGCTTACAGGAGTTATGCAGTTGCTAGTGGATCGGAATATTTCGTCAACGAAGGAAGTACTAGAGTCATCGATGGTCGGGGGGCTGTCGATGATGATGACTTCAAGGAATCGAGCGACGAAGAGGAAGAAATTAAATTGGTTTCCAACAAAAAGAAATCAGGTTATCAATTGGTTAAGAAACTTACCAATCTGGAATTTCCTTCATTCGATGGGGCTGATTTTCAGGATTGGACTACAAATATATATAACCAGTTTTTCGAAGTCGATAACACGTCGTTAAAACTCAAAGTGAGAGTGGTAGGGCTTCACTTGAAGGGGATGGCACTGAAGTGCCACCAACGGTTTATGAAGGAAATAGAAGGAAAAGAGGTAAGTTGGAAGGTCTATATTCAAGAGCTCAAAGAGCAATTTGTTGAAGGTGTGGTCTCGAAGCCACTCATTGAGCTCCAAACTTGAAACAGAATGCAACGGTATGTGAGTACAAGTACTTCTTCAATTAATTAAGAAACCAAGTTGATATACCAGCTCATATGTTACTTGATTTGTATTTTGGGAGACTCGTGAGTGAAATTCTTCACTCTGTTCAAATGCTACTCATATGTTACTTGATTTGTATTTTGGGAGACTCGTGAGTGAGATTCTTCACTCTGATCAAATGCTAGACCTGGAAACTGTCAACCATGCTAGAAAACTTGCTAGAATGCAGGAGGGGTTTAGATCCACCAAAACCACCTGATTGGTTGTACACATCCACCGCTCAGTACACTAACCAACCTACATACTTCAAATTTGCTTATCCCAAATCCATTCAATACAATAACCAACTTACATACTCCAATTCTACCTATACCAAATCCCCTACTCCCACACTAGTACCCTCTCCCAAATTCTTACCAACGATATCACCGATAGATAACACCAGCATACAATCATATAACCGGAGAAGGCCACAAATAATCGGCTACCTAATTGGAAGATTTGGAAGATAGTATAAATTACGGGTAATTTTGGAGAACATTTAAGGACAAATTAGTAACTAATAAACCTGTCCTGATTTATTAGCTACGAGTACCTATGATTTCCTTATAATGGCAAAGAGAGATGTTTTATTTTAGGTGTATTTGGCTAAACTAACTAGTAGCAAAAGTTGTAACTTAATAGTGTATATTTTTTAATAAGTATTTGACGAAGTTGTTGTAGCTTAAAATTTTGAATTGAGATAAAAGAAAACTCAAGATAAATTAATTTAATAAGGAGTATTTAGTTAATTTCTTTTTTTTATAAGCTCAAGCTAGGTTCTATTAGGTTCTATAAGATACTTCAAGTAGCTATTTTTCTAATAAAGTAAGGGGTTTTAAGTTAATTTCTCTTATAAAACTTTTACGAAAAACTTTAAGTTAACACATTTTCTAGTATTACAGTTTTCTTATAAGACTTCTCCAGAAAACATAAGAGTTTTTTTGTAACTAAACGTAAACAAGCCATAAGTTAGCTTAGAATGCTCACTTATTACTTGTCATATAATATCTCCACTTAGAGACTGAGCATAAGGAGTGTTGTCTTTGGTACACTCTTATTTGCAGGAACTAGAGCATTTTGAACCAGCAATCTTAGATTTGATAGCAAGGAAATATTTTTTGATGTTCAGGTCAGAATCTTATAGCTAAACAAGCGGTTGTAAGTCCCTACATTTTAAGTATTTCATGTAAATTCACCAATCAAGTTCAAGAAACTGACCCTTTTAAGGGAAGTCCAAAAGATGCTCAAGTTATGTTATAGCCAGCCTGCTAATCGTTTAGTTGGCAGAGGTAATATAACCGGTAACAAACCAATACAAACTGCAAAAGACCCTAATAGGACCCACATCATCTTTCTAGACGTTTTGGGCAACGCCATTCATGGTTTGAAACTCCCATGCTCAATCACATGTTAACATCCAAGACCAACAATGTTGCTGCTATAAAAAAAATCTCAACATTCCCTAGTTGAATCAATAACTTACAAAAGACCCTAGTAGGACCCACATCATCTTTCTAGATGTTTTGGGCAACACCATTCATGGTTTGTAAGCTTTTTTTTACGTAAGCAAACTTTTTTTTTTTTTTTAGTTTTTATTTGTGAGGTTAAATGAACAAAGATGCATATATGTGTTTTCGTTCTGCCTTTTTTTTTTTTTTTTTTTTTTTTTACATTACTCAAAATTAATTTGGTATCCGTGCACAAAAATTTGCAGGGGTGATTGGGTCGTATTTGAATCTCATGATTTTTTTTAATCATGGTCCTTTATAACCAAGGTGAAGCTTAATTTTGGCCCATGAAACTTGAGCTTTGTTTAGGAGCATTGTATGTGGTTATTTCCTTGGAATAGTTGAATCAATAACTTACAATCCACTAGGGAATGTTGAGATTTTTGTGATAGCAGCAACATTGTTGGTCTTGGATGTTAACATGTGATTGAGCATGGGAGTTTCAGATGCGTATTTTCAAGTAATAAAGAAGTTGAAAATGGCTGAGATTTGTGATCAACTATCAATTTCAGTTTGTAAGTTCTTTAAAATGACTTTTATTTGTGTTCATGTGATATGAAACTCAAGCAATTTTTGTATTATTGGATTTCTCATAGGTCTAGAGATTTCAAGTGCTAGTGGGAGGATTGAACTTATAAGCTGACGAGTAATGGTTGAGGTAAGTTGGGCAGATTAGCGTGTTTGATTTCATTCGACAGGTTTCAGAAGGCTGCTGGTGTGGTTAATTGAGCGAGTAAGTTTTGTTAGCTTTTCTAGATTGTGAAGGTTGATTACGTGTTGCTATGTTTGGCTTGCAGCTTTGTTGTGTCAGTTTTGTATAGGCTTGAGGGTGTAGGTCACGGATGTTTGCTGTTGTTGTAGCCCTAAACCGCCTATCGATTAGGTCTTTTGTGACAGATTAGACATGGAGATTCATGACGTGGCATCACTAATTTTTGGGAGACTCTTGAGCTCACAACTCAAGAAAATGTTGATTTGTCGAGAAGAGAAGGGTGCCACAGGGGATAATTTCTAGCCTCTACTAGTTATGTAGATGGAGGGTATGCTTCTAAGAGAAGATTATAAAATAATAATAGTTTAGATGGAACCTTCATGATTTGTTGATGAAATTCAGTGTATTTGATTAACACATCGCATAGATGAATTTCACGAATTTTGTAGGATGACAAGAGAACAAAACATATTACGAATTTTGTACGGTGAAAAGAGAATAAAACTTCCGGTCGTAGCCCTAAACCGCCTGTCGATTAGGTCTTCTGTGACAGATCAGACATGGGGATTCATGACGTGGCATCACTAATATTTGGGAGACTCTCGAGCTCACAACTCAGGAAAAGGCTGATTTGTCGAGAAGAGAAAGGTGCCACAGGGGATAATTTCTATCCTCTACTAACTATGTAGATGGGTGACAGATTAGACATGGGGATTCATGACGTGGCACACTAATTTTTGGGAGACTCTCGAGCTCACAACTCAGGAAAATGCTGATTTGTCGAGAAGAGATGGATGTCACAGGGGATAATTTCTATCCTCTACTAGTTAAAGCATCCGTAATGGATGTTCATAAGTGTGTTCATAGTGACATGGACATGAGTTTTTGAACATCTCCACTATTTTGATAAGTCCATGCAAGTCAATGAAAAAAAAAATCCAACCCATGGACTTGGGAGGGAAAATTGTGGGCCCCATTTTCTTTCTTTTAAGTTGAAAATAAATAAAAATAAAGCATTATTTTAATAGTAAACAATTAAGTGAGATCTAACTATAAATTTGTTTAGGTTTATAGGAGTTAGAAGAGTAAATTTATAAAAAATTGATGTGACATGATGTGGCAGTAGCATGAACTTACTTTTAGATCCATGATTACATAGAATAAATAATAAATTGTATGAACTTAGATCAATCAAATCAATTTCTATGTAACGATTTGGCCCAATCAATTTATCCATTGAGTATCTTATCTTATCAATTTAGGATAATGATAAACAACGGAGAAGGGAAAGGATAATTTCTAAAAAAGGGGATTGATAAATGATTCATAGAGGGGAGGTCGAACTATGTATATAGAATTGAATGGCTATAAGTTAACTCTTGTCAAAAGTTAGATGCATTCTTATCAAATTCGATTGGTGAAGTACGAGTTGATTTACATTGTGGAAGAAAGACATGTATATGTGACATTAGACTTATATAGCAGCCATTTAACCCAGGTAAAAAACTGGTTAAATTAAGCCCACACAAACACCGCATGTATCTTCCTTTCAAAAAACAGCGCAGTGGGCCCTGCTCCCGCCTTTTACCGTTCATAGTTACGGATTTATATTCACATGTGACACAGGTTCACCGAGTGTTGCGTGTTCCCTACTTTCCTCCCTCACACTACACACATAAACTCTCATGTGTCACATGTGAATATAAAAGGCCCGACGCCTGAGCTACTCATTTGTCTGGATCGCATGTAAGTCTACTTGATCAACTTTTAGTCAACTTTATTCATGCGTCAACTCAGTGAGTCACACAAGTTGAGCACAGACTGAGTGGCTCATGTGTGTCATACTTTTGTTTGCTTGTATTTGTGTACTATATTTTTGTTAAAAGGATGATGGCATTAATATGATATTTGGAATCTTTGCAGACTGCAGAGGAGGCCATGACACCTATTGAATCAACATTCTCGTTAGATGTCAATTCAAAATTGGATTGGTGAGTTCTATGCTTCTTTTTCTTTCTGATTTTAATTCTTTTTGTTTCTCTGCAATATTAGACAACTATGAGCACGTTAGAATGCTTGCGCTCTATCAGTTTACATGTACCTGATATTGTGCAGGGAAGCATTTGGAAGAATCCTAGCTAAAGGCCATAGCCGTGTTCCTGTCTATTCAGGGAACCAAAAAAACATCATTGGACTCCTACTGGTATGCTTGGAAGATCTACATAGTAGAGGTGGCAATTTCAATCTATTTTCTTATGACTGTGTTCATTGGGGTTATTTATCCTAAACAGATCAAACAAAAAATAAAAGGGGAACCCACTGATTGTCGTCCAAAGTGTTCTATTATGAACTTCCAATAATGCAATTATTCGTTGAAACACAAAATGGTTGCAGTACAACCTCACTTACAAACCTTAACTTTGCACACACTCAAATTCACTAGAAGAATTCAATTGAAATCTAGCTCTCTGACTCAAAACCTCATGTTACACCTTCTGTGCTCGTAAGTTTGACTCACATCTTCATAGCATGTGTTTTTTCTATCAGCTCATAGCTTATTAGGTGTTTTCTTAGAAAGATCTAAGTTAATATTGTAATAATATTTTATTTATAACCATATTTATTATATTAATTATTTATAAATTTCTTTTGCAAAATGAACAAATGTTGATTTTGGGTTAACCCATCCTAACCCAACCTATTTCAACCCACACCAAGAATTATTAGTTTTAACCCAAAATTGTTTTGACCTGTTACCCACCCCACCCATGTTGCCACTTCTGCATAGTGTCCCAACTTTTCTATTTTTCAACTTGTTAATTTAGCATTGTTATCTTTTAAATTGGGTTTTCTTACCTATTTTTACCGAGTAGGTGAAAAGCCTTCTTACAGTTAGGGCAGAAACAGAGACTCCAGTTAGTGATGTTTCAATCAGGAAAATCCCCAGGCAAGTTTGTATTTATACGTAGGTGTCTTCAGGCTTTTCTTATGTTTCATAAATCATGAAATTTTACTCATTTAAATTTTTATTTTTTTCTATCTCAGGGTTCCAGCGCATATGCCATTGTATGACATCCTTAACGAGTTTCAAAAGGGTGGCAGTCATATGGCGACTGTAGTTAAAGTCAAAAGGAAGGATCATCCACCTGCTGATGTTGGTGATCGAAAGCCTGCTGATATTGGTGATCGAAAAGTAGTTGGAAAAAAGGCAACAGGATATTCAGAACTAACTAAACCGTTGTTGCCCAATCTCGAAGAAGAATCAGATTTTGTGATTAATATTGGCAAGACTTTAAAGTCGACCGTGCAACATACAGGGGCCACGACGAAATATATAAGACCTGTTACTGATGATGTTGAAGATGGAGAAGTCATTGGCATCATCACCCTGGAAGATGTTTTTGAAGAGCTTTTACAGGTAACTTGCTTCTTTTTATTTTTAAATCAAACATGGTAATTGTTATGGTTTAAAATTTGTCACAATTTGGTTCATGTTTACGTACCCACCTGAACACCTACCATGCTAAATAGTTTCTCTCAACATTGCAGGAGGAAATTGTTGATGAAACTGATGTATACATAGACGTACATAAAAGGTGTGTTTGTGTGTGTGAGCCATATTAGTTCAGTCATTGCTTTGAAGTTTTAAATTCAGTGTTCTCTCACTTCATTTAAAATTATTTTTATAAAATGTTGCAGAATACGGGTAGTTGCTGCTGCTGCTGCTTCTTTTGTTTCCCGAGCACCTTCAACCAGAAGGCTCATTGCTCAAAGACCCACAGTACGTCAAATCATTTTGGCATTATCTTATATATTGCTTGTTATATGTCTAATAAATTCCTAAATAGAAATAGTTATTGCCCATTTGATCTTGTTTACATTTCATACCATGCATATTTCATCGTAAGAAGTACTTTACTAGTTAATGCTAGGAAACTTCTTACTGATGATCCATCTTACTGTAAACAAACATATACTTTGCATAGAGGGAAGACTCAGTTGCATTGAAGCACCTGTGCTGCAGGATTTACAATCACATACACTCAATTAAAGGGGAAAATTTCAACCCATTTACTAATTTTTAATCTGTTACCAATCTGCCCATTTGATTACCAAACCTGTTGTATTTTCATACCTCTTTTTCTGGGCGCAGAGGTCACTGTTGAAGTGCTGTCTATAATGTGTATATATCGCAAGTGACTTGTTATATTGATTTGTTGTTGAAATTTACCTGGGGGTCAAAGAAGACAAGGATAAATCGCCTGGGTTGTAGTTATTGAATTTGAGCAGGAAAAATTGATGCTTGGTCAAAAGATGAACTATGATGGTAGCCTAAATAGATGATTATTTACTAGAACAGTCTATTCTCTTTTCACCATATTTGAATTTTAGGGCTGGGGCAATTACATGAAGGGGAAATAAAGCAAAATAGGTAAAAACTTTAGAGCAGTATTTTTCAGTATTGTATTTTACTAAGTAGATTTTGCAGGACTACTTGCATTATCGACTCTACTTGGTATGTGTTCGATGTAGACTTCATTTTTAAATATACTAGTTTGCTAGGTAACACTTTTCTTTACACCGTTTATATTTTTAGATAAGTGTAAATATAAAAGATCTATGTGCCTATGATTTTATATTTTCGATATATAGTTTTGAAGGGGTGAAACAGGACATTGTGTGCTGTATGGTTTTGTTTGTTTGGATCAGATCATAAAATGCTGGTAAATTTGAACTTGCTAGTTTACTGGTCTTGTTCCCGTGATAAAAATTTTCTGGTTCAATTGCTGAAATTAATGAAAAGAAGAAAAATAAAAACCTTAATGGCGAGTTCTTCAGATAGAGGCAATAGAGAGTAATTATATTATGCTTTTGGCATGTAGGGTTCTGATGCTTCCCCCAAAATGGTAACTATACCATATGATTTGTTCACAAAATGAACAAATTGACCACTTTATTAGATAGTTCTCCACCCGTACAGATTGCTTTGGTGTTTGGCTGCTAAAACCATGCGTACATCCCTAGCCGAGTCTTGAAATAATGAACCAGAGATGTGTAATTATCTTCTGAAGTGAGTACTTACGTGTGTCTTTGTTTATAATCGATAAACTTATCTATCGAATCATATTGAATTTACAAATGCGTTAAACTTACTTAACATGAAGTTTAACAGAAGTATTCATCTTGATACCAAAACCAGAAGCTTTGTATCTTATATGACAATGAGCTAAAGCTCTGAAATACCTCATTTTTCAAAGCTTCATTTGGTTTTCTTATTTGAATCCTATCATATCACTTGGTTTTCATTCAGGCTCTTCTAATGCTTTCTGGATATCAGCCTGCATCAGAAAAATCACCACATCAAACCAGGCAAATATTGTCAGAAATTCCTATTTGCATAAAATACAAAACATTGCAGAACGGTCGAGTCAAAACTTTTGTAGTTATGTTGATAGGCAAAATGTGACGTGTTTCAGTTAGGTCGGCCTACTAACAATTTTGTTGGGTTCTTTTTACCTAACAAGAAATCTATATAATGATGATCTATCTTTTTAAAAAGGTGATTTAACAAGTTGTATACATTTAAATATACTTTATTCCACTTTTAACCTATTTGACTTGTTTACCTTTTAACTAAATGGTTCGAAATTGACACATTTATATATAAACATATAACATACTCTTATTAACATACCTCAATGCTTGATGGTTCAGTCCTTGGCCCCATTCGACCTATCACTTTTCCTTTCTTGTTAATTAGAAATTTTGTGAAGTTCCATTTTATGGTAGTCCCCATAAATCCACCTGAATTTGCTTTCAAGTACTTGTACAATGGTGCTGAATTACTGCCATTTACTTTTACCTGGTTCATTAAACCAGCAAACATATGTAAACTAGACTTACGACCCATATGATGAGAATGAAAATGGAAAAATGAATTATAGTTTACTTTTCCGAAAATCGGGTATTCAGCGTTGAACCTCTCACATACATATTGAACTGTCTCTTCTATTGGCCCTGGTTCTTGTTGCAAGAACTGATTGCATGGGAATGCCAATATCTCAAACCCTAATTCAAATTATTTGGATTAAATTTTAATAGTTATAGTTTAAGTTCATAGGTTTTATATCAATTTTACTTATAATCTTGTGCATTACAACTTCCTAGATAACCTCTTGGATGTTAGATGTATTTTTTTAAAGTGATTATTATGCTTTCAAAAACAATATTAATATCAGGTAAACTGATCATTCTTCAAATTTTGTTTTCCTTCCCTAAAATGATTTTGGCCATAAAAACCAGGCTTACAATCAATTCTTTAAAATTTTTGAAAACTTGTACAAAAAACTCAAACACCCCCTAATATACGCGTTGTGTTTACTAACACAAACCCGACGCACAAATATATACAACGTACTAGAATTGCACGTATCCATCTTGATAAGTAGTGTTAAATGTATGATTTTTTATTCAAATATTCAACTTGCGTTCCTTGAATATAAACGTACCCATCTTGATAAATAGTATTAAAAATCTGTGATTTCTAATTCAAAGATTCAACACTATAGAAATTCCGTTCCTTGAATACAAATGTAGGAAACTATGTGCATAATAGTTATTGATACCTTTATCCTTGTATTTCCTGTAAAGCTCGGTAAGTTGTGTGTAATTCGAATTTGTTAATCCACTGTTGCATTATAACCAACTATTATTATCAATCAAAAAGATATCTAAAAAAATGCATTATGTAACAATATCGAAAGGAAAAACAAACAACCATTTGGAAGCAACATTGACAATCAACAAGACTTTGCCTTCGTATATGCGAAGATCCACATCTTCTCCTTTTTTATCCTACATCAATAACATTCAAAATCACATGAATTTGGAGCGATATTCAAGGATCGACACATCGTAAATTTGACGACCACGATGATGTATACCTTGACTGTGAAATCATGAACCGATGAATTGTCAAGGATAGATGAGGATGAAGTAGCACCCATATTTTGGATTTTCAATGTTATATGAGCAAGAAATGATTGATAATTTTTTTGAATGAGATTTCTCAAGCTTTTAGATTTGGTTTAGAGAATGAATGAAAGATGAGCCTCAATTCTCCCGCAAATATTGGAATCATACCTCATTTTCTTCCTAACTAACCCAACTACAAATACTTTTGGGAAATGAATGGGTTGGAAAAAATTTGCAAACAACTTTACCAATTTATCATGACATTTTGATAAAGTTACCATGAGATAATCATTAATATATGATACTTGACATTCTCATGATATATTAAGGTTAACTTATTATTTTCATTATAAAGCGGGATTTAGTTGCCATTTCCTAGCAAAAAAAAACAAAGAAAATATTTAATGGCGTGTGGATGTGCTGGTTTAGAGTTTAGACATCTTTAATATTTAATAATTAACTCTTAAAAAACAAGGGTGAAATGTATGCTTACTAGTAAAATTTTAGATTTATCTTCTTAACAGCATTAAGAAAAATGTTATTTTCTTATAAAATTACATGAAGATGGCCGCTATGATTAGGCAATGCTTTTAAGAACCAAATTGTGACAATTTGCCTGGCTTTTTCTTTATTTTTTTTTTTTTATACTTTGTAGCTAAATTTCTTTTCCTTCTTTACACTTACAATCATATTGTTAACCTATATATGTCATGTATTTGAGTTATCCATTTAGTTAGAGTAACTCAAGAAAAAGTAAGAATGTTGTGATCTAAGTAACAAACTTTAAAGTTCTAGATTTTGAATGATGCAAAACTTTGACTTGAACTCACCTTAACCTCCATTATGAGATGAAATATTTTTTAGATGATTTGTTTTAAGTGAACTGATACCATTTAAGTAATCATGCATATTTGTTAGATTCTTACGAATTATGAGTCGATTTAAAAATTCAAAAAAATAAAGCGATTCAAACCCAGACTCTTAAATGACTTTAATTTTTACGAGTCGTTTATTGACTCTTTCGTGTCTTGTACGACTATTACGAGTTAGAAAAATCAGACAAACTTTTAGTATAATGTAATACAAAAAATAAAAGGATAAAATAGAAAAATAAATTACAATAATCTATTTTAAGTTAAGCATTTGTGTTGATTGTCGGTCAACGACTTAACTATCGACTACCACCATATTTTTAATTCTCTTTAGAACAAAATCTTAAATTAGTATACATATATATATATAGGGTTTGGATCAAATTCAATAAATCTTAACATAGAATAAATAGAATAACCTATAAATATTATATGCATCACCTTGTATCAATAAATAGTATGTGCATCAAAAAATATTAAAACTCAAAATTGTGCATCAATGGGCATTACAAAACCGAAAATTCTATAATTATCTGTACCTTTTAGAGATATTTGATGATCAATGACTTTTTTATCTGATTAGCTCACTATCGAACATTTTAGATTCTATTCTATTTATTCTATTTTAAGGTTTATTTCACAATAACCAACCCCTATATATATATATCGTAAAATAGTGACTTACAATCGATTCCGATTGAGTCACGAGTTAAAAATCAAGATTCCAAGTAACGAGTTAACAACTATTTATCTATATGTTATAAATTAATATGGTATTGTATAGAATAACAACTAATCATCTTTTTTAAGTAATAATAACATAGCCTTTTATATCTTTGAATTGTTACTCGTTTTTACAAGAACTATAAAGGTAAAATGTAATTATTCTTTTAACAGCCACCAATCGATTGGAATGAAATATTATTTCAGATATAAAATTTTAATCCCATCGCTTGCCTCAAGGGCATCTAATCCGATCAACTAACGTAAGTCGTGGAGCTAGGGCGCCCAGCATAAAAAATCTAGTTATATCAAATAATAGGAGGTAATAGGAGTGGAGATATGATCTTGTCACTATGGAACGGTTAAAAAATGTATGGGTAACATTATTTTTGTAGTAAATTATTTAAATCGTCCCTCTGGTTCCACTTTTTGTCCACCGTTCATGCCTAACTTGAAAAGCTAATTGAATTATCCAATTTTTTAACTTTGTTTACCGGTAATTCATTTTTTCACACCCCGTTAATTTTAGCCTTCAAGACACCATACGTGCATTGTACAAGAGGGCATTTTAGTCTTTTTACTAACACACCTTCTCTCCGACTTCTCTTCCCATATACAATATATTGGTTACCGTTGTAATCCATTAAATACACAATTTTCAACCCTTACACCTTTCCATAAACTCGATTTCAATCAACCATTCAAAATTTGTCATGGTGATGTGTTGGTGTGGACGAGATGCAATTGTTCAAACTTCATAGACCTCGTTAAATCCCAGTCGTCGGTTTTATGGTTGTCCCTAACGGAGTTCGAATTGCCAATTTATTGGATGGGTTGATCTCGTGATGTGTGCATGATCGACTAAGATTATTCCAGGTTTGTTAAGGTCAAAAAATGTTCTTGAAGCAAGATTGAAAGGTATAGAAGATAAGGTTCGAAGGTTGAAGATGCATTTGGTTTTGACTCGGGTGTTTTTCGTTCCAGGGGCGGACTCACTTGATGAGTATCGGTGGCCCATGACACCAGTGACTTGAGCCGGGTAGTATAACTTTTTTAGAGATTTTTATTAGTAACACTATCGATTTAATTAAGTGCCACCGGTCAGCCCAAGAGTGCCACTATTGACCAAAATCCTGGATCCGCCACTGTTTCGTTCTTGTAGTTTTAAACTGGTTGTATTAGGTTGCTGATTAGTTATGTTTTGTGCACAAACAGTCAATTACACATCCAAATTAATACTAACTTTTGAAGTTTGAATCAAATACCCAAACATTCCAGAAACCATGTCCAATCTGCTTCCACAATACCATAAGGCAAAGGATAAATCCCATTGTTCGGATCTAAACCTACTGCTGCAGAACTTGACCTGGGTAAAGGGCCTTTCATGAATGCCCCATCCAATTCGAGAAAGTCTTTCCTCCCTTGTTCAAAATCCTCTATTGATGCCCCAAAGCACACATAGATTCTCTTAAATTGTCTAGTTGATGCATCTGCACGTGGTTCTGTCTTCACCTGAATTTTAACAGTAGTTCTCGAATTAGCTTTCATCAACTCTTCACAGTAGTCCCTCAGCACAATGTATTGTTGTGAATAATCACCAACCAACATGTTTGTTGCCTTTCTCTTTACTCAGAAAGCTTTAGTCTTTGAGACAACAACTTCATTCTTCTTTTCTAACTCTGTCCTTAATACTCTAACTGGGATCTCTGGGTTGTTTTCTATCTGCTCTACAATCTGTTTTGATACCGCACAGATGTACATGCATGAATCTCTTTAGATTGCATACATTTGTGGTTATCAATGAAAGTCATAACCACCCATGTTTCTTGCTTATTTAACTTACCGACTTGCAAAACCCAAGGACAAAAGTTAACAACGTCTTTTACCTTTTTAGGTCACTCTCAACAGATGACACTTTTTCAGAAAGACCGAACCCTACTATTTATATATATATATATATATATTTAAATTAATACAATTACAATTATAATTTTAAAACTTGAATTTAAATAAAAAAACATTCATTAAAAATAAAACATTACATTGATTAATTTAAAAAAATATAACATTATATCTAAAAATAAAAGTAACATTACATTACATTAACTAAAAATAAAAAATGATTACATTAATTATTAAAAAGAACTAAGAGTAAACTAGTAGTCTAGTTGCAGTCGTTTTCAGGTGGTGGTCGTGATCGAAAACGTGAACCGTAATCACGTTTCACTTCCTCCATAGCTTGGTAAAACATTTCAAGATTGTCAGGTGGCAGCTATTGGTGTAATGGGAAATTTAAACGTTTTAAACATTGTTCGTTTATCCGCGAGCAGTATGTGTTTCTTCACCTCCTCCACTATTGTTTCCATACTTTTTTGTTGAATTATAATAGATGCAATAAGTTCTTCTCGGGCGTCCTCACTCGAATAACATATCGAAGTAGTATCCGACGACCCAAAACTTTTTTGACTTTTTCGACTTTTGTTCCAACCTTGTAGACGGCGGATCGGGTCGTCGAAAAATAGATTTTTCATCGGAGTCGGGTTCGAGTTCGGGTACTCTCCGTCATCTTCGAGATTGATTGGGCAGTCGGGTTCTTGTTCCATGACTCTTTTGTTGCTCATAACACCATTGGGGGAAAAACTTTGGATAATCCTTTAAAATGTGTCATGCCTCTTCGTAATGGAAGTTCCTTTTTTATTGTTGTTTGAATTGTTGGCGAGCATTCAACACAATATCCACGTTCCTGTTCCCGCTTTCTCACATTTCTTCAAGTTTTTTATAGATGACATTAAAAAACTTGACATCTTTTGAAATTTTATTTCATTTGCCGGTCAGTTGATCCATGGATTGTTTGGTCTCAACTATTGAGTTGTACCGTGACATGATGGTGTTCCACAAAGACTCGTCCGTTTGTGAATTCCCTTACATCGTAT
The DNA here is from genome assembly GCA_963921325.1 of Logfia minima. Classification (NCBI taxonomy): domain Eukaryota; kingdom Viridiplantae; phylum Streptophyta; class Magnoliopsida; order Asterales; family Asteraceae; genus Logfia; species Logfia minima. Next base: position 40,024,481 of record OY992765.1, read on the forward strand.
TTTGCGACGCGTCGATCCACCGTTCCGCCAAAATCCTTCTTACGACATAATTTAATATCCTTAGGAAAGTTATATAAATCTAACCCCGTTTCCCTTTTATTGTCTTGTGAAGGATCTTCGCACACGGCACCTCTACAATGGGGGAGAACATCGCTGACGTTTATTTCACAACTTTTCCTGGTCATCCACATAAATGCCACTTTTAGATACTCCTTGTATGATTGGCATCACAAACTTGGTCACATATATAATAAAGTTCTTAGCTTAATTCTCAAGAAAAACGGTTTCAATACCCGTTTAATTTCCAACTTTCATTGTAAATTCGTGTTCTACCAATAAAAGTCATAAATTACCATTCTCTTTCAACTCTATTCTGTGTCAACTCTCTTACTAGTACAAAACCATTGGAGCTTATCTATACTGATGTGTGGGGACCAACAAAAAAAATCTATTGATGGTTACCAGTATTATATAATTCTTATTATTTATTTCACTAAATACATTTAGCTATATCACATGAAGAAAAAATCTGATTTGAATAGTTGGCGGAAAACTTCTTTCAAAGCAACAAAAAAACTATTTTCTCGGATAATGGAGGTGAGTACCAAAAGCTTGTTCCAATTTTTAATTCAAGTGGAATCTCACATGTCACTTCTCCGCTACACACTCTCGAGCACAACGGCACTGCTGAGAGACGCCATCGACATATTGTGGAAACGGGTCTCTCTTTACTTCATTTTGCGTGTCTTTTGCTGCATTACTGGCCGTCATATGCATTTAAGGCTGCTTTTATTTTTATTAATTGTCTTCCCTCTTCGGTATTATCATTTAAAAGTCCCTTTCAAATGTTATTCCATAAGTTGCCTAACTACACATCATTTAAGCCATTTGGGTGTTTGTGGTATCCTTGGTTACGTCCATATAGCACATCTAAACTTCAACCAAGATCAATGCCCTGCATTTTTCTTGGTTATTCTACATCATAATCAACTTGTAAATGTCTTAATCCCACTACTAATCGCATGTATATATCTCGACATGTCAAACTTATCGAGAAGGTTTTCCCTCTCCGAGTTCGCAATGAATGTAATGAGTTCACTAACTGTGTTAGAGATGTTTCCAATGCAAGATCTACACAATAAGAAGACGAGAGCACTGATTTCTCACCAACCACTCCTGGTCCAACAAATGACCCTCCCATTAATTCACCATCTCAGGTTACATCCCCGCCCCAACAGCCCTTTCAACCTTCAAACTAGAATGTCCCACGAGCACCGATCATGGACCATGGCTCACAATCACCTACTATCTCTCACCCAAAAACATCAGTTAATCCTCAACAAACAAGCATATACTACTTTATCTTTACAACAAACTTTTTCAACCAATGCTACTACGGAACCCACTTCTACCCAGCCTAATTCTTCATCTCCATCACATACTCATTCAAATTTTGATAAGGAACATCAATTCATAAACACAGCAACTCAGTAGATCTATCACTTTCTTTCTCTTTTTAGTAACGACCAATAAACTACATCTGGAATCTTGTTATCGTCCAACCCGTGAAAGAAAACCAAATCGTAAATACTTCTATGATAAATACATTAATCTTGCCACTAAACATCCACTAACTCCTATCTTAGAACCTACCACTGTCAACCAAGCTGTTAAAGACCCTTTATCAAGAGCAGCAATGGATGTTGAATTTAATGCTTTGCTAAAAAGTGGAACTGAAAAATGGAACTTGGGAGTTAGTACCTAAATCATCTCTCGTGCCCGTTTTTTGTAAATGGATTTTCCATATCAAATGTAAACATGATGGCTCCATAGAGATGTACAAAGCCCGACTTGTGGCCAAAGGCTTTCTTCAAGAACCGAGTGTGAATACTTTGTCACCTTTAGTGCTGTTTCTAAACTCATAACTAATCGAATAATCTTGTTCTTGCATTGTCAAATAATTGGCCTTTAAGCCAATTGGATGTAAATAATGCATTTTTTGCATGGTAGCCCACATTAGGATGTCTATATGGTCCAACCCCCTGGCTATATTCATCCCAACTTCCCGGATCACCTTTGCAAGCTTTGAAAGTCGTTATATGGGCTCAAACAAGCCCCTCACGCTTGGTACACTGAGTTGACCAACTTCTTGGTTGCTTTCGGTTTTCGAAAATCACCAATTGATGCTTCTTTGTTTATTTACAATCATAATGGCATAACTGCTTACTTTCTCCAAATTCCTAGATGAGTTTTTTCAAAGGTTGTCCACTCAGTTCTCTATCAAAGATTTAGGTTCTTTAAATTAGCTTTTAGGTGTAGAGGTCATTTCAACTCCATCATGTTTGTTTTTCTCTCAACACCGCCATATTTCTGATTCATCAGCTCGTTTTAACATAGCTGGGGCCAAAGAAGTTATCACATCTCTTAGCTCTCTGAAAACATTATCACTTAATGATGGCTCCCATAATGTTGATGCCACCTCTTACCGCAGTAAAGTTGGATCTCTACAATACCTGGCTATAACTTGTCCTAATGTCTCTTTTGCTGTCAATAAACAATCTCAATTCATGCATGCTCCTACATGAAACATCTTCAAGCTTTGAAAAAGGTGCTTCGCTACTTAAAAGGCACAATCCACCATGGGTTGTTTCTTAAACGGGATTCTCCTGTCACTCTTAGCTTCTTCCGATTTAGATTGGGATGGTATTAATGATAATGGGCGCTCTACTACTGCATATATTATATATTTGGGTTCTAATATCATCTCTTGGCGATCAGCTTGGCAAAAATCGGTGTCACGTTCATCCACTGAGGCTGAATACAAAGCATTAGTGAATGGAGCAGCTGAGATAATATGGGTCCAAAACTTATAACATGAATTGGGTATCTCTCTTCCACAACCTCCAACCTTATTCTATGATAATACATGTGCAACGTACTCATGTGCAAATCCAGTCTATCATTCAAGAATGAAGCATGTAGCTCTTGATTATCACTTTGTTTGTGAATGTGTTTCTGAACGTGTTTCTGAAGGATCATTATGTGTTCAACATATTAGATCTGAGGATCAACTAGCTGATATGCTTACAAAGCCATTGGCTTGTATTCCGTTCTTGCAATTTCGTTTCAAGATACACAACTTCAAAATTTTCATTATAAGGTATCAAACTTTCAATTTGTAATCAAATAAGGGACTTTTTTTACTTGATAATTCACAAATGATGAGTTTTCATCTAATTTCTTCTTTATAAGTAACATATATACTTAATCGATTAGTATTCCTCGAACAATTTAAAAAATATTAAGTGAGAAGAGAGAAATTTAAATTAAAATTGAAAGTGGCAATAGGGTTTTTGTTTTATAATTTGTCTCTTCTCACTCAATATTTTTTAAATTGTTCAAGGAATACTAATCGATTAAGTATATCTCTATCTACCTACACTACGACAAAAGTGGTGTATTAGGACGCCTATAAATGTCATGATAAGGTACTTTTGAAGACCTTTTATTTTATAGGACCATGAGCCTATGTGTCCTATGTAAAGGCGTTGTAATAAGTTAGAGTGTCCCAATAAATCATAATAGGACGCTTTATTCATGTTATATAATACTACATTTGAGAACATAAATTGGTGTCCTAAGAAATGGGTTTATATGACAAAAGTAAGGGTCCTTATAAGATATAAATTGCAACATAAAACCAACACATGCGTCCTAAAAGATGGTTACATAAAATTAACATTGGTGTGCTTAGAAGGTTTTCTTAGGGCCAAGATGATCTATAGACATCATCCTAAATATGCATTAGTAACAAACTCTTAAATGCAGTATCAAAATCTAATAAATAAGATAAATGAAAATTTCATTATAACTCAAACATGTCAGTTCATTTACAGCTGTTCGAAAATACATATAATGATCAATAAATATAGATCTAATTAGTACACTTATATCCTATAACAATGACGAGCTAATCAAAAGTATATAAACTCCTGACATATTAGTATCAATCTTTAGAAAAGATGTATTAATTGCATATAATTGAAATATCCCCAAGTATCATGAATTTTCACCCCACGTCTGCTTCTCGTTGAGAAAAAAAGATTAGCAGATTAGTTGACCATGTATGTCTATGCAGGTAATATCTATATTCACTGGAGAGAGCTTTGGGATAACCTTCGGTTTCATAGAAGGTTTGTTCGTGGAGCCATTTTACAAAAGAAGATGCTAAATTATTGTAACTGTCTTTATAAAATTACATGTCAGCATAGAATAGTCTGGACTGTTAACTCAAAAATAAAAGAAGACATGGGAGATCTTGGTGTATCTCAGACCGATGCTTCCATGCCTCTATAGCAGTTGAAGAATAAAAGGAATAACAAATGGGAGCTCTTCTTAAACAAGTTACACTGCATATCCTCTTTGACTGATCATCGGTGTTCTCTCTCTCTGCTTCTTCTCCGTCATTTTGCAGGAAACACCAAAAAACTCATCTAGCCAATTTCATTTCTTTTGGTAAACGGTCCACTATCTTGTTATGCCTTTCCTGTTATAAACTTTCGTTTTTTCATTTTTAGTAGCCTTGTTTATAGGTTTAGTTTGTTAACAGCTTGGATGTGGTGGTGGTGATGATGATGAAAGCTTGAAGAAGAAGAAGAGGAAAGATGATGATCTCATGTTAATGAAAAGCCGATGGCGCGGTAAGGTCAGTTTTATCTCTTTTTAGAATATTGCTTTGCAACCCCTTCACCGGGCCATTATTTGTTTGTTTCTTTAGATATCCAAAACCATTTTCAGGTAAGTTTGTTGATTTTTAATACACTGTTCTTGGTGAGAAATTGAATTCTAAATATGTTATTGCCTTTTTTTTTATCGGTTTACTATATATCACTTTATACATATCAATTTGATGAAATAGCTAATTTACAATCTTTTTATGCTGAAACAGCTTCTAATTTAACCTTGGCCATGATGCTGGGGACTAAAATGCAGCCTTGCAGGTAGGTCTCTTTTATTTTTATTTTTTCTTTCAGGAGGGTAAATAGGTGTTTTTCACGTCAAATTTTGGTTCAAAATTGAGATCGATTCAGTCTTGGTCCAAGAAAACTGAAATCTAACCTGTAAAATGCTACTCAGTGGACCCTCAAGTTAAGCCTATCACAACCAGCCCAATAAATAATTCCAGGCCCAACAGAACCATCCTAAATCGTAATCGAAAATTCCTAAAGTGAATGACCGATAACGAGTTGGTAAGCCACGTGCTCTATGCACCTATAGGCCATATCCATATACAATTACCGCTCACGTTAGCCCAAAGCTTTCCACCCCTCTAAACCTACGCACCCCTGGCGCACAATAGAATGACCCCCATCTTTTAACCAAATTCATATCTGTTTTGTTTCTTTTCCGTATGTGAATCCCCCTCTTCCACAGAACCCACACAAACCCCCTTTCTTCTTCCCCTTTTTTAATTTTAGGGTTTCATTTTCTCACAGTTAAAATAAGGGTTTTTTACGGTCGAATTCACTTATTTTTATTTCAATAATCTTTAAAAGTTACGTTATTGGTAACAAATTAAGTGTTTAATTCTTATTAGTGTTGCCGATTTAATCTTTTGATTATTCAATGTCTGTATCTAGTTTCGTTAATTTGTTTTTACGAAACCCTTGGGTTTTCGGAATCGGTGCGAGTGATTTTGCAACGTTTACGGCGAAAGTTTAGTTATTAGGTTCATTGTTGTATTTCTGGTTTTGTGAGACTTTATTATTTTGAATTGATTGATTGATTGAGGAATTAGGGTTTTGTTTTGTGTCTTTCTATGGCGCCTAGCCGGAGAAAAGGTGCCAGTAAAGCCGCGGCGGCGGCCGCTGCTTGTCGGCGGTGGAAGGTCGGCGATCTTGTTCTTGCTAAAGTGAAAGGCTTTCCTGCTTGGCCTGCAACGGTATGTTTGTTGATTTCTTATATTTTGTGAATCTTGTATAGTTAGGGTTTTGTTGGGCTGATCTATGCTTTGTTGAATATAATATGTTTTCTTTTTTTGTATGATTTTTTTTTGTTTTGATTTCCTTATAATTGATGCTGATAAAGATTACCTGTTTGTGAATGTTATTTTCTTGTAGTTCATTCAATAAAAGTTTCTAACTTTGGGTGTTAAGAGTAGTTTTCATTATTGAAAATGTGCTCTTTGATTATTTATCATTGAAAATATGCTCTTTCAATAAAAGTTTGCATTTGTAGTAGTGCTAGGAGATGTCAACATTGAAGTTGAGCTATTTTTTGTTATGGAACAAAAGGAAAGATTGTCTTGCTTGCTTGTATAATTATATGTAGATTGATGTGCTTAGTGTCTTGTAGTTTGCCGTGTATAATTATTTTGGATGGACACCAGGAGTAAGAAGCTTGTGCTTACTGTAAATGTATTTGGTGGTTGCAGGTTAGTGAGCCGGAAAAGTGGGGTTACTCTGCTGATTTGAAGAAAGTTCTGGTCTTCTTTTTTGGAACCCAACAAATGTGAGTACACTTTTCGGTTGAGTGAGGTTCTTTGAATATCTGGAGTTTATCATATCGGTATTGATTCTAGTTGTTTTATTGTTGATGTTATATTATGTCTCATACGACGCTATGTCATTGTCACTTGAAGTCATGTATTAAATGCTACAAGAGTGGGGACGAGATCTTCCAGTATAGTTTTAGTAGCTCAGTTTGTGTTAATAAGACAGTTTGATCGGAAAAAAGGTGAAATTACATGTGGATGATGCTTGATTGTCGCAAGAACTGACCAAAATCAACAGACTGGTTGGAGAATGTTAGTATAATACCCACCAACAGTTACTGTATGGAACCCTAGCTAAATGCTTTTTAGGTAAGGCTTACGTATTAGGGACTTGAGTGGATCAGTTAGCTCGCTTTTGGGCTGTGTGTCACCTATTCTATTGTGGCAACAAGTTTTAAGTTTTTGATGTTAATGAAGCTAACAAGTGAGAGTCATCCTTAGCTGCATTGAAGTTGTTATATGACTTATTTTTTTGGACAAAGATTATTTTGCTTAGGAAATAGGTTAATTGATGAGCTCGAGTTGCTGTACTAACTTATAATCTACCGGTTCGATAATGCTTGGTACGTTACATTTTCTTAACTACCAAAACTCTGAAGGGTGGTCTCGTTAATGTTGTGTTTTAACTTTATCACTCGTTCACCATTGAGATGTTTGCACTAGACAAAATTCTAACAAGTTGTAGTATATTAGTATTCAGTATTATATTCGGGATACATAAAAATATAGTTGCATTTTTAATGAATGCCGTGTTGAATCTGAAGAAGGAATCGGGTCTACAATTCTAACCAGATCTAATGAACACAGCTATAGCTGTTACTGTTAATTTTTCTGACCCTTAAAGGAATCACAAGGGATGGAAAATTGATAGAGTGGTAACTTATAGACCTGGTATGCATTTTTCATTTTTGATGTATTTGGAATCTAAGAAAGAATGCTAATTTGGTGACTAGAGGTCTAGAACCGTAAGATGTACGTTGCACTTGATATGTATATAGAGAAAACCTTGTATTTAGATTTGAGAATGCGCCCGTAACTTCTGGGTGATTGTTATTTTGATGTCAAACTTTGTGGTTTCAACAATTTTAGTGGAAATATATAATGTTGTAGATTACTCATTAGGTGGATAAGAGACTAAGCTTTTATGTTGGATGCCTATCTCTCTCTTCTCTCTCTCTCTCTCTGAGTGCACATGCATATCTAGTTCTGGAGCAAGATAATGTACAAAATGTTATAAAAACTTTGGGGGCATGGGTCAATGCTGGAAGATTTTTATTCTGAAGTTTGAGATGTCAACACACTAATTTTGAAGCTTAATTAACGTTTCTTTCTTTCGTCTCTCATGTACAAATGCACTCACAAATATTTGCGCAACTTTGTTGGAATTTTTTTTATTATGAAATTAGAAATATTTACAAGTAGGATGCAGGTTTGAGGTTGGTGGCATAATGACATACAATTCTGGATTTTATGAGCATTATTAGTAGTTGAACCTTGTACAAGCACACCTATACATCTAGCATCCTATTAGTACAATATAGTCCTGTGTCTTGTATGCCATCCCCTAATGCATATATTGCTTTTGTTGATTTTACATAAACTAAGGAATCTTTCAAATGTTGATAGCGTCAATTGAGGCTATATGCAGTTTTCATCTCATGACAAGTATTACCTCCTGAAATTTCTTATGAGGTACTTTATGTGGTTACGGCACTGACTTTGAATATTTATTGTCAATTCTCAACTAAATATCTAGAGGAGCCTTGATGTTTTTTATTTTGTATTTTTGTTTGATCTTTATAGCTGGGGCATCACAGCCTATTTAATTGGATCTTATCGTTTCAAACCTTATTATGTAGTTTTGTGTTTCAGTAATTTGTATGTTTTTGAATAGGATTTATGTCGATATTGAGATTAATAGAGTTATGTAGATGCCCACCAAGTGTATTTGTGGCAGTCGTCATACAATAGTCACTTAAAGTATGCGTGAGTTTCAATTTTAGAAAGTGCTTTGAGGTACTCTTGAGTGTTCTGTTCCCTGCATCTAGTTAACCAAGGTGAAGTGATTCCGTAAGGCACTAATAGGCGTGTACCTCTAAGTCACCTTCTGAGAGGCAGAATCTTAGTTCCACATGGTAAGTAGGTTGTTGGGTCTTTGGTGGGAAAAAAAAGGGAAAAAACTGTTATTGTAAATGGCCAATCATTTTATAGGCTGTTTGATGTGTATATGTCGATAATCTATCGATCAAAAGCTTAGAACCTTAGTTGTCAAAGCGTATTTACTCGAGCATTTCTGGTATTTCTGTCTGTCTTCTTCTTTGAATATCTTTATCCTCGGCTCTCTTTCTTCTGATTTCTTGCCTAACAGTTTCCTTTCTTACGTTTTCTCACGGTAGATTCTCACAAAATAATTCGAAAGCTTGTCTGAGTAAATAAATTACTTCTCTTTTTTCTTAGTGGTCTTCAACTGATGCGTAACTTATTGGCTATAATTTATGTTTACAGTTCAACTGAACTTGTTGGCTATAAGGTTCACACCTCAACTGAATAAGGTTTTTTATGGTGGTGGGGTGATATGAGATTGTGTTAAGTTGAAAAATTAGTGGAACCAGTTCGGGTAGTTAATATGTAGACTTCATAGGTGTTTAAGCATTTTTAATTCAGAAAATGTTATGCAGAAGTATTTATTAAATTATTTTAATGAGTATTGTGCGTTTCGGGTGCATGTTGTGCTTTGATAGCATTTTGTGTAGTAGCATTTGTTTTCATTTTATTATTATGATATTTGTATATAGTTTCACATATATGGCATTTGATAGCATTTTGGGTGCGTATATTGTTTTCATTTTATGTTCCGATAGTCAACGTTACACATAGATGATTTTTCATTGTCATCTTCTTTGTGCTTATGTTAATATTGCCTTCATTTTTACGTCAGTTCGGGTATATGGGTGGACTAAATGTATTGCTTTATGCAGAGCGTTTTGCAATCCAACTGATGTTGAGGCTTTTACTGAAGAAAAGAAAGATTCTTTATTAAGTAAGCGTCATGGTAAAGGCGCCGATTTCGTTCGTGCCGTGAGGGAGATTATTGATAGCTTCGAGGAACTTAAAAAACAGGAGCAAGTTGATACTGTTAATACACTTGGTCAAACAGGGTTGACAAATGGTGTCAAAGCAGAGGAATGTGTTGGTAGTTCTGGGTCAAAGGATGATGTTCTCATACCTACCATTGACTCACTCCCAAAAACATCAGATTCTTTAAAAAACGATGACGGTCATGCTTTGACAATACAAGATGATCCTCACAAGGGGGACAAATTGTCTGAGGTTGCTGTCAAGAAAGAACCGTCGCCAACCACATACTCGAGGAAGAAAAGTTCAGGTACTCGGGACTCAGGGTTAATTGGAAGGGTACCTTCTGCACGGAGGTCAAGAAGTTCAGTGAGAGCGGAGTCTTGCAGATTTCAGACAGAAGATGTTGTGATGAGTAATGGTAATTTATCACGGGATGTGGGTCAAAGGAGGACCAAACGGGTCAGGACATCACCTGGTTTATCTGATGGACCAGTTGGTTCAAATGAAAGCCCTGAAGGAAATGGGTCAGATATTGTTACCTTTGACTCAGATACCAAGAGTTTTAATGAAGTAAACATTGCACAGTTGGGTTATAATCAGGTTCCGGAGCGTGAGTATGCCATGGATTGTTCTGGTGGAGACATGCAGTTAAACCATACACTTGAATTCCAAAATAAAACCATCGTTGTTAAGAAGAAAAGAAAGCCCAGTAGAAAACGGGCCATCACTGTTACCACTGAGCTTTCTGACAAGCAATTGGACAAAAGCGAACCTTTCCAGACTGCTGATTTTGAAATAACTGGAGGAAAGTATACTAAAGAAGATGGTGATGAGCACCTGCCTCTAGTGAAACGAGCCAGGGTTCGAATGGGTCAAACCTCATTGTCTCCAGAAACGCCTTGCGAAGACGCAAATAAACCAAGTGTTTCAATTAATGCAGAAGATATGTCTGCAGATGGGAACTCGTTGGCTAGTCGGGAAGAAACTGATCCGTTTTTTTCACTAAGAAAATGTACGGTTAATAAGCCTCCACTATGGGAGGCTAACAAGAATAAAAATTATGGTTGTTTAGTTGATGGTGAAGCTGCTTTACCACCTTCAAAACGACTCCATCGTGCTCTGGAAGCTATGTCTGCTAATGTTGCAGAAGATACACAATTATCTCCTGGTGGGCCAGCCATCATGAAAACCATAATTAATGGATCTTTCCCTGTGGAGAGTAAAGAAACCGATGACCCCATTGTACAAAGATTCAACTCTCCCAAAAATGGAGTTTGTAGCAATTTAGATCTATCAGTTGAACAAAATGACACAGTTGAAGAAGTGAACACCGACTGTCAACCTTCTAATAGCCCAGAACAAAAGCCGGTGGAAATTGCTGATAGTAAAGATTTTGTCACGTTGGATTCATGTAATGGAACTGTTGAAACAATTTTGGGCCTGCAAAGCCCAAAACCTTCATCGGATTGGGTTGAGAAGAAAGACTCTCCTGCTGAATGCACAGATGCTTCTGTTGCGACCATACTCGATATAAAAGATGAGTGTGGCCTTGGAAGTTTGGAACCGGTTGAGGCTAGCAAAAAAGATCCTTCAGATGTTTCTGGGCTGAGTCCGGATCCAACATCGGCTAATTTGGAAAACGGAGTTGCTTCGCATGACGTTAATTTGCTGCAATCTTCCCCTCAGAAAAGCAGCAGTATGGTAGACCATCCGTTTGAAGATGATGCCAATGACAATGCAATGTAAGTTAATTTGCATCTTACAGATGTATATAAAAGATACTGCTGAGCTAGTTCTTTTCTGTTCCTGCCTATTAGAAGTGGCAAACAGAAGGTCAAGCGGGCAAAAAGTGTTTGAGTCAAACGGGTTGGGTTGACTTCTCATCTGGTAATGTTTTGAGTTTTATATATATATTTTTGTATTGATATTTATTAAATCTGATTACAAACTAATAAATCACATTTTGAAATCAAACTATTTTAGATCCGACTTACAAATACCGAAATAAGTATTGTATTAGACTAGTAGTAATAATCTAACTTCTATCATAAAATAATCTAAGAGGTACAATTAATATCTTGTTAGAAATTTAATCTGAAATTAGAAATTAAAATTTACGAGTTGCCGCACTTAATTCGTTTGACTCATTTGACCCGATTACGCGAGGCTAGTTTTTGTGTTATTCCTGTCTGACCCACACCCATCATTAAACAAACAAAATCCAATTCAATCCATGTTCATATTAATGGGTTAATTTGTCACCTCAAATGTATATTCTTGTTATCTTAGTCACATCTAGTCTTTTACCATCTTCATGGTTGGAACTATCAATGTTTTAGGCTGGAAGACACTGAAGGAACCAAAAGGTCAAATATGGGAGTTGATGATTCACCAGATCTAAATACCATGAAAGATTTTAAGCCTGTTGATCAGGGTCCTGAACTTTCTCACTCAACGTGTATAATTGAAGATAGCTTGAGCAATAAAAGTGTGTCAGGTACCCGGACATCCTCCCCTCCGACTGATGTGTTTGACTCAACTGTGTCACGAGCCTCTCCACGCAACACTTCAATTTGCAATATCATATCTACCTCAGATAATGGTAATTTACTTGAAAACAGTGGCTGTTGTAGTCCTGGTGTGCATGAGAAGCCAAAGCACAGTGGCAACAAATGGAGCACTATATCAAAAGCCAATGCGGCTCTCACGTCATTTGAGGCCAGCCTTGGGGCACTGACACGGACAAAAAAAAGCATTGACCGAGCTACTCGCCTTGCAATTGATTGTGCTAAATTTGGGATTGCTGTGAAGGTAATAATGTCCTCACAACATCTCTTCTTTTGCCATGTTATAGGTTGCTAAGGTTTATTTAGTCAAGTGTTGAGCGGTTATGTTCTCACATTGCTTATGGATAGTGGTAGTAACTGAGCTGGTTAGGTGTGTTGGATAGCAGGTCAAAACAAGTAACCTTACCGTTCAGGTTAAAACTGGTTAGCTTGGCTTGACCCACCAACCCCTTCTTGTCCATTCTAATTTTTGTTAATATAGTTGGAGCATTACACATGAATAAGAAGGATTTAGGAGGTTGTATGCATTAGCATGATTATCTATTTACTTCAACAACAAAAGGAGGTTTTGGAGGTTTTGTGTTTAAAAAATTCCCTGTAAAACTTAACCCAAGTTAACGCATTAAAAAAGTAAATGGGTTTAAATAGCTACTTCTAGACATGGGGGTCTGTATTCAGTTTGAGTACGTTGAATTTAATGGGTCTTGGTCTCACAAAGTAAATGATATCTTCTAGTTGTTTTGGTCCCATTCAGTCAGAACAAGGATTTTGTTGGTCAGATTTTCAACTAGTACACTTTGTACTACATTCATTGATGTCATGTCACTAGATAGTCTCATATCGGGTTAGCCATAGACTGTCTTTTAGAATTCTTTTTGTTGATGTCGAAATTGATCTTTGGTTTTGCATTCATCCAAACCGAATAAGTTATGGAAGCACTCTAGGCTAGCATGCCTCTGCATGTTTAGTTAATCATGGAGTTACAATAAGTATATGAACGCCTTTAATACATTAAATAACGTCTTTTTGAAATAGGAAGATATACACTCCTACTTAAATCTTCATGTTACTTATGTTTGCCTTCAAGTTTCCTGTCTCATGGAGGGAGATGGCGGCTGATATGCATCTTTGGTAACTGTACAAGCAATCGTTCTGAATGTAGGTGGTGGAGACAATTGCTCGCAGTTTGGAAGCTGAATCAAGTTTACATAAGCGCGTGGACTTGTTCTTCCTTGTGCATTCTATTGCTCAATATTCTCGAGGGCTGGGAGGTAATTACATATGTTTGTTTTCTACCCAAAAAATGTTATCATTTATTGCTAAAATAATTGTAATTGCTGCTCTTTCATGTGTTTGCTAGAAATGCGTCTTCATTTATGCACTCATCTCTGTTTCAGGTGATGTAGCTGGTCTGTATCCTTCAGCTATCCAAGCTGTACTACCACGATTATTGTTGGCTGCTGCTCCTCCAGGGACTAGTGCTCTTGAAAATCGTAGGCAGTGCTTAAAGGCAAGTCCGATTTTTGAATATTTTATAGAGGGTACACTTTCCACCCATTTAGTTATGAATGGGTTGATTTGGGCAATGTTTTATTATTCAAGATTTTGGATGAAAAAAGAAGAATAGCTAGATTGGAAATAGGTTAAATCGGTTAAGCGGGTCAACTAGTCAGAAAGTCGCCTATTTAGTTCTTAATTTTAGGGCTGTAATCGAGCTCGAGCTCGGTTAGACTCATTTAAAAGCAGAAATCAATACCAAAAATCATTTAAAGTATATATATAATTAAATAAATTGTGAAAACTAGTGAAGAACTTTATATATACTTATATACAAATTGAAAATATGATAATAATATCATGTACACATCAAAATTACATATATACTTATATATGTGTATATATATAAATTAAGGCTTGAAAAGCTCGATAACCTCAACCGAGCTCTTGAAAGCTCGAGCTCGGCTCGATATTTCAAGCTTGATTTTTTAGCTCGAGCTTGAGTTGCTCGATGGAAGCTCGACTCATTTGCAACCCTAGTTCTTATAACTTTTTAAGTCAGTTTGTTAAAATATTTGGATTCTTTTAATGGCTAGTATAATCATATTAACCACAATGTTTATCTATAAAAATTGGACAAGTGTTACTTTATCATTATCACATGATGCACCATTTTGTGCATGTATAAGGCTATCGTGGACATAGCTTTAAATTATGTTAGATATCATGCTGAAAAACATGCATACAATAAGGGTATGTTTGGTTTGATGGTTTTAGTACATGGAAATGGTAATGGGAATGGAGGTGTATGATTGCTGGTGTGTGGTTTAGGGGTGTGGGTTTTAATATTTGGGAATGAAACCATCATTTTGAGGGTTTCTTCAAACCCTTGTATGGAGGTGGGTTTGAGATTGATTTCCATTCCCAATTTACTCCACTATCAATCCCATACCCATAGTGATTCCTTTACGCAAACCAAATGCACCCTAAGTTTCCAATATTAAGTTTTCCTTATTTTCATTCAGGTGATTGTTGCAGTTTCTTGATATCTGGTTGTATTATTGAATAGGTTCTAAAATTGTGGCAAGAAAGGAAGATCCTTCCAGAACCAATGATCCGTCACCATATTCGTGAGCTCGATTCTCTCAACAACATGTCTTCTAGGATCAGTAATTCTTCTCGTCGGCCCTTTAGAAATGAGAGGGCGTTCGATGATCCCATTAGGGAGGTTGAGGGAATGCTAGTTGATGAGTATGGAAGGTACTTAGCTCTTTATGTGTTTGATAGACAGATTATGAAATAATCAAATAATAGGAAAATGATTGTCTAATGGTTTTTGTTGTATGAGTTCAGCAATTCGAGTATACAGCTATCTGGTTTCTGCATGCCAACAATGCTGAAGGAGGATGAAAAAGAAGAAAGTGATTCTGATGCAGAGGGTTTTGAGGCTGTAACTCCTGAACATTATCCTGAAATTTCTGAAGAACGTGATAGGGTTCCTACACCTGGAACGGAGAAACATACCCATGTATTGGAGGATGTTGATGGTGAACTTGAAATGGAAGATGTTGCTCCCTCTTGTGAAGCTGAAATAAATATTTCCAGTAATATGAACACGGGAAAAGCTGCAGGGACGTCCCACCATCAACATTTGCTTTCATTTCCACCGTTGCCTAAAGATTTACCTCCCTCTTCTCCGCCGCTGCCAAATTCACCACCACCGCTTCCTGCCTCCCTTCCTCCACCACTGCCGCCTCCGTCTTCCCTTCCGCCACCTCCTCCAATTTCACTCGCTTCGCCTCTTTCAGCATCCCTTCCGCCGCCACCACCACCACCTCCAGTTTCCTCCCTTCCTCCCCCGCCGCCTCCTCCAGTCCTGCTTCCCCTGCCACCGGCTCCTTTAGCCTCCCTTCCACCACCTCCTTCAGCCCCCCTTCCTGGACCACCACCATTGCGAGACACCATGGGTAACTTTCCTGATCCACAACAGTCCGTCGCCGTCCAATCAGCTCATTACCAACTTCCCGAAGGCAGAGATCCTCGTATAGAAATGCAAGTTCCCGAATCGTCTAATTCTTCTTTCAGTAATTTACCCGTACTTCGTCCACCTGTTCAAGCTTCCAACAACGTGCATTTGAGGCCACCTCACCCGGCTCCATCATCTCAGTTTTCATATTTTCAATCAGATCAGTCGTGTAGGGAGATTCCACCTCCTTCTTATCCTGGCAGCTTTCACTTTGTCAGCGGTACAGATACTGGAAATTTTCACAGTGACCATGACAGAATGCATGCACCCCCACATGATGAAAGCTGGAGGTTTCCACCCCCTCCGTTCCCTGGTAAAGATCCTGGTTTCATCTTTAATTGGTCAAATGGGCAAGAAGGCAAAGAAAGTAGCTAAAAAGGGATGGTTTCAAATGGGTTGAAAGCTTACCTAAGTATTTATTTGTAGCATAGAATTCTTGAATAAACTTCTGCAATCAGTTTACACACTAAATGTATTTGAAAAGTTGAATTTATGGGCAAATAGTGTTCTAGCCTACCTGACCCTGCCAAATTTATTCCTTTTGACCAGCTTCCCACTCTGCCCGACCTGGTCCTTTTGGAAACTCTAGTTTCTTTACAGTGTGTATCTAATTTGATTGTTTTCTTGTTGTTTTGTAATGGTGACAGGCCAATGCCATCCCGATGGCCCTAGAGGAAGGTATCCTCCTAATATGTATGCTGGTCCACCTTGTGAGCCACCAATGTCCGTCAACAACTGGCATTATCCTGTTCGACCTGCAAATCATAGAGATATGGCACCTCATAGACCATACCCTGAAGCACCAGTTCCCATGGCTACTAGAGGTTCACCTGTTTTTTAAATTTTAATATCTTAATAGGGTTGGTTTGGTTGACCCACAATTTTATATTTGTTAAAATAAAAGAAAAACTAGTGTGGTTGATATAATTGCAAAAAGTAATGTATCACTAGGATAATCTAAAACCTTGAATAATGATGTTGTATTCACTTAAAATAATGTGAGACACTGGCAGTCTTTTTGAACTTTTTGACCCGTTTTCTTTTCGACCAAGTTTTTTATTCGACTCATTTGAGATGAAACACAACCCCATGAACACAGGTACCATTCACAGGTAAAGGGGTGTAAATTGCCACTTTTGAGAGTAACCTGATCACACTTGGGGATGTAAGATAGCTATGACTAAACCTAGGCATCTTGACTTGCAAAATGTGGAGCTCTTTTATTTTTTCTGGCTTCCTGCTGATTCCTTGTCGATATTATTTGGTGTTGCAGGTCCTAACTTTTGGAGACCAAGGTGACTTAAATGAGGACACCATATAATACTCATTGAAACCTCATTTAAAGTATAAGAGGTCGATTTGAGTTGTATGCGTTGGGAATGTTAGATTTACCTTGTTCCAAAATACAAGTTGTACAATCTTCTAACAAGAACCTATTGCATCAAATAGTGCACAGAAAACATCTATGTCAAAAGATCAAGATGCACATATTTCGTCAAGGTGAACACAGATCAGGGTGGAACCAAAGCTACTGACATTACTTCGATGCTCACATCTCTGCAACATCCTGTCAACTTTGGGTCTTCGCTGTTCTATTCCTTTTTTGAAGGTTATCAGTTGATTTCAGCTCATGTTTAACCAAACTGTGGATGTTATTTACTCCTTAGTTGTCAATGATTGGGATTGGGGATAAACTAAAACCCGATCTTTGCTGTAAATTGTGGAGATGTCTTTGGTCTACAGATTGAAATATAAGTGTTGCTTTTTCACAATTATATTGGTTTGCTTTTCATCTTAGGTGCGAGTGTTCTTTGTGAATAACTGAATAAAGGATCTTCGGGTATAGGTTGCGATCCTTTCATGTTTGTTGATATAGACTGCTCTATAACTAATTAACCATCCCAGGTAGCCCCATACACAGAACATCAGTACAAACAACCACTGCTGCTTTAAGCATTTTAGGCATGACACCTGATACCGACCTTTTAAGGATTCTATCAAACTTTAGGGATGACACCTGAATAACTCTGCAGACGCCTGAACACCGACCTTTTAAGCATTTTAGGCATGACACCTGATACCGACCTTTTAGGCATGACACCTGAATAACTCTGCAGATGCCTTCCCACAACACCATTTTATCCCTAAGAATCGCTCTGTAACTGCTAATGTTTGAAACATCGCAACCGCTTTAGTCGGTTTCAACACACCACCATCTCCGTCACAACTGCAGTCCAATCTTCCGGTATCTCAACTCCAAAACTATCCTTCACACTATTACAATCAACAATCTGATGACTCATCGGTTGCTTCTCACAATTCGAGATTAATGCGTGACACGAACTATTACTGACTGGACCTATATACAACTGCCTAGTTTTAAAATAAACATTATATCCAAATCCAGTTTCCGACTGCGATTCTCTCCTTAGTTTCTCAGATTCAATCAATAATGGGGAATAGTATTATTCAGAATACGTTGCAGGAATCGTTCGTGATTCACCGTGAGATGAACCACGATAATGTAGAAAATCAAATTGTTCGAGAATTAGGGTTTTGTGACCTAATTTCGCTGCTTGATACGCCGTTGAGCTTTCCATAACTCCGGAACCAATCACAATTACATCAAATTGACCTAAGTTATCCATTTTCTTTTAGTCGATTATGAAATTTTTTGATATACAGTTCGAATATATATGTATGTATATGTATTGTTAATGTATCTATTTCCACCTGAAATTTAGTGGATTATATTGTGGAATTGCATAGTATGATTTGGCATTTTCGATTAGGTTAAATGATATGCGTAGTTGCTTATAGGTACTGGTGAAGAAGGAGACAAATTACCGAAGGATGAGTCTTTTGGTTGTTGGACTGTATTTGTTGGTACTACTGTGCGCCTGGTGTGTGTAGTTCAAGATGATTGGGCTAACATTCGCTATCTAATGTGGGCCATGAATTGCGCTTGGGGCGAGTTTTGAAATAGCTACCAACCAAATTAGGATCGATCTGAATTAAAAAAGGTTTTTAAATCTAATAACTTATTATTATTTATTCTCGACTTAGATGTTCTTTTAGTTATTTGATTTTTATTTTTATTAGTGAAGTGATTTTTGAGGTTCGAGCCTCTCACATAAGAGTTCGAGCTCAATAAAGTAGTTTTGTAGTTCAATTTCGATTTCTAATAAGTTCATGATCTTCATTTCTATGAGTACGTTTATTTAAAATATCATAACACGCGACATAATATAAAGTAAGCTTGTTTAACTTATCGTTCTTGATTAACTCGTTTAACTGAAATAATTAATTAGTGAGCTTTTAGTAGAAGCCGCAACAAATTTAAACTTCTTGCACTCAAATATTGAAAATCGTAACTTGTAATAACAATTATTTTAGATGGGCGTATGAGGTTTAAAATTTATTTGAAGATGAAAAGTTTGGCATATTTTAACCGGGATTTAGGACTACGGATGTAATTGAACCATACTATTCGCGAGCTACTCAAGTTTAACTCGTTAAAAACTCGATTTGAGTGAGTTTAAACGAGCTCGAGCCCAAGTTTAAACATTTTTTGGGACTTGTTTAATAAACGAGCTCGAGCTCTAGCTTCTTATATCAAGCTCGAACAAGCTCATGAGTCTAAACGAGCTTTTCGTAGATATATATATATATACATTAGTTACTTTATATATAATAATATAATATATAACTAACCAACTGGGCTAGCTCAGTTGGCCACCAAGATTTCCTTGTGAGGCCTTGGGGAGGGGATGTTTGACTAGGGAAGGTCTCAAGTTCGAGTCCCACCCGAGACTTTTACCCCTTCAGGTGATAAAAATAAGGAATATGAGGGTCTCAGGGTTAACATACTACTGGATGTTAAAAATTACACAAAATAACTAAATATTATAGATTAATAAAAATAATAATAAAAGAAATGTTATTTTGGAATAAACGAGTCGAGCTCCAACTTACATAATACCAAAGGAGCCAAGCTCGAGCTGGAGCTGAGTGAATTTCAAACGATCTAAGTTCGAGCTCGACTTGACTCGTTTACGCTCCTACTTTGAACTATGCAGATTGGTTCGTAGTTTATAATTTTTGTTAGGTTAAAAAAATTAGTTTAAAAAAAACAATTTTTTTTTACAACATCCCAAATAATTACCTTATTATTAAGAAATGACCTATAAAAAATGACCTACTAATTGCTTAAAGTGTTGTTAAAAAATTTACACATAACATTGACTGATTTGAAATTTATTGCTTCAAATTAGTGTGGAAACAAGAATACAACAAAACCTCGTTAAAAGTCACCCTAAACATTATTTTATAAAAATTGACATTATTTAAAAATATTTTTCACTTAAACTTATTGGTTTACAACACGATATCCAAATACCTCGTATATTAACTATATTATTGAATAAACTAAAACTACATAATATGAATTATGGACATTGAAGCCGCGGATTTAAAAATGTAAAAGTGGGTATGCGTTATATTAGAGATAAATCATCTCCTTAATTAGTTTATTTGATTAGTCAAAAATAGTAATAACTTGCCTTGTATAGTGCCTAAAATTATGTTGTATTCTTGTATTTATACTTGTTTCAAATTCTCAATAACACAAGGTGAATTTATTCAATTCTATCATGGTATCAGCCTACCATCTTTCCCTAACCCTAATCATCGTTTCTCATCTTCTTTTTTTGCTTCCCCTCCGTCACTCATCTTCAACAATGGCCTCATCCTCAGACTCTTCCCTTCCAATGAATACCATCATTCATATGCTCACCATCAAATTAACCTCTTCCAACTATCTTTTTTGGCGCAATCATATTAACTAACTCATACTTCATCAAAGGTGGTTACGGTTTGTTGATAGCTCGTATCCCGCTCCTCCAAAAACCGTTCTAGTCGATAGTAAAGACACTCAAAATTCTGAATATCTATCTTGGGTTGAAACCGATCAAAAGGTGCTTCTTATCCTGCAATCGTCTCTATCCGAAGAAGCAATGGCAGAAGCGTTTGGTCTCACTTCTTCTCGTGCGGTATGGCTCACTTTAGAATTTGCCTATAGCCATGACTCCTTGGAGCGATCTCATAATCTTAAAGATTCGTTGCGTCAATTAAAAAAGGGTAGTCTTTCTGTCTCTGATTTTACTAAAAAATTTAAATCACTTTGTGACTAACTTGTAGCCATTGGCCAACCGGTTTCTGACGTACACAAAAGCCATTGGCTTTTATGTGGTCTAGGACCTGCTTTTGAGACCTTTTCTATTGCACACCGAGTTGTCCAACCATGACCTTCTTTTCGTGATCTAGTTGCTCAAACTGAAGGTCATGAACTATTTATATCATTGTTCTATGGTTCTGCTCCTTCTCTAGTTGCCTTTACTACTCAACAATCTCAGCAGCCCTCTCGTGGAAGGGGTAGGTCTGGACGATCCAACCATCGAGGGAATTCTTCCTCTTGAGGTCGTGGTCGACGACCACCTCATTGTCAACTATGTAGACTTGATGGACATTATGCTTCAACATGTCCAGACTTGGGTAGCTATGCCCAAAAATCATCTTATTCGGCTGCAAATCTAGTTCAAGCCTTTAATGAAGATTGCAACATCATTGACTCCAGCCCGGACTGGTATGTCGACTCCTGTGCAACAACCCATATGGCTCCATCCATGGCAAGGAGAAAGTTTCATTTGGTAATGGTAATGTGCTCCCCATCTCTCGTATTGATACATTATTTGTTAACCGAAATCTAAAGTTGCAGGATGTTCTCATTGTTCCAAATATCATGAAGAAACTTCTATCGGTTAGCAAATTGACTAATGATTACCCAGTTAACTTCTTATTTTCTCGTTTTTTTTTTTTTTTGATATCCAGGATTCAATCACAAAAGCATTACTAGCCACGGGAACGCATAAGGATGGACTTTATGTTTTGAAGACAAGTTTTAAAGCCCTCTCTGCATCAGTTACTTTCCCAAATAAAGCTTCTTTTGAATTGTGGCATAAAACCCTTGGCCATGTTGCATTTGATGTTATTTCTGATTCAAATAAATGTGGACATTTGCATGTTACTTCTATTTTACCAAGACCAAATGTCAGTTCTCCTTGTGAACTTTCAAAGCAACATCGTTTGCCTTTTTAAATTAAATGACGAACGTTCCTTGAATGTTCTTGACATGGTTCATTGTGATTTAAGTGGCCCTACTCCTGTTACTTCAGTTGATGGGTATTGATATTATACTTTTTTTGTTGATGATTACTCGAGATTTTCTTGGTTCTATCCTTTAAAAACCAAGTCTGGCTTTTTTGAGGTATTAGTAAACTTCTTAAAGTTTACTCAAACGCAATTTGCTTGCAAACTCAAGGTTTTTCAAAGTGATGGGGGCACTGAATTCTTAAACAATAGAGTTCGCAAATTATTTCTTGATAATGGTACTCATCATCAAATGTCGTGTCCATACACCCCACAACAAAATAGGCGTGTAGAACGTAAGCATTGACACCTTACTGAAACCGGTCTTGCTACCTTATTTTTGAGCTCATATTTGGATGAATCTCCACCTTACCCACATCATCAAAATGATACGTCACCTACCATTCTCAAACCATCCCAGTCACCTCAAACTCAAAAACCTTGCATCTCTTGTTTGCATGATCCACCTTCACCACCTCCTAACCTTGTGACTACTATAATATGACAACCTTCACAAACTCCACCAATCACACCACCTTCCACTTCATCATCCCAAACACCATCACTACATCCGATGACCACTTGAAGTAAGTCCGGTATTCTTAATTCTCGACACCCTTTTAATCATCTCGCCATGTCTCCTACCAACCTACATGTTGCCTTACTTGCTGCTAAAGAACCCAAAGGATTTAAATCGGCTTCCAAACATCCACATTGGTGTCATGCAATGTCTGAAGAGATTCAAGCACTTCATCAAAACTACACGTGGACTCTCGTTCCCCGTCCACCAAATACGAATGTGGTAGGATCCAAGTGGGTATTTTGAACAAAATATCACGCGGATGGAACTATAGATCGCCATAAAGCACGCCTTGTAGCCCTAAGTTTTACACAAATACCGAGTTTCGATTTCTCTCATACCTTTAGCCCCATTGTTAAAGCTACCACAATACGTATTGTCCTTTCTTTAGCGGTCACAAATCAATGAAACCTTCATCAACTTGATGTTAAAAATGTGCTTCTCCATGGAAATCTTCGTGAAACAGTATACATGGAGCAACCTCCGGGTTATGTTGATCAACGTTATCCAAACAATGTTTTTCGTTTATACATATCTCTCTATGGTCTTCGTCAAGCACCACGGGCTTGGTTTCAATGGTTGAGTTCGTTTTTTGGTAAACCAAGGTTTTCGGTGTAGTCAAGCAGACTCATCATTCTTCATCTTTCATCGTGGCTCCTGTCTCAAATACTTACTAGTATACGTCGATGACATCATCCTCACCTGAAATCATGAGCCGACCATTGCATCGTTCATTACTCGTTTGAAAACTAAATTTGCTCTTAATGACTTAGTTAAATTAAGTTACTTTCTTGGCCTTGAAGTGTCTTATACCTCAAATGGTTTGTTTCTCAGCCAAGGTAAGTACGCTTATGATATTCTAAGTCGGGCTGGTCTTCTTGATTCCAAACCTGTTGGAACACCACCTGCTACTAACGATGTCTACACCACTAGTGGAAAATCATTTTCTGATCCCACTCTCTACCGTTCTTTTGTTGGTGCCTTGCAATACTTGACTATTACATGACCTCAATGCATCGTCAGCCTAACGTCCCACGTTATTGTGTGACAATTTAAGTGCCATTTTCCGAAGCCAAAATCCAATAGCACACCGACGAGCCAAACATATTGACATTGATTATTATTTTGTTCGAAAACTTGTGTTATCTGGTAAACTGCATACAAAGTTTGTTCCTACCAAGCTCCAGGTGACCGATAATTTTACAAAGCCATTGCCACAACCACTCTTTGAGACGTTTCGTGATCAATCGACCGCCACCCGTGTGCTTGAGGAGGGCTATTGGATATAAATCATCTCCTTAATTAGTTTATTTGATTAGTTAAAATAGTTATAATTTACCTTGTATAGTGCCTAAAATTATGTTGTATTCTTGTATTTATACTTGTTTCAAATTCTCAATAACACAAGGTGAATTTATTCAATTCTATCACGCTAGTTAGCATGGGCGGAATATTTTTCTAATGTGAAAAATTAGAGGTATCTATCGGGTCGGGTTTCAGGTTCTTCAATGTTTCCGATTGAATTTTGTAATGGGTAATTTAGAACTAAACTAAATTCTTTTCAAATTAAACCGAACTGACCTAAAATCGTATTCAGTTTAGCTAAAACTTCAAGCTTAAAATCCTAATTTGAATTCACACTTGCAGTTTCTTTAAAATATTACATGATAAATGGAAAAAAAAGAAGGGTAGGAAAAAGAAATGAAAACAAAAATCAACTCGAAGTTTTTCAGGATCATGAAAATCATTCCTAAGATGTCAAAACATCATTTTATACTAACAAAGTTTATTAACTAAATGTATTTGATATCTCTTTGATGATACTTGGATATATATATAGTTGATTGATAATCAACTCAGAGCAGTTAAAACTCATAAATCATTTGGTATGTAAGTTACCGAGAGAAATGAAAAAACAGAGAACTCAAACAATATATTCTTCTTCGCATTTAAACCTTAAGTCTTACTACGTTACCTTTAAATTGTAATGGCTGTTCTTGTTGAGGGATGGTTTGTTGATACTCTTGTATACTTTTTCATTTTCTGTTTAATTTGATAGAATTATTTGAAGAACACTAGAATACAGAGATAATGTGTAGGGTGTTCACCACTTTTTCACAGTATACATTTACTATAGATACCAAAAGAATAATAATGGAGTATTAAATTACAAGTAGGACCTATAGAGTATGTGTAAGTAACGGAAACTTGACCCAGTAAAATAAGCAGGATCTATAGGGTATGTAAGTGCGTACCCCATTTAATGTGCAACACATGTCCAACCAAATTCCTATATAAATTCCCCTATTTTATCAAAAATAAATAAAATAAAATGATTTTTTCTTAAGAAAATACAGTATGTATTATCGTATATTTATAGTTATACTTTTTCCTTTTCAAAAAGAGTGTTTTGTAACACACAATTTTCAATTTAAGATTTGTCCTTATATTTAAAGTAAGTTTAATTTAAAATATTTTAAAATTAAATTATTAAAAGTAATAAATGAACGTATATTAAAGAATTTGTTGATTTTTAATAGTTATTTTTTTAAATGAATATTTGTTTAAATGGAATATTAATTATAACCAAAAACTATCTCTTAGTTATTGATTTTATCTGTCTTTTAGATATATTATGATGAGATGAGGCATTTGATTTAAAACTACAAGGATAAAAACTTGACCTCTAGAAGAAAATGTTCTTCAATTCGTGAGATAATGAGAAATCCTCAAGAGATTATACGTGCGTCATTATCTAATATATCTTTGTTGCGGCTCTGTTTCAACATTCGACTTAAATTTCAACATTTCTTGAAACGACCGTGTTTATAGTCTCTTTTTTTCATATACATAGACAACAAATTGACTTTTGGCGATCTAGTAGTAGTTGACTGAATCGCCGTCTAAGTGGGTCATTTGATGAGCTTAATTTACATCTTAAATAATTGATTTGAGGTGAGATGTAACGTAGGCCGATCGAAGTTCTCAAAATATGAATATAAGTGTACTGATGAAAATCTCACATATACATACCTAGAAGCCAACAAGGCTTTAGAGCGGGTCGATCAAAACCCCAGTTTCAGTCATGTTAAACGTATTTTTAATGTAACTTTTATTATAGTGCCTCTCATTTATATATAAAAAATATATATATGACTAGTTTTAATAATAAATACACTCGTTGGCGTCAATAACTTACTCCCATATACTGACAAGTTTTTCTGCAAGTAAAAGTCTCCCTGTATTTCCAAGTATACATAGAATGAGAGGTGAGATGAAAAAGAAGCATAACACATTAGCAAAAGTAAAACTTCACATGCTTAAACGAAAAGAAAACATGATGGGGTGTTGGTAAGGTATTTCTATAAGTAAGGTCTTGCTTGTTAAAAAGGCATTCGTATGTCAGGTTTGTAACTTTCTTTGTCATGAAAAATCATAACAATCACCATACTGAATACTACTACTCACCCAATTGACAAATTTTAATGCTTTTCTGTAAAGACGTGTTAATTTTATTTTTCTTATAATATACTTGCTCCATTCAAATTCTAATAGTTCATATTTTCTTTTTAAGATGTTTTAAATTAATTATTTCATTTTAATTTTAATCGATTAAAAATTATTTATGTACGGAGGTATGAATTTCATCAGTTGAAGCTTCAATCTTAAGAGAAAATATAAGTAAATTTGAGTCGTCAGTTAACATTTTTAAGAGAGAATGTTAACATTTATAAATGTTAACTCTCCATATAAATTGTTAATGGACGCTCCAGATTTACTTATTCCTTCTTTCAAAATTACACTTTCCTTATCGATCAATTTTCTTTATATATATATATATATATATATATTTATAATACATAATTAAATTTAAACGGATGAAGTAGTTAAAAGTGTTTACTTAACCAACAAGTCTTGCGCATATAATCATATATGTAAGAAGACATGTTTGCACTATTCCCAATCCATTCAAATACTCTTCTCAAATCAGATATTTATCATCAATATCTTCTTTTAATTAAAAAAATAAAAACTCTCTAGAAAAAGTTCAAAAAGTACTAAATATCTCCACGTCCAAACAGTCACCCCATTTTAGGAAACCACCAAAAGACCAAACTATCTGGTTATAAAATATTCCCCTTTTTGACCTTTTTTGTCCCATACAGGTCACCTACCCTACGTGTCCCCATCATAGCTCCGCACGTGTCCCCACATCACGAGATATTTCTCTCACACGTGGCAATCACACTCTCCCATTACGCCACGTTACCCCTTCAAGATATTTTCGAGCAACTAACTTTTAACATACCTCCTGGACGCGTGGCTGTCTGTCACCTGATCCTACTTTCCCTATTTTTTAACCTCCACGTGTCTGTTTCCAACCAATCACAACCGTCCACGATCATGATTAAACTTAACACAACCCAATTTAATAGTCATCCTCCACTAATTACGCTACACGTCAGCAAAAGTCTTCTATTTTCAGTACAACTATATATTAGCATCTGTTATCTTTCGCGTGACATTCATAATTAGAGTAAACGTTACCACTGGCCTTTGTTCGGCTTTCCGACAAAATACCAATAATTAAATTTTAAATTTACATTCAATTTTCGTACACAGGCAGGCGTTTAATTGAACAAAAACGTCGTAACGCGCTTTCAATTTCGTTCGGAGGAGTTTATTGCACAACATCGTCGACCAAAAAAATGAGTGCTAATCAGAGACTGAAGCTGAATCCGGCCGTTAGCGGCGGGGGATCCGGTTCATGCAGTTCGCTCGAATCGGAGTTTTTTAACGAGAGAGTGTTATTATTAGTTATGGAATCGATGAAATGGGACGTGCAAGTGCTATGCCGGACGGCCGCTGTGTGCCGGCGGCTTCGCGCGATGGCGAAACGGTTATTATGGCGGGAACTCTGTTTATTCCGTGCGCCTAGGATAACCGAATCGTTATCTAACGGCGTACATAGTAGTCGAATGGGTGGAGGCTGGCCGGCGTTAGCGAAATTGTTGTTTTTTTGCGGTGGTTGTGAGTCGACCCGTAATTTTGTATTGAGCCGGCCTAAACCGGGTCATTTTGTGACGGAGTCCCGGTTTTCTAAAACATCCGGTCGGAGTTTTTTAATGAAACGGTGTCGTAATGATTTGTTATTTGTTAGTGATCCGTGTGAACATCGGTTAGGTAATAGAGAGGATGATTTAGGTGTTTTTCGAGGGGTATTCCGGGGATTTCGTGAGTCGAGGACACGTGCCTGTTTAATAGCGAGACAAGCGGCGTTAGAAGAAAGAGAAAGGTGTCCCTATTGTGGGGCCCGTGTTTGGAGTATGACAACGGCTGGGTTGGTTCCGAAGAACGCGGCTAAACGGCTCGGGTCGCATGATGGCGCGCTGGAGTATTTTGTTTGTGTCAATGGTCACTTGCATGGCACGTGTTGGTTAGCACCTTTGTCATCTGATGAAGGAGTGAACGGTGAGGATGATGATGATGAGTATGAAATGGACGGTAGTGATGAGACTGGAAATAGCTCTGGCGGTGGTGGCGTTAGTGACGACTTATGTGACAATAGGAAAAGGGTGACTAATGGGTTTCGTAATGATCATTTTAATGGTTTTAGCAGTTTATCATAAAAACGGTATTTGAAAGTTGTGTTTAGATTAAATTGTTTGTCTGTTTATTTAAAAAATAAACAAATATTTTAAGATAATTAGTGCATTGTCTACTTGTTTTGAATGTTTAATTATTTTTTACGACAAATTAAACATTTTAAAATAGACAATTATACATATTTCTTTACGATGCTAAAACCTCGATGCATTGATGCGAAATCGATCTCTGGTTTTATGCTTTACGAGATTGCGACTTGTGTTGCAATATTTGGTTGTACGGTATGATCATGTTTTGTGTTTCTTTTTGGTATTTATATTATATGTTAAAAAAAGGAAAGACTAGTGTGGATTGTATCACCATGAGGTTGAGACTTTGAGACCAGGGATTGTGTTACATTCAACATTTATTCCATTTGTACCATTTGACTTTTGTGTTGACCTTTGTTTTAACTTATGGATTCATGCTATTGTTTCTTTTCGTTATTTAATTGGGGAGGAACTTTTGATGTATCATAAGGTCGTATAAAGTTTGAGCACGTTGTGTTGATGTGTTAGTTACTTGTTTCATTTGGTAATAACATCATAAAGGAATTGAAAAGGTAAAGGGATATGAAGGCATGGTTATTCCCCACCCTTAAAAAAGTGACATTAGAATAATTATTAAGTGGTTCATATTTAACTACTTGTCAAATAACATCATTAAAAGAAACTGAACTTGATATGTGTTTTAAAAGTTGTATGTAGTAATTATGCGTTTCTTGTGCCGAACAACATTCTAACAATAATAATACTTTAAGGTACACTTAAGTTATTGAATCCGTAATTACACGGGTTTGACGAACAATAAGATTATGAAATTTATTAAAATATTTTATATTTATAATAAGTATATAAACAAGTTTTATGTATTAAATTTTCTATTATTACATTTATGTGAACGGTAATAAAAATTAAGAATGCAAAAGTTAATAACATATATAACCATGCATAACAAATAACTTAACAGTATATAGATAACTCAGCCGTATTGATATATGACTGCACGAGTTCTTCAAAATGAAACCATAAGAAAATGAAGTCAAAAAGTAACATTGAAACATTAACTTTTGAACCTCCAAGAACAACAGTAACCGGTAATTCTATTTACTCTTGGCCGTTTAAAATCATTTGATCAACTAATTTGGAAGAAGTACATTTGTAATTTTGTTATATGTATAGAATTTATTTGTTTACTCCAGAAGGTATGATCTTATTAAAGCTCTTTTATTTGTGGCTAAAACTAACTGGTCAATTTTTGTCAATTCATCGCAATATCAGTTTTTATCAAAATTGACTGGTCACTGCCATCAGTCACTAGTCAGTTTTTTAATTTACATATTTAAAACACAATAATTAAAATAAAGCACATATCACTAAAATAAAAAACATTATATTAATTAAAAACACATTACATTTTCTAAACGGAAAAAACATTACAATAATGAAAAACATACTAAATAATTAAAAAGTAGTCTAATTGGAACTCGATTCTTCATCTTGTGTCGGAAACATGAACCATACATTTTTAATAAATCTTTCCGAGCGGCTTTGATCACTTTTAGCTCCTTTTTTTATGCACGCTTCAGTAATTTTTTACAAATAAAATTCAACGCTTTGAAAGTTAACTTTTTGGTCGAATTTTCAGTAATTGTGGTTTGTTGAAGGCAAGCGATTTTCTTAACTTCCTCGAGGGCTTCAAGCTTTTTGTCTCGTAAGCTTCTTGACGAAGTAGTCGCGTTTGATGAACCCGAACTTTTTTGAGCCTTGTGACCGGGTGGACGACGTAGCGGATCGTCTTGGAATAACCTTTGCATATTAGCAGCAAGAGATGAGTTGACCGATTGGGAGTTACCCGCTTCAAGATTGACGGGTTGGGTTCGAATATATGGTTGTTGTTCATTAACCCCTGGCTCCATAAAAAATTTCGGGTATATTTTAGTACATTCCAATATTGCTCATAAATAAATGTATGTTTGTTGCTTGAAATGCTTTCGGGCGGCTTCTGAGACGTCTTCATCTCGCTCACCGCTTTGAGGGTGTAGCTCAAAGTTTTTGTACATTGCATTGAATTTTTTACGTCGAGTGCAATTTTGTTCCATTTGCCGGTAAGTTGATTAATATTACATTTTTCGGCAACTAAGGAATTATAGTCTTATGTATTTTTTTTTTTTCCAAAAACTCGCGTCTGTTTGCGAGTTTCCTTGTGCACCATTTTCGGAACAATGTACCCACCATTTGGCTAAAATTCGTGACTCCTCTTCGGTCCACCGAACTTGCTTTCTTTTCTGTTTCGTGTCATGTTGGGTTTCGACTTGAGTTTCAACTTCTACTTCGTCTACACTTTTTTCAACTTTGGTGTTGGGAACAACGAAATTAATTTTGAGACAACTCATAAAGAAACATCAAGGATCATTACCAACAAACAAATTTCGCATATCCCAATACCGGAGTTGAAGAAAGTGAAGACGAAATAGAAGTTGAAACCCAAGTCGAAACCTAACAAGACACGAAACAAAAAAGAAAGCAAGTTAGGTAGACCGACGAGGAGGCACGAATTTTAGCCAAACGGTGGGAACATTGTTCCCAAAATGGCGTACAAGGAAACTGGCAAACTAAAGCGAGTTTTTTGAAAAAAAATTCAAAAAGACTATAATTCCTTAGTTGTCGAAAAACGTAATATTAATCAACTTACGGGAAAATGGAACAAAATTACACCCGACGTAAAAAAAATTCAATACAATCTACAAAAACTATTTTGAGCTTCACCCTCAAAGCGTTGTGCGAGATGAAGACGTTTTAGAAGCCGCCCGAAAGCACTTCAAGCAACAAAACAACAAACGTAAATTTAATTACTAGCAATGTTAGAATGTACTAGAACATTACCCGAAAATTTTTATGGAGCCTGAGGTAATGAGTAACAAAAGTACATTTGAACTCGAACCGGAACCCGTCAATCTTGAAGAGTGTGACTCCCAATGGGTTAACTCATGTCTTGCGGCTAATGTGCAAAGGTTATTCCAAGATGACCTACTACGTCGTCCACCCAGTCGCAAAGCTCAAAAAAGTTCGTGTTCATCGGACGCGGTTACTTCATCAAGAAGTTTACAAGACGAAAAGCTTGAAGTCCTCGAGAAAGTTAAGAAAACCGCTCACCTTCAATAAACCGCAATTCATACAACTACCGAAAATCCGACTACACAGTTAGCTTTCAAGCGCGTTGAATTTTCTTTGTTAAATATTACTGAAGCGTGCATCAAAAAATGAGCTAAAAATGATTGAATCCGCTCGGAAAAATGTATTAAACACGTATAGTTCAATGTTTCCAACACAACATGAAGATTCGGACGAAGACGAAGAATCGAGTTCCAATTAGACTACTTTCTAATTATTTAGTGTGTTGTTTACTATTGTAATGTTTTTTTTAGCAAATGTAATGTTTTTTATTTTAATGAAATGTGTTTTGTTTTAAGTATTGTGTTTTAAATATGTAAATTAAAAACAGAAGAGTGACTAATGGCAGTGGTCAGTCAGTTGTTAGTCAGTTTCAATCAATTTTGAAAAAAATTGACGTGGCGATGAGTTAGTAGAAACTGATCAATCAGTTTCAGTCATAAATGAGAGAGGCCTAATACAACTATAAAATATAAAATAGATCATGAGCTTCACCTAAAGGATCAAAATATGTCGGAACTTCTTAGAACACGGTCATAGGCTCATAACACAGTATACTAACTTCGACACCACTCAATGCATATGATCATAACCATTTCGACATGCTTGGGCTAACAATCTGAAAAGTACAACGATGAAAATATGTCTAATCAAATAATAGATCAATGTGACTTTGTATTACAACAAAAAAGGTAAAAATGAAGAGAAGGTCAATACAACATTCAGGTATATAAAATAAATATATTTTTAGATGCTTCATCTTTGTATATGCGTATTAAATTAATTAGAGCATCTTCAATAAAGGTTTTTTTAAAGTTTTTATTTTATACAAAAAGGCTTTAGAAAAGATTTTTTTTGTTTGGAGTAAAAGCTTTTTTACGTAAAAGTTTAAGAAATCTCAAGTCATCATGTGACACTCTGAACATGTTTGTTTCATATAATTTAAAGAAATTGTAAGGAATTGGAATTTGAATTCCATTCAAATGGTGTTTGGTTGGACAATGAATGGAATTGGAATGTTTTTTAATTCCATCAAATTCAGCTGAGTAAAGGAAGTCATAATTACATCAGGTTCTTGAAGGAAAGTTCATTTCTTGTTCACATTTTACCAAAAAACACAGTAAACCTTCTTCCTCCCCCAACTTTGTTACTGCTGCCAGCCAACTCCGGTTACCCCTCAAAATACCTTTCTACAAGCGCATCGCACCATTGCTACCACCGTTACCGTTGTTCCTTCACCATCACGCCACCGTCATGCCATTGTTACCGTCGTTCCGTCACCGTCGCCCCACCATTACCGTCGTTTTGCCACCCTTCTTTCACAACCATCGTTCTTCTTCGATTTACGGATTTATTTTGATTTTTATATACCTCTTCTAGATCTTCAATATTCTGTTTGGTAGTGGTTCGATCTAATTTAAATAGTTAGTGATTCCATTTTTTGTAATAGTTAGGTGGTTTAATATGGTTAATGATTTACAACCACCTAAATGGTGGTTTCGGTATTGGACTACTAGATCTAGACTAGAAGGAACACAATAAATACAGATGCCGTGCCAAACAAAAATAAAATAAAAAGCTTTGTAACAATATACTAGTTTAGGTCCGCACTGTGCGGCAATTATAAATTTAAAATACGATTATAATCGATAATGATAGTTTTAATGATAAGGATTATAAATTCTTTTTTGGATTTTATTTATACTTTATGTTATTAAAATAATTATCTTTTAATTATTATTTATTTTTATCAAAATAATTATATCTTAATTATTATTTATTTTATATTTCAAATAAAGATATATAAGTTAAAAGAATATAAAATATTTGAATGTTTATTGAACATTATATAAGGGAATTATTAAACATGTTTATTGTTTAGGGGTAATTTATTTAACTTTTTTTTTTAAATGAAAATATTTTATAAGAAAATATAAATAACATGATGGAAGTCGGGGTTTAATTTTGTTCAAGATAAACGTTGTTTTTTTAGCAAAGTTCTAAATAAGGTTTACCACAACAAAATATTAAGGAGAGATTATTATAGAATTGTATTTTAGTATAGTAATGTGGGAATGTAAGATTAAATATGGACCGATGCATTCCGCGAAGAAGCAAACAAATAACCCCTTGGTGGCATTACTGTAATTATTTGAAA
The DNA here is from genome assembly GCA_963921325.1 of Logfia minima. Classification (NCBI taxonomy): domain Eukaryota; kingdom Viridiplantae; phylum Streptophyta; class Magnoliopsida; order Asterales; family Asteraceae; genus Logfia; species Logfia minima. Next base: position 40,057,966 of record OY992765.1, read on the forward strand.
CTTTTAAGGCAAACTAGCATGGAAGTATGAAACTCTTATGCACATGCTCCTGTCGCTTCTTTTGCCCATCTATTTTTATTATTTCGAATACCCTACCTGTAAAAAAAAATAATATTTATATAAATCACTTTATATATAATACGGTTACGATATTTTGATCTTTTATCTTTATGAATTTTAACATGAACCTGTTTTATTTTTTAATTCTTACTTTATTTTAAATTAACTTTATAAATTATTAATTTAGAACTCGAATATACAAACGTATTTTCATAATACAAAAGTTAATAAATTATTAACTTAAAAATCGGATCCACAAACTTAATTTCATGATAAACACACTTAGCACACAAAGTTATTAATATTAACGAACAATTTAATAATAAGATACACAACTTATTTTCGTAATACACACACTTAACACACAAAGTCATTACTAACATATTAACACAAACCTCAATAACGAGATACATAGCTTATTTTTTAGATACACACTTAATACAAATAATACAATTTATCTAATTAAAAATACTAAACAAACAATTAAGAAACGTACAAAGTAACCAATTTGCTTACACAACAACCAATTGCTAGAAACATATTTCATGGGGTCAATATAACTATCCTTCCGTCTCACAAACACATCTTCTATACACAAAAAAAAATGCATTCATTCACATTCTTTTTCATACATTTATTTCTTTTATTGAGATTTGAATAGATCGATAGATCAATAAAATACCGTTAATCCAAATGTCAGTCATTTGATTTGAAGGTAATAGATGCTTAAAGGTGTTTGACCTCAATGATTGCCTACTATTAAAATTTTAACGATAGTAAAAAGAAAAGGGAGAAATTAAAAATAAAATAATAAAATAAAGAAAAAGTAAATTCGTAAGACAGAAAATAATCAGCATTCGTAAGTGTCACAAAGATGTTTGTTTCATTCAATCGGCAGGGAATCTACATTTATAAAGCAACAAGACTCACTATTTTGATAGGTAATGTTTTTTTCTTTTATATTAAAAACTAGCATAGTATCATATCACTAATCATACTTTCTTTTGTTTTATTCCCTTCTTTTGGTTTGTGTCACTCTTTATTCCTAGCTTTTAATTTCAGTTATTTGTCTTCAAAACCAAAAATGCAACAACGATGTGTACTAGTTCGATGATAAATATTCAACTATGAGTAACCGACCATTTGAGTTATGGCATAGTAGATATATAGGATTCGAGTCTATTTTTTCCCGTACATTGTTCAAGACAATTCTACTTATAATGGAAAATGATAAATACAACGTTCAAATTGATTTAAATACAACATTTTAAGACTGTTGAGGCTCATAATACAAGTATACAATAATATAATTTTAGTGTATGAATCAATTTATTTGTTGTATTTACCATCTCTCACTTAAAATAAACAGGAGTGACTCACTCTATTCAAATTGATTCATACATGACACTGTATAACAGTTAAAATTTACAATACTAATTTTTATCACGTCCCACTTCAAATAGATGGGTGTGACACCCAAGAGATATCACTTCACATTTTGAAATTTCACAAACATATTCTAAAATTTGGAATAAAAATTATGATTATTCTAATAAGATCATACAGTTACAAACCAAAATTTTGTCGAGCATAAGATCGATTGACATTCCGATTTTCTAACCAGTACAAACTTTACCTTTGACTTATAAGATAGGGGTGCGATCATATGATTTATTGTAAGATCATAGCTCGTTTGCCGAGCCAATCTTCCAAATGAGTTTAAACATCTGGTTCTTAGTTTTTGACTATTGTAAATTAGTTTAAATTAACTTGTACTTGTCATTTTCTGACACTTTATTCATTTATTACCCGTACAACTAAGTTTTAATGTGAATTAAATACACTATCGATCGAATTGTAGTAGATTTTTTTAATTTTAAGGTTTCAATTATACAAAGGTGAAAAGGACCCTTTACAAAAAAAATATTAAAAAAGTCAGAAAAACAAAAATATGTGTTAACTGTTAAACTATATACAATTATATTTACAAGGTTTGAATCAACTGAATAAACCTTAATATAAAATACATACAATAACTTAGATTTAGTGTGTGCATGAACATTCAACATAAATAAATAATATGTACATAAAAAATATTATAATTCAAATTTGTGTATCAATGGGTATCAAAAATTCAAAAATTGCATAATTATATTTTTCACCCTTTGAAGATATTTAGTATTCATAAACTTTTTATCTAATTAGCTAATCATTTAACGATATATATTTTATTATATTTATTATTCTAATTTACTAGATAATAGATCCGTATATACATACAGATACTGAATCAAATTACCTTTCATTTATTTCAATGTTAAATTCGTATATACAAACGGATGTCGAATCAAACTATCGTTCATTTATCTAAGTGTTAAACCAATGAATACACATAGATGTTGAATAAAACTATCTTCGTTTATTTGAATGTTAAATCAAACCCGTGAATACATACGGATGTTGCAAAAAACTATCTTTGTTTTTTTTATGTTAAACCAAACTCATGAATACATATAGATGTCGCATAACGCTATCTTCGTTTATTTAAATGTCAAACCTATACGATTAGCGCCGATCGTCGTGTATTTTTCATTTTACATTTAATCAAACACAAACTTTCCTCTTTTACGTCCTATACGAGTTACATTTAAGCATAAAAATAAACACTAGTATTTTTACAAAAAAAATAATCATCTCAAATTACACATTTGTTACTCATGAGTCACTCACGAGTGAAAATGACCACAGAGTTATCTGTAATACCCTATTATATCTTTTGAATGAGTTACTTTTTTCAACATATATTATTGACAAATCACGTGATATATCATTTTATTTTATTTATAGCTATTTTGATTTTTTCTAAAAGAGATTTTTTAGATAAATACGTTTGATTGGTTTATTGAAAAATGTATAAAATCTAAACATTTAATTGATTAATAGGGGCAAAAACAAAATTTTCCTATCAAAGTTCTTTTTCATTAATATAGAGAAGATGGAGAAGATAGAGATATAGATTTCACAATAACTAAATTACATACATACATACATATAGTTTATAAACAAATTAATATCCGACACATTACCAGCAAGGGTTCCGCGCCTAATTCCTTTTCCTCCAAACCCTTTTCCCCCAAATTTCAAACCCTATGATTTTCATACGTATACATTTATCATAATGTGAATCGAATCAATTTCATTTGTGATGTATTTGTGATTGAGATCAATCAATCAATCTGCTGAGAAAAGGCCACGGTAAAATCTCAATATTTCATTTTTCATGATCACGAATGTGTGAAGCTGTCTATAATCAATAATGTGATATATGATTTAATTCTTCATTGTAACAAATAAAATACACAATAAACCTTCTAATTTATCTTCTATGGATTACGTGTTAGCTCGTAAAGTTATAATTGGTTGACACAAATGAAGACTAACGACGTATTTGATCGTACTAATTTCATGAGTGTACCTATTTATGTGTTATGCAATGTACTTACTAAACTATTCAACTCTGGTAGTTGAAACTGTAAAATGTAATTCACCTAGGTGATCTCAATTAACTGAGTTTTCAAGGGTGGGACCCATTTTACAAATTGAATAACTCTTGGGTGTAAAGATATCGTATAAATTGGTACAATTGTGAAAGTACGTTGTTATTATATGGCAGTATCACAAGATAAATCATGTATTGGACCCTCGTGATCTTAGTTCAAGTTTTTTTAAAGGGTGGGACCCATAATACAAATAGATTAACTTTAGGGTGTACCAATAAATTTAAGTTCGTGTATATAGGTCTATTTGTGAAAGTACGTTGCTATTACATGTCAGATATAATATATGCGATCTTATGCTTATCACACGTGTTTTGACGATGTAGGCTGTGTTTGATCTTCAAGGAAGAACATGGCTACACGCCTACACTTTCAGATATTGTTGTATCTGCTGCTATTAACAGTCTATCCGCAATGGTATTTCTATTGGCATTTGCAATATTGCGGCTTCAACCAATTAATGATAGAGTTTACTTCCTAAAATGTAATCTCAAAGGCATTAGAGACAGTCCAACTAGTTCTGGAACTTTTATTAAGAAATTTGTCAATTTAGATGTAAATGTACTTAAAATTCTTGAATTGGATGCCTGCTGCATTAAGAATGCCACAGCCTGAGCTTATTGAACATGCAGGGCTCGATTCTGCTGTGTATATTCGAATCTACCTTCTTGGTTGAGTACTTTTGGAGTACAATTAGGGGGTCTATGTGATTGATTATTAAAAGTGTTTATCTGCCTAGTACTATAAGTACCAATTTGCTTATTTTTAAGTGTTCATTCTTCTAAAATAAGCAACAAGCAGTTTCCAGAAGTGTGTTTGGCATTGCTTATTTGCTATAAAAATAAGCAATAAAACAGATGAGCACTTAAATAAGATTAAGGTGCATTTCAATTTTCACTTAATTGCTTGTTATCTTAAAATAAACATTAACATTACGATGCAGCTTGAAAATATTTTGCCCCATCACTCTACTCTCGTTTGGTGTTTTGGTGCCTGTTAATTACACTCGGGAAAATTTTGAGGAAATGAAAGCGAATATGAAAGATTTAACATATAGTGATATTGACAAGCTCTCGATATCCAATATAGCTCCTGGATCAAAAAGGTGGTACACGAGTTTCCTTATACCTATATTTTTATCGATAATTTTGATAACCATAATCAGATTATGAGTGTTTGGTATATTCATCATCATTATCGTTATCAGGTTATATGCGCATATAGCAATGTGTTATGTCTTCACACTTTGGACATTCTGCGCCCTTTACAAAGAATACAGGATTGTAACTAAGATGAGGATGCATTTTCTTGCTGGTGAGAGACGTCGTCCTGATCAATTTACCGTGAGTGTCTAGTTGGCAGAGATTAATGCTCTCTTAAAGAAGTTATCAGGCCCTGATCGTTTTCAATGTCTTTCTGCAGGTTCTTGTGAGAAATGTTCCTCCGGATGTTGATGAATCAGTTAGTGAACATGTTGAACATTTCTTCTGTGTTAATCACCCCGATCATTATCTTTCAGTGTGCTTCTTATTTATCAAACTTATTTGGTCAAGCTTTTATAGGGTGTTTGAATGTGTCACGAAAATGATTATGTCATATCAGAACTATAAAATAGGTTGTGTGTATAAATAGCGCTTGGATGTCTTCTGCTGTTTGAAGTTGTAAAAACACGACAATAAGATGTTTGGGCATCTAGAAGATTATGATTATATATAAGGAATATGGCCAACAAATCATTTTGTGAGAAAAAGGCAAGGCATTTTGTATAATGGGAGTTTAACTTTCTGAGTATGCTAGAAGAATGGGTAAATCAGGCAGTTTTATATTACCTTGATCAGCATTGTTGCAGTATGTATGAAACCAACAATCAAAAACTACTTATTTGACCCCCTAATCAAGATAATGAGAAGCAAAACATGTTTATCCAAACATTATTTTGATAATCAGTTCTGAAACGCGAGTTTTAGGTTGTGTATAATGCAAATGCTCTTGTAAATATGGTGGTAGCGAAGAAGACTTTACAAAACTGGCTTACGTACTACACCAACAAGTTCGAGAGAAATCCTAATAAAAGGCCAAGTACCAAGGTATTTAGCTAGACGTCTTTTAGTTGGTATCTTGGTTTTTCTATATTAATTTCTTTTAAAATCATTTTACGTATATGTAGACAGGTTTTTGGGGTCTTTGGGGCCAAAATGTTGACGCTATTGACTATTATACGGAACAAATCGAGTCTCTAACCAAAGAAGTAAGTATGCATAGTCAAGAATGATTGACATCCGGTGAATCTTTTTCTTTCGGACCACATTTCAAAACAACACTTTTGAAAAACCAGTGCCAATAACTTTTATCCAAAGACAAAGTTTAATGATGAAAGAATTATATAATCTTTGTGAAACCTTTTCTAGATATTTAGATTTTTCTGGAGTTTACCCCAAACTTAACTATCTACAAGGTTCATCTCCTCAGGAGATTAGGTACTGGTATGATTTTGAATCCATAAATTCGATATTCTCTACTTCTCCAAATTTTCTAGAAATTTCCGAACTCCCATTTTGAATAGGAGAAAGAGTTAAAGATTATTATTTAAAAAATCCAACTATCAAACTTAAAGATATTTTAGTTTTGAAATACCTCCCAACAGAACCAGATTTTCATGAAGAACAAACATATCTTGCTTACCATTTTATACAATTGAAAAAATTTGAATGTTTTACTATTCTTTTCCCAACAAATAGTTTTTTTTTCAAAGATATTGTCAAAGTGACATCCATTTTAAAAGAGCCATTGGTATTAGAACAGTTTTCCAAGAAATGGATGTAAGTTTTTAAAGAAGATTCCGCACTTACAGCAAAAAGAAAAGATTTTCTTCAATGATGATATCTCCTGCAAAAATCACACCTACCGCAACTTCAAATTTTATGAAAGGTAAAATAAATGTAATTTAAGATCTAGCCCACAGGGTCCTGGCAAGGATTTGTCAATTCATACAACATGAAAGGGGAACGTGTCCACCATACTCTCCACAAAAGAAAAAAGAAGAAGATACATGTGTTCTTTTAGCATCTTCTGAGGATGATGATTAAGAGGATGGAGTATTACGTGTGATTCATATTTAAAAAGATAGTGGTCTATGTGAAATCTACATGAGGATATTTTTAATACTACAGAGGAGAGGAGATCACCTCAAGTGAAATACATGAGAGGATAAAACTCCAAGTCAACTCTTGCATAAAAATGTCCAATGAGAAAAAAAAAGGTGGCACATACAAACAAAACTTAAAGAGGATGTTGTATTGAAACTTGTATTGTATAATATTATGTTTGAGTATTAGGAGTAGAATATAAATATGTAAGTTTACTAGAACTAGAGGCTCATCGATTCCGATGCTTTCTTTTTCATGCACTTGTAATATAAACACCATGCATCAATAAAACCTTCATCCTTCCTTATAAATTCTATGAGTATCTATTATGGTTAATTTAATTTCTTCCTTGCACAAATAAAATCTCCAATTATATTCATCTCCATCATCTATACGCCTGACGTAAGAAACGAAACTAGGCTATGCGAGTATTGTTGAAGGAGTTACATGGAAGTTACCTATTATTCTAATGGGTTGGGGCTAGGATGCTCATTAAAAGTCTTGTAACTACACTTCGGTAAAAAAAAAAAAAAAAAAAAAAAGACATGTACGGAAGCGAAAATATATTATTAGACCCTTTATTTATATAATCTTCAAATAATTTTTACTTATATGATTGTTCATGGTAATTTTGAGGAATATTTTAAATCATAAAACTTTAGTTCTTATAAATTAACCCAACATTTAAATACCCTCAAATAATATTTCTACTATTATTACTATTATTACTATTCTTTTTTCTTTTTTTACTATTACTATTTCTATTTATTTCGTGAGTGTGCGTGTTGGTACATGTTTTTATGTATAAAGATTGACCGGAGGTCTTTCTAGAAGCAGTCTATCTATATTCGGCTAGAGGTATGATTGTTTACATCTTTCGTCCCTATACCCTGGCATCGGCGGGATTGAGTAATGTTGTTGTACTGTATATTCCGCAGATAATCAGAAATAAACTACTTCTATCCAAACACTACAATCACATAATCTATTGAAATACAATCCCAAACAGCACCTACACTGAAGATTCGATTATCATTTCAGCAGCTGCACCCATTGCATCGACCCCTGAAATTCCCAGCAGTGCCAAAGCCAATTCTTCCTCATCCCATTTCCTAAGTCCCTTACTTAAACTCTTCAAAACCACCACGTCGACCTCACCCGCCCACTTTGGCGCACAGGACACCATCAAACTCACAAAACCCGACACGTAAGCCCTCCATGTGGCTTTATTACACCCAAGTGAAATCTTTCCGTCAAGTGCACTCGCCATGAACTCCAAATGACCCCCGAGAACCATCGGGCGTTTACTAGATCCAGAAGATACTGAGTCCAAGCCCCAAGCAAAAGCTCCACAAAGAACCGCAAAATATGCAAGAGCGTAACCCATGAGCATCCCTATCATCCCACCGGAATCACCTTTATTAAGTTCGGATTTGTGACCAGATATAAACCACGAGGGCAACGTTTCTTTGATTAAAGATTGTATTAAATTTAACCGACCCGTTATCCAAACTAGTGACGCCCCAAGAGAGGCTGCTACTTTGATACGAGACATGGCTGTAGATAACGAAACCTCACCGTATCTCATAACGACCCCATTTTTGGGCTTTTTTAGTTTATCATTTGGTATGCCTGTTGACACAATATCTTTGACTGTATGCATTAACAAAGAGACGATTTCTTCAGTCATGAACATGATATCTCTAACACTACGGTGAACACGTAAGTAGAGTATTCCAGGGGCTACTGGTGAAAGCCCGCCTGAACAGTGAGAACCGAACCCATGACCGAGGAGACGACCAACACCACCACCAGAAAAGGAATATGGTAGACCAATGGCGGTTGCAAAGCAAACTTTAAGAAGTTGGACCACGGCATCACTGTTGTGGTGGAATACAGTTCGGGATGCAGAGAAACTTAGATAGTCAGTCCAACGTTTCGCTTTTTGGACCCAAAGAGCAGAGATGATGGGCATGCATGGCCAGGGGCAACCAGCACCAAGAGTGTTTAAGGCTGGGGCAGCTAGGTCTAGAACAGATTCAGAAACTCGATCAACTTTGTAGGTTATTGTCAGGCTTACTAGAGCAGCTATAGGTAAAGGAAGAGTAGGAGTTGTTCCCCCTGAAAAGAAGAGATGTTTTATCAGTAACATACATTTAAAGACAAGCAAAGAGCTAGGGTTGTGCATCCGGTTTGAACCGGATTGAACAGGCCAGATGGGTCAGAAGTTGGCCCAACTTCCAACTTTATAATTTCATTTGTATAAAACCTCCTAAATTAATTTATTAAAACAATTAGACTATTATTGGGATCATATAACCTTTGTATTCATATTTCACACACTAGTTTATAAAAACATGGATTTTAGACGAAGAAGTGTCTCAGGTGAACCCAACCTGGCCGATTCCATTCCAGATACCATTTTGTCACCTCTACTGTAACTAAGCCGAACTAGGACTCAGTACACTGTACCGGTCCAGTTCGGTCCAGTACCGGTTCATTTTTGGTCCAGATCAAGTTTTGGACACCTCTTTATGATCATTAGAAAAAAGGAAGGTAATTTCAACAAGCTATATACCTGCAGAAAGACTTGGAACATCAACTCCAGTTGCAGCGAGTATTTTATTTATGTTATTTTCCACCATGGCTAAACTTGCGGCAGGACTTGGCCAATCAGTCCCATTCATAGACGCAGGCTTCCAGAGACCTCGTGTTGTTTCTGCTGAAAGGTAACTAACAATAGTTGCCATTGATGCAGGAAGGAAATCGGCAAGATCTTTGAGCCCTACAATAACATGGCACAAACAAAAGTTGCTAAATTTCATTCCAGAATTATGGAGACACAAACATTCTGTTGTGGAAGGTGTCCACCAATTGCTCTTCAGTTTTTTTAGACACTTATGATTACTTGAGCAGCATATTGATAGAATGTTGACTTGATGTAAGCCACCTTTTTGTACCACAGAGGAATGTAGATAGTCATATACAAAAATTAAAGGGGCTGTAATATATTAGTTTTGCAGATTATGGGGCGAACTAGCTCTTAAGTTCCTTTCAGAGATGGCAACCTGGGTTCATTAGTTGTATATGCATGCTACTTTTCCTTGTATAAAGAAATAATTGATTCTTCGTGTTTGTTGCTTAAGGACCATATGGCAAGGCAGAATTTAAGGGCTGGGTAACAGGCTTGCATTGGGTCTAGTTCACCCACAAACACCTCTTTCATCAGTTTCTTGAATTCCGTAAATAATTGTTGTACTAAAATATGATTACAAAAACTGTACTTCTACAATGAAAATCGTTCTTTTTAGATAAAGCAATTAAGAAGTTTTCTGCATTGAATACATGAAATAATTTTCAACCTGTTTGACCTGTAAGACCCATTTTCTTTTGAGTTAGTTCCTATAGTTTAACCAATTAAAAATAGAACATAACCGAAATCGACTCATATATATGTAAATAAAATGGCTTGGAATTTCCACCTCTAATTATTTATCAAGAGTACCAAAATATGGATGATCTTATTAATAATGCAACTCTGAGGCTAAATAAGGGCTCCAATCAAAGGCTGCAGGCTGATTGATGGGAAGTGGCAAATTATGTTTATGAAGCACCAAGGGTGCACTCCTGAGTTGAAAAGAGTGGCTTAATGAGAAACTAAAGGAAACTAAAATTTTGTTTTCTCGAGGTGTGTAAGGAGAAAAAACAAAGAAACCTAGGATGTTATGGCTAGCTTACTCTCCAAATTTCCTCCCAAATGTTGAAAATTTCAAATTAGGACATAGCCCATATTTAAACTAGCCTATTTGCATCTTAAGGGTGTATAATAAAAATCATCTTTCTTTCCTTCTCTCTCCAACTCAAGAACAAGGAAAAAAATGGTACTTCCTTTTCATTACTTTCCAACTTGAGAACATACCAAAAAAAAATTGTTATTTTTTTCTCTAAATTTGAGAATGCGGTATTAGTTAATTTGCTCAGAAAATACTAACCTGTGGTCAATTCACGGGGAGACAATCTTCCATGGGCACAGGCTGTCAAAGCAGCATCAAGAACAAATGGAACGGCTTCCAGAATTTCCCAAGCAGGAAGTTTAAGGCGAAGAGTGCAATCCTCAGGTATCGATCCGGATGAACTGCTACTTCCAGATGCAGAATGACTCAATGACTGACCACCTCTATTCATTTTTCTAAACATCATGTTTAGAAGCGCCTCAAAAATTTGGTACACAGAAGTTCCAGGTTTAAGATCAGATAGGGTTGAAGCAATGCAAGCTTGATTTTGTCGGTACCAAAATGTCAATTTTGGATAAGAATCCAAGAATATTGGTTCTGAAGATGACAAATTACTAAAAATCCCCCTTCGGTTTTTTGGGTTATTAAGTGAGTTCCCATATGATGCTAACTGGGAATTGCGGGCCATCAAGAGGAACTCCGGATTTAGCTGCGATCCTACAGGAGTTACATCCCCCATCACATGTTCAAGAGGTGGTTGATGAAACCTCCATAGCTTCAGAAGCAGAGTAAATGCATTCGAGAATACAGAAAGGGGACACAAATGTTCCCCAGTTGGAAGAGTCCAAGAAACTGTGGGTGAACATGATCCGAAGACCTCACATATGGGCATCAATACACCAGCAAGATGTGGAGCCTGCAAAATAACATATACGCATCACCACCAATTCAGAATGGCAGTATCAACTGAATATGCATCTCTTTCTTTTCTCATTCCTTGTTCCAAGGTGAGCGGGTACATCAGGCTGGGTAAATGACAACTCATGTACCAGTAATAATGGGTCACGAGTAAATTTAATTATGTAAGTCTCAAAACCAGTCAGGTTGAGAAGGGTTGACTGGAACTGGCCAAGAATTTATTTTTTTTGTAAAAAAATTGTTTATCAATATGATTACCTAAGTCATACTATTTTAATAAAAAAGTCGAATTACACTTAATAAATGATTTAGAAGGTATTATGAAGCAAAAATGTGCTTTGGGCAACTCTTGATCTCTTTCCTTTTGAGCTATTCTTTTGGTTGACCCATTTGAGATACAACATACATGAATCGACTCATTCATAAACAAATGGGCGAACATTGCGATAATTACAAATCCTTTTTCCCATGCTATTAGGATAGGCTGAAGTGCTGAGCACAAAACCCACTGAAAGGAAAAAATCTGAAAACATAAAAGGTAGCACAGACCAAAGTTTACTTACCAAGCCGTGCAAGGAAAAAATCTGAACGCAATCTATAGATGATATCCCCACAAGAAGAACATTTAGAAGGGGAGCATGAACCAAGAAATGGCTCTCACTCCCAGAATAGTTCACAGGAATTGGAGGTGACAGCAGCTTAATAATGAAAAATCCAGTGTGTTCCTATATAAGTCACCCACAAAAAGGATTAGAATTGCATGAGTAAAAATCAAAAGAAACGATAACTCTATGAATGCGCAATAATCACCTGTACATTCCACCCGCGAGTTAGTGATGCTCCACATAGAACAGTTGCAGCTGCAATCTTCTCCTCTTCTGAACCATTGGTTGCAATTCCGTATATTTTCTCAATTTCTGCTAAGCTTACATCAAACCCAAGAGCAAAAACTCAGTTGCCAAACCAAATTTTATAGTAAGAAAATACAATATAACAACTTAAAAAGCGTATGATATATTTGTATTAAGGTCAAATGAAAAACATAAAAATAAAAAACAAAATTATAAACCGCAAATAACATTATAATCGGATAATTGAAACGTATAAAGTTGAAGGTGAGATCTAAGACTCTAAGAAATGGAGCAATAAATCTAGACTGATGAGATTAGAAACTGACGTACCATGATACAAACATTTATATTTGGATGAATGAGCTGAAAGTAATTAACAGCTAAGAATATCCAAATTAAAGTGCTTAATGAAATATCTTTCATGATAAGGGCAACGTTCATAGCAGGAAGAGAATACCATTAAATACCTTGCCAGTAGTAGATTCACAGCGAGAACTTTGAGGTTCACGTGTATTTAAGTGCTATGACATACACAACAACCACAGTCCCACAATGAGTAAAACACTTAGGAAGGTGTTTGGATGTTCGATGAAACTCGCTATCAGATTTGTAACTTCAAGTACTTGCTCAACCATCTTATTTACCTTATTTTGGATACGTTTTTCACCCACGTTAATACTTCTATTATAGAAAAAAAATTGTTGTCGGAATTGTATTATCATAATTATTATCTCATTGGTTAGGGGTCAGGTCAAATAACTAGTTTTGAATAAGCAGTTTCATAGCACCTAAAACTAAAAGTAAACTGATTATTTGAGGGAAAACAGAAAGCGCTTATTTAACCATCTTATTCTACTTTACTTTGAACTACTACGATGCCCCCGCAATGCAACAGAAGATATAAGTTCATTATAAATAGTTAAACAGTAATAGTAGTATATATGCTATCTTTCTCTTTTTCTTAGGATTAGTGATGGCGAACCGATAATGATCATATTAGAGGATGGGAGACTTAGGAAACTCGCGCTATGCAACGAAAAATAAATTTAACTTCAAAATCGAGTATCAACAAAAGATTGGTACATTGCCACGAGTTTTCTTAAAGGAAACATAAACTTCAACATTATATATAACTTGAAACCTGATATTAAAGTATTTTAGATAATTCTAAATAATTACCAAGTCGTACACCATCCATTAGTAAAAAGAGTGAAAAAAATCTGGTCGTTTTGAAAGAAAAAAATGTTCAAATTATCAAATTTTAACAGGATATTTAGACTAGAAATTGCTCCTAGTAGCCATAATTATAAAAAGAAAACTACTCAACCAAGCAAATATTAAACACGTACTAACTGCACATTAATCAGTGTTACTATGTAGAGTGAATTATCTATCCAAGCACATAGTGCATATACCGGTATAGGTTCGTTGATAATTTTGTATCATTCGTTTACCTTTCAACAATGAATCTTTAAGAATGTTCTAATCTTCGGTTTCTTTTGTGAAAGTAGTCAACCCACGTAACACTTAAAGAGTGTGAGAAATAACTTGACACCTAGCACCATAGTCATGTAGTAGATAATAAAATGTATTAAAATACATAGTAGACACCCTTATACAAAATGACTATATAGACAAACTGTTTAGTCACAAACAGATAAAAAAGATGGACTGCGCAAAAAAAATGAAGTACAGATCACCGAAGAAAGAAACTCCTCAAATCATCCATGAATATCAAGTCACACCATTAGATCTTTTCACAATAAAACCAAATTCCATATTCTAAACTGAAAGATGCTAAAAGATGGATAAATATGATACATCGAAAATCATTAAAATCCAAACGTGGCTTATATATAAAATCAATGAAAATTTTCAAAGAACAAACATTTTGACATTTTGGAGATGACCCACTATCAGTGTCATTTTCTTTAATTTGAATGAAACATTTATCTCATCACTTATGTTATTCATGTAGTTGAGGAGATATGAAGGGAATGTTAAATAACATTTATGTTTTTCATTCCATTTGCTTTGATTAGAGGAGGGGCGAGTATATAAAGATGAGTGAGACCTTGAGTAATGAATTTTTATAATTTAATGTTTTCGATAGTCTTGTGGTCAACGTAGGGTATTAAAGTAATTTCGGATCTTCAAAAGTTAAGATTTATAAGATAGTATTGTAAATGCTTTATACAGGGTATATAGTATAGATTCTTATAATACACATTTCTTAATGTCAATACTTCTATCATGAATAAATGAATGTTGGGGTTGCATATGATAGTTAATTTTAGGTAAATGGCCAAGAAAGATAACATAAGTACATAACATCTAAAAAATCTTCAATGCAGGGTACATACTAATTTCTTCTACCTGAAAAAAAAGAGTGTATAATTCAATTTTTGACAACAAAGGAATGAGTTTAATTTTCACACAGATAGGAGCAAAAGTTTATGTTTTGACATGTAAAGGAGCAAAAGTTCATTGACAATAATTTATATAAGAATTTCCTTCTCGGTCATCTTATCATTAGTTTTATTAGAACTTGGCAAACACAAAAACAGCTGATTATATGGTTATAACAACTTCAAACACCAGAAGCACATCCTGTGGTACGTTCTATTACAAATTAGAATCTAATTCTGACTATTCAATGTCAAGTAATCAGTTTCAAAACACAGAACAGAAAACCCACTATAAATCAGAGACTAATTTGACCTATCTCTATCTGTTTGTTGGCAAGCATAGAGTTAAAAACATAAAATCAAGACTTCGAAACCAAGGAATGAGCATACCTTAAAGCTGAGGTAAAATCAACACTCTTGAAAGCAAGAGAAAGAGCATACCTTAAAGCTGGTGTCGAAACCAAAGTATGCATCAATGGAGCAGTCAAAGGAGACCCTGTCATCAAAGATGACCAGCCAGGTATCTGGGCAGAAACGGTGCGAGGTATTTGGCTACTGTGTCCCTTTACATAGCCAGGCCATAAATATGCTGATGTGTCTAAAAGATCCCTTGCAATGCAGGCCTCAACAATCAGATGTCTCAGGTTTCCGGCTGAAAAATAAAGAAGTATCCACTTTAACATGACATGTTTGAACATCCCATCGAACATTAAGAAGTTCTATTTAGGTCCAATGTTGTAGATGTTAGAGAAACATGTTATGACCCAACAGCAATTTTGTGACAAAAAAGAAAAGAACAATGAACTAACTCACACTTAGTAAGTGACATCCGGAGACTCCCAATCAATTTTCAACTTTTGTGAATCATATTGACCATAAAACACCCAATACTCCCAACCCCTATTTTAAGATCACAATGATGTGAAATCTACGTAAAATACTGCATCTTTCCATCCCAATCCCAAGAAACCCTTAAGTTATTACAAATTTACAATTATTAGTGTTAATCATAATGTTTAAAAGACTAATATTTATCAATAGCAACCACTGATGATATTAAAACTCATATCAGGTCTAACAAAACAATATAGGCAAAGCATGCGCATCTTTGACTACCCTTCCCTGTACAAGAAAGATGCAAGTCAATGAAGCCTTTCCAAGCACATGGCTGAGAAAAATATTGAAGTAGCTATACAAAATAAATGGTCCATAGATATCCAACCATGACCAAAGAATGTAAGAAAGAACAAATACAGATAAAGTATGAGTTGAGAAGACAAGAAAATATAAGAGTTGCAAGTACCATTTACTCCAAAGACTCGGATATAAAAGGTCATATATGCATCTCAATTTATAAAGTGATCACTTATGACAGATTCTGATTAGAGGTGGCAAAATGGGAGGGACAGGCAGGCAGGGTAACGGATCACAATTGGGTGATGTTTGCAGGTTAATACGGACCAGGTTGATCCGAAACAATCGTTGTCCAAATCTTTTAGTTTTTCTAAAAATAAAAGCAAAGTGTCAAATATGATTAATACTATTTCACAAAATAAATTTATTAAAATAATATGATGTAGGAGGGTTCATGCATTCAAACATAACCCGAATAGACCCATTTCTAAATAAACAGATAGAGAATTCCACCTCTTATATTGATGCAAGATAAATATCGTAAAAAAGAATACAGATGAAACCAACTTAAATAAAAGAGATCACTCACCACAAGTGGCTGGCATGTCATTAAAGCTCACACCATCAAGGTACCCACTTCCAACTGATATACCCGAGAAACACATAATAGCTTTTGCAGCTGCTTGATTTGCTATAGAAGTCACCGATGGTGGTGGGGTCAATAAACCTTCATAATCACCCAATTGCTGTAGACTAGAAACTAGGCTTTTGCGACAGTTTCCAAGAGCCTCTTTTTCACTCCCTTGATGCATAATGTTATGATCATCTTCCTCGAGCAGAGCACTCTCCTCTTCATCAATAATATTTACAACTGCAAGAGTTGTTGTACATAATAGTAGGCATAAACATGTATCAAGGCGAGGTACTGGACCCTCACCAGCTTCTCCTTCCTAAGGAACCCATAAAAGAAAAACAAACAGTGTAACATGTTTGAGACATATACTTCAAGATAATATGAGCTGGCAATTAATAGCTACAAATTGACAAACATGAGTTATGCAATATAACCGCATTTTCTGTTAAATACTGACATTGTTGGTTAAACATTTTGGACTACTATTAAAACTATTAAAATTATGTGACATAATCAACAGGTCCTATTTGTGGAATATCTTCATCAGTGCGATTCAGCACACTGGCATCTACTTCCCCAAATCTCAAAAATAAGGTTTGTAAAACAAAAAAAGAGCTCATACATGGTTTACTTCTTGACCATATTTGTACAATTTTAAAATATATATAGTTATAGTTAGTTATAGGTATGTGTGTGTGTGAATGTTCAATCAAAGCAACTGATTCTCATCTTTCTCCAATATGAAGACACTATTATGCTTTTATACCCTTTGAACAAGCCGCAAAGCTGCTATCCATAAGCCAAGAAGAGTGTCCTGCCAGGAGGCCTGAGTAATTGCCTGATGAGCTTTCAGCAGATCTGAAATACAAATCCATGTGTTTAGATGACCTTACAAATGATATACTTTTGAGTGGAACTTAGATAAATCTAAATTGTACCAGTAAGAGTTTCAGCTGCACTGGTAGTAGCCACTACAAATCCATCCATAGTGTCTTCCAGGAATAAATCAATTGGAAGCCAAATAGCCAAACGACTAGCACCATAACTTTGTCCTGCAGATGATATAAGTGATCCGCAAGCCATTGCGGCATGAAATTGTTGTAAAGATAATGTTTTACATTCCCTGGACAGTAGTACACGGTTATCAGATGTTAAGTGTAACAGAGCCTCAGGAGTAATATCTTTTGAATTTCTCAAAGCTGTTGAGTTTCCTACAAGCAGCCTCAAATGATGCATGAAAGATCCCCAATGTGCAGGCCTATAAGTAGAGATTAGCAAACCATTATTAGAAATAAAGGAATAAAAATGACAGATCAGAGATGATTATTGTTAATCATATAATTATAATCAGAAGAAAAAAGAAAACAGCAACTAATGAATAAAATTGATGACTCACCAAAACCCATAATCACATGTATAAGTGGTGGCAAAATGGGCGGTTCATGGTTGGGTAACCTTTCAAAACAAGTATATTTGTACAAGCCAAAAGATATCGGTTTAACGTGAAACTAGATATGTTGTGACGACTACATACATTATATTGTGTCAATAATGATGTAGGAGATTTTAAGCATAATAAAGAAAACAATAACATTTTGGGTGACTTTTGGCCCATTCAGCAAGTTTCCTTTTGAGCTAACTTTTTTATTATATCTGTTTGACCTGTTAGAGATAAACCATAACCCAATTGATCCATTCATAAGTAAAATATGTTCAAGTTGCCACCAATACAGTATGGTATGGAGTAAGTGATTTAACTCTAGTTCCTTACATATTCCGACGTGCCAACTGCAGAATTCTAGAGGTAACTTTATTACGAAAAATTTCTCCAATGATTTCAATGGCCATTGTGGTATTCATTTTGTACAGTCCCTGGTGATAATCAATTTTCTGTTCTCCATAATTATTATGATCATCGATTTCCATCTCCAGTGATTTGATTGGCCATATGGATTTCTTTTCAGGTACAAGTTCCAGCAAGTTTTCATCATCGAGTGAGGCATCAACTAGCTCCCATACTACTGAAAATAAAAATTCAACTAAGACAAGCCCAGGTTCACTGGACTGAAGACCAAATATCTGGTAGAGGTGAAGAGCATCATCTATTGATTTCATGATCCTGCAGTAACATAAGGTATGTCACTACCCATTCAATGATACAAGTTTTTCCTAATAAACTTATGTTCAATAAATATAGGTATGCCACATAATGAATATGACATGTTCTGTTACGTGAGAAAACAACAACTTGAAACTACACCGACCCCCTCCACAGGTATGTAGCATTCAAGATGGCATGAAGAATATGTGATTAAATATGTCATAAACTCAATAAGAACTCAAAAACATTTATAGAAAAAAAGTTTATGCAAGTGTTTAATAGTTTCAAACCAAATGGAGACATGTGCTCCTTTGCAACTTTATTCTAAAACAGAGGTTCTTCCAAACCAAATGAAAACAAGAAGCTTACGTCTGATAATTTGGACCATTTACTTCAGAAGCCAATGGAGAAATGTGTCTTTTAAGAAGCTCCAGATAAAGTCTGTAGGCAGCAGGTTGACTTCTTCGACTTTGGATTACTCTATGATAAAGAGAAACTATTAAATCATACAATAATGATTTACTACAAATTAGATTGCAACACACATACTCCACATACTTATAAACCTACACTTCTTGACGAGTACCTAGCCACTCTTTACCAAGCTTGACAGAAGACCATACATTAGGATGTGTTTAGATGTATGTTTGGAAAGATTAACTTGCTACTGTTTAAGTAAGCTACTTTTGCCTCACTTTTGAAGGGTTAGGATCAATTTCAGACTAGTTACAACATACCTGACTATCAAAAGATAAAGTAAAATCACTTCAATATTCTTAATTTCATAATCAGATATTGCCAGAAACCCACTCTCTTCAAAATAAACAATTACAATTTCAATCAACAAAAACACGTCCAAACACTATCTCATGAACCACATTTTACAATAGCTGATTATTCATTAGCAAATAAACACTGCCTAATCATATATCCAAACACACCCTTCACTTAACCTTCTTTCCTATTATTTAATATTGAGGCAGTTTGGTAAACAAGCTGCCACGCGTTCAAAACATCTGAAGTAAGTTCACAGTAGAACTGACGAGTACATTTCAAAATTCTATCTAATTCTCCTTCTACAATACACTCAAACTAAATCATGAAATCACAAACAGTCTGAATCGCCACTGCGCTCATCCTAATTAAGTTCTAACGTTGTATCGTAATAACAATATTGTAATCTACGTATAAAAAATTTCAGTATTTACTATTAATTACTAGACAAGCATTCAAAGCATCCTCAGTAAGTTCATACTAAGTACCAACTAGTCAACTACTAATTACTAAATCACAAAGTTCAAGCGACTGCAACAAATTATCAATTTCTCCATGTATAAAACACATAAACTAAATCACAAACAGTCTGAATGGCGAAATGAATCAAAAACTAACCAGAGTACGCCCATACTAATACCATCTACTGAATTAAAAAATTCAACTGACCACAATTATTTATCTCTTACTCATAGTACACTCAAATTAAATTAAAAAATTCAACTAACCACAATTATTTATCTCTTACTCATAGTACACTCAAATTAAATCACAAACAGACTAAATCACCCTAAGATTCATGAGCTAAATTCTTATCTCTAATGTATAATATCATCAAAATTAAAACGCCATATACATATTCATAAACATATACATATACATATACAGATACAGATACAGTCATACAGATAAAGATACATATACATACACATATCTCTATTCTCTATATATCTTTCTTAATATTATAATAATCAACGGAAACCTGTCAGAAAGAAGTGCGAGAACGAGCATTGGAGGAACAATTCGTATACTAAGCGCTTTCTCTAGAAACTTCCAAGCAATCGGAACATTATTAGACCAACAGATATCAGAAATGAGTAATTCAGCGAGTTTAGTTGACGGAACGGATACACCTGATGATAAAAGCGTAGAAGATAGCTGAACCGCCCACATCAATGGATCAGCATTCTTAATTTGAGCTGATTTTGTCATTTCCATTACTTCGTTCCACATGTTCGCGTTCGCCGGTGGTATGGAAACCGCCATGGTTTTGTAAGGTGCTAAACCTAGGTTTTAGTTCTAATTTATTTTGTTGATGTACGGAAAGTTTGAAGGGGAATTGTTTTTGACTTTTAGATACAGTCAGTCAAACTGAATTATGAGTAAACAGTGTGATAGGTAGCTTCCGGTGTCAGTGATTACCGGGAGACGACCGGTGTTGAATTTCTTTGTATATTCACGGTACTTGCCATAATTTTATAATTTTTATGATAAAATATATTATATATTATATTTTAATCGATTCATATTTAAATTGTTACGTCAATTTTTGTAATACTTTAGGCTCTGTTCCAGAGATATATTTTGGGGAGAAAGGAATGGGTTTGGAAGGAAGTCAAAATTAAATATGTGTTCCCCAATTTTTAACAGAAAGAAAATAAAAGAAAAGGAAAGAATTGGAAGTCAAATTGTATGAGATTTTCCTTCCTAATTATCCTTTCAATTTGGACTGATTTGGGGAGGGGAGGCACAATTCTCGTCTCTTTTTTACTGTGATTACCAAAATAGCCATAGACCCAGTATGTGGTTTTCCCTCCATCTTGTTTTGGTTTTCCCTCCACCTCCATGTAAACAACCTGTATATACACGATTACCCACTTTATATATTTAGTGTTCCAATTTTGTCCAGTTATTCCAGTCTTCTCGCTCGATTTTTTGTGACCGATATAGAGCAGGTACTATGATTAAACCTATACATATACACGATTACTCACTTTCTTTATATTTGTTTGATATGTAATTGATTACTTATGGATCATGATATGTTAAGATTTATGATTGTTTGAGTATTGATTTGTTGAAGATTACTTGGTTTCAGATTTGTTAGGTTGGGTAGTTTGGTGTTAAATATTTTGTTTTCATCTGTATTTCATGTATGTCAGATACTTTTTAGGTGTAAATTTAAAACTTTGCTACTATGTTAATATTTTAATTTCAGTTAATGTGTTAAGTGGTGAATTCTAATACAAACAGGTTCACAAAAGGCAAAAAAGTATTTTGACAAGCTAGTGTATGTTTCACTTGATACTATATATGAAAACATAGAATAAAGTCTACTACATAATTGAAATAACATAATTGATTTGGTTGAAAGATGGCAATGAAATATGGTCTGTGATGTTTTGGATTAAAATAAAATTGTTCCAAAGACTATTGGATGATAAGTGGAGCCATGGTACAAGTAAGGAAGGGATAAATTTTTGAGATCAATGTAGTAATTTTGCCATCATACATTTCTACGTATTTTTACTTAGAGATTAATTATTTGTGAGTCCATTGAGACATCATTTGTGATCAATTCTTTATGTTTACTTGTTACTTTTAGTGTTTGATATCTAACTAATTATACATGGACTGTGATTAAGATTGATCGTACTCTAGAATTCCTCCTACAGCTAAAATATATAGTATATGAAATATGTTGATCTCCCATTGGTTATGTTATATCTACTAATATATAAATGTTTCAACAGAGATTATAAATACTATGGATAACCTAACGATTGAAAGAATACATACCACACGTCGTGTTGTGAGAGCACAACAATTTGCAACAGTTCATTTGATTTGTTTATTGATCGATATTATTACACGTCGTATATTCAAAAATCATATTAATTTACCTACTAGAGATGAGCTCTTACATCGAAGATATGTACGAGAAGAGATATTACACAACCTCTCAATCAGTGATAAATGTCGTGATCATATTCGTATGGGTGTGAGAGCTTTTAGTAAATTATGCAAAATTCTGGAGCGTGAAGGTGGACTTCGACCAACTCAACGTATGTCCATTGAAGAGCACGTTGCTAGATTTTTGCATATTGTAGGTAATGATTTGAGTAACCGTTTTACCTCTTGGATTTATCGTCGATCTGGATCAACAGTTAGTAGGTGCTTTCATAGAGTTTTGAAAGCCATTATATCATTAGAAGGACATTATATTAAACAACCCACGGGTGATATTGTCCCGAATGAAATTCAAGGGAAAAGGAGGTTTTACCCTTTCTTCAAAAATTGTGTCGGAGCGATTGATGGAACACATGTTCGTGTGGTAAATAATAAGGATGCGCCTAGATATCGAGGTCGTAAGGGATACCCGACAATTAACGTGTTAGCCGCTTGCAAATTTGATCTGAAGTTAACATATGTTTTGTCGGGTTGGGAGGGCACTACATCTGACTCACGAATAATAAAAAACACATTTACTAGGGATGATAAGCTACTTATTCCCGCGGGTAGTTTCTTAAACCAAGTCTAAATTTGTCTATAATTTATATAGTTCTTATAATTGTACTTTGTTTATAGGCATATACTGTTTGGTTGATGCGGGTCTTCCACATACAAGTAAGCTAATGACGCCTTATAGAGGTGTTAGGTACCATCTAAAAGAGTACTCGACTCGATCACCTGAGAATGCAAAAGAATTGTTTAACCTTCGTCATGCATCATTACGAAATGCTATTGAACGAGCATTTAGTGTACTTAAAAAAAGGTTTCCTATCATAAGAAGTTCAAGTGAGCCAGAGTACTCTTGTGAAACACAATCCTCCATATTTATGGCTTGTTGAATTTTACACAACTTCTTAATTGACGAAGATCGCGACAAGGCTATTGAAGATCTAGTGGTGAAAGAGTTGTTAGATTCAGATGAAGAACATCATACTCTAAGAGACAGAGGTGTTGGTAATGCGAGTGGAGAGCAACTAAGAAATTCAATTGCAAATGAAATGTGGGTTGATTATTTGTTGCATCCCGATGATGAAATTGATATGTCAAAGTAGTCCCATAATAGTATATTGTAGTACTTAATTTTGACATTTTATTAATGATTGATATTTGAAGTTGATTACATTTTAGTATATGTATCTTTTTAAAAAAATTTCTCGTTAATGATTGCATCTATCTGATTATTTTGACAATGTGACTTATGTATATGTATCTGATTACATTTACTACTCAAGCGTATACTAATATGGTAGAAGAGTTGAATGGAAAACTTCATATTTCATTTAACAAAAATCATTTGAAGAATCGATTGAAGACTTTGAAACAACACTTTGCTCACTGTTATGATGTGTTTCGGGGAGCTTCATTGAGTGGTTTTTCTTGGAATCAACAAACACAGTTAATGGAAGCGGAAACTGAAGTTTGGGAAGCCTTGATAGCAGTAAGTGTGTATTTTATACATTATCTATTTATTATCATCACTGTTTATAGTCATCCATGATATGTGTTTTCAATCAATAGGCAAAGCCCGAAGCTGCAGAGTGGAAGACAAGAAAAGTTTCTAACTACGATGACTTGTCACAATTGTTTGCTAAAGATAGGGCATCAGGTACTGCTGCTGAAACTGTCAAGGAAAAGAATGCTCGCTTAAACAATAAAGACGACATAAATATCGAGACAATTGAGGAGATTGATGAGTTAGTAGCTACCAAGGAAGTTAGCTTGGAGAAAGATGATGATATCCAAGAGGTTTCTCCAATGCCATTTTCACCAGATCAGGCTTCAAAGGCAACAAAACGTCAATATAGAAAAAGAAAACTTGAAGAAGAAGAAGAAGCGGCTGATTCAAAGATTATGAGTAGTGTTCAAGAGGTGGCTCGGGCCATCAGGGAAGGTAATACAGTTTTACAAGAAACAAATATCATATTGGAAAGGGCTTATCAACGTGAGTATACGGGGGATGAAATCTTTCAAGAATTGGAGCCTATGGGTTTGGGTCCAGATGTCATAGCAAGTGCCCTTGTTTTCCTAGCTGAAAATCCTAAACATGCCCGACCATTATTTAGTAGTCCTTCTCCATTACGAATGCACATACTAAACAAGATGATGGGTGTAACTAATTAATCTTATCGGGCATTTGGTTCATTTGTTTGCCTTCTTTCATCTCGTTGATGCAAACGGTCTTTCTCGCTGCTATAATGGTTTGGTTTATTTTCTATTTTTCGTACTCTATGCTTCGTTGTCTAGTTATAGATGACTTGGTTTCTAATTTTTTGGGTCGGGTCGTTTGGTGTTGAATAATTTGTTTTCATCGTTATGTAAGGTGATTTTTTTATGCAAAATTAAAAAGTTACTGTATATGATGATGCCATACCTTTTTTGTGTTGTTTTGATGCTAAAATGGTGCTATTTTGCAGCAGTTTAACTGCCGTTAATATCTCTGTTTTTGTTGTTGTATTATTGCTATGGTAAATGATGGTGTTATATTATGTTTTTTTGTTATTATGGTGCTGCACTTGTTGGCGAGTATAAGCATAGAGCCATGAGTTGTTCTCCAAGGAGATGTGCTTTAGATCAAAATAACAAAGTTACTGAGGTTAAATTGTACGATTCTTTAATTGTTGGTGGAGCATCGAGGTAAAATCCTTTTCAGTTGGTACTAAAAGGAGCAAATGCAAGTGGTTAGGAATTAAAATGGAGCTGGTTACTCATGGGTTTATATTACCTTTACAATGACAAAAAGATTGACTCTTTAGTATTAATCATGAAACATGCTTATTTATACAATATGGGTAAAATTGTAAAATTGCTAATTTTTCTTCCCTTCCTCTCCAACTCTGGAACACTTTTTTAGTTTCCTTTCTTTTCATTTCTTCCAACTCAGGAACACCAAAATTAAAACCATAATCTCTCCTTTTCTTTTCTTTCTTGTACATTTCTTTCCACTTCATTTCTTTTTTTTTCTGTTTGAAACTCTGGAACAAAGTGTTAGAATCAGTTCGGATTGGCCAGTGGGCCCGATTCAATCAGAAGTCGGGATGCTTAGCGGTTCAAATTGAATCGACCTTTTATGAGTTAATGAGCCAAATAGAAACAATTTTCTTTCTTTTTTGTTCTTAAACGATTTGTATTCCTAAATTGCTAATGTTGAATCACAAAAACAAAGGGAAAAAAAGGAACAAACTGGCATTGGTTTAATTTCTTCGTTGGCGTTATCGCCAACGTAGTGGTAGCGGTTTTCTTTTTTTTATGTTCCAAAACGATTTTTATCCCTAAATTGCTAATGTTGAATCACAAAAAAAAGGGAAAAAAAGGAACAAACCTGCATTGGTTTAATTTCTTCGTTGGCGTTATCGCCAACGTAGTGGTAGCGGTTTTCTTTTTTTATGTTCCAAAACGATTTGTATCCCTAAATTGCTAATGTTGAATCACAAAAACAAAGGGAAAAAAAAGGAACAAACCTGCATTGGTTTAATTTCTTCGTTGGCGTTATCGCCAACGTAGTGGTAGACGGTTTAGTAGATGGCGGCAAAAATGGTGATTGCAGTCAAGTGACCAACCAATTTGAGGTTTAGCATATGAGCGAAAAGATCCAGTAGAATTACATGTTGATTAAGTACAACATTGAGTGATTCAACGACTATAATCTTGTTAGACTAAAACTAAATATACTTGAAACTTTAGCAATTTAGGGATACAAATGAGACAGACTTCATCATTTTTGTTGACAAACTTGCAATTGACAGCACAAAATTTCCATCACTATTAATATTTTCAACTTTTGAAGAAGCTTAAAAGAGAAAACTTTATTATTAGTTACTCCCTACATCCAATTTAATTGTTCATATTTTTATTTTTGTATGTCTTAAATAATGTACAGTTTCATTTACATCCGATTAAAAAAATTTAAGTGGGTAAGTACTAAGTATGAATTTTTATCGGATAAATAGTGTTACTATTTCAATGTTTTTAAAACATGTGCATTTATATAGTATACAATTAAATTGAAATGAGAATATTATTTTCTTTCCACTTCTTTTGTAAATAAAACTAAGGAACCCAAATTATGTTTTCTTTATGTATCATTTTTCTTCTCTTCTATTAACAAAAGAACTTTGAAGCACACTCAAGAGGAGGATATAATCCTCTCAAATTGTAATCCCTCAAATTAGTCATGTTTATCTTATTAAAACACATTATAATTCACTTTTACAAGAGACCCACTGTTTTGTTTCCACTCATAATGTAACAACTTGAGACAATCTAAAAGATAATTTAACTTAAGAGAATCTTAATCTCTGGTGAAGACCATCTTTCTCGACCGTTGTAACAAGATGTTAAAACATAAATAGAGATTAAATTTATTTGATTAAACATTATAAACACAACAAAATATTTGACAGGTCAACCCAATCTACCACTTCTTTAATTTACCAATGATTGTTTGATAAATAAGACCTAGAACATTAAAAAGAAAAATTGCATATAAACAGTCAAACAAATCTCATGATCGACCTCAAATAGGCTCTTTCATGTTTATGGCGGTGAAACCTAAATATCTCAATCTAACAAATCAATTTTTTTACCATATACATTAAAGTAACACTATTTATCCGATAAAAATTCATACTTAGTACTTACCCACTTAAATTTTTTTAATCGGATGTAAATGAAACTGTACATTATTTAAGACATACAAAAATAAAAATATGAACAATTAAATTGGATGTAGGGAGTAACTAATAATAAAGTTTTCTCTTTTAAGCTTCTTCAAAAGTTGAAAATATTAATAGTGATGGAAATTTTGTGCTGTCAATTGCAAGTTTGTCAACAAAAATGATGAAGTCTGTCTCATTTGTATCCCTAAATTGCTAAAGTTTCAAGTATATTTAGTTTTAGTCTAACAAGATTATAGTCGTTACCCAAATTATGTTTTCTTTATGTATCATTTTTCTTCTCTTCTATTAACAAAAGAACTTTGAAGCACACTCAAGAGGAGGATATAATCCTCTCAAATTGTAATCCCTCAAATTAGTCATGTTTATCTTATTAAAACACATTATAATTCACTTTTACAAGAGACCCACTGTTTTGTTTCCACTCATAATGTAACAACTTGAGACAATCTAAAAGATAATTTAACTTAAGAGAATCTTAATCTCTGGTGAAGACCATCTTTCTCGACCGTTGTAACAAGATGTTAAAACATAAATAGAGATTAAATTTATTTGATTAAACATTATAAACACAACAAAATATTTGACAGGTCAACCCAATCTACCACTTCTTTAATTTACCAATGATTGTTTGATAAATAAGACCTAGAACATTAAAAAGAAAAATTGCATATAAACAGTCAAACAAATCTCATGATCGACCTCAAATAGGCTCTTTCATGTTTATGGCGGTGAAACCTAAATATCTCAATCTAACAAATCAATTTTTTTACCATATACATTAAAGTTACTTCACAAACCATCGAAGTCATAAGTACTAATCTCTAAGTGGAGCGTGTGGTCGAGAGTCCAAACACCAACATCTAAAAGAGTTCATCTGGAGACATGTTCTCAAGCTCCTTTGATGTTTGAGAATCAAAACTAATAGTTGTAATACAAATTTAGAATTATTTTTGGCAACCGTACGAACCTTGACTTTAGACAAGTGAGCCATATGAAATTAAGTTTGACCATATATATTGTAGAATTTTGAGGTTTGATGTTACCTAACTTTCAACCCCACATAATTTATGATTTTCATGGTGAGAAATGCCAAAAAATGTTAGCCTACTCTCGGTGATCTTAGTGGGTTAGAGTACACACTATTCTAAACATTTCATTAAGTCAGCTCGAATGCTTCGTGCTTTTACCAAATATATTTTAATTAGATTAGTAAATGGCCAACTTATATGATATAAATAGTTATACGGTCAAGGTTGAGTTTAATGAGAATAAGAATTTTAGTGAAAATGAAGAAATGAATCATAGTCATCCATTTGGCAAAACTCAACTTTCCCCCAACATTCTTTAAAGTTAAAAAATAGCTAGTCAAAAAATTATAAAAATTATACCATAAAAATATGCATTTTTTCTCTACAATTAGATATCTCACATGATATAGTTCCGATGATTTTTTTATAGGTGTTGAAAAATGGTAACACATGTGTTACCAGCGACTATCATATGTGATACCGACGACTATCATATGTGTTACCGGTTTTCAAAACCCACCAAAAAATAAAAAAAAAGTTCGTCGAAAATATATCATGTTAGATGTCTAACTGAAGAAAAAAACGTAGATTTTTATGGCGCAATTTTTATAATTTTTTGATTAGCCGTTTTTAGGATATTCAATTTTTAAAAATGTGAGGATTTTGTTATCTTAATAAAAATGAATATTTGAGATTGATTTCTTTATTCTCACAAAAATTTGCATTCGCATTTGAACTTAATTCTACACGACCAAGTGAGAAAATATTAAAATTGTTTATTAATATGACCTAAACTATCATTTAATTAAAATCTAACATTTATATGTAGGTCATCAATTATTCTAATAGTCGGTCCCTTCATTGAAAGTTATATTAGGGTTACATTTTTTTTATTTCACTAGTTTGCATAACAATAAAAAGATACAATTTTTCTCTCCCTCTCAAAATCCTCCGGGGCAAAATCAATGAAAAGAAAACGCAAAAACACAAAACTTATTGTAATTTTTTATCATAATCAGAGACAACTAAGTGATTAATTGAAGATCACCTTTATGGCACTCTTCTTCGCATCGTACAAGTTTTCCTTCGTACTCTCGTCTTCACTTAACAGAATAAATCGATCCTTATTCATGAAAATGAAATTGATGTTGAACAACACATTCACGACTGCACCAGCAAGTCTCTGTTATCAAATCTAATCGTAGGGTTAGGGCTTAGATTTACATAGGATTAGTAGGATAAACATAAAAATGTACTGAAACACCACACGGGTGGGGTCCTTATTATGAATGTTTCTTTGATTGCATTATACTTTAAAGAGTATGGGATCTATATACATCTGTGTCTTTTATCCCAAAAAGAATGCTTATGGTGCGAAGATCACTACGTTTGACCACCTAACCTGCAGGCTGCGGCCACCACAAAGATTTAGAACCAAAAGTACAAGACAAGATACAGGAAAAATCCTCTAAATTTGCATGTACACTTGGAGAAACGGAACATGAATGAATGACCTCACTCCGGTACCACTACCTTCTATTTGTAACACTTGTAGATTTAGAGGGAAATTGAAAGAATGGAGACTTATAATCGAAAATTGGTTCACCATGCCACAACATAGCAAAATAGAAGCTCGTGAACTTGGTTTTGTTCTTTCAGAAATTTCTAACGTTATTGGTACTAACATGCTTTTTCCAGGAGAATGAAGGTGCCGCCCTCCTTGTTTCTGCAAAATTTTCTGTTGTGTCACGACGTAACGTATACCTTCAGTTTGGAGAGGTCAGCTAATTTCCTTAGATATAGCTACTTTAATCCACTTTGCTTTCATTTTTTTGTAAATTCTTATTTTTGTTTCAATGGCAGATAACTCTTCAAAATATAAACATCAGTGAAGAGTTGCAAGCTCTAATAGCCCCTGCACTGCTGCCACGCTCTTTCTAAAGCCTACAGGTAAACTTCTCACAAACAAAGATATATATCTGACATTTAACTTTTTGTTACGTTGTTTCATTTATGGTTTTTATTTTTAGATCTTGCAAGCAATTCGCATGTTTAAAGCTCAAGTTCCTGTGGATGACACAAGCCCTGGAAGGTACATTCAAATTTTTTGTTTCTTAACTTAAGCAAGGTGTGATCATGAAGTAGCGTAAGCTTGTATATTTTATAAAATATGAAAAGCGAAGTTAATAGATATTTTTTTCTATATGACAGGCGCTCGGTAGGAAGACTTTACTACCTTTCATATCTAGACAGGAATATGCTTGTGGGCTGAACAGTGGGTGGCAGTGGGGGGCGGTGGGGTGTTTGTATGTCCCTCTCGTATAGCGGGGTGGTAGATTATTAGTTAACAATAATCAGGTAGATGCAATAGCAACTTTATATATTGTGGCTATGCTAGTCTGCATTGAGGAATTGAAACTTAGAAGTGCATCTCACTGATTGAAAATTTTCTATTTGTGGTGTTATACAGTCTGTTGTCCACCATTAAATTTAATGCATTTAGTTGTTTGCATAGATCACAGTTTACAAAAATATTACCTTCTTAAGGTGCATTAGGTCATTGGAAGGTTTTAAGTCAAATTCTACCTTTTAAAAATTGTTCCCTCCTATTAATCTACATTTTACTTCGATTTTTTGGGTCCGTACTCAGAAATGTGCGTATGTACATCTGTAATAAGCTAGTACGTAGTTTATAGATGGTTAGGGCAGGTTTTGTTATTGGAGCTTCAACATTGTGCGTCCGCTCAAATTAGATCAGTTCTGTCACTTCTGTGTAATCTAATACTAAGATGCATCAAAATCTGTTATCAACTTAGCGAGAGTATTTAGTTCTTTAAACTCTCATAACACGCAATCTTGTGACATCTCTATAAAGTGAACGTTCTATCAATACATTTAAGTGGATGGTGTTGTAGGCCTTGAGTTTAGCAAGCAGTGTGTGACTAGTTTAGAGTGAAGGTTTGTTTTAACAGCATAATCGTCGAGCTGAGGTCCCATTTTCTATTACACTGCATCATTAGCATAGTATTGGTTGGTACCAATGCTTTCAACTTCTGATATTAAATTGTCGACGCGAACACTTATGTTCGTAAGTTTTTATCTTATATAGGCTAACGGAAATATTTGAAACCCCCTTGGCAAGGATATCAGGGTTTAGCAAAATAGAGTCGCTTCTAGTAACATGTAGTTGTTAGTAATGAGTATACTGCAATTAACTTTTTTTGGTATAAAGATGATCATGAGGGCTTTCACCGTAATAAGCCAAAAGCTTTCAACTATATTTTTATTTTCAACTTGACATAAAACATTTTTTGGTTGATCTTCATGCTTAACTCGAACCTTCTATTATATTACATCATGGGCAGAATTTTCCTTTCTTTTCTGTGTCCTTTCTATTTGGCTCAGGTATCTTTCCCTTCTGCAAATAAAGAGTGTCCA
The DNA here is from genome assembly GCA_963921325.1 of Logfia minima. Taxonomy (NCBI): domain Eukaryota; kingdom Viridiplantae; phylum Streptophyta; class Magnoliopsida; order Asterales; family Asteraceae; genus Logfia; species Logfia minima. Next base: position 40,089,437 of record OY992765.1, read on the forward strand.
ATGGGTATGCTTACTCTCATTTAGCTTCTAATTTAACATTATAGGGCTAGACAGCTAGTATCAGTGCGCTGCAAAATCATCGACCATTCTTTCTCATTTTTTTCTAAGCATATTTTTGATTGCTTTCTGGTTGATGTAGGTTTTAGTTGTACAGTATTTGTGATTTGATCGAGTAAAGTCTGATTCGTTGGAAGACTTTATTGGATTTGCTTTCCTGCCCGCTTCATTGCTCACTACACATACTACAGTATCTCGAATTGATTTATATCTTGCATGCATTCTTTAATTTTTATTGGTATATAACTTCCATATCATATATAGATCTAGGAAATGGTCTCTCAAGCAATGTAAGCAAAGTGTGCTCATATTTCATCTTCATAATTTACATCTGTGATTGTTAAATTATTTGTTAGAGTCCAATTGATCCCTGTGAGATCCTGGTAGACTGTTGCACTCTTTAACCAGATTTACTCAGGCACGTCATCAACACTTAAGTGTTGCTGATTGGGGTCTCCCAGAAACAATCCAAATTCTCTGTACAGCTTGTTATTTTCTGCAAGACCCGAGTTCTGAAATCTCTCGTTTTTGGGTTTGATGACTCTTATCTTTTGGTTCACGTTTGTACGTATGTCCCTCCCCTCTTTGCTTCTTCAAGAAGACTGTATCACGGAACAAGCAACTGCTTGAGCCCAGTGCCTCAACCTTGCCTTCACCTGCTGTGGGTCTTCCCCTGCATACCATATCATGCATTTCAAATACTTGATATACGTCAAAATGGTCATTTAAGTATATAGTATCAGGTCGCTGTGATTTCAGAACTTCGGTTATCTTCTAAATCATTATATTATAAAAAATCAAATTGTAGTTGAAATAGTGAATGTAATCTTTGTAATTAAATTAAATGTTAAAAGAATTATGGATGACAAGTTTTCAGGGTTCAGACATACCTAGCCTGACCTGATTCAACCCGTATAAAGTTACCCACTTGGTCCATTACCTACCCTGATAAGGCCAACCCTTAGCCACCTCTAGTACTATCGACAAACCTGGGTTACAGATCTTCCATGAGTCGTCACTGCTGACCGATGATTCTCCTGATATCGATGACAATGAGCCTATCCTATTAATTTTTGGTACCGATGAGGTCGGGGCATTACCATTAGGGCTGACCACAGGGCTCCCAAGTCGATTCACAGCAAAGTAAATATCGAGGGCAGGCAGGGTGCTGGTCAATCTTTGACCACCCTCGTCCTCATTGAACCCAAAACCGAGCTCTATGCAACCTTTGAGCTCGTTGAGGTCTTCAGACAACTCGTCAACGGTTGCAACAGCGCCCTCTTTCTTTTCTTGCAGGAATTTAAGGCGCCGACGCCTTTCCCATGCTATATTTCGTGGGATCTCTTTCAATGATAACTCTTTTAACAAAACCTTACGTTTCTTCCACGATGGCTTTGATCGTTGTGGTGATATGTTGTCGGGTTTTAAGGGAGGCAACGAAGTCATTGATGGGTCACTCGTTCTGTGATGGTGGATGGTGGGGGAGGGAGGGCGGCCGGTAGTGGAGCAGCAACCGGCCACCAAAATGAACCGTGACAAGGTGGTGGAGGACAAGGGTGAGTTATATATGTGGTGGAGTGAAATATGGAGATTGATATTCTGTTGGTAAATGAAGGTGAGAGTAGAAAATGAGGCTTTCATGTGTTTCTAATTTTAGGGGTTTAAATCAGCGGACAAAATATTCAAGCAAATTAGTGGTTGGGATATTCGCTAGTCTTTTTCTCATTTTATTTTTTTTGGGTAGATGACGTCGGTTTAATTATATATCGTATATGTAAATGATTCTAATAAGAAGGGCTCAATTGGTTTAAAAGTCATCCAGAGTGTGTGCGAATTATCAGCTTGACTGCTGATTTATTTAAGAAATTGAATCATTATTTTTATAATAAGTTATGTAATCATATACTAGATAAGTAGATATCAGTTGTCAACGGAAGCTAGGACATCCACCATAGGCAAGATAGATTCTTCAAATTTGCTCACGTGTCATATGTTTAAGGTGTTTCGTGGAATCCATACAAATTGTCATATCATTAAAAATACTATTTGGATACACACTATATGATATTTGAAAGTTGAATATACATAACAGACCAAAATGAAGTTTGATACACTTTATAGAGTTTAGGCTAAAGTTAAGTATATTCCTACACACTAATTCTTATTATCTTTACTAATTGTGAGAATATAGATATTCATGGAAGTCCACTTTACCACTTTCTCCATATATCTCGCCTTTTTGGAAACTCAAATTTTTCTTTTTCCCAGTAGCAATATAAGACTTGAATTCTGAATTATCTTATCTTGACATTTCGATAGGAATATATATGGAAAATATGTTGAGAAGCTATCTTACGATGTATCTATCGAGGGAGAGGGCTGAAGGTCTAAGCGTTGAATTTACTCCACTTGAGGTAAGCATCAAGGACACTGTTGAAAGCTTGAAGCAGAAGAATTTGTTAAGCTTCTGAAACACTGCATGATGTGAATGGGTATGTTTGAATACAATCTCTTGGATTCTTGATGAAAACCTGCAATCAAAAACTATAGTAGTGTTTGGCATGCAGTAATAATGGAATGTACACATATGTTATAATTAGTATATGATTTAATAGATATATATGTGATATGCATGTTCAAAATGAAAACTGATCGTAGAAGAAAAATCAAAATGATCTATTAGCAACTACGTAATAAAAGCTAAAAAGAGAGATAAATCTTTTGCCCCAAACCCCATAAGAAAGATCATGGTTGTCTCTTCATGATGAAAGTAAATACATCAGATTATGGAGGCTTTGAAATGCTAGTTTTCATCATCAGGATATGTACATTTCATTTTTATAATAAACTAAATAGAATTCAATTAGAGTAATTGACTAATAACGAAATATTGAAACTGCTTTCAGCAACCTCTAACTGAGACACTTAACAAGTAACAATGAACTCAAGATTTTGTCTCACTTATGGATTTCTAATTAAAGTCTCAAAACTCATCTAGTTAAATTGGGTTGAGTGGAGTTGCGACCTTTGTACTCTTCGTTTAAATGCCTTGTGCCCTTCTGCTCTCAAGTGTCTTGCTAATTTAAGTCGTTTCATTGAATAAAGAAAAATGTTGGATTTTGTGGATGCTAAATAGTACGAAACTGAATGCAAATAAGGTAAATGATTTCAGCTGTCTTGATAAACTCTAGATACGTGTAAGGATCACTTTTCAAAACAAATATTATAACCATATTTAATGCATCGTTTACAAAATATGCTATGTGATAAGACTATAAATATAGATTTGATTTAGGGACAGAAAAAAAAATTCTGTGTTTCTAAGGACTAAAAATGGGTCTGACATTATATATGCATATATGATTCCTAATGAATTTTGAAAGTTACAAACAATTAGATATGTCCTAAAACAATTTTCTAGATATCAGTAGGAGTGTTCAAAATATCCATATCCGAATTTAATATTCAAAAATCCAAAATATCCGATCCGAAATTATTCAAAGTTTCGAATAATCGATTTTTTTGGTATCCGAAATTTCGGATTCGAGTATTGAGTAGTTAGAGTAGTGGTTTTCAAAATTTTTGGGTAATTCGGTCCGATATCTAAGAAATAGGTTTTTGATATGTAAACTGTAGATTTATATTAATTGTTTTATTAAACATTAGTAATATAATCTAAATCTTGTAATAATTTAGTTCATTATGTATAAGTTTTGTCAAATCAGATTTCTTCATATGTTTAATGACAAAGCTATTATGTATTTACAAAATGTTATTAGTATTTTCGATCAACCAAATCGATAATTTTTTATATACATATATCTTATACTTATATTATATTAAACTCATCATCAAAATAGTTATAAATGTAAATATATTTAATTTAAAATACAAAAGTTGGAAAAAAAATTTATTTTTTTTATTCGGGTTTCAGAAAGTTCGTATACAAGTTTTGGGTAATGAAATCTACTATCCAAAATTTTGGATATCCGAAAATAAACACTCCTAGATATAGGAGTCGTTACATGGCGGTTACGACGTTTGAGGACTGTTCTACTGACTACTTAGTTTTACCCATATTATCGGTATAGCACACAGTAACCACCCCCGATATAAGCTTAAACTGAGTAGTCTGTGCATTTTAACTACTTAAGACTTAGTTATCTGACTCGTGTCTACTAATCCACCATTACATTATAATATACAACAACAGAAAACACATGCATTGATGATTTGCAGGTTGTACTTTGGGTCAAATACATCTTAAACCTACAACCTTCATGTTCCTTTGCAATATGGGGACGGTTTCTGTAATTACGTCCTATGAGGGACAAAAACTCTAAAATTTGAAAAGCAGATGGATGATTTCTGTAATTTACTAAAAATAAAAGTTGCATCGTTTGTCATCAAAAACACGTGTGTTATCACTCTAACTCCTGTTAATACTTACGTTGTGTTCTCGAGTTTTTTTTAAGTGAAAAAGAATGAGATGAAAAAGAAAAGAAAATAAAATGATGGAAATGAATGTAATATAAAATAGCTCACATGTATTCTCGAGTCGGAATGAAAGTAGAAGGAAAGGGAAAGAAAATAGTTAGATTTAATGTTTCCTTTTCAATCACCTCAAAATTGAAAGGAAAATATTTATAACTAAAAACTCATTCATTTCCTTTACTTTCCATTCCTTTCCTTCCTACAAAAAAACTCGAGAATGACTTTTTATTATTTTTTTCTATTGATTTCCTTTCCTTTCCACATAAAAAAACTCGAGAATGCAACGTTAATTCCGTCCAAGTATTATGCACCAATAGACAAAGTCGATAAATTTATAGTTTCTGAGAAATGAGCAGAAAAGGAAAGGTGGTTTGTGTAACAGGAGCATCAGGGTTCGTAGCTTCATGGCTCGTTAAGTTGTTGCTAGCTCGTGGTTACATCGTTCATGACACTGTTTCCTCCCTTGGTCAGTCTTGACTTACATTCTTTAGTCAAAGTCAACTTTTTAGTAATCAAAATATGTTTCGTTATGCAACAATCAATTTGCTTTAAATTAGAATCTAATCAGACTATTCATTCATAATCAAAATGAAAAAAAATCTTGATATTCCCTAATCTTCATGGTTTTATATCATGGGTATAATTTTATTTTAAAATTTCGACTGATTCACGGTGAAATTTAACTATAAAGGAAACGTAAAGAAGAAGGCTATGGTGCAGTATCTAGTTCTTGAAAAGCAATATAAAAAGTGGTGTTTAGAAAAAATAAAAAAGGCTGTAGCCTTTCTTTTTGTTTGATAATTAATGTGATGTGATGGTTAATTTTATTTGATTTTGTTGTTCTTTCTTTTTGTTTGATAATTAAGATCCTCTAATAATGCCAACTGATGATTTGATTATTCAAATATGTTGCAGATGATCCAAAAAAGACAGAACATTTACTTGCTCTTAATGGAGCTAAGGAAAGGCTATCTTCGTTTGAAGCTAACTTGAGTGAAGAAGGATCTTTCGATACTGCGGTTAGTGGCTGCGTATGTGTTTTTCACACCGCAGCTCCTGTTTTTTTAACAGTTGACGACCCACAGGTTACTTTTTCATTGTTTTACTCTCAGTATTCGGTATGACATCTAAACAATGTTCGTGAAACAAGCTAAGTTTTTATCTTCTTCTGATTTTGCATTACGGACAATTGATGGATCCTGCAGTGAAAGGGACACTTAATGTACTTGAATCCAGCAGCTAAAGTTTTGTCTATAAATAGAGTGGTCTTTACATCTTCTCATTTTGCAGTAATGTTTTGCATAAAACTTCCAACGTGTGGTGATGTGGTGGATGAAATCCAGTAATTTGTGAACAGAAAAAGGTACAGTTATTAAGTTTCTTTTAGCTTATACAGTAGTTCACGATCTGGTTACTGTTAATCGGCTACACGATATTATGCAGACAATCTTCTTATCTTTTTCTTCCTCCATCTTTTTTATTAGTGTTTTGAGCTCCAAATCTTCTCAATATCTAACTTCAGTTATTTCTTAAAAATGGCATGTCTAGTTTAAATCCACATATAAATTCATGATGTTTTGACGATCGTAGGTGCAAGGGCCACTTATACTAGGTCCATTTTAGATCATAACCCCTGATATAAAATTACAATTTTGTGGAATGTAGAATACGATGATCCTTACATAAACATATATGATAAATAGACAAAACAAGAAGGAAAAAAAGAACGAAATGAAACACGGGGTTTTGTCACAATGGCAGACCACCTAAAGTATGCAAAATTTATAAGACCATCATGTACGCCTTAATACATATAAAGTACCAACTATTCTTCAGTATATGATCATTTAGCTCATCCATAGTTTCAAAACTCTATCCCTACCACCCGATGCTACTTTCTCACCATCTGGACTCCAATCGACAGCAAAAACCTTACACAAATTAAGAATAATTATCACTTTCATGTTCAAATGACCTTTGTTACTATTAACATTCATCTTCCACTAGAAAGAAAATGTAAAAAAACCCCTCAAAAACCTACCTCATCTGCATGACCCGGAAGGTCTTGCTTCAATTTTTGTGTCCGGATGTCCCAAACCTAAAAGACACGACACATTCTAGAGCATAAACATTTTTTATTAGGATAAAAAGAATACAAAGAGAATCAATTTTACCTTCAATGTAGAGTCCTTGCTACCACTCAAGAGAAGCCTACTGTCAGCAGACCAACTGCACAAAAACATACAGCTTGTGAGAGATTGGACAACTATTATATTAAATCCATACAAGAGTGAAAAAAAAAATTAATAAATTCAAACCTTATCTGATAAACAGGCCCCACATGACCCCGAAAGGCTGCAACAAATTTCCCAGTAATCCCATTCCATAACTTCACAGATTTGTCAAAAGAAGCACTCGCAATCCATTGTCCATCAGGTGAAAAGTAAACATGGTTTACCAGCTGTAGAAAAAATAATTATTCAAGAGGCCGTGTAAACCTTCAAACATTTTCTTATTTAATTTTTATATATTTTAACATAAAAGTAGTACCTGTTGATGACCTGTCATTCGAGTTTTTGGTTGCTTACTAACAGAAGGTTCCCAGAGGAACATGGTGAAATCATCACTACCTGAGACCAACCTTTCAGGAGCATTACACTTCATCTTGTTGCATCTTTCTAAAGCAGCCTGTTGCATTTATTTTGAGACATCCCGAAATGAAAATTGTCACATGCTTTTTGAAACGGACGATATATACAAACATTGCATCAAACCTAATTATCTCATGTATCATTTTGAATTTTTTTTTTAAAAAGGAGAATTTCATGTATATCCTTGGACAACATTTAAATTACATCAATATCTTTACAAACTTCAAAATTACACCAATATTCCTGTAAAAGCTTGAAAATACTCATCTATATCCATATTATTTCCAATGAAAAGCATCTTCATCAATTAGATTAATTTGATTGAAAATGGAGTCTGAAACAAAAAGAAGAAATGATATGCTGATAACCGATAGTCAATTTTGCTTTGGATTAGGGTGAGGAGGGTATAAAGGTCATTTAACTTGTTCTTTAATATTTAATAAGAATAAGAATTTTATATATTAAAATCATTTATTTATAATTAAAATATATATTTGGGCATAGATGAGTATTTTCAAGGTTTTAAAGGATATTGGTGTAATTTTGAAGTTTGCAAGGATATGGACGTCATTTAGATGTTTTCCAAGGATATACATGAAATTCTCCCTAAACAGAAGGTTGTCAACTTACCTCCTGCATCTCTTCTGGAGACGAATAATGTTTATGCGTATGATCAAAAGCACCAGTTCGAAGAACATACTCGGTACTTAATGCCAGTGAATTCACCCAATGCCCATGACCCTACATTTGAACTAGAAAACATAAGAGACAATAAACAATACAGTCTAAAGTGAGAATTGATGTGAATTCTAGAACGTTCCAGAAATAGATGATGCCCATATTTTTATCATACCTTCAATTCACGAATCAATTTTCCCTGAGTAGTTTCCCACACTTTAATTGTACAGTCTTGAGATCTATATCGCACTAAAATGTTATACTCAAAATATGTTATCTGCTGTAACTTTGATTCATTGGGATTCACGTACAAACTAAAAAGCATATAAATATAATTTGGAACAAAATATACCCTGTATATATGACTCCATCTGCACCCCACTTTACACAAGTTACTGCAAGATGTGGCCGCTAAGAATTATAACGCTTTTCCTCAGTGTAACATCCCATATTCGTGCATCACCATCTTTACTAGAGGTAACAAAGCGACGGGATGGAGATTTCAGGTGTACTGGCTCCCAGGATATACCAGTAATCCACTTCTTGTGACCCTAAAATATTGCAGATTTTACATATCAGTCACCAGCAGTATTTCAATGAAAAGGGAAGAAGAGTCAATCCACTACTACAATATCATACAAATGAAAACATAATGAAAGAACATAAGTTAGTGGAAGTCAATTAAGAGCATACAGTAAGCGGATTGCCAGATGATTTGCCAGTGCGTGGGTCCCATAATTGAAGTTCTCCAGACTTGCTTCCACTAACAAGATGTTTACCATCTGGTGACCATGCAATACAAAGAACCCAATTCTTGTGCCCTGACAACATGTGAAATACGATAATTATTATAAACTTGGCACTACAATTTATCAGCAGTGAAACATGTTATGTTGAACTAATAATATAGAAACAAAATCCATCCCCGAATTTCAATTAAGTTTTAGAAAACTGTTTCCTATGTTTCTTTAAGCAACGCAAACTTGTTATCATGGGCTCTAACCTGTACAAGTGAACATAGGTGTTTGGGTATTCAAGTCCCACAGTCGAACAGTTGTGTCACCTGAACCACTAGCCAACTGTTGTCCATCAGGACTAAAAGCAACTGAAAGTACAGCCTCTTTGTGACCTGCAATAAGAAGATGCAGTACTTACTGATTTTAAATTAGAAACAGGATAACACATAAGATTTTTCTGTTAGATTAGAGTAATATACTACAAGCATGCACAGGACTTCACTCGCAAGGATAGAAATGGTTGACATTTGCAATCGATTGCAAGACCAATGAACATCCACTAAAACCTAAGTAATATAAAGTACCTACGAAGAGATTATGCAATAATGTTTTCTTCCACCATTACATTTATTCAGAAAGAAGAAGAAAATAGACATCATGATAACGAGTGTCAAAAGGCTTCAAGGAAAAACAAGTAAAAGCACAATAAATTGAACAATTAGTGACAACCTTTACAGGTTAACTTTTCATAAGTTACACTATTGTTTAATTTGTTCTATCTTATCCGAATTCATCTCTGCTTAATTTAGGTTATCTGGGTACCGTATACACCACCAGGATTCTCTTCTTCAAATCCATCCAAAAAAAATAAAAAAAATGGGAATAGTGAAGTCTTAGTAAGCTGACCAACTCTCATAGACATCGCCAAAACCAAGCTATAACATTTATCAGAAACATCACCAAACCATGTAATTCCTCATGATCCTAACCATGACATTCATCATCCTACGCGTCACAACAATAGCGCTAAAAGTTGAAGCATTGCTCATGTTAAAAGGATGGATGACACGACTTCTTTGTAAAACGAAGTCTTTTTAATTAAACTAAAAGAAAAATATCCGTCTAACCATGTTCTAAATACATTGCAGCTGAGGTGTCACTTTATATATCTAAATAAATAGTTAACCTGCTGCTCAACGTCAGTGTTTAAGGTTTCAAAGGTAACTGGGTGTCCTAATCGTGAATAAACTAAAGGTTGGATGGTATAACAAGTACAACATAAAGTAGAGTGCTATCATGAGTTAAATAGAGAACTTAAGATACCCTTTTATTCCATTAACCAAAAGGATACTGATCTGCCAAATAAAGTGCAGTAAACGTTATATTACCAATTATAGTCACCCTAACAGTTAACAAGATGTTGAAAATGTACCAGCGATTGTAGAAGAACAACGATTAACTGGACGAATGCGAAAGACTGCCTGAGGCTGATACACTATTGTAACTACCTTCTCCACAGAAACTGAAAGAAATACAAAGAACGTTAAATCATTTCAGAAACCACATAATACAACAAAACAGTCTTTACAATATTATACTCCAAAACTCACCTTTATTCTTCTGTAAGTAATCTCCTAATTGTACAACAAGCTCCTGGTCAGATATATAAAATGCATATGGCAGCTTCTCATCCTGAAAGAGCCAAAAACATGTAAAGTTTGCATTGATCATTTTGTATATTGAACAATATATACTATAGAAAAACACAAAGATTACCATTCATTTATATCTTCAAATACCACAAAACAATAAAAAAGAAAGTTCTCTTTAACAACATCACCACTTCCATAAAACCCATCTAATGAGTAACATATTTGTCATGCAACATGCACAAATTTCCATTCTGAGATTTCAAATACCAAATGCAAGAACTCCTGAAGTAAAAGGACTGAAATACTCTTATATCTACCTAATTCCAAAAGCTAGATTGCTAATTTACATAAAATCAAATACATAATATAATATCCCTACTTCAAAAAATAACCAAAATTTATATCGTAACAAAAAGTTCCTAGTAACCAAATTTACTGTCAGAGTATAATTTTACCTATCTGCTAATCAAATCTCATATACAACCGATTAAGAATAACATAAAAATAAAAAGTATTAGATACAGAAATATCACATATAAATACAAATACAAATAATAAATATTTAAACATATAAAATGAGTTGAATTAGGGTTTACATTGTTAAGCAACTTGTTAACCATCTGTTGAAGCTCTTTAGGGCCAACAATTTGAGGAAGATACATAGAAGCGCCAAGCGTATTTCCTTCTGGATCCGCTAATTGACACATGACGCTGTTTTTCAGCTCTCTTGATTCTTCTCCTGTATCTATCTCCATTTTTGTATTCTAGGTTTTTGAAGTTGATTGAGAAAGTAAAGTTCAGATTAGGGGTGTTCATTTTCGGATAGTGATTTTCACTACCCAAAACCCGTATCCGCAATTTCAGGATATCTGAACTTCGGCTTATCCAAATACCCAAAGTATATAATGAAATCTGGAAAAGTAATACTCAAAAAGCTAAAACATATATTGATCGGTACTAAGCATATACTAGTTACTAAACAGTATAAACGATAAAGGACAGTGATCAATAATATATGGCTAATAACTTAATAACTCTTGATTCTCTTGGTAGATTTCTGGCTGTAAATTTGTAATCGTAATGCTATTTTTATGCATTACATATTTACATTGACACTTATTACCACAATTTGTGCAATATAGCTTGATACATGGCAATAAAGTTACAATTTTGCATAACATAAAGATAAAAAAATTATCAACTTGCAAGCTTTCGTATCTGTTTACAAAAATTACCAAATAATTGTTTAACACCATTCAAACTCTTAAATAAATAAATAAAAAACGTGGATCGTACTAGTTAAAGGAGAGGCAAATGTTCCAATCGAAAAATCAAAGGAAGATGCGTGAGACTGAGTGGTGATCGCCCACGATTGGGGATGGCTAGTGGTGGCGTGGTGTACTAGTGTGGTGTTGGCTGAAGTTCAAGGCCTTTAGGGCTGGCTCATGACTTATGATTTGGGTTTTTTCCTTTTAGGTGTATCCAAAAGAGTCGTTATCAACGTTCATTATTTGTTCTACAGCATTGCAAATTTCAAAAAGCAACAACTTACAAATCTTTATTATCTATAATTACATAATTTTTCATTATCATTCGTAAATATTAAGCGTAAAATTGAATTAATTAAGTATTATCGTTGTCATATATAAATACTACATTATATATCTACATGTTCATTTTCACATGAACCATAACATGCAAATATGTCATCGTCATTTTAGTAGAAGATTTGTTTGTCAATTTTGATTTTCGTTTATCAACATGAATGTTAAAGATTATAGGTTCCTTCTTCATTTTATTAGAAACTCTTATTGGTATACATATAAGCATTTGGTATCTTTTTGTGGCCTTTTTTATGTCTTTAGTATTTTGTTTAATAGATGTACATGTTGCCGTTTCAAAATAAAAATAAAAATAGATGTACATGTTTTTATGTTCATTGTTAAATCATGAGTAAGTTCTCTCTATTTTGACATTTTAGTGGTTATAAACATATCATTTGGATGTTATTTTTATTTTTACTACTTAAATTAAGAATTATTTTGAATTATTTGTATCAATATTGCTCGTCAATGGAGTATCTTGTTGCCCATTTATGAAAAAGAAAACTCGACCTCTTTGACTTCAGTCATAAATCAACTAAATGTAATATTATGTTATTATTTTTATTTGAATGAATGTCAAATGTTAAAACATGATATATTAACATGAAAAATGCATGTTTTTTTAGATAGGATAATACAACGTAACTATTTGATTTGTTCTTGCCTTTTTGATCAGCTTTGCCTTCTTAGTTCCTTGCCTAAACTTATTCTCGAAAATGATGAAAATTATGGACAAAAGGAATTGACATATCCAATCAAGCTATAAAGCATATTTTTCTTATAAAAACTTTAAATACTTGAATTATTATTAATCATGACACTTGTTAACATTTGCAATGTTGAAGTTCTTCTAATACTTGAATTCACCGAAAATAGTTTACCTATTCACTAACACATTAACCAACTTTTGAAACAAAGTTGTCACCATAATTTTTTAATACCTTCATAATATGTTCGTCAGTTGGTGCATGGTATGTTATGAATATCAATGATTATGTTTTCATTTTAATATTTGATTACAAGGCATAACGTACTGTTTTGAAAGAATGCTAACGTCTTTACAATACATATACATAAAAGTGAAATAGAACATGATCGAAATCACAAGTGATTGATGACGTTAAATTTAACAAGACATGTGCATCGCATGGGTTAACATCCCTAGTTAAGACACAATTTGATCATTCAATTTACATAATAATTTTGTATTCGTTAAGTCAATGATAGAAGGTGGCTTTTAGATCTACCAACACACGTTAAATTAAGAGTACTTAAAGATTTTGCTAGTTCCGCAAGCTCTTTCACCCATCCAAAATCAAGTATAAATGCATCTGATTGCACAATTACAAAATTTATACGTGAGTCGTTCATTATCCTCACTGCTTATATAACTTGCAGACATACAAACTACTAAAAACTTATCATAAAAATAAGAAGAAAAAAATTCCACCTTCACTAAAATTAAAAGTAAAATTATGTTAAATTTGTTCACAATTTACCCAAATCATTGAAAACATAAGATAAACAATCATATGTCAAAATTGAAGTTGCAATCTATCTAGCAGAATCTATTTGGTTGATACCGATTTACCAGTCGTTATTCAATACGAGAATCGCATGTACCACTTGATTTTGTAACATTGAATACAACAGAGCTTTTTACACACAACCCCAATCGTCTTTATGCATATACATAGACAAAAAATTGCGATTTAAGAGAAATTAAAATAGCCAAAAAATAACAACTTACTTAAAAAAATAAGTCAGACTTTCTTCAAATCAACTAGTACAAAAACCCGAACGATGTTTTGAGGTAGATGTGTTAAGAGATAAAATACGATTTTGTGAAAAAATTGGAAGGATCTAGTCAGTGTAGGTAAAAGTGCAATCATTACCGTAATTAGTTAAGAATTTACTGTTAAGATTATATGTAATCATTTTAAAGATTCAATAATTAATATAACTTTCCTGGTGCACTCATTTGCTTTAAAGATTTCATAACCCAAAAAATGTAATATTAGTTAATGTAAATGAAATCACTTTAATTAAATAATGTTAAAGTCAAATGCTTGAAAGATAGAAATGTTTAATTATAAATTTCATGTTATAAAATATCATATAATTTAAACTTAAATGATTGATATGTAAAGGGAAAAGACTAAAACGGATTATTGGACAAAGTCTTGCGGATTATTGAACAAAGTCTTGGGTACAATTTTAAAGATCAAAATTTGATTTAGTAAATAATTACAATCATCTTATCAAAAGGAATGAACTTTATCTAAGACCGATATTCCTCCATATTATTCTCTTTTATATAATTAAAAGAGATAGAAACCTAATAATACTAACAAACTATTATATTATTATACCCTTATTCATTTGTCTTTCTCCTTTAATCTTAAAACTCTTAAAATCTCAACAAATAGTCAAATAAATTTTTTATCATAACATACTTATCTTGTTAAATACATAACTTATAAATCCCTTATAAAGAGTTTATAGATTTTCTTCATTGCATTGCATCTTTAAAGATGGGAAAACACCAAATTGCCTCTCATTAAATTAAACAACTTATATATAATTGAAAGTAACCTATAAGTCAAACCATACACTACTTGTCAACCAACACCGTCCAATTTCATTGCTAGATACTATAATATCATTTACATATTAATCGTGCAGTTAAAAATTGCAAAATATTTCTTCATTACTAATAACATTCAAAATATATTAATTTTAAATACTCACCTACTATTTCAATAGCAACCAAACTATTCATAAGAAGAACGATGACATATCAAAACTTCAATTATGTACTATTATAACAATGTCGTAACTTGAACAACTAAGAGTAATGATGATCTTATGAATATGGTGACAGACGAACCACCATAAGCTAGCATCATCTCCTATACCAAAAACCCAAAACTTATTTCCTACTTTACAATTACCAATAGGTCATTACATACTAGTCTTTTCTAATAGTTACTAGTTGTTTCGTTTTGTATATATCTCTAACTATTATCTTGTCCACTACAACTAATGATTATACTTATTGTAAGATGTACATCTTTTCCATGATATTAAATGCAAATCCACACATACATATTTGGAACTAAAAGAGTCCGACATGTTGAAATATCATCTGTTCATTGTCCTATCTCGTTATTAAAATATTTAATTTCAATATACTTTAAAAGAAAGTTGCTTATCACTAATAAATTTCATATTAGTATTTTATTCTCAAGGTGTGATCCACACGTCACGGTTACTGTAGTATATGATGGTGACTACCGGAGCTATGGGAGGAGCTTTTATTTGCGCTTTGCTGTTTTTATCCTTTTAAAAATTTGTTCGCTTTTTTTTATCCCCATGGTTCTGACTTTGCCAAATTTATCCTTTTCACTAACTTTTGTTAAGTTTTTATGTTAAATCAAATAAAATGACTGGAATACCCTTCCTATTCTTCTTCAACCCTAACTTCACTTTTCTTTTTCTCAAACCCACTTTTACACTTCTCAAATTCAAATAAACACCCTTATTAATATCAACATGTGTTAAACTTTCATATTTAAAACCATTAGACACAAACAAATCAAAATCATCAAAAACAAAAAACCTAACTTTAAAAATTATCATTAGACCCTAATTTCCCGCTCAAATCTAAATATCATAAAAAAATCAAACATACAAAATATAAACCTTAGATCTCTATCTTTCATCTTCTGTGCTCAACATCTCAAGTTATAACCACCACCACTTGAAAACTCACCTGAAAATCACACCACCACAATTTCGGCGACTAGGGGTCATTTTAGTTCATGTCCAGCTAGAAAAACAAGTAGTAGATTCGGTGATGACAAATTAGAAGAAGAGTGGCGGTGGAGTCACCGCCACCGTCGAGCTTCGACCACAACCACCATCAATGTCACTAAAATCGTATTACCGACGAAGCTAGATCCTATAGTGGGCGGAATTATGTGATGAACGAAAGTGTTGAACGCTAGGTTTAGTAACACGGTAGATTCGTTATATAAAAAAACAACCAAAATAAGTACAGTTTTTAAATTAAATTAAAAAAATATGGTAAAATAAAAAAAAGCACTAACCCTAGTATGTTTTATAAAAAATCAACCAAAAAAAGGGGCATGGATTCAAACTTGCGCCCTTTCATGCGACAGATGTCAAACATAACAGACACAAGCTAGTTAATTTTTAAAACAGAGATGCTAGGATCCAAATATTATAACTTTTGCATTTCTTTTTATATATATGAGAGATGTTAAATATAGTTATTACAAAAAAAACACTAACATTTCTTGTCATAATGTTAATCTATACTTATATACTAATATATAAAGCATTTTGATGTTTTATATATAAAACTCTTAAAAATAAGACTTAACATTTATAAATATAACTTATGTAATTTCATTTAATATTAATTTTATCATATTCATAAGATTTACCACTATATTTCAAATCCTTAACTTTATATACGAGTAAAATATCGTTATTGAGTTACCTTTAAAGATAATTTGTGATGAACAAATATAATATACGACTATCTCTGAGTCACCGTACATAATAAAACATTGTATTACACTATATAGGTAAAGGGGACATTTTATTTTTTGTTAAGTTATAAATAATAAATAAATAAATTATAAACTTGATTATTATTCAATTATTACTTTATTTTATTTTACTATTTATGGGAAATGGGAAATACACTATTCTATTCTTAAAAACTTAAAATTAAATATCCGACATGTACTTTGCCACGGATATCAAACTCTGCAACCTTCTGCAAGAGTATCTTTGTAGATGGGTTTTTCCCAACTCCATCACTTCTTCTAGCTTCACTTCCTCCCTCCCATCCCTCCCCAATCATTTCGTGCATCGGATCCCCTCACACACATACACGCTTCCCCCCCTTTTTAAACCAATCATCGAAAATTAAAAATAAAATAAAAAACCCTAACTTTCAAGAGCTCCAAAATTAACTCTATTCTCTACTAATAAAATTTATATATCCGTTAAGTGCGTTCTTTCTTCAATGGTCGGAGGCTAATTAGATTTATATCCAGTTAGTTTCGTTAACCGGTTTGTTAAATTGCACTACATTACTCGCATCGCAAGTTCAATGGTTCCTTGGGGCGGAGTTACTTGTTGTTTGAGTGCTGCTGCTCTTTATCTTCTTGGACGAAGTAGTGGAAAGTAATATTCAATTAAACCCTAATTTTTTTGCTTTATGTTATTTTAACTGATGTTCGGTTGATTTATTGTTGTTTGTGTTTGATTGATGGTTTAGGGATGCTGAGGTTCTTAAATCGGTAACTCGAGTTAATCAATTGAAGGATTTAGGTTTGTCGTTTAATTTCCTGTATATCAGTCTTATGTTCTTTTATGATTATTTGAATGTGTTTGAATTTGCTTTTTCGAAGTGATTGTTTGTCAATTGTAGAATTAGAATGAGAAAGAAATGATGTGATTTAATGTTATACACAAGTTGAGCGATTTTACATTTATCTTAAATTCTTAATGGACGGTTTTTGTTCAAAAGCTTTCAACCTGTTTATTCAAATATGAATATTTTGATTTGGATAACTGGAACATGAAAATGGCAAGCAAGATCATTGCAAGTTTAAATCTCGGTAATTTATTTAGATGCTCATCCGAACATACTATGTATTTTTTGATTGTTATGCCCTAAAGGTATTTAATAGCCATTCAAGCTAAAGTAAGTATTAGGTTCAAGTTCTTTATATAGTGTGCGCCCCAAGTTTTTTATATGAAAAAAATTCTTTTTCCTTTTTAATCAGATTCGTTAATGATGAAATCTTTCCATGCGTTGTAGGTCATTACAGTTGCAAGATTTTCCTGCGTCCTTATCAGTTAATACGTAGAATCGTAATATTGTCAGCCAAATATGTATGTTTGTGAACATCATTGGAAAATAAAAGTTGTTTTTAGTAATCTGTTCTTTTGCATTTCAGCACAATTACTAGAAGCTGCAAACAAAGTGTTGCCTTTTGTCGTGACAATATCTGGTAGAGTCAGCTCGGATGCTCCAATCAATTGTGAGTATAGTGGTTTGCGAGGAGTAATTGTGGAGGAGACGGTATTGATCCATTGATCCGTTTAAAGTGCATAGACCTTTAGATGAGTCGGAATAAGCTGGTTTGACGGGGTGGGAAATGTGTATGTTTTGAGCACACCTGAAAAGAGTTGGGTTGATAAGGAGAACTTTTTGTCCAAAAGTTATAGTTTTATTTTCTTAAGCATGTCAAGTATGACTACTGAATTATTTTGTTTCAATATCATCTAATATTTTGATTATAATGAGTTAGGTGGAATTACACCTTGGATGAAGCTTTTGACCCGTTTTTGTTTTGGTTATTATTATTTTCATACTTCACCTGTTAGAGATAAATTTGAATCGGCCCATTTATAAGTAATAGGCAATAAATGACACCATTTATATGCTTTATGGTTTTATGAGAATTGAAGAAGTTGATGGCAACTTACTTTATTACCATTTCAGGCAGAGCAACACTTTTTGAAACATAATGATGCTGGTTCGTGGATTCAAGACTCCGCGCTCATGCTATCAATGTGTAAAGAGGTTCCTTGGTACTTGGTAAGCAGTGCTCATTTCTTACTCAACTGGTCCCCACTAATCATTATGCCTAAACTCACCTGGTGTAACTTGAAGTTCATAAGAACGGAGATATATATTTTTATAGACTATAGGTGGCAAGACAGGTAGGCTGGGCATGTGGGCAGGTAGGGTAACCTGTCAAAATGTATACAATTCTATGATGGGTCAATACGGGTTGGGTTGACATGGCAATACCTTTTTATCCTTGTTTTTGCATCTCATAAATATTCAGCATACTTAAAACGATTGCATAAGTTATTGTTAAAATGATGATATTATTATATTTGAAAAAAGCATTTTGGCAAGATGTAAACACACGAGAGTATACTTCTGCCTACTATTACACTATTCGACTCATTTGACTTGTTTTCTTGTTGTAGTTAAGTTCTATGGTTTGTACCCTTATCACCCGTTAGCACTAGAATATAAGTATATCGCCCAATCTGACTCTTAATACATAATTGTGTTGCTTTCCGAAAGGATTTTTTTTTACATAAATGTGTTGAAATTGCCCACTCTAGCATTGAACTCTTTGTATTAGGATGATGGAAGTGCTCGTGTATTTGTTGTTGGAGCACGTGGTGCTGCTGGTTTGGTATTAACTGTTGGAAGTGAAGTGTTTGAGGAGTCCGGTCGATCACTTGTTCGTGGAACATTAGACTATTTGCAAGGTCTAAAGGTAATGTCTCAATGTGTTGTTATCTGCACTTACACATTCAAGTGAATGCACTTTAGTTATGGATTATCTAATGATATCTCTGTTTTGAAGATGCTTGGAGTCAAGCGAATTGAACGTGTTCTTCCAACAGGCACCCCACTAACTGTTGTTGGTGAGGTATGTTGTTCTTATAAATGTGATACTTGATAAAAGAACCATTGTTGCTTTTGTTTAACTTCTGCAGTATATTAATGTGGCAGCTGGCCAGTTAGTTACTAAATTAAAAGAATACCTTTTTAGTACACTTGTCGGTTTGATCATTTTTAGACATGAAGTTCGCGAAAGTTGCCTATAAATTTGTGACAAAATTGTTCTTAGATAATACTCAAGCTGTAATTAGTGGAAGAGGTTAGCAAATTTGGATAGTTTGAATTAAGAGTAATACCATGTCTGACCTAAGATATTTGGCTTTGGTTCACGATGATAATGTGGGTACAGTCACAATTTGCCTTTCTAATACTCCAAGATCTGGATGGACTAATAAGTAAGCATGCCTTTGTTGTTCAAAATGATTCTAACTCTGTCTGCCGAATTGAATCTACTTAATATATTTTATGAGATCCAATGTTTTATGGTTCCATTATTCTTTCTGTAAAACTTCATCCGCGTCTTTTTTATTTATTTAAATGCAGGCTATTAAAGATGACATTGGAACCGTTCGGATCCAGCGACCCCTGAAAGGCCCATTTTATGTCTCTCACAAAACCATCGATCAACTCATTGCGAATCTCGGGAAGTGGGCAAGGTTATCTACTATCAGCAGTTGTTTTTATAACCAATAGCACAAACATTTTTTCTTCTTCTTCTTCATCTCTTTACCTATGCTGCTCTTTCCAGGTGGTACAAGTATGCCTCAATGAGCTTCGCTGTGTTTGGTTTTTACCTGATTGCTAAGCACGCTTTTCAGTACATAATGGAAAAAAAACGTCATTGGGAATTGAAGAAAAGGTAAGAGTAGTGCTAGTTAAATTTGAACGCCTGTAATGGTTGCTCGGGAAGAAATATGCATTTAAATACATCTTCCGTTTTACCTTGTTACTGTTCATTGAAACTGATATCTAAATATTGCTGGGTAGTTCTTAGGTAGCGCTTCATAACCTGGATGGTAATAAAATGATTGATCCCTTTAAGTTAGGACTATATTTTGCCAGCACATGAATGTAAAAGGTTATATGATATAGGGAAATGTATAGTTTTCATGCTTGATGTGCAGCTGTTCATGTCATTAACACAATGTTATTTTGAATTTGGAAATTTATCCCTAAACTTACTGTGACAATAAGTACCAGGATCCAAGTAAGAAACTTTGTAGTTTTATGTATTATACACGGGGTTTAAATTTTAATTTCTAGGCAAGTATTACAGTTACGGTTGTCTGTTTTAGCTTTTGAAAGTAGGTGTTCAGTTCTGTCATGTTTTTGTTTGTCAATGTCGGCATAATTCTGTGGTATTTATACACACCATTTTATATTTGATGTATAAATGTTGGTATCTTTGTGTTGAATGTTGTTCGATAGTTTTACACATATCTACCGTATGGTGAATAACTTGTTGCCATGTGGACGTTATGGCTGGCGTTGTTTCACTATAGCATCTTATTGGTTGGCTATTGCCATGACAGGTGGAAGTGAGATAACTGTTATGCAATATACATATGAATGAGTGCTGAACCTCTTTTCTTTTGGAAAATGAAAACATATATTACAATTATGTTGAAGTTTTCTCAATTCAACCCTGATGATAACTCTCATATATTTCACTTCACCACCAAGTGTGTTCATTTTGTATTTTCTCCTCCCAACTTTTTCTTATTTTCTGATGAAGTGAACCCTTTTTTGTTTATACTTTCGCGTGCAGAGTTCTTGATGCTGCAGCCAAAAGAACAAATCCAGATAATGAAGGTTAGTTCCTCTGTTTTGTTATGCACAAACTTAGTTCTTGAGAACTACATTCTTCTGTTCTAACAAAAAGGTTCCCTCCACCCGTTAACAAATAACTTTCAGGCTCAAATGGTAAAACAGAAAGTGGAGTCAATGGCACCCGAAAGGATGGGCAAATGCCTGATATATGTGTCATATGCCTTGAGCAGGAGTACAATTCTGTTTTTGTCCCGTAAGTATTTATTTGTTTATTTTAGACTTTTATTCTTTTATTTTTTATTTATGAAACATTTCTTCTTAGTTCTTACTCTTACTATGGCTAAAGAGTCCCACTCCCGTTGCAATTATCCAGTCCCATTAATCATGGGGAAGGTTTGCCATACATCTCCGTATATGCATGCACATCGTCATATTGAACACTTGTCTACAAAAGTTCCATCAAGTTTATTAATCATATATGTTGGGTTCATAAACAGAAACAAATCAAAATGAAATTATGAGAAAAATTGATTCAGAATTTTATTACTACAGAGATTCAAGAACAATACATAAAGAGAGTAAACAATTATACATTTTTAGCTCTCAACTCTACTATTAGCATCCCCTATGACATTTATTTATACTAAATTTATATAGTAGCCACTGTAAAGTAACTTGAAACATATGAATTAGTCAAACTGAGAATCGAGAAAAGAGATACGACTTGGATATAGTTTCCATCCACCAAGCTTAACAATCTGAATGGATCAAGTATAAAGTAATTAAACACCACCAAGGCCACTCTAATTGGCTAAAGAAGATTGTAGTGATAAAGCAATACCACCGCACTATGAACAACAATTTACAATTGACTCGTTTTCGCATAAAACATAAAACAATCAAAAATAGCTTCACAAGATGTATATTCATAACTTGGATGCATCTTCTATTACAACTTGGCAGCCTTATATATGGGCTGAAAACTAAAGCAACATATAACTCTTGGAACATTGAAAGCCTAGGACCAGTCAAGAGTTACAAAATAATTAAAGAACGCATTAAACAAACAATAATGGCACTAATTATTATAAAGAAATAAAATAAATGCATTGAATGAGTCAAACATTTATGTTATTCATGGCCTTCTATCAGACTAACTGGATTATCTAGAGGAGAAGTATTGAATACCCCTGCATCAACATCTCCACGTTGGGAAGAATGTGCCCTCAAATCTTCCAACACACTATCTTCAAGATTAGGAGGGAGATCCTCAACTTTATTAGTCTTGACATGTTTCAATTAATTTTGTAAGCATCATCTCCAGTTCTTTCTAACACCTTGTATGGTCCATTACCTTTTGGCATTGATTAAGTGTGTCCACACGAGATATTCAGGTTAAACAATGTCTTTTTACGTTACTCTTTGGCCTTTTTTTTCTTGTACAAGTCAATAGCATGTTCTGGCACTGGCACGAGGTGCTGCCTTAAAGTGGACTTCACTACCCTTAGGCAGAGGTACGAGTTCAATAGGCATAAGAGGGTTTGCTCCACAAATTACCTTAAATGGTGTGCAACCAGTAGCATAGGTAGGAGACCAGTTATAAGAAAATTCAGCAAACCAAAAACTTAATATCCTAGTCCTTTAATGACCTACTCATCAAAGTTCTCAGTCTGCCTCAAAGTGTTCCCACCCCTAATATCTAAACACATCCAGGGATCTTTCTCTTCCCCCCGTGATGTTTCGTTTTCCCGAGCTGGCAACTCTAGTCAGCTCATTAGCTTCTAAGATAGAAGATGTAACTAATGATTTGATGGGAAAGAGACTCGAGACTCTCACATTGCATTCACATAATCACATTTGAGCAGCTTGAGGATCCTAAACCCCGAATAGTCTCCCCTATTCATTTTTCTGGATGGCATATTCATTGATCAAGTTGATCAACACAAATGCAACAGGTGAGAGATTGTTTCAAGAAGATGACATTAAACGTAAGGATAATGGAAGATGATTCATAGTGATATATCTCAACCTGCTTCTTAAGAATCTGCTTGGGAACCTGAATCTGAAAGAGAACAACTAAAGCTGCAAGAAATGAACAAACTCTACTCGGACGTCCTAATTGCCAACATTCTCTACTTCTCTACCTGGTTAAGGAGCTACATGATCAAAAAGTTGAGACTGCTAATGTCACTGCTATTCTAGTTACTGCTCAGAATATTGTCATCGTGGAACTTACTGACACTCTTCACCCATCCCCAAATGCCTATGACAAAAAGGGGGAGAGTGAAGATGGCAATATGCTTGAGTAACTAATTTATGCTTTATGGATGTAATTGATTTATGCTGAACATTGATAAGTGATCTCGTATCATTGGGAGAGAGACTTACCTCTCGGAAGTTAGTCGACCAGGAGAGCCTTCGACCTCCCGAACGTCCTGAAATGAAAGGTCAGATAGTGAAAGATGAAAAAGAAGCCACAGTATTCTATTTTATCATTTTAGTTTATCTTTCGTTTGTTCTTATTCGATTATCGTGTGGTTGTTATCATTTGGTGTCAGAGCCGGGTTTCGTTTCGATCATCAGACTTGTGGGTTATGGGCAATGATCGACACGAAATCAGCAATGATTGTGGCCATGCTTCCTAACAAAGAAATACGAATATTATTAGCAAGAATTGTGCTGATGAGGAGGCAGGGAGTAGGGAGTTCTGATGTTGGGAAATCAAATCTAATGAGTGTTTATCCTTTTTCTGAGAGACAATCCATATATTCCTTTCTATCTTTGTTACTAGATGGGACTTTTGTTACGTTCGCTTGAAATGTTCAATTTTTTCCTAAAAGCTCATATGCCAACAAGAGTATACTCCAAGGTCTATTAAACCGGAAAATGCCTGAACACCTTCCTTTAAGCTAGTTTCAAATGATGATATATTAATGGAGATACTTCCAAGTGACTTTATCAATAGAGATGACCTAGGGTGTACCTCCTTTTGAAGCTCAGGAAGAGTACACTCTCCACAATGTTGCTTGGGAATAGTTCCCATTTATATTTTATGATGATTCAGAACTAGTTTAAAGGAAAGTATTTCAAGCATTTTCATAACAGTCTCATAGAACTTTGTATACTCTCGATGGTGAATGAGCCTTGAACACATTATGAACTTCTCGAGGTGATCTTGTGACAACATATTTCCCATCCAGTAACAAAGAAAAGAAGTACAAATGGACTATGTCTCTTAGAAAATGGCAAAATAATCGTTCAATTAGATTTTCCGGCATCAGAGCTCACTGCTTCACATCAACACAATTTTTGCTGCCAATATTGGTATCTTCTTTTTTGAGAAGCACAACCACAGTCATTCATTGCTGATTGTTTGTGTGGCTGTTGTCATTTGTATCAGAGTCCGATTCTGTTTTGATCTTGATACTTGTGGGTTATGGGCAATGACTGACACGAGATCAACAATTATCGTGGTCGTGCTTCTCAGCAAAGAAGATGCAAATATTAGTAGCAAGAACTGTGCCGGTGTGGAGGCACGGAGAAATCAAATCTAACATTTTCCTTTTCCCGGGATACATAATCCGTATATTCCTTCTTATCTTTGTTACGAGACGGGACATTTTCGTTACAATCGCCTTGAATAGTTCAATGATGTGTTCAAAAGGCTCGACTGCCAACTAGAGTATGCTCTAAGGTCTATTAAATTGTTAAAAAATGCCCGAACACTTTCCTTTAGGCTAGTTGCGCATCATGAAATATTAATGGAGATACTTCAAAGTGACATTATTGAGCGATAGAATGCAACCTCTAAGAAAATTTATACAAAAATACTTTTTAATACTCAAACTTATTTTATATTAATTTAAAAATAAAAATCAATACCAAAAATCATTTCAAATACACATAAAATTAAATTAATTGTAAAGCTAATATATTTTTTCATAAAAAGGTCTAACATAATTAAAATATATTATTAATATCATTTACTGATGCAAAATTACATATATATTTGTATATATATATATATACTAAGGCTCGATGATAGCTCGAGCTCAGTTCGATATATATTTCGAGCTTGGCTTTTGAGCTCGAACTCGATAAAAGCTCGACTTGATAGAGCTCAAGCTCAAGTTGCTCGATAATAGCTCGACTCGTTTGCGGCCCTAAATTGGAGTGGCAGCGTAAGAGTGTGAAAGAGTACAAGGATTTCAACTATGTGTAATGTTGCAAATTGGAGTGGCAGCGCAAGAGATCTTTTAAGTGCTCTCATCAAATGAATAAGCACCAACTTACAATGAAGATAGCAAGCAAGAGATCTTCTAAGTGCTCTCATCAAATGAATAAGCACCAACTTAAAATGAAGATAGCAAGCTTCTACAGTTGATCAACGATAATCATTACCGAGCTTTTTGAGCCTTAAGTAATATGCAAATGGTATTACTATTATTAAATTCTAATAGAATTATACCCTTTTACAAGGTTTTTGACGGATCACATTTTGTTCTAATTTATATATATATATATATATATATTTGAAGTTATCATTGTTAGTGTTGAATTTAAGGGTAAATCACAGAAATGGTCCATGTGGTATACCCTAAATTATGAATCTCGTCCCCAAGTTGGGTTGTGCAGATCTCACCCCTTTACCTGGGTTTTCGTTTCACTCTTGGTCCCTGGTCCTACAGTTTGTTAAATTTCTCCATCAACTCACATCACGTACATCCCACACAAGGGTACATTACTTCCCCTAGGGATTGGGTCTGTAAATGTCCAATTAAAACGTAAAAAACTTAGTAAAGTAGAAGCAGTATATGTTTATCAAAACATTAGAAACTAATTATTAACTAATCTGTGCGTCTTGAACTCGTAGTAATCAGATCCAAAATGCAAACCCCCTGTGTTTAATTTCCCATGAGTAGTCCAAAGTTCATTCTTGGATGTTTAGCATACGCTTGTTAACCTTTCTGTTTTTGTGTGAGATACTTGTATATTCAAAGTATGAAATCAACAAATTGTTAATGGTTTTCAGGTGTGGTCATATGTGTTGTTGTGTTACATGCTCTTCACACTTAACAAGTTGTCCGCTATGTCGAAGTCGAATCGGGCAGGTGGTGAAGACCTTCCGGCATTGAGATTTGCTGCTTTTCAAATACAAGCACGAGTAATTCTGATTTCAAAGTCAAACTAATACTTTTGTTGACCATGTACGCAATACGTGGTCTTGCAAAATTCCCCTTCCGCTTCTCTTTCAACACATTTTACCGGTGAACTCAATTATTTTTCATCTTCTCAATAACTAGAACTAGCATATAGCATTAGTTGTATATTAGATGTTACATATCATCTTTTCAGATTCTTCTCATTACCTAAAGGTGTAAATATATATTTCATAAAGTAACTTTAGAATTCCTTTAAATAATGAGCTCAATTCCTCAAAGTAGTTCTTGGATATATATATTTAAGTTTGTCATATTATTTATACTGTAAGCATATTATCGAAAAGTAGCAACTATATTATAGGAGCTTGGTAGAGAAAATATTGCATTCTTGATTTGATAAAGATTCTAGGCTCCATTTAAGCATCATCAGAAGGGACGGTCGGTCTGTCCTTTTCGAACACTATGCATGCCACCATCTGATTGGCTCTGAAAACCAAACATACTGTATTAGTGGTCCACATTTATCTACCTTAGGACGTGCAAGTTTTTTGCACATGTTAGAATTGATGATGGTGCAATCTGGTTTTACATAGGAGGATTGGGTATCTATATTTGGGGATAGTGGTGTTCTACGAGTGAGAAAGTAACCACTATCGATTGAAAAGTATCCATATTCCCTACAGTAGATCATAATTAGGCTTAGGTAGTAAACATCCATAGAGCTTCTTTCCGACTTCTAAACATTACATGACCTCTTTATAAATTCTCCAACTTTTGCTGTCCATTTCAGCCTTGGAAAGCTTCCCCAGAATCTGATTCTGCACACTTAATAAATGTCGATTAACAGATTGTTAGTCAGAAAAGGTTGGAATATGATCCTTTACCAATATTCAATATAGGAATATGATTTTGAAGTTTATAATTAGAATATATCATATGTGCCCTTGGGCGGAACCCTATGCAAACCTCATTTCACATTATTCATGATGGATGTGTAGCTAACTTTTTATCAATTGATTAGGCTTTAATTTTAGTTAGACATGGCAAGATAGGAGGTCGGTCAGGTTGAGTAACTAGTCAAAACACAGTCATGTTGAAATGGGATGGGTTAGGTTGCTTTGACCTGTATACTTTTTTTTTTTTAAGTAGTTAATGTGGTAATTATGCTTAAGAACGATATTATCACAATAATAATCTTAACTTGTCAATAAATTGATCTGTGAGGTTTTTTACGTTTAAATAGACTTTGGGCTACTTCTAACTTGTCTAATGCTTTTGATGTGTTTCCTTTTTAACTAACTTTTGCCCTCCTATTTAACGAAGTTGACAAGTTTGAGATTAAAATGGCCAATAGTAGACTTTTTTGCTTAGAATATGTCATAGATACCCGTTAACGAGAATTTTAATCGAACATCTTTTGACATTTTTCACAGAGCATACCTTGAAAACTATTTATCAATTGTTTGAGCTTTATTCTTAGTTTGTTTTTTGTTTGTTGGCCAGTGCCGCTTCACTTCTCTCTTAAATAGCCATACATTGTTGCCAAATTCCATCATCACTCCTTACTTTTGTCTGATGGCGAAAGATCATTCAAGCAAAAGCCTGGCAAGGAGTTCGTATGAGAAGATATCCAAAATCACCTTTGGTTTTTCACGCCGAATTTCAAACAGTCCCAAAAACAACAACATTCCAAATCCTTCACAATCAACCACTGATCCTCCAACGGTTAATCCTCTTGTCTCCCACACCACATCAGTCTCTTCTTACCGACCCATTGCAGGTGAAGTGATCCCAACCCCTAAAAACGAGTCTTTTCTTCCTCCTGAAGTAAAGCCACGTAAAAAGTTTGTGCGCTTTTCATCTGGTAACATCAAGAAAAACGCAGATGGAGGGAACGAACTGGCAGGCCAAAAGACTTTTAGTGAGGAGAACTACAATAGTTATATTGATAGTACAAAGATGAAGATGAGAGCTCCTTCAAATCTTTCAGGTGGAAGGACGCTTTCTAGGCGTGAAACCTTCAATGATATGTTTTCTAGTTATATTAGCCGAACAAAACTTAGGTTGAGAACTACGTCAAGTGTTGACACCTCTAAATGAGCCTATAGATAAACACTCGAGACTATGAAAATAAGAATAGGCAGTGCCGAGGTCGAACATGGTGGTGACCTTCTCCTCCTTTGTGTTTGCTTGTTCAATAGTTAGGGTGTCTTGTTTGTTTGATTTTGTATCATATCACCGTGTGTTATGTATGATATATTTGTGCTATCCTAACATGAGTACTCCCTTGTATCCTCATTTTTTTTAAAAAGTATATCATGTTTGTGTGTGCGTGTGCCTGATTAGCAATCTAAAAATCCTCTTTGCCCATAATTTACCATGTCTCAATTTTTTGTCATTGCTACATGGCATTTTAGACCTTGAATGATCAGGAACGAAGGCTCCCTACGAAAGGAAATGAACGAAGAATGATGCGCCCCTTTTTTCTTAAACTGATGGATTGATTTTTTTTGGCTGCATCATTGAAGTGTCACTCATGAGCTAGATTTTTTTATTCTATCCATCAAATAGTAAAATGTGATGTATCAAAAAAAAAAAAAAAAAAATAGAAAGAAAGAAAAAGTCAGCGCGTCATCCTTCCCCCCTTCCGAATGCACCCTTCACTCCCGGTCCCGAGTCCTGACCCTTGGACCTTTGGCATGGTTGAAAGTGGTCTTCAACTTGCTATATATGTTCATTTGTCAGCTTGATTTTATGTCATGCATTATGTGCTTTTTATTATATACTTCTGTTATCGTTACATAATGATTTGCTTTTGTGTTCCCTCTTTGTTCTAAGGGAACTATGTCACATATTTATATTCTCAGTTTTTCAATCTACGAGTACCTATCTGCCCATTAATAACCGTGTCATTCGTAAGATTAGTCTAATTTGTCTAGATGGTTTTAGTAGATCTTTGGAATGGTTGCGTACTTGGGTTTTGCATGTTGATTAGATAGTCAACTTATTATACATTTGTTCATTTTTTGTTTATATTTTTTGGATCTTGTCATATCCTATAATTATGTGTTAGTTGTAAGTATTACATTAAAACTTAGGATACGTGTTTTGTTAGTTACATTTTGTATCTTATCATTATCTCTAATCTATTAGTATATACTATCTGCAATATTATTTTGTGTACCCTTTGGGCCTTTGGCCCATTAAAAGCATACAGTGTCTTTTTCTTCTTCTTTTATTTGTATACTCTGTAATCCAAAGTTCCTTATTTGTTCACAAGTTACTGCATGTTACAAGGTTATTTTTAGTAATTGGCATTGTTAAAGGACATTTTAGACCTTTGGCACACATAGCTTACAAATCATCCAGATACTTTTGACTCGATGGTCTCAGACTCTCCAGGAACTTAATTTGGCGGGTGGTAATATCATACAACACAAAGATTGATTATTACACTATGAATAATAGCATATGTAGTACGATTGTGGGTATGCATCAATTTTTGTGTTGTAAACACCGTTCTTTGAATAGTTTGTCAATTCCATCACATTTTGTAACTTTCCGAAGTGTTATATTTTGACTTTTTATTGCAAATGCTTTTTTATTTTATTTGTTTCTTTTTGCAGAAAACTACCTACAACATTTGGTATTCTGGTAACTTGTGAAATCTTACTGCAAAAATAAGCAGCTATATTTATTTTCACTAAAATTGTGTATACCTACATATCATGATTAAATCTATGAGGTTCTTTGGGATTTGTCATTTGTGATAATTTTGGGTCACTTGGCTCTTTCATTTGTTTGTTTACCCTGATAGAAAATGGCATCTAAAGTTATCAACGATGTTTACATGTAACTCACAAATTGTGTTAGAGTAATGCGAAATAGATCTATTATTTTCTCACATTAATCAATTAAATTTTTCGATTTATTTTTAATTTTCTGTCGATTAAAGCTCATTTTTTATCTTGGTGTCGGTTTGTTAATTTCTTGTCAATTAAAGCTCTCATTTTTTTTAGTGTAGTCCGTTTGTTAGATAAATATTTGAAGTGAATCAATCTTCAACAAATTTGAAGATCGACAAAAGTTACACATGACGTTATCATGCTTGAATTTGAGCAAGTGAGAGCTGCTCGACTGTACATGGCCCTATTTTTCAAGAGCCTCAAATCATAAAACTAAAAGGTTTGTATAAAATGATTTTATGATGATTTAACCTACTTAAACGAAGCTTTACTAGATCGAATATAAATTTTATAGTACTATAAAGTAATTTTTGAAGCAAACATATAAAATGGAGCTCTAGATATTATTTTAAGAGCATCTACATCAAAGATTTTGTTAAAAGCTTTTGTTAAAAATACTCGTGTTTTAACGATAAAAACTTTACAAAAGTTTTTTTATCATTAAAAGTGTATTTAAAAAGCTTTTTTATGATTAAAAAGTGAATATAATAATAAAAAAGTATGAGTTCCACTATAGTCCGCAAAATCAACTGAATGGCCTTGAATGTTATGTTACTACCTCTTGTTGAGTTGTGGTGGCTCATGCCAATTTTAAAGGGAGGTGATATTTTCTCATGTGATTTAGCTTTATACGCAGAAATAAAATACATCTTGATTAATTACCCTTACACTATCTCACCCATTCTCCTGTATCTGTTGACCCAAAACTCTAACTCCACTAAAAGTGGTCCCTCAATCCCAGATATCGTCATTTTCGTCGGCGTCAGAGCATAACCGCATACTATATTCCGTCGATGTCATTTCGACGTTTTCCATGGTAATATCAAGTGTGGGTGGTCTTACAACTGACATGGAGATAAGGTGGTGTCCATGATGAAAATGATGATGCTGGAAGTTAAAAAGTGGGAGAATTGTATAAGGTAATATGAGTATATCAATCAAAATAGATATTTTTCTTGTGAAAGGAGTAATAAGACCTGTGAAAATATTAGGAACCTTATATTTGTAACCAGGGGAACTCTTGCTTTTAAAAAGGCATGATTCTAATTAATTAACAATTACATATTTGTAAAAAGTGATAACGCCTGTGGAAATATGACCCTTATATTTGGACTGAAATTTGACGATTTGCGAGCGGCAATAATACCCTCACAAAGGCATGATGCGTTGGATATGTCCATTTGAAAAAAATGATTATAAATTTTATTTTGAAATTTATATTTATATTTATTTATTATTTTTAAGAACTCATTTTAAATATCTTAAAGTCAAACGTATATTGAATATAAGGATAAAATTGATATTTAAAAACGAAATTACTCTTTAAATATCTTAAAGTCAAACATATCTTGAATTTATTATTTATGTATATCGAGCGATTCAAATTACATTTGAGGTGTTAGTTTATATGGATACTAAAAATAATCTTACGAAAAAGAAAATATTAAAGTATATAGTAATTTTTATAGAGCTTATAAAATATATTAACCATTTATAGAATATATTTTATGAAAATATATAATATTATATTTATACAAAAGAAAATTAATGAAAGACAAAAAAAAATTCTATTCACCGAATAGTCATATTTACTCTGGTGAATAGAGAGGCTTTCAATTCTACATGCATAATAACAAAAAGAGGTATGTAAATTGTATTGTGCGTGACGTCATCTTAACGAGACTTGAAGAAAATACAAATTAAATAAACAAATGATATCATGTAACTATCAATACGATTATAATGACATGGAAGTTTGGTAAAAGGCTATGCCAAAACAGATCGATAATTAAAATTATATTAAAGTTAAAAATAAATTCTACTTTGTTCACACTATAATTACGAACTATCACTATGAAGTTAAATGTACTTTACGAAAACATAAAAACGATGTGTTTTTACCCTTTTCTAATTAATATTTCAGTCACAAAAGCTATGTAAACAACTGCTTAGATTCCATTTTTC
This sequence comes from Logfia minima, assembly GCA_963921325.1. Lineage (NCBI taxonomy): Eukaryota > Viridiplantae > Streptophyta > Magnoliopsida > Asterales > Asteraceae > Logfia > Logfia minima. The sequence continues at coordinate 40,121,646 of OY992765.1, forward strand.
CAGATATCACAAACGTGACATAAAATTAGGTTGGTTATATCATTATTTTTGAAGAGTCACCATCCACTTTGATCATAAGCCAAATGGGTCTCTCATGTTCACTCGATCTTGGCTTTTTCCTAAAAGAAAAATTGTCACAAAACTCATGGTGTTTTATGGGTCCCACAAATATTTGATCACGTTGTCTTCTCCCTTTTTAATATTATTTCTTGATTCTTGAAGCCCATTTAAAACCAAATTGTTCACTTAACATATTACACATGATGGTTTATTTAAAGAGTTCTTTCATTGTTTACTTTGCAAATATCCCCTCTTGTGGATAATGAAGGCAACTCTTTATTGAAAATATACTAGTTGACGTAACATTAGTATTAAATTCAATGTTAAAAGTTTAGAATTAGAGGTGAAAGTAGACGTATTGAATAACCTTTGTATTAAAAGGGATCCACTAATTATTTTAGAATATTAAAATCAAAAGGAAAAAATATTGTTTAACTCAACGTTAAATTCGTAAGTTCTGAGAATTACATTGGTCGGAAAATCAAAAACGTCAGACTTTTGATGTTATTGGTCGAAAAAACAGAAATAAAACTCAATGACTCCATGTTCTCTAAGTATTAAAAGCGAGTGCGTACCCATTTGTCAGTTAGACGTTCAAGACTTTCTTTCCGACAATATTGGATATTTGGTTAAATATATATCAACAAAAATGACAATATGCATTTACATTTAAAAAACTCCAAATTTTATATAACGAATATCTTCAACTTAACTTTGTGATATCATTTTCATACCATTAGTGAGACCTGTTAGGAATTGTAGCGGAACCAAATAACTAATAACAATTGGTTGATCACTCTAGTACCTGTTGTTAGTAATTAACCTCCAAACAACATAACGTGTAATCGCGTTACACCCACAAACAATAAACGGGTAATCAACCAAAGGATTCTATCAAGATACACCAATCTCTTCAACTCATCAATTACATCCACGTCTGATCTTGCCACCGATATGTCATCGACCACCCATACATAACTTTTTCTATCCAATTTTCCTTCCCAACAATAAAAAAAATTGCCGATAGAATCAACACGTAGATCGTCATAATGGTTTACCCATGAGAACGCGATAACAAACTTGAAAAATTTACTTCTTCATCATTCGCTTTCCCGCTGGTACACTGACGTGAAACGTAGCTACGATTTCTATGCACACATTTTCTCCTACTTAGCCTGCTTCCATTGTACGAATCTAAATAATAATCACGTCTCTCTTAAGAAGAATCTTATTCATAATATACGGCCAGTCGCAAAATACTTGCGATTGAAGAGTATAAATTCGAAGATCCGAATGTTATAGTGTATCTCGGTATTCATACACTAAAACCTTTGAAACTGAGACCCATTAGTTGCACACCAGTCTCCAAAGTTCCCACTATTTTCCAAAACTCCAACTAGCTTTGACACTTCCCCTGATTAGGGACTCCCAAGAGTTCCCGAAACTCTCAACAATATCCGAAAGCTCATTATAGCTTACAAGATTATCCACTACTAACCTACTTGAGAATTCCCAATCGATTTCTCCAGAAGCTTCGCTCGATTGTTGAACCAAAACGGTCACCCGACGCATATTGTTAAGTATATAAAGTTAAAGTGTATTGTATAGAATTAAAGTATGTACAATTGTATGAGTTAAAGTGTTGAATCGAATGTATACATTTGTATGAGTTTGAATTGTAAAGAGTTAAAGTATGTATATTTTTAATTTATTTAATTTAATTAATTTATATAATTGCTGTTCATATGTTTATTGAGTTTGCAGATTACATATGTTTCAAGAGGTAATTGTGGCAATTGATGTGGTGATCCCCCGGGGGATCCTAATTTGCGTCCACCGGTCTGCAACGAGTCTACAAGTAAGAAATTCTGCAATATTATGTTTCCTTGAATTTGACTACTTATTTTTTAACTATGTTCACATTGATATGATTACTTGTATTTTAAATTTTTTGCATTTGAATTTTGTAGATTCAGCTAAGACGTGTGGTGTTACCACATACCGGGAGCTATGAAAGATGTTGGAAGGTAACAACGATAGACTTCTCCCTATTGAGTTTGACACCGACGACTAAGAGACGACGCGACTGGTTGGCCCTAACGTGTCTTGCTTCTCAAATCTAGTTGGGACCTTGGTGGAAAAAGTCCACAATGTTATGCATCGTGGGACGTAGTTTTGGAGACTACTAAATCCGCCATTTGGTTGGATATTGAGGTTGAACTAATTTAATATCTTACTGTAAATTTGTAAATATATACACATCCTAACTATTTTATTTTAAAGTGCAGACGTACTTTAATATGTCGTCACTGGAGATAACCGCTTTCAGATCTAATATGACAAGGGGTTGACAAGAACATGAGCGAGCGATATAGAGATCGCAAATATAGATTTAAGATGAAGTGGTTCACGAAGTGGGAGGGGTATGTCATCCCCAAGAAATTAGGAAATTTACACATTCAAAACATGGAGAGGGCCGACCTGGCTAAGCACGTAGATCTTTAATCGTAACTAGGTTATTAATTTAGTGACAACTTGTTAATCCGAATTGTATTTTCTAGGTTGACTAAATCTAATCCAGTACTTAATCTATATATGATAACTAGACGTTAAATGGCCTAAACAAGCATATTTTCTCCATTTGATTTAATCTAACTTTTAATTCGGTTACTTAAATTACTTCTCTTTTACTTATTTGTTAATTATAAAACCATTGGCTGTATGTCGTTAAAAGGCATAAACTCCCACTTTTACTTGCTTTAATTATAGTTATCTATAAACTATACAAACAATAGTCAAAATACATTATATGTTTTTGCAATACGATCACCCGGAAACTTATCTTTGTTATACTACTATTTGATTAGGTACACTTGCCTAATTGTGCAATAGTTCAAACTTTGATACTTTTCTATTTAATTTGATAACTCGCTATTTACACATCACGTATATTTTTAGTGTCATGATTAATTTGATTGATTGTTATTGTATATTAATGTTTTTGTATTTACAACGAAACTCTACCACTGGTGAATATGGAAGTGTCATTGACAACTGGGCCAAAATGCATTGGCATCACCATCACGAGTGAGTTAATATTATTGCCAAAGATCAACAAGTAAGAAATAGGTTACTACTAATAATAAATAATAAATAATTATTAGAAATAAATAATTGTATAGATTTGTTAAAGTGCATGGGTCACTACTAATAATTATTGTTTGGTTACTTTTAGGTGTCACTCGTGGCGGAGTCAACAGTTGGGGAGTTCAGATCATAAGACTAAGGAGGCTATAATGGAGAAAGAGTTGGCGTCTCGTCGCAAACATAATCGTAGACGAGGTAGTAAGTTTTCAAGTGGGGCATCAAGTTCAAGTGCAAGTGTTGGGTCAAAAGCACTAAGGTTGTATACCTACAAGAAGTCAATGTACTGTTCCAGACTCAACAAAACTTTAACTAGTCCCAAGTTGAGTATATGGCTTCTACAAATACCACTTTGACATAGGAGAACTTACAGTTTCCATAACCTCCTCGCTTTCCACACGTTCACTATCCGAGCCATTTTGAAGAAGAAGAAGAAGATGATGAGGATGAAGAAGAAGACGAGGATGAGTAAGTTGGTTTATGGCATAATTTTTCGTTTATGACGTTTGTGTACACTTGTAATTGTGTTTTGAACATTTGATCGATTTGTATGTCTATTGGAACAATTGAACATTCGAAATGGTTATATAATTTTTTACGTATTTGTGTTTTGAATTTGAAAAATGCGAAAATTTGGTATAAATATTTTGTAAAACAGGTTGAAAGCTGCATAATTGAAACACAAGGTAAACCTGGAAAAATTGCAAAAACAACAAAATCATGCCAAAATTATAGTACCCTTTTGCGACGACAAATGACCATTAAGTTAAATCACCTTTATAATGACTGACATCGCTAAAGCCCTTTAGCAACAGGATTTGACCATTAAGCACAATACCCTTTTGTGACGACAACATAGTCCTCAAATGATTTTAATTCTGATTTATTTTTTTGGTCAAGAAATTAAAGTGTAGGTATGCTATATTGTCGTAAATAGTCATCGCCATATAGCAACAAATGCGAACCTGCAATGACAATTTTTTGCGACGACTGGTTGTTGCAAAAAGGTCCACTGCGTCGACATCTTGGACTTCTACGACGGGATTTGTTCGTCACAAAATTCCATCTCTATTAGTGTCTTCACATCATTAGTTTGTTTATTGTTAATTTTAAAAGTTTTAACAATATTTTTTTGGATTTATTGATTTGTGATGCGTTTAACTTTCACGTTTTTCTATTGTATGAGGTTAACTTTGAAATCTTTTATTGTATGATGACTTGCCTTTTTGGCCTATAGACAAAAAAGGAAACTTTCTGCTTTTTGGAATGACCAGAAAAGAAAATATTACATACAATAGAGAAGTTGAGAAGGTTTACCCCATACAATAGAAATTTTCAAAGTTAACTACATACAATATAAAAACATAAAAGTTAAACGCATCACGAATCAATAAACCCTATCTTTTTAATCAAACACAGGTCAAAATAATAATTAAACCTTAAAATAATAGATCATCCTATAACCTATCTATCAACCTGTATCGATTCCATGTTTTCTCTAATGGTAAAATAGAAGATTAATTAAATCAGCCACAAGCATAAATAAAAAATGTTGCAATTTAGTCATTATATACACATCAGCAAATCAACCAATTAATTATCAACAACTCAGCAGTGGAAGACACACGTACGGACATGACAATGCACACCCTTCAGTCTCTTCCACCCTTCATAAACCCAACCATCGCTTTCAAATGACCCCTTCTCCAAGTTTTTATTTTATTTTATTTTTCTTTTTTCTTTCTTCAGTCACAACTTATGTTGATATTTCCACATGCATATATAAACACATATACATACACATCTTCTGTATTAATCTATTGATCTCTTTTTCTCTCTCTAAAATCACCGAAATCATTAATTTCGTTAGTATTTATTTTATTTATATAATATATCAGAATGTCGCCGGCAGTCGGCGTTTCATCAGTTTCCGATCTATCTCCGGCGTTACATCCGGCAACGATGACGTCAGATACGTTGGCGAAAGACGCAATGATCACGTGGTTCCGAGGAGAATTCGCGGCCGCGAATGCGATAATCGACACGTTATGTGGACATTTATCACGATTAGAAAACGGAAGATGTGAATATGAATCAGTGTTCGGTGCTATACACCGGCGCCGGTTGAATTGGATCCCGATTCTGCAGATGCAAAAGTTTTTTTCGATTGCTGACGTCACTCTCGAACTGCAGAAAGTTGAAGATGAGAAAATGAAACGTAAAGGATGTGAGAAGATTGAAGAAGTTGCTGATGTTTCATTGATGGTGAAACAAGAGGTTGTAGATTGTAATAAAAATGACGGCGATGAAGCTGTTGATGATGATAATTCACCGAAGAGTGAAATAACTGATACAGGTAATAAATTAATTGTATTCGTTATTGTTTTTACAGATTATACCTCCGTATTATATTTATTCTATATGTAGTTATATATTATACCATATATATATTAGGTGAAGATCAAGAAGGAATCAAAAAATTAAAAAAAGAAAAAAGTAAATTTATGAATGTTGTTAACATTATTAACAATATGAATGTTACTCAAAATTTAATATTTTCACAAATATATTTTTATAATCAAGGAATAGGATTTGATTATTTCATTTCTCAATATTTGAAGCTTCATGTAAATTCTTCCCAGATATATATTATATATATATATTTGAAAGAAATATCGTGTGAGAATATTTTTTAAATTTAGAAAATAGTGATTTAACATTTTGAATTATATAAATGGATAAATCTTACGTAGTGTACATTTATATTATTTTTTTAAATATTTAAGTAACATTTTAGACTTTCAATTTTATAAAGCTGTAACGTTTGATTTTTGCTTCCATCCACCGTAGAATCTGGAACTGATTTTTGTAAGTATATGAAACTTATTTTGAATTTTATTACAGTTTCTATTCTAAAAATGTGTTTTCACAAGATTTTTTATGTGTATATACGTATCTGGTACAGTATAATATACGAAAATGCGTACAAAAATTAACTCATGCCGTGAAACGTGCTTCAACATTTGCTCGGGAACTTGATTGATTTACTAGTTTAAATATATATATATATAATTTACTATTGATTTACTTAATTCTTTTTTTCATTACTGTATTATTTTTACAGTTGGGGATCTGAAAATTTTAAAATAATAGATTTACGTCGTTATTTTTTCTGTTGGAATTGAGTGAATTTCTTTATACTAAATCAGCAAAAGCGATAATTCAGCTCTGTTGACATTTTCCCGAGGAGTTTTAGTTGGAGTTAGATTGCCGAGGTTCGATTTCAAATTAAAAGTGGCTTTACTTATATTGAAATATGTGTGGGTTCAGTTACTTTAATAATTAGCAAAAGTCAAATTTGCAATAAGTTTATTTAAGTTGGTTTTAACTCAATATCGATTTTGTTGTTTCCTTAATTCCTTAGAAATAAAGCGTTTGAAAGATTTATGGATTCAACTTGAGTTTATTTAAGTTTGTGTATCATGTAAATGTCAATACATATGCAAGTTAAATAGACGAGGTTTCCTGTTTAGAGGGTGAGTATTTTTATTCGGATGAATGCAGTTTAATCGGGGTATTCTCGTGAACGTTTTTGACTCTTTCTCTTACCATCTCAAAACGTGCAACTAGTGAGGTTCTCGATAGTATGCCTAAAAATGAGTCAGAGTTTTCTTATAGAGATATTTGAAATTAATTACCCCTGAATTCTGACCTATTCTAGTCTGAATTTTATCGATATATTTGAAATTAATCACCACTAAACTATGTTTATCGTTACTTAACTATTCCAGCTCGCGAATGGACTTAAGAGCAGAGTTCAGACGTTTATCATAATGGCTTGCTATAAAATCTAGTTTTAGTCTAGTCTAAGGTTTTAGATTCTAGCATTTATAATCTAACAGTATCAAAATAACTTAATGGTTTTGTATTTACATTTATAAGTTATAATACTCCGTAATAATAATAATAACTACGGAGTAATAGGTAAAAGTGTAATTACTATATTAAAAAAAATATATATATATATATAGTGAACGGTGATTGTAGATATATAAAAAATGAATAAGAAAAATTTGGTGGCACATGGTTGTGTCTGAGGTGCAGGACGAGATCCGCAAAAACGGATCTCCCCCAGTGTCTTGTTTGTTGGGCGGACCTCTTAACCCTTTAACTTGTTGGCTTATGTGTGATTCCTAGGGCCGTCTTTTTTTAGTATTTTGTGATCTCCGCTCACTTGAGTTGACAAAGTCAACTCTGTCAATATGTTTCTGTTCCAATATTGTAAATATTTGCTAGTATTATATGTGTTGGTTGACTGAATGATTTGTTCTGGTGATAAGATTTTGTTTAACTGTAAATAAAATTTTCATATATTTAAATATATATGTCTTTTATATTTCATAATGATGACACAGAGATGCCTTGAACATTCAAAGAACTGACATGAGCATTATATATTCGAATGAAAATTTATGTCCACACTTTTTAATAGAAACTAATGACAATAGTTGCATAGGAGTGGAATCATCATCATATTCAGAAAAGAGTATTATCCTGCTCCAGTGTGTATGACATTGGACTGAACCTGATGGACCCAGTTAGCCAAATATCAGAATACAGTGGTTACCGCAAAAGAAAAAGAATATAATTATACGCTAGTTCGTTACCTTTCTTGCTCGTTAATATCTTGGTTAGTAGGGAGGGTGATAGCCAAATCTGAGTATACATTTGTTGTATTTAGGAAAAGCTGCAAATGCTTTGGCAAAAGATATAACAATACGTAATGGAGCTGATGGTATACAATTCATTATTTATACCTAATGTAGGTCTTTAATTCGTTCATTTGCTTTGCTACAATTTCTTGTAGAAATGTTTATCCAAAACTTGAAAATATGCTTGCTTAAAAGCTAATAAGTACCTAGGCAAGATAAACGGTGCATTTAGGGAAGAAGTCTGCTAGTAGAACATTCAAAGGGGATAATTCTGATCTATATCATTTTCGGGACAAAAACCCAAGAATCCCAAACATTTTTAGTTAGCTTTACATTATCGACATCTCTTAGAAGCCGTAACCTATCTTTTAACACGGACATTTCATCATTTCTCTATTTGCATGACTCTTTGAAGGATTATAATTTGATTGCTTTTGCCTTATGAACTGTAGGATCTGAAGACGTGCAGCTGTTGGTAGAAAACATCAATATATGCTCAAACCAAGAAGATTTGGAGGCCCGGAGAGCTCAGATCAAGTTGACAAAAGGGTTCATAGCCAAGGAGTCTGTAAGAGGACATATGGTTAGTTCTTTCATTCAACTAAATTTTTTTATATCTGAACAAAATCTGGGATGCATAAATTATACCTTTATATATGACAGGTGAACGTTGTAAGAGGTTTGAAGTTGTATGAGAATATACTCACCGATACAGAGTTAACTCGTTTAAATGACTATGTGAATAAACTCCGAGTTGCTGGCAAAAATGGAGAACTCTCAGGTGGATCCTGTGCTTCGTGATGCTTTTATAGTTAAAACTAGTTCATTCCTTTTCCGACTGAAGTTTTGACATAGTAAGGGATTGAACAGGTTTGGCAATTAATTTTCATTGCAATTAAATATACCTTTATATTTTCGATCATAGGCTTTGAGAGTTTAGACTGTCCTAAAAAATAGATCGTAAATATATCTAGAACAAATCCATTAGTCTTATCCCCTTTAATGATGTTTCCATAAATTGTAGACAACTCTATGCCCATTCTTTAGAAGAGTATTATATCCTTGTTTCATTTCATTTTTCGAGTATACTTTCAAATTCAAAAGTACTAACTTTGATAGAGTGATAGACTACAACCCTTTGTTATTGACTTTCTGATGTTATAATATAATGTCATTAGGTGAGACCTTTATCATGTACAACCAGCAATCTAAGGCGATTAAGCGGGAGCTTATTCAGTTTGGAGCACCCATATTTGGCCAGATAAAAGACGAAGCTACGAGTAAATCCCAAGATAGTAAGTAGATTTGGCATTTTGACTCCTTATGAATGGGTTAATGTGGGGTGTGTTTTTCTCAGACTGGCCAGATAAGAATAGTTTAACCAAGAGAAGATGGCTTGAATGGGTTGAACAGGTCATACATGTTACCTAAATTCTATTTTTAATACGTACAACTTTCTAAACATTTTATTTGAATTAGTTTCAAATATTTTTATGTAATCATAATTGACATATTAACTATCAATGAATGGCCAAAGGAGTTTGGAGGTCAACCTGACCCATATTCTAACCCACCCATATTACCACCTCTGATAGTAAGCAGTCTTTGACGTTCCCTAATGTAACGTAATGTCTTCCCTCGGTTATTAACATGTCAACAGGTAATATCGAGCCAATTCCAGCTCCTCTTGAAGGTGTCATTGACCACCTGATCAAGTACAATTTGATTTCTGAAAATAGACGACCGAACAGCTGTATCATAAACTTTTTTGACGAGGTATATAATATATCCATTATAAGTATCCAAATGATTTCTATAATGCACTAACAGAAGGCAGTTTACTTTTTATGTAGGGGGAGTTTTCACAGCCGTTCTTGAAGCCACCTCATCTGGACCAACCTATCTCTTCCCTTGTTCTCTCCGAATCAACAATGGGTTTTGGGCGTACTCTAATTTGTGATAAGGATGGAAACTATAAAGGACCTCTCATGCTTTCTCTCAAAGAAGGGTAATTAGCATATTACCATTCTTTTAGGTCTAATTATGCTAAAAATCTGCGATATTTCAACTGATGCTATCATATTGACTTTTAAAATTAGAGATGCCAAAATGGCGAGTCGTGATGATTTTGAAATGGGTAAAACAGGTCGGGGTTGAAAGAGTTGTTTTTTTTGTACCGGCTGAAACAGATCAGCTTGGTTTGGCCTGAAATCCTTTAAATTAAATGAGTAACATGATTACAAGGTTTTAAGCATTTAGTATATACTTTAGACTACATTTGATCCGTTTGACCTGCCTTTTAATAAATAACTTTTTATTTTACTCATTTGTATGACAAAACCTTTTGTAACCCCCACAGGTCGCTCTTAGTAATGAGAGGAAACAGTGCTGACATGGCCCGTCACGTCATGTGTCAATCTCCAACTAAAAGAGTCAGTGTCACCTTCTTCAAAGTTCGGATGGACTCGTACGAAAAGAACTCATCAGCAACCGGTGCCATGACAGTGTGGCAGCCTAGTGTTCCAACACCATACATGAGTAACCGGATACCAAATGCAACCCTTAAGCGATATGACTCAATGAATGTTGTTTCCAAATGGGGTGTCTTTTGTGCACCACAACTGCTTATGTTACCCCCAGTTCGTCCAATGGTCCTGAGCCCAAGAAGGTTACCCCGTGGTGGCACCGGGGTTTTCTTACCATGGAGTAGCGGGTCAAGAAAACCAGCAAAACATCTACCTCCTCGTGCCCAAAGAGAACGTCTTCTTACCCTTCCACCCCCAGCTGAATCATACAAAATGGACTCCACCTCTGTTTCAAGCATCAACCACCTGTAGGCCATGATCGAGCCATATCTAGCCTGTTCAGGTCAGAGTCTTTTGATCTACAGCGGGGCCTTCGTGTTTGCTAAACGAGTCTTTATATCATTGGTGGTTACATCTTTAGTCTGTTTAAGCAAGAGATTAGGGTTACACGTCGGTGATTAGACTTTTCTTTTGATATCACCCAAGAGTATTTTAGTAGTAAAGTGTAAGTCTAAATTTTGTGAATTATTATTTTTCTCTAAAGTCAGGATTAAAGGGTTCGATCAATCTATTACAATGAAAGATCATATCTTTATCAGCTTGAACTGATTACGTTTCCAATTAGATGTGGCAAAGTGAGCAGGCCGACATATAGTCAAAATAGTTACAAATCTGGTCAGGTTGGGTTGACTCATAACACCTATGTCTGGCGTTTTTACTTTTTAAATAAGAAAATTGATATTCGGAGTGCCAGATATGATTACAGAAACTATATTTATCCATAAATAATCTTTTATCATCTTGATAAAATATAATAAATAAGAAAAATTTATGCATTAGAACACATTTTCCGCATATGTGTTTCGAACTATACTATAGGATCAACCTAGTAACACCTGCAAAAATTCAATACATGTACAAAACCCAAAATATAGAAAATGTTAACATGACGCACATAACTATACTCATGATGTACAAAAAATATAAACCATCTTCAACAACTATCATAACTAGATTGAGACATTGATGCTCAAAAATAACGAACCGCGGCTTTATAGACCAATGTGCAACTTGTTTTAGCCTGATACATAGCTAGATTGACACTAGTGTACACAAAGAATAGGACCGATGCATAGGTCGAATAGGACCGATGCACATTATGTGAAAGAACCATACCATATTCTCCAACATAATAAATATATCAGGCGGGCGACAATCTCAGTGGATGGCGGAACTACGCTAGACATGGGCGGAGAAGAGAAGATTGGCAAGGATTTCACTCTAAACGGAAAGGTCTATCAAGTAAGGGGAAGAAGATTGCAACAAGGGTTTGACTAGTAACCAAAATAACACAACCCACCGGGAAGGAAAAAGAATGGTCGGTGATAATTGTTACTCATCGGCCATGAGAAAACTCCTCTAGATTGCTGTGGTATGGTGACTTTGTCTCCGGTTATGTCAAATATAATGAGATAGCCTGATTTGGGGAGAGAAAAATGCAGATTAGAGTTGGGGAGGTAGGTGACGACTATTCACATAAATTAAGGGAGGGATTTTATTTTAATTTTTATTAAATTAAATTAAATTGGATAAAAAAAAAAGACAAAGTAAATTACCAGCAAAACTCTTTGATCAATATTAAATTTTAGAACACTTACCGTCATTATATTCTATCGTAAATTCTATTCTATTTAATCTAAACTCTATTTATATATTTACTAGTAAACATTCATACAAATCAGTAAAACAGTAATAAATATAAAAAAATATCGATCAAATATTTTATTTACTTATAAAAGTTAAATTCATTACGCCTTATTGCGGGTTTATAAATTATATGAAAAAATTAACCACCAATCAACTACAATATTCTATTTATTTATAAAAAGTAAATTTATTCTACATTATCGTCGGAACTAATTCAAATTATACCAATTTAATTCCTCTCAATTTTTAGTTAATGTTAATCTATTCACGCATACTCAAAAAACACAGCAGTTACAAAACACAAAAACAAATTATAATAATAAAAAGTGTATATTCGAAATTCCGGGTCCGGATCAGTACCGAACAATTTCTTTAGGAATAGGGTTTAGGATTTATGCATTTGTTTGCTTTCGCAGAATTCAAACAACAAACACAAAAATGAGAGGAATGGAGGTATCGTTGAATCAAACACAAAAATTAAGACTAGAAAAAGCACTCGAATCACTCGATTCTGGAACTAATTCCAATGCTTCTGTCACCGTCGCCGATTCCATTCCCGTTAATCAAGAAGACGGCGTTCTCAAGTATGTTTCTTAAACCCTAATCAATACTTACATTCACCTATACGTATGTATACTGATACTAATTTATTTGTATATTGATTTTCAATAAGAATTCATTTCATAATGATAAGAAGTGTGAGAACTAATTAATTATCACTATATGAGTAGTAATTTAAGTTGACAGATTCGTTAACTTGGCAATTGTATATCGGTTTAATAGTGATTTCAAACATGTTGCACTGAAAAATTTAAATAAATTAGCATATTGCATCAAATGTATTTATACAATCAGAAGAACAACCATGAAAACTAGCTAATTTGTCGATTTCGCTGTTCAAAATTTTGTCAAACACTTCAATTGAGATATAAATTTGTTAACTTTTACGATTTAAATTGTGAGTTTTAAGTACTTTTTAAGCTTCTTAACAGTTTATATAATTATATTTACTTTTTTTTAATGTGCATTTAGAATTTAGATATTTAATAAGAAATCATTATGTATCTTGTTTATGATGATTGTAATGCTATTTTTTTTATTTTTTTATTTTTTTTATAAGAAATCATTATGTATTTTGTTTATGATGATTGTAATGCTATTTATGTGTTTTTTTGTTACTTGTTATTTATATTTTTGTTAAAATAATTTAGGGGTCATGGGACTACTGAGCTTGAGGGTGAAGTTGTGGCAACTGTATGTGGAGTTATCGAACGAGTAAATAAATTGGTTTATGTTCGTACACTTAGAGCTAGGTATTTGGGAAACTGTTTTAAAGTGTACTTTTTAGAGTTACAGGTCGATGATTGATTTAAAATTGCTGTAGGTATAAACCTGAAGTTGGTGATATTATAGTAGGCCGTGTTATCGAGGTAAGTTACTACTGGATTTGAAGATCTGTTTATTTTTACGATGTAGTTATACTGATATTTTATCTGCTTAATTGCTTATATATGCATGTTGTCTCAATTGGGACCATAAATTATTTAGCGGTGGTTAAAAAAATTTGGTTATCAAGATTTATACAAGTGAGGGATGCGGTGATTTAATTTGTGAACTTGTTAAATGACTAGTTAGTGGGTAAGATCTATTATGATGAATGGAGGTTTTTCATGATATAGGTTGCTCCAAAGCGGTGGAGGTTGGAGATTAATTTTAGCCAAGATGCGATATTGATGCTTTCTTCAATGAATTTGCCTGATGGCATCCAGGTACATCTCCCATACTATGTCGTGTGCTACTGTTAATATTTACTTGTATGGTGGCATTTGGATTGTTATGAATAATAGAAACTCCGTAGGAGACTAGGAATGAGCACACTTGCTTTGGATAGACAAATCAAAGAACCAACCAAAGGGAACCAAACATACCGAGAAATCATTTGTTCTTGAAGTTTTGGATATGTTGCAGTACTAAGATAGAATAATAGAATACTACTCTATCCCAAAAAGATTAACATTTGATTTGGCACGTAATTCAGTAAAAGCTTTTGACTAATAATCAATTACCTGAACTGCCTAATGATACAAAATTGTAACACCTTGTGAGCCAGTATTAATCTCACAAATATCTTTTAATGGAAAATTAGTAAATGTCGATTTGGATCTTGCCAACTTCCAAGGAATGAAATAATGCATAATGTAAACATAGGAAGTGTTGCGTTGTTTTTTGGAATGGAGAGAATATGAACTATCACTGGTGTGCTCCATAACACTTCAGTAATGTGCTCTGTGTATTAACACTTGATGATGGGTACATATCTTTGTTTCTGTTCTATCTCCGAACCTATCTCGATTGGTGCGGTTCTCACTTTTTCCCTTCTCATGTTGTTCCTTCAATTGCTAGAGACGGCGAACTGCGGTTGATGAGCTCAATATGCGTAGCATTTTTGAAGAGAATGACGTCATTTGTGTAAGTTCAACCTCTTTGCTTAGTATATTATTCTTATTTATCTGGCATAAGTTAGTTGGTAGGTGGACGCCGATGTCAAAACAATGTTCTTACTGCAATAATCGTATGATTGATTTTGTTCTTGTAGGCTGAAGTCCGCGATTTTATGCGAGATGGGACTCTACAACTGCAAGCAAGGAGCCAGAAATATGGAAAGGTTCGTCTCGCCTTAGGGTAACCTATGTGGCCATGTTGTATTTACGTGGGCTTTTCTTATCACTTATGTATGCAGACTTGCATATTGTTTTTAAGGTATAACAAGAGTATATGTATTATGTTCCATTCGTGTGACTAAGCAATACACTTCTTAAAAAACTAACAGAAGAACTATTTATAGCAAAGCAGTAACTAGATTTGTTAGTCTTACAGGTTACAATTTTGGATTCAAATAAATGACTTGTCTATTTGCAAATTGCAAGGAAAATTCATTTTTACAGATGTTAGGAATCTTTTCTCATGACATAGTAAAGTAATCATTATACTGATTAAAGAAGAGTAGTTGTCAGTCGGTCAGTTATCTATAGTCTTGATTGTTTGGATCAATGGTTACCTTATGGTTATTTTCTTTTAATCTCTTGGCAAATCTTGTTGGAAGATTATAGAGATAGCAGGGTGGAGTAGGCAACAGGTCAGAATGGATAAAACTTTTGTGTGGGTTGAAACGGGTCGGGTCAGGTTAAACTAAAATACTTTTTGTCTACAAAATCTTTTAACTAGAAACAGTTGGTATAAGTTTCGTATGTACATAGTCTTATTGTTTGATGTCATTACTTTTAGCATCATGATTATCATACTATTTCTGTTACACAGTTAGAAAAGGGTCAAATGCTGACAACATCTCCATATCTAGTGAAGAGGCGCAAACAACACTTTCACCACCTAGAACTGTACGGAATCGACTTGATACTTGGATGTAATGGGTTCATATGGGTCGGTGAACATGTTGAAGTCAAAGATAAGATGGAAGAAGATGAACCTGGTAAACCCAACCTGCAAAATGAAAAATCCAAAACATCATCGAGTCTCAAGGAACAAGAACAAAATTACACTCCATTGGAAACCAGACAAAACATATGCAGGATTGCAAATGCTATTAGGGTATTGTCGACATTGGGATTCAGTATCACCATTGATGTGATTTTGGAGATTGTCAATTTAAGCACCTCCAAGGGTATTGATATACACGAGATGCTAGGCGCTGAGTTTTGTGTTTTGGTTGCTGAAAAAGAAGCTGAGCGAAGAAGCTCGAAAACTCTAAGGAAACGATAGGTTCGAGTTTTGATGTCATATGTTTATTCTCAAATTGTATTTCGAGAAAAAAGGAAAGTTAGTTTGTAATCATGAATAGAAAGTAATTTGTATTACTACCTATAGATTTGTTATGGATCAACTTGATTTTTGCTGTGTTTCGATTTCCTCAAATTTATGAGTGTTCATTACAGTAGGGTGTCAATATACATGACCATTGTGTGGTAATGTTTGCTGGGCACACCACAAACTCAAAGTTATGGTAGATAAACGCATCAACCGAA
Source organism: Logfia minima (assembly GCA_963921325.1). Classification (NCBI taxonomy): domain Eukaryota; kingdom Viridiplantae; phylum Streptophyta; class Magnoliopsida; order Asterales; family Asteraceae; genus Logfia; species Logfia minima. The sequence goes on from OY992765.1 coordinate 40,137,834, forward strand.
ACTGAACCAAACTTTGAGCTAAACTTAATGGTTTTCGAAACCTGTGAAGTCAAGTTCTCACTTCCAGTTCTGTTTTAGGCCAAATCCAACCAAAACAGAAAAATACCCACTCCTAGTTCGGGTGTCTTTTATCAATGATAACGATAACGATTTGCCTCATTGGAGAATTAGTTATGACTTATGAGTTACACAAACTTTCTTTTTTCAATTCTTTATAGAAAAGTATATAATAATAGTTTGTTGATTTCATTGGGATCTTTACCTTTATTGTTGGATGTTGAACTATAGGTAAAAACATGAAGAAAACAAATAAAATAAAAGAAAGAGGACTAAATATGGTAAAATGTAATCTATAGAGGTTGATGTTGCATACAACCATAGTCTAGGGGCTAAATCCACAATTAAGTCACGCAACAATAAGCTCCAAATATTTGGTATCCAACACACTTTCACAAATTCAACTAGAGCCCCCGTCGTGTTCTTCCTCCGGTCATCGATGTTTTCCGGTTATTTTATCCTAAATTTCTTCTCTCGATTCCTAGTCTATAATTCACTTTCTGTATTTCAATTTATAAGTTTATTGATTTATGAAAACTATATATTGCTATATGTTTAATGCATAATTTCGACTCTCACTTTATGTCAATACTTATCCTTAGGGTTTTCATTTTCTGTATATATTGAAATTATGTCTTATATTTTATTTATATTTCATTTGAAAAAGAAGTAGAAAATTAGGTACACTGTAAGAAAGTACAGGTGCTATCATACTTGTCATTTTGTCAATGATAATCATTTAGGGTTTAATGTTATGTAATTATGTTTTTATCGGTTTTTGTATGTAACAGCTAACGCTGCTAGCTCGTTAGCAGTTTGGAAGAGAAATATAAAAGGATAAAAAGAGTATCTATAAAGTAGTTACTAGTTTGCAATAGTTGCATTTTCATGTTTGTTGTGAATAATTGACCTTGAATCATCTGTAATGTTCAATGAGCTACAAATAATTGTAAATTTTTGTATGTTCAATGTGCGATTAAAATTTTTGCAATCTTTTTGTCGGTGATTATCCTTAGGGTTTTTATCTTTCTGTTTAAATTTTATTTATGAATTATGACTATTATTGTCGCTTCTTAACAATTTAGTAGAAAAATGTACCTCGAGTACCGGCATTATCATAAATGTTATTGGAATTGTTACATTATCATGCTATTGCAAACAATGGACCTTGAATTTGTCTCTTCTCCTTACCAAAATGCAAAACATGTACAGTGCAATATCCAAATATATTATATCGGTTTGTGTAGAAAATGTTGAAATGGTGTGTATAGTTAACTCAATTTATAAAATCAAAAGTTTCTAAACCAAACTTTTGAAATTTGAATTCATTTTCTATTTTGTTGATTCATATTTAAAGTTAACCATAAGTTTTTGTCTAATGTTTATTTTGAATATATATATAAGGTCATTAAGTTTTGAAATTAGTTTGAACAGTTGAAACAGTGAACTAGTAAGTCCTTCGGTTCAATGATTGGTCCGGATTTCAAAAAAATTGCTCGTTCGAGATAAAATACACCAAGATCTACCTACACATGTTAACATAGAATTTCTATATCAATATCCGGTATCGAACACACTTTCGCAAAATCCAAATAGAGCCCCTATCGTGTTCCTCCTCCGGTCATCGGCGTTTTCCTGTTATTTTACCGTTAATTTATTTCGGCGATTCCTTAGTCTATAATTCACTTTATGTATTTCAATTTATGATTTTATTGATTTATGAAAACTATATATTGCTATATGTTTAATGCATAATTTGAACTCTCACTTTATGTCAATACTTATCCTTGGGATTTTCATTTTCTGTATATATTGAAATTATGTCTTATATTTTATTTTAATTCATTTGAAAAGGAAGTAGAAAATTAGGTATACAATAATTAATTGTGTTATCATACTCGTTATTGTAATTGTTTCATTTCAATTGTTCATGTAAACAAGTGACATTTAATTCATGTAATTCTTGTTTGTAGTTTGTTACATGAGCTGAAAATGATAGTAGAATTCTTGTGTGCTTTTCAGTTTTTTAAACTATTTTGTGAGTGATGATCATATATGATTTAATGTTTTTATCGGTTTTTGTGTGTTACGGCTAATGTTACCGGCTAGTTAGCAGTTCGGAAGAGAAATATAAAAGGAATATCTATAATGTAGTTATCAGTTTGCAATAGTTGCATTTTCATGTTTGTTGTAAATAATTGACCTTGAATCATCTGTAATGTTCAATGAGCTACAAATAATTGTAATTTTTTGTATGTTCAATATGCGGTTAAAATTTTTGCACCTTTTTGTTGGTGATTATCCTTAAGGTTTTAATATTTCTTATTTTTATTTATGACTATCGTTGCAAAAGTTGGGATTGAGAGGTTGGCTGACCCGACTTGATCCTAGTCATCCTAAAAAGTTGGTCAACAAAAGTCAATATCGATTAACGGATCAAAATTAAGATTAGTCGGTTAAATTCGGTCCAAATCGATCAAAGTCAAAGTTGGTCAAAAATTTAATGAATTAAAGTTAGGGTTTTGGAACACATTTGGGCCGCTATTTTATGGGTTTCTTTATGAGATAATACACAGACATACGCACAGGCAGTTTCTCAAAATCACGCACACACGCACAAAACTCACGATTGGGCTTTCTGGGTTTATCCAAATCGCGCTCACACGCACATATCTGGGTTTCTTCAAGGTCTGCCTTCTTGTTTAATTTCGATTCTTGATTATGTTCGATTGTTAATTCTTTAATTTTGGAATTTTGAATTTGTTTGGTTTGTTTTTAATTTCGGATTTAGTTATCTTGTTTATTTGTGTTGTGGATTATGGATTGTAGCAATTTTGTTACAATTTTATGTTTCAAAGACAATTATGAAAGTTTATGTTTATCTATGTTTATAGCCATATAATTTTGAAATTTATTATTTAAATGTAAAAAAGTTAACAAAAAAGTCAAAATCCGACTAATCTCAACTAGTCCTTCCAAGGTCCCGACCGATTAGTCCCGACTAGCGACTTTTTCAACCTTAGTTTATGACTATTATCATTGCTTATTAACAATTCAGTAGATTACTGTACTTTGAGTACTGCCTGTTTCAAGCACAAGACTTCTAATTTGAAAGCTTTGGGGTGCAGATTCTTTTGGATGTGCAGCAAGCATGAAGATAATAGGCTATAATTACATACCAAAATCAAGTATGTTAATAGTGCATCACGAGATATGCGCCCTTACTTTTTCCAAACCCCTAACAGCTGCGGCATCAACTTTTTCGATATCAAGTCATTACCAAAAGAGAGTTAATTTTGTCAAGAATTTGCAATGTTCTATTTCCAGTAGATCATATACATCTAACGCAGTAGGTTCGTCCACTTCCAAGTCGGACTCTTCTCGTACGAGTCGAAAACAAGGAGGATCCTCATCCTTATATGGCCGTGCAAGCTTATTAGAGATGAAAAACGAGAGAATCGCAAATCGAGCCCGTGTATATGATTTCCTTAAAAGTATTGGTATCGAACCAGATGAGCTTGACGGTTTGGAGCTTCCGGTGACAGTTGACGTTATGAAAGAGCGTGTTGATTTTCTTCACACGTTGGGGTTAACAATTGAAGACATAAATAACTATCCTCTTGTTCTTGGTTGTAGTGTCAAGAAAAACATGATCCCGGTTCTTGATTATTTGGGTAGATTGGGTGTTAAGCGATCCACATTGACCGATTTCTTAAGAAGATATCCGCAAGTTCTTCACGCCAGTGTTGTCGTGGACCTTGCTCCGGTTGTCAAATATCTGGAGGGCATGGACATTAAACTGAATGATATTCCTAGAGTTCTTGAAAAGTATCCGGAGGTTTTGGGGTATAAACTCGAGGGTACAATGAGCACATCTGTGGCTTATTTGGTTGGAATTGGAGTTGCAAGAAGAGAAATCGGCGGGCTTTTGACTAAATATCCCGAAATTTTAGGAATGAGAGTTGGGAGAGTGATTAAACCATTCGTTGAATATCTAGAAAGTTTGGGAATCCCGACATTAGCAGTGGCTCGGTTGATTGAACAACGACCTCACATACTTGGGTTCGGATTAGAAGATAGAATAAAACCAAACGTTAAGTTTTTAACAGAATTTGGTGTCCGGGAGACATCCATCTCGTCTGTAATTGCTCAGTATCCTGAAATTATAGGACTGGACCTTGGTCCGAGGCTACAAAAACAGCACAGTTTCCTGAACTCTGTAATTGATTTCGACCGTGAAGATTTTGGGAAAGTTATAGAGAAAATGCCACAGATTGTTAGTTTAAGTAACGCACCTGTGGTGAAGCATGTAGACTTCTTAAAAACTTGTGGATTCTCATTGGATCAAGTGAAGAAGATGGTTGTTGGTTGTCCACAATTACTTGCTTTGAATATGGATATAATGAAACTCAATTTTCATTATTTTCAAAGCAAGATGGGACGGGAGTTGGATGAGTTGGTTGATTTTCCAGCCTTTTTCACTTATGGTTTGGAGTCGACTATAAGACCAAGGCATCAGATGGTTTCAAAGAAGGGACTTAAATGTTCACTTGCATGGCTTCTTAACTGTTCTGATGCGAAATTTGAGCAAAGGATGAACTATGACACGATAGGTATGGAGGAAATGGAAGACGATTTGTCATTTGATATGAACACTTTGATGGAACCTAGAAACAACGAATCAGATTCTGATTATGATGACGACAGTGATGAAGAGTACTTGTAGTTCTGATCTAGTTTTATTGTCGAAATTATAGGGCATGTCAAAATGCGAGGTTAGATAACATATCCATATTATATCAGTTAAATTATGTTTATGATGTATTAGTTTTTCATAATCATATCAGAAAGAACAAATGCTTAGAAATTAATAGCAAAATGTGCAAAGCAATGTTTAAAAGAGGTTGAAGAAGTTATGATTATGCTGGTGATTCTGTATACATTCTCTACGCTACAAATTATTTGAGTTTTGTGCCTTCTTACTGAAGATTGTCTTTAGGAGTTGGTTAGTGACCGCCTGTAGCTGTAAATTTTGTTGTCTGTGAGTAGATGAGTTATTACAGCAACATACCATTTGGTCGCTCCAAACATATCTCAGAGTAAGATTTTTGGTTTATGCATCTCTTGGCAACCTCAGAGTACCATTGGCTCGAGGATTTATCCTCTTTTTCGTGACTTTAATGCTCAAACATTTGATCAACATCTTATTTGGCATCTTATTCTAACACTCAGGTTCAAACAAACACCATTTTGGCGTTTTCAAGCTTTTATGTCTTTTGATGCCTATAAACTCGCCCAATCACATAAAAGACCAGGTAATGAGGAGTTTTATGCCTTAAAACTTTTGAAATGAGTAACAAACTGATACTTATAGATGTGCCTACGAATGTAACTCGCGGACTAAGAATTGTAAAAACTCAATTGATACACACCTTTGTAAAGATACTGAAAGTCGAAAACTAATTGTAAAGACTCGATTGTCACAATTTGGCTAGAAGTTATAGGGAGTACAATTAAGCTAGTCGCTACTTGGTCCCATGTCTTTAAGTATGATAAATTGATGATTCATTTTCATTATAAAAATAAAAAGCTATACGATTTTCATCCTACACATTGTAAAGATACATACAAAGCCTATGCAACTACAGCCATACATCACATAGGGAATGAATATCCATATACATTTTCCTACCCTAACGTAGCTTGACCCGTGCCCTTATATAGATTATAAAGTTCCAAATCCCAGATGGGTTTCGAGAAAGATCTTCACACCAAAGCCTAATCACTTTTCTGTAGCCACCAAAGCTGCAGAAAACATTGATTCAAATATACTAGTCAGGGAAGAGACAGATATTGACAAAAGAAATGTGAATGTAAAATGGTGTTGTTTCAAGTTTTGTGTCACTGGAACGCACGAATATTTAATCTAAGTATAATAAAATAGAAATTTGTTTAGAAATTTTGTTTACTAATAAAGATACTACTGCAACACGTGGATTAAAAAAATCGTTACATTACAATTCACGTACTAACATTTTATTTATAAAATATTGATATTACTGCTATATAACTTCATTTAAATATAAATACCTTTGTGTATTTTGTATTTAATTAACGTGTATAATTACTTTTGATAATTAAGTATAATTGTAGCAAACATACGTAACACATATTTGAAAAATTAAAAATGAAGCTAACATTTATAATTGAAGTTTTAAGTGATCGAAAAATTTTAGTTAAAGTGTGAGAGTTTAACTATAATTTAAAAGTAGTTATGTCAAATGAATAAAATAATAACGGAGTATTATAAAATATGTTGAGATTGATTATGTTTTTTTTAAGCTTATGGATATACCAGCAAATTGACTTTGACCCCCCTAGTATTAATTTTTAATTGAAGCTTTGAGTGATGAAAAATATTAATTTAAGTTTGAGGGTTTAATTGTAATTTAAAAGTCATAAGTGTCAAATGAATAAACTAATAAGGTAGCATTATGTAATATGCAGGAACTGATTATGCTATTTTTCGAAGCTGTGAATATATCAGGAAACAGGCCCAGATATTAGCATGTTCGATATGTGCAAATGCACAGGGACCAAAAATATTAAGGGGCCCTTTTTCTAGTGGTTAGTTTAAATATATATATATATATGTTGATAATACAAAACAATTCATGGTGTAGCCCAAATGTTCAGCAAGCAAGTCAATGAAAAAGGAGCTTGGAGTTCGAATCTCACAACCTTTGTTTTTGTTAATGACTAATTGATATAAATAGCAATGCCCTTTTAAATAATTATTTATGGCCAAATAAAATAAATTTTTCTCTTTTATAGTAAGATCAATAGATTTAAAAATGAATAAGGTTGTACTTTATTAATACATTATGTTTTTTCCTTGTAAAAAAATGTTTAATATATAGTTAACTTATATTATTGTTTATAACTTTTGTATCTTACAAAAATATTGTATATGTTATATAGGCATGTAGCTATTGGTTTAATTTCTTCAAAATGCTAAATGAATCCTTAAACATAATAAGAAAAAAAAGATGAAATTTCATTGCATTATCTTTCTTCTACTATATATAAAGAAGACTACACCATGACATTTAAAAGTTTATAATACATACGAGAAATGGAGATATGAGCTACGATAGTTGTCTTATTAAACGGTTACTATTTAACAAACAGTTTGTATATGTATATATAAATAAATGTTTATTTTTATTTCATTTAAGCACTCACTTTAAAAATAACATATATGTAACATTGAAAATTTTAAAATTAACAATTGTGGGCGTGGATTGTACATACACAACCCAAAGATTTACTACTATAATTACAAAACAATGATACTATTTCATGATAAAATATGTCAAATGCAACAATATCAAATCAATAGGCATTTTGTTTAATAGTAACAAGCGTTCTATCGATCAACAAGTTGTGTGTATACATTTAAATTTAGACAAAGTTGTAGTAAAATGTGAAATCGGCATGTAAGTCTTTGTTATAATAAAACACATATGATTACACTTGATGAGGAGACTTTGCCAGTTAAAAATTAATTTGAGTAGTAAACGAATTTTCACTTTATTAACAAACCTCTATACGTATATTTTAAAATTTGGGATTGAAGGGCCTAATTTTTTATAATGGCACGGGGCCACTAAATATCACGAGACGGCCCTGTCAGGAAAATTGACTTTGAACTTCTAGTATTAAATTTCCATCGTTACATTAAATAAGGAGGACAATGAATGGTCTAAATTTCTCTATTATATTCTTATTTTAATTATTTAATAAATTTATAATAATAAAAATAATACTAATAGTTATCATATTTAAACCTTTGATTTATGACAACGGAGAACTAAAATGGAGATACATGAATATCACAAGCTATAAGGTGACACGTGATGTATCACAAGTTAAAAAGTGACACATCAATTTTACGATGTCCCCTTGGCTGCCGATCTTTAGCATATAGTACAGATTTGCGTATGGTTTCATACACGTAAATGAACAAAATAAAAATAAAAACAAATTCAATAGTTTCATTTCATGGTTAAAACATATGGAAAACATGATGAATCATTTGGGTAAATGTAATCACGTTCACAGATCACAACGGTGTAATGATGTTCATCGAGTTCGCAAATTTACGTAAATATACGTGACAAAATTTGCTTATTCTGGGTTCATTTTTGACGAATTTCTCATTCGACAACAAAATATTCTGCAACAATGCTGTTTAATTAAGGGAATCCATCAACTAATGATGTATAAACGATCCCAATTTTGACCTAATAATAGACAATAATGCGGGTATTAATCGGTGGATTTCTGTTATCTTTGCTACTATTTACAGGTAGCATTTCTTTATTTCTTTATTTCTTTATTTCTTCAAGTATATTTTATATTTATCTATGCAACAACGAGTAGGAATTAGGGCAAATATATATGTATCTATATCTATATACATGCATGCATGTCGTTTTATTTTATTACTGTGACTTCATGTAGATATCTTTCATGTTTTGCCTCTATAAACTTAGGGTAAGAAATCACAGTTAAACAATGAGCCCTAAGAACCTAACTAGTTGTGGCATTGTTTGTGATTCCGTAAAGTTGATTCTTCTGACTGTTGATAAGCGAGTTCTCTTAATTAATTGAGATTGTAAGTTATAGGTACGAATAATTTTGAGTAAGCTCAGGGTTTGAAGTACAGAAAGCTTTAAAATTTTATTTATGATCACTTTATTACCTTTATATATTTATTTATTATTTTTTAATGTATATGCTTAATTGCTCATGCTTTCTGTTTCGGCAGCGGCTTTACTGAATTGCAGTTTGATATCTCTTGGGAACTTGGTGGCTTCTCTACTTATTCTGTTTGTTCATCTAGAAAGAGGTACTAGTTTGTTTTATCAAGGATAAATTTACTCGTTCATTTTTGTTTTCAATAGTATCAAGGATGTTACAGTTATAGTACATTGCTGCCATCAGTGTCAAATGGCAGTCATGTAGTGTATCGAATTGCCTCTTTGCCTTTTCTTATTGTTCTAATGAAACCACACTAAGTGCTTGCATTTGAAGGATTTAGGTATTTGAGTTGTTTGTTGATGTAACCAGTGTAAAAAGGAATGTTTCTTATACGTATTTTGATTGATTATGTAGTTGTGTTGGTGCAAAATTGTAGTAACGCAGGGGTATTGGTCAGAATTGAACCATTTTTCTGTTTCTTGAATTTTTACATAGACAAGCAGCATTGGCATGAAATAAGTATGTTTGGATGTCAATCCTGGAAAAAACAATGCGCTACCATGCTGGGACTCTATGACAGTGTACCCGTTCCAAGGTTGGTGGTTCCAGGTGTACACTGGATTGTTATGCTAGTGGTGTTCTGAGATATGAATCCCAATTTAGCATAGTTAACAGTTTAAGATTTCCTCCTATTTACCCGTGTATCGTGTTGAGACTAAAGAATGGTGGTTTATGATTGGATATATGAAAACAGAACCATGAAGTATAGCTTTGTTTATTTGTGTCATGTTGAGACTGGAGAGCATTCATTTATGCTCGGATTTCTGGAAAAAAATGAACCATGTAAATTGTATGAAGTCAACTTCTAATTTCTATCTGTATTATTCAAGCATTTAATAAACTTATAAATGTGTCTGACGTAACACGTCCTTGTATCATATCTGTTTAGCAATTGATACAACACGAAGCTTACTTTAAGCATTTTTCTTTTGTAGGATTTCACTCAGAAGGGAGAAAACTTCTATGGGTTATTGTTGTTTTCTCAGTTATTGTTATCCTTTCGCAAGTGACTTTTCTTTTTGCATGGGCCATTTGGTGTAGAAACTGCAATGCAGGAGAACCTTTATGGGCGAAGTTAATAGGATTCATGATGTGAGAGTTTATTATTTTCAAACTCATGCTAGTATCAACTATTCTTACTAAATTTATTAATCTTGTTAGTATCAACTGTTCTCGCTATTATTAAGTTGTTATGCACGCTAATTAAGTACGTCTTTGCAGAGTCCAAACATGGAGATCACCAACAGTAGTTTATGTTTTGATCTTGCAACTACTAGCGGCATTCACTGCATTTACTGAACTCCATGAAATCAGATTAGGTTTTCTTACATGGGCATTTCCATTTTTGGGGAATCTTGCAGAAGCCATAGAGCGGATAGGTTGGTACAAATCAATAGATTCTTAATTGATTACAACTTACTAATTAGTAGAACTTCTTATTATAGAAAACAACCATGTATATTTTTGAGACAAGAGTAGCACCACGGTTATTATATATGTTGGGTGTATATATATATATTAATATATGGATTGCGATATACTATAATCAAAATTGATATTGGTTATGTGTTGACGTAATTTGAGCTCTTGGTGCTCAATGCCATAAACTGACTGTTTCTTTTTTTCTGTTCTGGTTTGATGGTGCGGAAGTTTCACATGTGAAAGTTGCTTTCTTCTTGATATTGCCTGCTGTTCAGTTGGTTGCGGGCATCAGCAACACTTCCTGGGTTTCTTTACCATTTTTTGTTTCTAGCTGTGTGGGTCTAGTCGATTGTTCCTTAACAAGCAACTTTCATGGCCTCTTCAGGTGACTTCTTTGTAGTTCATGATTATCCTGATACAGGAATGTTGATTCCTTATGCACAACCTATCATTGATCAATTTTTCTTGCATGTGTTAACATTGCCATGAAGGTGGTGGAGAGCTCTTTGGCTATACGCAGGCTTCAATATTTTCTTTCTGTATATCTATCAACTCTCCACAAGATTGCCAAAGTTTTTTAGCATGATAGGTGATTTCATCGGCCTATACAGAATATCTTCGACATCTGATTGGGCACAAACTTGTTCTGGTCTTTCACTGATCATTTTTTTCTTCGGGGTACACCTCATTTCAAGAACTTGTAGAGTATTTTCTTTAGTTTTCAATTTGGTTACCATTTTACTTCTAGGTTCACCTTTTTTCAGTATGCAAATCTTTTCTGTCCCGGTGTATTTCGAATTAGTTTGTCATATATATGATTGGAAAAATCTACTTTATCGTATCAAACTTTGGTATGGTTAATAATTTGTGTGGCATGCACACAGTTATGTTTTGTCAAACTTGACTTGGAGGAAATGAATTTCATCATGTCCATGAGAGAAGGCAACCTGACCGAACACCTTCTGCCATCCACGAATTCGTTTTTTATACGTGAATCAAGGTAAGTGATTCGAAATGTGATGCAAGTCCATCTGTTTATACTGGGGTTATACTTTGTTGTTGTCGGCAATGCTCATGGTATAGACCTATCGTGGTTTTCGAGAGATAACCCTTAATGCAATGTGATTCGTAGATCTGGTGGAAGGGACACAAATCTTTTGTTAAGAGGTGCAGTTTTTCGGATATTCAGCATCAACTTCTTTACCTATGGTGCACCGGTACGTATCCTTAACTACGCATACTCAATTACTCATTATGATTGGATGTATAACAAACAAGACTTAGAATATGTTTGTACTGAATTAGATATCTAATACACAGTGCCCCTAGTTCTTTTGTGTGGACAATTTAACAACTTAAAACTTCAAAACAGAAGTACATAACCAAATCCTGTTTCTGGGAAGTATCAAATGTAAACTCATTAATACACTGTTCTACATTCATCACTAGTATAAAATTGTTAACCAAGAATTTAAGTGGACTTGCTTAATCTGATCGTTACTCTTGTAAAGTTTAATAATCTCTCAAAAGTTTTGCGTATTCAAGGTCCTTATTTATTATTACTGTCCATCAAAACCTACAACATCTCTTGACAAAAGAAGTCTCTGTTGGACCTTTTCATGAATATAGACTATATAGTACCTCTTTAATAAGTGACTGATCAATAGAATCTTCATTGTATGTTTAGATGTCAATGAGATGACCTGACCGAGTCTGGTAATCAATTAGCAGCCAAACTTCTTCAAATTTATAGCTGCATGATAATGTGCAAATATCTCGTATTGTTCTTATATGAATTGGATTTCCAGCAGCTTATGCACGTGTGTTAATATCTTATGTGAATTTTTTATGTTTTGTAACTGTGACATTTTTATATGATTATTGCTTCCTCTTGACCTGGAACTGTATTTTGGTTTCAGGTTAAGTCGAGCATGTCAATTATCTTTCAGCTTATTTGTTAAATTTTCAGTGATAAAATTGACAGGTGTCCTTGTTCGCTCTTTCGTTATGGAGCTTTAATTATGCAAGCGTATGCGCGTTTGGATTACTTGGATATGTTGGCTACATTATATTTGCTTTCCCATCCTTGTTTCGTTTGCACCGGCTAAACGGGCTGCTCCTTGTCTTCATTCTGTTGTGGGCTGTCAGTACATATATTTTCAATATAGCCTTTTCATACCTGAACGGAAAGCTTGGAAAGGTAATTTCAATATTTAACCAGAGTGAATGTCTCTTCTCTTAAGGCTTTATCTTTTTGTGAGAATCTTGCTCATTCATGTATCTTTTTCTTCTTCCAAATCGGATAAGCAGGACACGGAAGTTTGGGAAATGGTGGGGTTGTGGCATTATCCCTTTCCCGGTTTCTTTATACTTGCTCAGTTTTTTCTTGGAGTTTTGGTTGTCCTTGTTAATCTTGTGAACAACTCTGTTTTCCTCTACATCTCTGATGAGGTCCATCATACGTCCAATGGAGACCCTACTCCAGAAGGTGAGTAGATGCTTAAGTTTTGCTAACTGCTAACTGATAACTAGAGGTGACAATTCAACCCATTAACTTATGAATGAGCTAATTTTTTGGGTTATATATTATCTCTTATGGATAAAAAAAATTGAAGCTATAAATGAAACAGATCAAATGGATCAAACTTGTAAACCCAACGCGATCAAATTTAACCCATACTTAGAAAGTAACTTGTTTTGATCCGTTATCCAACCCAGACTGACTGCCCATTTCCCCCCTGTACTGATAACCTTTACTTTCTATGTTCGATGCTGAATGTCAACCCTCTGATCACTTTCACAAGTCATTTATTTTCTTTAAGGGGGGCTGAGAGATGTTTAACTATTCCATAACTGATAGCTACTATCCTGCTATTATAGTCTTGGATCCTTAGCGAAGGGTTTTCAACCCTCTTTATGTTTCTATGTGATTTAAACTTTAAGGGAGGACGAGTTGAATTCTATCTTTGCATTAGAGGTTGGAGATGTGGACCCCCTTTCATTTTTTTACTCTTTTCTTTCATTTTTTACTCCTGCTATATTGGACGTGATACCTGATGTGATTTTAAGTTTCACTATAAGCAAAATCTTGCTCTCTGAATCATTCCAATTGCAGTTAAAGAAGAAACAAAAGTGCTCATTGTAGCCACAATCGCTTGGGTACTGCGCAAATGTAATCGAGCTATCATGTTGGTGCAGATATTTCTCATTGCAATGAAGCCTGGATTCATCCACGCTGTATATAGTACGTTCATTCTAATTATATCATGTATCAATATCTATTTTTTTTAGTTATCTAATCTAGTTATGGAATTAGCTCTTATACGTGTTAATACATATCTGTGCTACAGTGATATTCTTTTTTCTGTATTTATTGAGCCACCGCATCAGCACAAAAGTGCAAGGCGCCTTGCTTCTTCTGTGTGAGATTCATTTCGCGATCTTGTACACCCTTCAGATAAATTTGGTGTCCGGAGCATTGAAGAAAAGGGAGACTATAAGTTCAGAAATTTTGTCTCAGTTAGGTATTGTCTATCTTCAACTGGTTCACTACAAAATAAGTCGGTAACTTTCAAATAAGGTTAAATGTATGCTAGAATGTTATTAATATACTAATTACTTATTGGGTGTTTGGGTTTGTGTTTAAATTGATTATTGCGACTTCAAGTAGTTATGTATGAAAAAAAGTGATTATGATTAAAGATTTTTTTAATTACCAATTGTCAAAATAAACGTTTTGGAGAAGCAGGCAACGAGAAGCTATAAAAACTAAAAAGCTGATTACTGATATAAATGTGAAGTTAAATATTCTGACGTTAATCAACCAATTATCTGGTTTATCAAGTCTTAATAATAATATAATATAATCGAACATCCGAGCACCATCTCATAAACTCGAAAGGAATATGGGATAGGTTGTCACACTTTTTTCCTTCGTCTAATTTCATTCTGCTAATAATTTATATTATCCAAATCTATGCAGGTCTCCTTGAAAGTGATAGCTCCTGGGATTTTGTGGAAATCGCTTTGCTTGCATGTTTTTGCGCCATTCAGAAACATGGTCATAAACTTCTATTTTCATTCTCAGCCATTATGCAGCACACACCTTGCACTCCAGTTGGTTTCAGCATTTTGAAAGCTGGTTTAAACAAATCAGTTTTGTTGTCTGTTTATGCATCCGGACACACTGCATACGACAATGATAACCCCTCCCAAGGTATGTAGTTTGGTACATCATTAAAAGAAAGCTAAATTCAATATATTCCATCCATTCTACTAGTTTATTATAGGGCTGCAAACGAGTTGAGTTGAGCATGACGGGTTCAAGCTCGAAACAACCCCCTTAGCTTAATCTCGAGATCGATTTGATAGCTCAAAAGTTAATAATAAGAGAAACCATGCTCAACTAAGCACGCTCAATTCGAGAGCTCAATATAGTTCAACTTGAATGAGCTCGAGTTGAGTTCAAGCTTGAATAACTCATTAACAGCTCAACTCATTTACATACATATTACATAGGGTTCAAAATCCCGACTAGAATTTGAGTTGAGTTCTTATAAGCTTAAACTCAGCTCGTTACTTGCTTTAAGCTTATTTTTTGTACTCGGGCTCAAGATCTAACTCGAGAGTAGCGTGAATTGTACTAGCTAGAGTCTAGTTTGAGCTCGAATAACTCAACAGAATTCTGACTCTTTTGCAACTCTAGTTTATTGCATGTTGCTATGTTATGTGCCTTCCTTAATATCTTGTATTCGCCTGCGTTTTATCTTCTTTCAGAGAGAAAAGTGGCGTCATATCTCAGTGCAATAGGACAGAAATTTTTATCACTATATCGATCATTCGGCACTTACATCGCATTTATAACTA
This sequence comes from Logfia minima, assembly GCA_963921325.1. Classification (NCBI taxonomy): domain Eukaryota; kingdom Viridiplantae; phylum Streptophyta; class Magnoliopsida; order Asterales; family Asteraceae; genus Logfia; species Logfia minima. The sequence continues at coordinate 40,153,005 of OY992765.1, forward strand.
TACTTATCACGGTCTACATGACCAGGCCCAATTACGTGTCATTCGGGTACCTGTTTCTTCTTCTTTTCTGGATCAGTGGAAGACAACTCGTTGAAAAAACAAGAAAGCGTCTATGGTTCCCACTGAAAGTATATTCAATTGTGATGTTTATTCTCATCTACATTTTAAGCATATTTCCCAGTTTTGAGGAATGGGTATCCACAAAGGTTGATCTGTATACATACTTAGGCTACAATGCAGAAGTGTCAGTGTTTGAAAATGTTTCAGAAGCATTAGCAATAACAATTGCAATGCAACTTTACAGCTATGAAAGGAGACAAAACAGGTATCCAAACTTAGAAGATACAAATCGGCTGCAAGTTGGTGTGGTCGGGTTTATTAGAAGACTTCTAATATGGCACAGTCAAAAGATCTTGTTTTTTTCTATGTTCTACGCGTCAATATCTCCAATAAGTTTCTTTGGTCTTATATATCTTCTTGGTACTGTTTTCTGCTCGATTTTACCGAAAGCTTCAAGAGTACCATCAAAATCATTTCTGGTTTATACCGGAGTTCTTGCGACTTTTGAATACTTATTCCAATTATGTGGGGGACAATTTGAGATGTTTCCTGGACAAAAACATTATAATTTTTCAAAATATTTAGGTTTAAAGATATATCATTCTGGAGCCTGGGGCTTAGAAGAAGGGTTGAGGGCTAAAGTATTGGTGATTTCTGCATGTACCCTTCAATATAATGTGTTTCATTGGTTAGAAATGATGCCGAGTTGGCTTTCGGGTGTTGGTCAATGGGAGGAACCTTGCCCGTTGTTTTTCTCTCAAGAAGATGTGTTACCAATTGTGTTAACTCCAAAAAGGGATAATATTCCTTCACCTGTTCAGAATATAGGGTTAAAAAGCAGTAACTCATGGCCAACAAACATCCAAGATTTGGAAGGTCAACCAGGTACGAAATAAAATCTACTTATTTTAAACATGTTCACACACTCAAAAATATGTAGAGTTATAACCTAAAGTTCTCTTAACGACAGCCCTAGGGCTGTCGTTAAGAGCTTAGGACATGTATAGATGATTATACTTTAAAGACTGATCATCAACCAACTTGAGGTTGTTATATTTGAAGTCTAAGCATTGATGCATGTATCAAGCTCTTAATGACATCCCTGCCATTATCAAAACCCAAGTGTCGCGACTAACTTTTTTTAAATCTTCACATCTGAAATGCGGAGATGTTGGTTAAAACTCTACCTCTACACTTCAAAATGTGGACCAACTGCCTAAACCTCCACATTATTTTTGTGTGGAGAAATTGGCTTGTGCAATCTCTAAGCTTTCAAGCATGGGCTTTTTTCTAATCTTGCTATTATTATTCTTACTCATTTGCAAACATGAACCTTTTATTATTATCATTATTATCTATACTTATGGGGCGGAGTTTTTATTATTTACTCATACTAATAAACTTGAAATACTTTTACACACTTCCAACAATTACAGAATTTTTAGTAGTTATATGTGTTTGTGTTGACCGTGGAGATTACATATTTATTGTAGTGGAGTTAGCCAATAGTAGCAACAGAAGATACATGCTTGGATACTTCTGGGGACAGGTTAATGAGAACCACAAATGGAAGAAGAAGCAAGTTCATTCACTAAGAAAAGAAAGATTTGAAATGCAGAAGACTTCTTTAAAGATTTATCTGAAGTTTTGGATGGAGAACATGTTTATTCTCTTTGGCCTTGAGATTAACATGATTGCCTTGCTTCTTGCAAGCTTTGCTCTTCTTAATGCTATATCATTGCTGTATATTGCATCACTTGCTATATGTGTTGTCCTAAACCGGAAATTAGTACAAAGATCATGGTCATTATTTGTCTTCTTGTTTGCTAGCATTCTTTTACTTGAATATTTTGCCATTTGGAAGACAGAAAAGCCTTTTAATGGACTTGGTCCAAGTGAGACCACCTTACATTGCCATGATTGCTGGCGGATTTCGGAACTCCATTTCAACTATTGCCGACGCTGCTGGCTAGGTACTGTACTCTTAATATCCTTATTCTGGCCACCTACTCTTATGAATAAAATGAATAGGAACCGGACCAACAACCAAAAACTGAACCGCTGCTATACATTCGGACCAAGACTGCTATATTCTCTTCGGTTCTCAGTTCTAGAATTTCTGAAATAATAACTATATCTCAAATTTAAAATGGAGGTGGATAATTGGGCGGGTCGGGTAGCGGGTCATTATTGGGTTCGGGTCAAAATGACTTGGGGTCTAAACGAGTCACTCTTATATATACATGTATAGATATGAGCGCACACACACACACACACACACATATATATAATATACAATATTAGAGGTGACAAAATAAGTTGGTTTGACACTCGAACCCAATTTGACCTGTTACTCAACCTGACCCTCCATTTTGCTTCTTCTAATCTGAAACCATGGTGTTCTGTATATATATTTATTTTAAATTAGTAAACCCCGAGCTTGTTTATGGTTCGTTGTTTGGAAACGGAACTGGATCCAATACGGAACCTGGTTTATATTGCCTGGTTCTTGGTTTTGTAATTTTCAGTCTCTAATTGGATCTGATCGGGTTTTGACCCCATGAATAGCCTTATATGGATTAGCAATTTTCATTTTTGTTCACTTTCCTCTTTGGTTTAGGACTTACCGTTGATGATCCAAGAGTGCTGATCAGTTACTTCCTAGTCTTCATGTTTGCATGTTTCAAGCTTCGAGCTGATCGATTTGGCAGTTTCTCAGGATCGTATACATACCGCCAAATGATTTCTCAACGCAAGAATGCCTTTGTTTGGCGAGACCTCTCTCTTGAAACCAAAAACATATGGACTCTTCTTGACTACTTGAGACTATACTGCTACTGTCATCTGTTGGATCTTGTGCTCGCCTTAATTTTAATCACTGGAACTCTTGAATATGATATTTTACACCTTGGATATCTTGCTTTTGCTCTATGTCTTTTCAGACTGAGACTTACAATACTGAAGAAAAAAAATAAAATCTTTAAGTGGTTGCGGATATACAACTTTGCAGTCATTGTTCTTTCTCTAGCCTATCAATCCCCTTTTGTGGGTGCATTTAACGGAGGGAAGTGTGAAACCATAGACTATGTTTATGAAGTTATTGGGTTTAGAAAATACGATTATGGATTTCGGATTACCTCAAGATCTGCATTGGTTGAGATTATCATCTTTGTTCTGGTATCATTGCAGTCATACATGTTTTCTTCCCCTGAGCTTAATTACGTATTCCAGTATCTTGAAGCTGAGCAAATTGGTGCCATTGTTCGTGAACAAGAGAAAAAGGCTGCATGGAAAACCGAACAGTTACAGCATATTCGTGAAGACGAGGAGAAAAAACGACAACGTAATATGCAAGTTGAGAAAATGAAATCTGAAATGCTTAACTTACAAATCCAACTTCACACATGCTCCCCCGCTCATGATCATGCTCATGCACACGGTTTTGACGATTCACCTCGCGGAGAAGGTTTAAGGAGAAGGAGAGCTGTCTCGTTAAATACCGATTCTGCCGTTCGCAAAGAAGAACATTTTTGCAGGAAACATGAGTCAGATACTAATATCGACTTGCCGTTAAGTTTGCCACCGTTTGAATCGCCAGAAATATCGCATCTTATTGAAGTTGCTGATTTTGAAGGGAAAGATAAAAGGCTGATGAGTGAAAATACATTAATTTCCGCTGTACAGTTGATAGGTGACGGTGTATCCCAAGTGCAGTCAATCAGCAATCAGGCAGTTTCCAACATCGCAAGCTACTTAAATATCCCTCAAGAAGATTTAGAATCAGATTCAGATTTAGATGAGCCTACTTCATTTGCAGTGACTAGTAAACATAGTGAGACAGAAAGCCAAAACGATAGTCACATTCACATGGTTTCACACCGTTCATCTTCTCTGCATTCTGAAAGAAGTAGAAGTGCTGATTCAGCAAGTTGTGGGATAATATTTCAGCATATATGGAACCAAATGCAGTCAAACAATGACGTCGTGTGTTATTGTTGCTTTCTTCTTGTATTCCTATGGAACTTTAGCATCCTTTCTATGGTGTATCTTGCAGCTCTCTTCTTATATGCTCTTTGTGTGAACACCGGGCCTAATTACATCTTCTGGGTTGTAATGCTGATCTACACAGAGTTCTATATTTTGATTCAGTATGTGTATCAGATTATCATCCAACATTGTGGTATCACTATCGAGTCGGTTTCCCTTCCAGAGTGGGGGTTTCCGACAACCAGAATAACATCTTCATTTGTAGTCAGTCTTTTACCACTTTTTCTGGTTTACCTATTTACTCTCATTCAGAGCTCTATAACTGCAAAAGACAGTGAATGGATTTTCTCAACTGAATTCAACACTCTTAAGGAAAAAATCGTCAATTCTAAGGAGCTTATATTGAGTTCAAGTTGGAGAGAATATACACAAAAGATGCTTCAAATTGCATCAAATATTGCTAAACTGATCATTGGAAACTGTGTTAGATACTGGAATTCACTGACACAAGCAGCCGAATCTCCCCCTTACTTTATCCAACTATCATTAGATGTTCATTCATGGCCCGAATATGGGATTCAACCAGCAAGGATAGAATCTGGAGTAAACGAACTTCTTAGATTTGTTCATAATTCAAGATGCAAGGAATCTGACCCTACAACTTGCCCATGTGCAAGTAGCGTCCAAGTTCGTAGCATTGAAAAAAGTAAAGATAGTCCAAATGTGGCATTAGCTGTTTTTGAAGTTACATATGCATCCCCAAAGGAAGAATGTACTTTAACAGAAAGGTACAAGTCTTTGACTCCTGCCGCTGATGTGGCTATAGAGATAAGAGAAGCCCAAGATGCTGGTTATTCTAAACAAGTTGAATTTCCGTATACTATTATCTCGGTAATAGGGGGAGGCAAAAGAGAGATTGATTTGTATGCATATATATTCGGTGCAGATTTAGCGGTTTTCTTTTTAGTTGCCATCTTCTACCAGTCTGTTATAAAGAACAAAAATGAATTTCTAGATGTTTATCAGCTGGAAGATCAGTTTCCAAAGGAGTTTGTGTTCATCTTGATGGCAAGTAGTTTTCTGTGTTTTCCATTTCATTCCTAACTATTAGATGTGGCCATTTCAACCAGTTCACATACAAATGGGTCAATCCAGCTTGTATTTATTGGTAACTGGTGAAAACAGATAACCTACAAGTTCGCTGAATGTGAAGCGGGTTAAAAGTCTCCTAATATAATTCAAATGCTTACAATGCCCAAATTGAAATTTTAAATAGTAATTACATTATTTTACTACTGTAATTTTTCATGATCATTTTTAAAATGTTTATTATTTGCAAAGTTTAAAAAAAGGGCAACATAAGTGTTGGTGGTTCGGTGCAACTCGACCCATTTTGACCCACACATAATAGTAATCTTTTTGACCTGTTACCCAACCTGCTCATATCACATCAACTAGGTTTTTTATATGGTGGAAGATAAAGCTCATTATAAGGATCTTTACCCTTTTATGCAGGCTATCTTCTTCTTGATTGTGCTTGATCGAGTTATATACCTGTGTTCATTCGCCACTGGAAAAGTGATATTTTACATTTTTAACCTTGTAGTTTTCACATACTCTGCTACTGAGTATGCCTGGAGTATGGAGCCTTCACAGCACCATGCCGCAGGTTTTGCAATTCGTGCGATTTATGCTACTAAAGCAATTTCTCTGGCCCTGCAAGCCATGCAAATACGATCTGGGGTTCCACATAAAAGTACTTTATATAGGCAATTTCTGACTAGCAGTATTACTAGAGTTAATTATTTGGGTTACCGACTCTACCGTGCGCTACCGTTCCTCTACGAATTAAGATGTGTTCTTGATTGGTCATGCACCACCACATCTCTGACAATGTATGACTGGCTCAAGGTTAGTAGTCCCCCATCTCTACACATTCCTATATATTTTTAGAAAATATAAATCATGTTTACTGGATTGCTTTGTGCGATACATGCATATTTTACCATAATATACATCATGGATCAAAATACTGTTATTTCATGTCTCTAAGACAGTTGACCCTCGAGCTTCACAGGAGTTGAAAATGGTTTATGTTTTGTCCATTTTCATATGTGATAATACTGTAGTGATTTGCTACAGGTGGCACTTTTGATCTATTAATTTACAAATGAGTCGATCTGGGTTATGTTTGATCTCTAATGGGTCATGAAGCAAAAGTTTTAACTAAAACGGAAACATGTCAAATGGGTTTAACTTATATGTGATCTATTCACATGTATAAAACCTTCTATAAAAAAATCTTAGTTTATTACTGTATAATGTGATTTCTTAATCTTATTTAACCAGTTAATTATTCATAAAAAAACTTATTGTTTGTCTAGCAAAATTTATTAAGAATAAATAAAACAGTGAAACTGCCCAAGTGTAAAACCTGTGTAGAATTTTGTAATTTTATGCGTTCTGTTCTCCCCTAATTGATCTAATGATAAAGAAGTAGGCTAAGTAAAATAGAAAGTGTGTGTAAACAATAAGTAATGACTTGCTTTGTGAGAGCTCAGTTTCCCGGCCCGGAAGTTCGCTTCTGATGACTAGCTTAATAAATAAATAGTGAAACTGCCCAAGTGTAAAACCTGTGTAGAATTTTGTAATTTTATGCGTTCTGTTCTCCTCATGCCAACACATACCTTCTTAAAATCATGCAAAGCTACTTTGACTAACCAGACTCTTTAAAATCAGGAAACTTGGTTATTCCAAAAGGTTAAATCCTTTTGGAGGATTTTCCATTTTCATTTTCATCATCAGATCTTAATGATTTTTTACCATCTGCTTGGAAATATGGCATCAATACGTCCGTGACTTTGTTTCATCAGTTATATGCTATATTGGAAGTGTTTTCTTGTGATATGCAACTTACAGGGATGAGTGTTGTGTAAATAAACTGATATCTGTAATTTTGCGGTTATAGTTGGAGGACATAAATGCAAGTTTGTACCTTGTCAAATCTGATGCAGTTCTAAACAGGGCTGGTCATAGACAAGGGGAGAGGCAGTGGAAAGTTACAAAATTTTGCAATGGCTTATGCTTATTTTTTATATTAATCTGCGTCATCTGGGCTCCTATGCTTGTAAGATATTTCACTATCTTTCTCTACATAGTCATCATCTGCATCAAATAGTCTGGCTTTATGCTTGTAGATAGAATGCAGCCTTCTTTAAGTTTACTCATTTTACATGTGGTTAAAATTTCTTGTCTATAACTTAAATTGTATATCATCAAGGCCAAATTCCATTAGAAACTAACTAAATTTGGTACCATTTCTGTTTTCGGTAACGATCTTATTTTCACCCTTGAAGAGGTAACCAACTTTAGAAAATTTAAGGTAACTTTGATGGGTAACGGACCTTTTATTAACTTTGATCATGTTGACTTTCTTTTCTACGTGGTGTCTAAACCATTTAACTCCATATTATCCTAAAATTGGTACTTTTTGAGACTATGTGAATGCAAAAATAATAAAAGTAGAACTTTTAACCCAGACACAAATTAAACCAAAGTTGGTTACCCTTCTATGCAATTTTCGATATCATAAAAGCGTACTACTTTCAATATTATCATTGTAAAAGACCTCTATGAAATATTTCAGCCTTTGTTTCCAGTGCCTACATAGCCATTGAGATCTTCAACTTAGGTTCCCAAAATTGTCAATTTACTTGCTGATACATATAATCTACAAGATTTTGGTTGACCTACTTGCTTTTGAAGAACTTGAGATTTGTTAAGCTTAATGTCTTTCACCAACAATTTGCTTTTATGTTGCAGATGTATAGCAGTGGTAACCCAACAAACATAGCAAACCCTATTAATGATGCCAGTGTTCAATTTCAGATAAAGACAAATGGTGGACGGCTATTATTATATGAGACAACTCTATGTGCAATTACGCCATGGAATATGTTAAACTCTTCTGCTAATCTTGATCCTTACAATTATCTGGAATCTTATAATGTGGATGATATTCAAATGATATGCTGCCAAGCTGATGCCATTAGTTGGTGGATTGTTCCTGATGTCATTCAACGACGATTCATTCAATCTCTCGACATGGCTGTGGATATGAAATTCTCGTGGGTACTCACACGAGACAGGCCTAAGAACAAGGAGGTTGTAAAATATGAACAAAATATTCAACGGTCGGATCTTCCTAAACCATCAGAACTTGAGAAAGTTCTCAACGGTTCGAGTGACAGCTTTAGGATAAATAACACTTATCCAAGATATTTCCGGGTAACTGGTTCCGGTGATGTTAGAGTGTTTGACCAAAAGGTGCATGCTTCATTTTTATCTAGTCATCCACATCCGATATTGGATGGAGGGATTTCCATCAAGCACGTTTTAGTAGTGGTGGCAATTTCAACCCATTTACCAAATACATTTTTCCTCTAACAAGTGAAATAGGTAAAAAGTTAAATAAAGATCTAAAATTGAAATGGATGGAGCAGGTCCTATGGGTCAAAAGTTACCCAAAGTGTATTCAAAATTCTTAAAACCTCCTGAATTTTTCTATTAAATTATATCCAGTTACAGTTGTATAATATAGTTTTTGTAATCATATCCAACAGAAATGATTTGGAATTAAAAAAATAAAAGGTTAGTTGGTGTGTTGATAGTCTCACTCCGTACTAAAATAGTAACCTGTATTGACCCGAACTCGATTTAAGCAGTTACCCAAGCTGTCTGAACTGCTCAATTTGCCACCTCTACGTTTTACATTTGCGAAAATGAATACGATATTTAGATGACTTGTTAATATCAGCTAAAGATTTTTTAATCATATTCTTGGACTGGAAATGACCCACATACAACTATACATAAATGGCTCTCTTATCTGTGTGTGTGAGAGTGTGTCTTTAACATCTCTCTACGCGGACTTATTAGTTTTAAGAAGACCGAATGTTGTTAATTTACAGGCGGGTGGAGTGGATGCAAAACTTTTCTTAAATCGTGGGAGTTCAGAATGGTGGTCCTTTTTCGATATCAGTTGGTTGGATTCAAGTGTGTGTGGAGATTTGATGGGTCCCATGGCCATTGTCGTGTCAGAGGAGACACCGCGTAAGTCTGTCTTGAATTAGAAGCATAGTAACATTTACAAGTCTGTAAAACATCAAATATTGATTATCTTTTTTTTCTTTGAATCTAAGAGGGACTTCTTGGCGAGACACTTAGCAAATCCAGTATATGGGGCCTCTATATTACGTTTGTGTTAGCAGTCGGTCGCTTCATAAGGCTCCAGTGCTCTGACTTGCGAATGAGAATCCCTTTCGAAAACCTTCCTTCTTGTGATAGGTACTACCCATTATCAGCATAGTAATAAACTAGATCGTACAATTTTATAGAAGTGGTAAAATGGCTGTGTCGGATGGGTTGAATAACGGGTGGTTTTTAAAGCGGTTGATAACAGGTAAGTCAGTTGGAGTGACATGCCAACACTTTACATTTTATACTCTGTACATGAGTAAAGTACTCGTATAATATATGATGCATAAACTTTAATATAAGAATCATAAATAAAGCTTTGAATAAAACGATTTAGATGGTTCTAACCATTTGAATACACTTTGGACGACTTATGACCCATTTGACCGGTTTCACCTTTAGTTAAGTTTTTGTACTCATTTAACCATTGGACTATCCTAACATTAGATTAAACCTCTGGAATATTTATTTAGAAACAAGCCACAATGATAAACCTGATACTGCAACTATGAGCAGTATAATCATTTACTTGGAATATTTTGCATGTATATGCTCTTGAAACTACGGTTTGATCCATAGGTTGATCGCCATTTGTGAGGATATATATGCTGCTAGAGCAGAGGGCGAGCTTGTAGTAGAGGAGGTTCTGTACTGGACATTGGTGAAAATATACAGGTCACCACATATGCTGCTAGAGTACACCAACCATGACTAACCGTCGAAGAAATCATAAGTAAGGATTGTTCTTTTTTATAGTATTCCATTGATGAATCTTGCAATATGTGTGTATCTATACGATAAGCTCAAATGACTTATTTTATAATTTCTTAAAGGGGCTTTGAAACTTGAAGAATGACAATGAGACCTGGTGGTTGGGGGGGATGACAAGGTACAAAGTGGACTTGCATTTGAACGAATATGAGGCTTCATAACAATCCCCTGAGATAAGACGAAACACATGTGATGATTAATTTATAATCATGTAAACTAGTATTTTGATCACTGTGTGTTGTCTCAGAGATCGAGCTCGATTGAGTCAGAATATATCAAGTTCAATTTTTATCAAGCTCTCCAGGTTCGATGTATGAGCAAAATGTGTATGTACTTACTGTCAAGTTTTGATGTATGTCTATTTGTTGAGATAGAATCAAGCTTGTTTAATTGAATACTTTCTGATCGAGCATAAATATTTCAATTTATCCGAGCTCACGAGCTAAGCTTGAATCTTTCACCAGCCGAGTTAGAGCTTTCATAAGATTACTCATCGAACTAGTAACTCAATTTTTGAGGTTAGCATAACACTATCGGGTCAAGCTAGTCCATCAACTGATACTTGTATGGTACAAGATGCTGATAGATCCTAGTTGTACATTGGTGCAGAAAGTACAAGCAAGCATGCGCACAAAAATTAGCTACTCATATTTATAGGTTCATACTCATATGCATCATTATCAAGTCAATTTGATGCATCTTCAAAAGTAATCTATGTATTTTGAATTGAATCAGTAAAACTGGTTTATGAAATTTGAATTTACGTAATTGAATCAAAAGTTTTCAAAAACTGTAAGTTAAATTTAGGAGTAAATTACAGTTTCTGCTCCTATGGTACATTTTTTTTTCTTTATCATGTCTCGTCCCTTCTATTTTTTTTTCACAATTTGTAATTCTATGGTGGTTATTTTGCAACAAACCTCATCTCCCGAATGGACCGTTATTTCATAAAAAAATGACTAACATACCCTCATCTTCCACTTCCTGTATCCATACAAATAACAATAGAATCCAGCAATTACAAATCAAAAATTGTTTTGTTCTACATACAGATCCAACAATTAAAATTCATATACATACACTTGTAAATATACACCAATTTAACATAACAAGTTCCATTTTCTCATAAGACCTACACCTTCTTTGCTTGTTATATACTGATAACAAAAAAAATCATCTATGGAGTAATTAAAACCTCTCTAATACCTGTAAATCGCACCTTATTTCTGGCAACCACGATGTCTCCGGCGAACAACCACTACCTCACACCAGTTACACAATTAAAACCCTCTAACCTTTTCGACTCCTCTGAATCAACATAAAATCAAAAAAATTAATCTACAAAAAACAAATCTAAAACCCTTAAATGGAACTAAAATGCTTGATGAACCCCAAAACCAGAAATAAAGAAAACCGGATCTAAAACCTGAAAACGATGCAATCACATATTGAAACGTTTTTTGGTCAAATAAATATGCTTCCGTTACTTTTTTTGTTACCTGAAAATGATGACGAAGACGACACCCACAACCACCATCATCTACCGCCTTAGGGTTTAAAGGTTGGCTGGTGAAGTTCGCCGGAGGTAGCTGGTGAAGGTTCAAGGTTGGCTGAGAACTTATAACGATCGCAAAGGTAAAGGTTTTCTGATTGGTGGTTTTTGGCGGTGGTGGCTGATGTCGATTTGATTAGTGGTGACCGGTTCTCTTATTTGGACAGTGGTGGTGGTTATTGCAAGATTACGTACATATCTCTGATCTGGTTTGTATTTGTGATTTAAAGGGGGGAAGAGAAAGAATATACAGGAAATGAAATTGTTTGTGATTTAATTGTTTTTTGATTTGGAAAATTTGTTGGATTTAGGGTTTTAAAGAAGATGAGGGTATTTTAGTCATTTTGACGAGTTAACGGTCTATCCGTTAGATTTAACGAGGGATGGTATAACACCCCTCTTTCTATATAAGAATATTATATTAATAAACACGGAAGCATGAATTTAAAATACATTAAACAGTTTACAATTCCCAAAAATACACTAATTTCAAACTTTTTAAACTACAAAAGGGGGAGTATTATAAAATTACAAAACAAGGTTTATTACAAAAACCATATCAGAGAACCAAAAGCGCAGTCAAACATTCCCTTGATCAACCAATCACCTCCCGCACCCACAATAATCAAAACATATCCTGCAGGAAGTAAAATGAGGGGTTAGCACAAAGCTAAGTGAATAGATTCATCACACTCCATTCAACTTAGCTTAACTAGCAGTTTACACCAAATAATCGTAAACACACATAATTCAATGAGGATCGGTGGCTCTGGGGATATCATAATACCCGGGGATTCCCCCAAGAACACTTACCGTCAATCCGTATGGCCAATACAGAATAGACCGATAACTACTGGTTATTAAACACATACACAGGTCTCAAACACAACAAATGAATCAAAACCTGTGTAAAACACATAATAACCAGAAGTCCAACTACACGTTGACCTCAATAACATAGTACACATAGTTCACATATCACGTAGATCAATAATCAATAACCAAGACTAAACAGTCTAATACACATCTACGTTTACTTGTTGTAACCAAATAGTTACAACTAAATCAAATGATGAGTTCCGAATCCACTCACCGATACCTCTGACGTCTCCACACTCAGGATTCTTATATCACTGAGTCTTACGTTGATCTGAAACAGGAAATCATACACAAGTCAGAAGTTCGTTCTATAAATATCATTATAGTCTAATTATCCAATCAGGTAATCCCTGAAGTCTAGGCAAACAAAAGTTCACTCAGAAATAAACTCAGAAAAAGTCCGCAATGCCGCTTAAAACTGAAAAATGCCATTTTCGGGTCCTAGATGACCCCGGATGGCCAAAAACTGCCTAGGCTATTAAAATATAGCCTTGATTACTAGGTCGTTTCCGATTGACCATGCGAATTTCAACTAAATCTGAGTTAGTGATATTTTCACAAAACCGCGTCTCAAAAACATGTAATACTGTGACACAACCATCTCTTTTATTTTCAACTAGTAATACTAACATGATATTTTCAAAATTTGCAAAACAAAAATCTCTTTTATAAACTTAGCGACACAACCATTGTGTCGCACCACAAACCCTTGCGACACAACCACTGTGTCGCACAACAGAAACCTGCGACACTAACATTGTGTCGCAATACTCAAAATGGCCGCCTTTAGTGACATAACCACTGTGTCGCATAACATTTAAGCGACACAACCTGCGACACAAGCCTTGTGTCGCTATGAAGAACAGACCAGTTCCCAGATTCAAAATTCACGAAATCAAACATGTAATACTCAAATTAACTTATTCCAATCCATGAAATTCACTTATAAACAATAACAACACATAATAATCAAACCCTTACCTCGAAATCACGGATTAAAAGCTTCAAATAAGAAATTGTAGTTACTTATCACTTTCACTCTCTAATTCTCTCTCTCAAAACGATTTTAAGATCTGGAAATATTTTGGAAATAGTCTGAAAGCAATTGGGCGGTGTGTATATATATTTAACACACAATTACACTTAAGCTCCTTAATTAATTTCAGTTCAGCCCGTTTTGCGACACAGTCCTGCGACACAACCATTGTGTCGCACAGACAACCTGCGACACAACCCTTGTGTCGCAGAAAATCAAAAACTTACAAATTTTGAATCAACTAATATTTTACTAGTCACAATAAGTCAAAAGGATTGTTTAACTACGTTTCACAATGAAACACATAATATTCAATAATCGATTAAAATAATAGAAATTACCATACTGCAGAATAGGATGTTACAGATGGATGGGGTATGTTGCAAAATAGACAGGGTTACAGGTTGAGAATAAAAGTTAGGAAGGACGAGGCGTAATAAAACAATGAACTACAGGGGAAGAGACTGTAATTTACTTTAAATTTAAATTTAATTTTGAGTGATCTTTGTATGTTGGGTATTCAACGCCGCTATGCCGCATCTATGGTAAGTCGAAAGCTATTGAGGTTTTTAATTAAAAGTACAAAATTAGATTACAAATAAAAAAAAAGGAAAGTTTTTTAATAAATTGTAGAAACTATTTGAATGCTTGCTCTTCTTGGTAAAAGTATTAACTAGAAACCACCACTGTATATACAATTAAAATAATTAATAACTCAGATACATAATCAGTATGAACAGTTAACGACGGTTTCATCATCATGAGTTCCACTGCCGACGATCCTAAAACACCTCTGGCCGACGGTCCTGTAGCTCCTACAACTGACGTTCATCCGTCGTTAAACGTGCATAACTACAATAACGATGTAAAAGAAGACGCTTCTTCTGAAATTCGGATGACATTGCAAGAAACTGATCACCTAGGGTTTAGAGTCGATACGACGGGAGAAGGCGATGATATAGACAATGACGACGTAAAAGAAGAACATTCCGATGAAATTCCAAAGTGTTTGCCGGAAACTGATCACCTAGGGTTTAAAATCGATACGACGGAGCACGACGGAGATAACGTCAATCAAAACGTAAAATAAAATATCATCGGTGAAATTCCAGCGACGTTGTACAAAATTGATCACCTAGGGTTTAGTACCGATACGACGGTGCACGACAGAGATACTAACACAACCGCCGAAGAAACATCAATAGCGAAGATGCTGATTTCGCCTAATTTTAGGAACCTAAATGAATCGATTTTAAATTCCCCGCCATATATATCAAGTTTGAATATAAACGGACGGTCGAGATTTGAACTAGTGAGCGTGAGGAAAAATGGACGGTTACAAATGTTTATGGTACCGAAACGAAGTTGTCCACAACTAGTTAGAAGTTATGTGAGAGATGGTAGTACAAAGATGTGGTTACTGAATGATGATCAACACGGTGGTGGAGTTATTAGAGATAGAGTTACAGTGCCACGTGTACGGTGGTCGATTTGATCGGGAAGTTGACTTGGTGTCTAATATTACATAAATTAACCTTTCAATATTGTTTACTTATACTTAGTTATACTTTAATTATATTTAAGTGTAGTTATATTGTTTATCAAGTTAAAAATGACTAATTTAATAAGTAAAAGTAAATTTGAATGGCTAAATCGATTAAAAAAATTCTTGAATGACTAAAATTGATAATTTTTTTAAACTAAGGTGGTGTTTGGCATTACTTATTTATAAGTGCTTATGTGCTTACAAAATAAGCACGTCCCAACATACTTATTTTTAAGTACTTATTCCTTAAGAAATAAGCGGATAAATATTTTTTTTAACAGTATTTGTATTTACTTATCTTCAGTTAAAATAAACAAATAAGTAGATAAATATTTAAATAAGCAATCTCAAACACCCCTAGATAGGAATTTAATGATATTTGGTATCTGTAACCCTCAAAATGTTTGTTAGATCGGGGATTTGAATGAGGGTTTGGAATTAAAATCTCATCAATGAGTTTGCTATCGGGCTACTTTTCACCGTTTCTTCAACTATTTTATTGGGCCTACTGACCCATCACACCTGGGCTTCGTTGGCTGAATGGCCCATTATTTTAAGACATCAAGTCAAGTTTTTCTTCTATTGTTCGATAATATTGGTAGAGTTTGTTAATTTTTCGCCGATAAGAGAAAGACTCCTTTCTACATCTTTCTTTTTTTATTATTTTATTTTATTAATTTTCTTTTTACGTGTTTTGCTTCTTTTCTATGATCATAAACTGTTCTAGCTTAAAGGTTTGAAAGCCCGTTACGATGCGGAAAGCCCGTTACGTGTATCTGTTTCTCAGCGGACTTTATCCCACTAATTTCGGATTTAAGGTTAATGCTCTTAAGTTTAAAGTATTTCTTTCTAGAATTAACGTAATATATTCGTTCCTTCCAAATTAATCTTGTTTTTTAGTGGATGATTGGTGTTGAGCATCATAGATGCCTTGATTCGTATATCTTTTTTTGAATTATTAATTCAAACAACTCAAAATTCAAAAAGAAAAGCTTTTTAATTTTAAAATAAAATATAATAATAACAAAAAAGAATCTGATTTGACGTCTTAGTGCGTTTAAATGTAAATAAATAGTGTAGCAAATGCCTAACAGAGTAAGTGAATACCGTAAATTTGTTAGAAGTGTAGAGAAAGGATAAAAAGATGGGATTTTTACTGTTTAATTTACTGAACAAGTTTTTATTTACTTAGGTTTATATAATTACAAGTAACGCTTATGCATTAAATTAAATTAAATTAAATATAAAATGAATAAATCAAATTTTATTTAAAATTAATAGATATAAATTTAGTAGTATTTAAATAGCCCTCGTGTAAATATACAAATGTATCGTGTAGTATATTTTTTGCAAATACAATAAAAAATAAAACATAACACAATTAACTATCCATAACGTGGACGCTAGAAAAGCCATGTGCCTGGCAACCTGTCGTCCGATTCAATGTTCCGTTTATAAAACCATACAAAAAGTCAAAAACACCCCCGGTTACCGGAATCTTAAACCTCCATTCCCCATGGTACATCACTAGTACCTCCCGCTTTACCAATTGTACATCATGTCAATCCACCTCATTATCCTCTTTCTCGCCGCCTTACTTCCTATCTCCACCGGCCAAAACGGGACCGTTATATGTCCGTTACACTTTGACGTTATCCGTCCACTCGTCGGTTCCAACCGTCCGAAACTCGATATTCCGTTTGCTTGCCGTTACGCACGGTTAGGTTTACAGTTAGTCGAAGCTGATTATCTCCGGCGAACAAACTCATTCGTTCCGCCGCCAAACACCGCCGAATCATGCTGGACGGCGTACCAAAACCTAGCCGACACCTTTTTCAGTGGCTTTGACCTCCGTAAAAACTGCGGTTATCAAACCGACTGGATCGCTGCTTCCGGCTGTATGAATATAACAAACCGTAAACAATTCGAAAACCTAATTCCTCAAACGTCGTTAAACGACGTCGTTAGAGCTTGTAATCAATCGTTAGCTGGCTCAGCTTGTTCGTCATGTACGCCCGTTCTTTCTACTATTCAAGCCGTTTTTTTAAACGGATCATCTTACGGAAACTTAACGGATTGCAGATATTTTCCGTTTATTTACGCTGCTGCGTTCGCTAATCATTTTGGACCGACAGATAGAGATACTGCCGTTTGTTTGTTCTCACTCGATCTCGATTTCACGAAATCGAAAAATAAACATCGTACGACTATAATCGTAATCGCATCTGTTATCGCTGCGATTAGCTTATCTGGAATCGCAGTAGGATTCTGGTTTTACAGAAGCAAAAGATTCGCAAAATTACGACGGAGAAGAAGAAATCGAGGAAATGAAACGAATACTGTATCTGCTTTGGATTCAATTACTGGAAGTACAACTTTAGTTAAGTATACAATTGAAGATATTAAAGAAGCTACTCGGAATTTTTCGAGAGAGAATATAATTGGAAGAGGAGGTTACGGAAATGTATACAAAGGTGTGTTACCGGATGATTCGGAAGTCGCATTGAAACGGTTTAAGAATTGTTCAGCTGCTGGTGATGCAAGTTTTACGCACGAAGTTGAAGTAATCGCGAGTGTGAGACATGTTAATTTGGTAGCATTGAGAGGGTATTGTATCGCGACTACTCCGTTTGAAGGTTATCAAAGGATTATTGTTACTGATTTGGTTAAAAATGGTAGTTTACATGATCATTTATTCGGAGGGTATTCGGGTGGGGGACACTTAAGTTGGCCGATTCGTAGGAAGATTGCGTTAGGTACGGCTCGAGGGTTGGCGTATTTGCACCACGGGGCGCAACTGGCGATAATTCATAGAGATATTAAAGCGAGTAATATTCTTTTGGATGAGAGTTTTGAGGCAAAAGTGGCGGACTTTGGGTTGGCTAAGTTTGCCCCTGAAGGTGCGACTCATTTGAGTACTAGGGTTGCAGGTACGATGGGGTATGTTGCCCCAGAGTACGCGTTATACGGTCAGTTGACTGAAAGGAGCGATGTTTATAGTTTTGGAGTTGTGCTTTTAGAGCTTTTAAGCGGTAAAAAGGCTCTATTAGAAGTTGGGGATGGTCAACCTGTTCTGTTAGCGGATTGGGCTTGGTCAATGGTGCGAAATGGTACACCTTTAGAAGTTATAGACCCTAGTATGTTGGAATGTGGTCCCCCGGAGATCATGGAGAAGTTTGTGTTGGCAGCGGTTCTTTCATCACATCCGCAACTATACGCTAGGCCTACGATGGATCAAGTGCTGATAATGTTCGATACGGATGTGCCCGTCCCTTCGATACCAGAAAGGCCCATACCACTTATAGCGGGACTAGAGGATATTGAGAAATCTATTAGTAGTTGCGGGTCGGGTCATTTGTCTACTCCTAGAGGTTATCAAGCATATACTACATTTGAGATGGATGGGCATTTCACGACCAAAAAGGAAGAGGAGGTGGAAGAGGAGGAAGAGGAGGAAGAAGATGAAAAAGCGCGTCTTTCGGGTGGCAGATAACATAGTCTTTTCAAGATGGCTCTGAGTTTGGCCCAAATTTTGAGTTTGATTGTTACACTTGTATATTATCTATTGAATAGAATTCCTTCAATGGAGCCAAGTCCATTGATGTGGTCTTTTACACTAAGTAAATCACTTCGATTCGTTATAAGATTGTACACGTAATAGAGTGAAACAAGATTTTGAACTTCACAGTTATGTTTTTCTTTTCGAGCTGATATAGTATCTTAGTACGTTGATTCTTTGGGTTGGTGGGATAATATGGTATTGTCTTTTAGTAAATTATTCGGAATCACATCACAAATCAAATAATAGGAGCTTGTGAATTCCTTGTCGTAAGTTTGAAACTAAGAAAATTAAATATATACGTAATGGTTGAAAACTGAAGTTGACGCAATGTCGCTTAGTGCTTTCTTAGAATTTGTCAAACATGGGTGTCGTGATTAAGACATGTAATATACACTAATTTTCATCAAGATGTTTAATTTATAATTGTGACATTACCAAAATGTCCTTGTACTTTTGGTCACCTAAGTTCATATTCATACATATAATACTTCTGATTTTCTATAAACAGTAGCATGTTCAATTCAAACTTTTTTAAAGAACCAGAGAAGATAAACTATCCTAAAAGTTTCATTATAGATTTGATAAAAATGCTCTGCAACTAGATTTTAGTAAAAACAGACATACTATCTTGAACAAAACTAATTTTAAGAACGCCTTTCAAATAGAGATAGTCGTTTTTATAAAAATACAACACATAATAAGATATGGAAAATAAGATAGTGTGCTTAGAGGTATATAACAAAAGTACTAATCGTTATTCCATCATTTATACATTGGATATATGAATAGAAAGTTGTATCCCAAAAAATTACTTTTATTTAGTGTTCCTTTATTAGTTAAAAACTTTGAAGAAAAGCGACCGTAAGTCACCTAACGTTCTTTTGGACTTTCATGAGCTTTTGCTTTTGTGTTTTATGATTGGAGTTTGATTTGTATTTCTTGGCCAATGATATGGAGATATGTTCGGGTCCTTTGCAAAACACATCGAAGTACATCCTTTAGCGGACTTGTAGAGGGTAGTGGTGGGGCTCGTCGTCAAGCCCATCACAAAAAAGTATGACTAGCACAACTTGTCGTGGTATTCATGAGGATGACTCGATCAGCAAACCTTTTTGAGTGTTTCACTACTTAAATAGATAAGAAAGTGAAACTCAGTCAAGTTAGTGGTGGTCAATCATGACTAAAAGTAGTTGTGAACTCAATAATCCTAGATTATTTGTGCTGATGTGGGAGACACTCGTAAACAATCAAAGGCACAACTAAAAGTGCTCTTAGAAGGCAATTTGGAAGCACTTCATCTATCAACTACTGTAATTTTTGCTCAATTAAAAATTTAACATATATAATGTGTGGACATAAAACCCAATAGACTTGGATTTTGACTGGGCCTAGTTAGGGACAAAGCCCAATGCATTAAATCCCAATAACCTTCATTCTTTATGAAACTTTTATACGGTTTCACTTAAAATTGCAAACAGAAAAGGACCAAAATCTCCCCTACCATACTCCATATGCTATCAATAAAATTAAATCTATAATCCATGTCTTCATGTAATTAAAAATTTACTAGAATACAATCAAACACACATTCAGTTTACTCTATACTTTATCCTAATTCAATAAGAGGTAGAAGCATAGTTGTCAGAAACGGGCGAGTCGGCTACTTGGCTACTTGCCGGATCCAGAAGAGTATTTATATACTGAAAATGACAAAGCCTCTGCAAATTTTGTATAAATATAATGGTAAAAAGATTTGATATCAACCATAACGACAATAAAACACAACTGGAGATTAGGAATTAAATTACTTGCAAGTTGCAACTACCAACGATTCCATTAAAATTCTCCTGTCAATTTTGAATATTTAACTCAATAACTCGTCGTTATAATATCTTTTTTATAAGAATATATTAACAATCGTTGCGTAGATGAAGAACGCGATATTTGTTGTTTGCAAGGGAGTGTTTGGCATTGCGTTTTAGGATTATGTAATTATTGCATTTTTAAGTTGTAGATGATTGGCATATTATGTTTAGGTACATTGAAACAAATTATGGTTATCTCATTATTTAGGAGTTGGGTTAATTAGTTTTTCACAATTAAATTTTCGAATACCTACAGATTTTATTCTAGTTTTAGGGACATATTTTATATGTAACCTTCTGGACGGAATAAATAAAAAGTCACTTTTAGAAGGATGCTACTAAAATTCAATTATTATTTTGTGCTCCACGTGACAGATTATAAGTTTTCACGTCATCAAAATTAATGTCACGTAATGAGTTTACAAATTATAAAGGATGAAATTCGTACGATAACAATAATTGAAAGTCGGTTAAAAGAGTCTATCCTTCTCAAAAATCTCTATCGTTGATAGAAATTTGAACAGGCTTTTTGAAACATGGATGCTATCACATAAGATCTAATAAAGTGTCCCTAAAATCCTAAATCCGTCACTAAAGTTTCAAACCATTCAAGATAACTGCCATCAACGCATATATGCATCCAAAAAACAGTGACCCACATGCTAATTTGTACAAAAGATATTGATCTAAGCTTTAAAATTAGCAGGATGAGCATGTTCTCATATTGTCATGTTGTGTTTCATCTAACTGTCAATGATGTTGTCATGTTGTGCTTCACTTCCACATATAAATACTACCAACATAAATAAGCAGAACCAAATAGCTTTTGTTTGCATATCTTTCTTTTCAAGATCGATATAGCAAAGATCGAAATCATGGCTCAAGAAGATATGCAAACTCCACTTGTAGCTCAATCTATCGATGAAAAATCGGAAAGCAAAGAGAACAACTTCATGGTTTATCTCAGCACATTTGTTGCTGTTTGTGGCTCTTTTGCGTTTGGATCATGTGTAAGTTCTAAGTTCGAGTTTTATACACTAAAACTGTAAAAGTACTAGTCGGTTTTTACTAGAACGTCTGTCGATGTTGGTTTTCAGGCAGGTTACTCGTCACCTACACAATCAGCCATCACAGAAGATATAAATCTGTCAATAGCCGAGGTTAGTGCTAATTTTAGCCCATTATGATCATGACCCAATCATCCAAGTGTTTTAGAGTTAAATTCATACCTCCATTTTTGCAGTACTCGTTGTTCGGCTCATTGTTGACATTTGGTGCCATGATCGGGGCGATCACGAGTGGACCAATTGCAGATCTTGTTGGTCGCAAAGGGGTAAGTACTACGTTTGAACGTTAAGAACTAGTAAATAACATTCAAATAACTAGCTTATCTGGAAATGGGCCATATGGAACAGAAGTCACCCAGAGAAAGCAACTAATTGAAATATTATAGTTACTATAATCATATTATTAGTCATATTTAAAAGGAAGCAACTAATTGACAAGCGTGTTGTTGGGCTATAAGTAGGAGTTGTTTGTTTATGTATAATTTAGAAAGTTGAAGGTTCATAATGTACAAATATAACAAAAATTACACTACGTTGCACGTAACTTACGTGCTATTAATAACACAAATTACATCCCTGTGATTAAAATGTGTAAACTTTTTGGACAAAAGTTCACTAATGACTTGTTTTGAGCTGTCACGCAACCCGTTATCTATAAGTGTCCATTATTACCATCTGCATTATCATTTACTAACCATTTGTGCAACACGGAATGCTATGTAAACAGGCTTTGAGGATATCGAGTGCTTTCTGTTCAGCTGGATGGCTAGCGATTTACTTTGCAGAGGTACGTCAGTGTAATTTTTGTTTAACTTGTGCCTCTAATTGAACGAAATGAAGAGGTTTTGCGCTTGTGATAGGGAACTATGGCTCTGGATTTTGGAAGACTAGCAACGGGATACGGGATGGGAGTGTTTTCGTATGTTGTACCTGTGTTCATAGCTGAAATTGCACCCAAAAATCTACGAGGATTGTTGACAGCATCGAATCAGGTCTGATCATCTTAATGTTTGGATATAATTAGGCCAACAGGGGCATATTTATAGGGGTCTTAGAGCCTGATCAACATGTCCTCAAACTTCTTTTGTAACTATTTGCAGTGTAGTTTTTTTCTAAGAAATGATCCACGTGCCTAAATTGTAGATATACAGAGATGCCTAAAAATTTAATTGGTACATATGTCAAATTGATTGGTGAATATAAGAAGAGAAATTAAGTGAAATCCATATGTCAAACGTTTGTATGGTTAAGTACAAGTTTAGGCCTATATTTTAAGCCATATTTGGCATTACCCTTTTTTTAATTGTAATGGTAATTCAATGCGAAATAATTGAATCTTACTAAGTTTTGTTGAATTTCTATATATGCAGCTCATGATCACTGCAGCAGTCTCGCTTTCATTTGTGATTGGGACAATGATCTCGTGGAGGAACTTATCGTTGATAGGTACTTCATGTTCGAAACACACGCTTCAATTAGTACTCTTAAATCCAAATTAAGGTCAATTTTCGTGATTTGCTTACTACTCGAACTTAAACTTGAAAAATGACAAATCGGAAGTTGTATGGTTGTAGGATTGGCTCCATGCATTCTTTTGATAACGGGATTGTTTTTCATACCGGAATCTCCAAGATGGCTGGTAAGATCTTCTTGTTTCGTGGTCAGATTACAACGAAAGGATCACAAAAACCCAAAGTGGCAAAATGGGAGGGTCGATGGGTGGGTAAGAAATCAAAATGGATAGTTTTCTAATAAGTGCTTGATATATCGGGTTGGGCTGACGCGAAACACTTTTTGATCACTTTTTCTGTAAATAATTAGCGTGATAAATAGGACTGCGGAAAAACTGTATTATCACAATAAAATAGAACTTCTTGAATAAATGCTGTGAAAAATACATGCCAAATTTCAGTCTTTTTGACCCATTACAAATTTTCTTATATATACCACTTAATATAGAACATAATCAAATCAATTCGTTCATAAGTAAATGAATCGAAATATATTATCACCTCTAGTTAGATCTATGTTTAACAAATGCGCAGGCTAAGACGGGGAACCATAAAGAGTTTCATCTTGCGCTTAGGAAACTTCGAGGGAAGGATGCAGATATCTCTGACGAGGCCGATGAAATCCAGGTTCTTATTATACAAATTTTCAACACTCACCGAGTCCTTAAACGTGGAATGGACCTCATTTCGCATTCTGAAGTTTGTTATTGGTAACACAAGAATTAAACCCATAATTTCATTATCATACCTTAACATTACATAATTTCTTATTACAGGATTACATAGAAACACTAGAAAAGCTCCCAAAAACCAAACTATTTGATCTGTTTCAGAAAAGATACTCGCGATCCGTCATTGTAAGTTCATTTTGTTGCCAAATATCTTTATGAAAACCTCAAATCATAACGTTTACTATTTTTTTGTTTGTGATATGAAGATAGGAGTCGGGCTTATGGTTTGTCAACAATTTGGAGGAATCAACGGAATCTGTTTCTACACAAGTAGTATATTTGAGTCTGCAGGATTTCCTGCTGATCTTGGAACAATAATCTATGCATTGTTACAGATTGTGATTACCGCGTTAAACGCACTCATTGTAGACAAAGCCGGCAGGAAGCCACTTTTACTGGTAACGAGAACACTGAGATGAATTTGTACACAACAAAATTTTATCCATATACCTTAAATTAGTGTGCTCTGAAAAACTTAACTTTACTTTATTTAACAACACAAAATAAAACACTGCTATTGATAAATTCTATCCATATACAATTATATATTCAGTATGGATCAATTTCTGTTGTGCACAAATCACTTCTCATAGGAATATATCAGCGACATACTGTTGTCATTGTCACTGCTAGCAACATTTTTGTATGTCGCAAGAACGCTACACGATTAGCCTTTTTTAACACACAAGTATATTTTCTCAAGGTTTCTGCGACGGGATTGGTTTTGGGATGTCTACTTACAGCACTTTCATTCTTCTTAAAGGTTCGTTTATGCCATCTATCTTCATTATTCAAATACCCATTTTTTTTCGCATCACCTCAAGTAATTAAACCGAATCAACTATCAAAAATTTATATTTTCTTAGAAAATATTACTATTTCTTGATTTGATTTTCACCTATGTTGTGCATTCTAACAATTTTTTATGCTACCAGACTTATGAAATTGGACTTTCAGCAGTACCTGCACTTGCCGTAACTGGCATACTTGTAAGTCTAAAATTATAGAAAAAACCAAACTATCAGATCTTGTCATATGTTTATAACGAGCTCTAAGAGCTAAACGTTTGCTGACAAAACATTTTTTTGAACACGTATAGTTATATATAGCCTCGTTTTCCGCTGGAATGGGAGCTATCCCGTGGGTTATAATGTCCGAGGTAATTAATCCAAGACTAACTTTATTTTCTAATAAGTACGTAATCAATTCTCCCTCCATGGCAATAAACGTGTGCACGTTCTATATCTAGATATTCCCGATTAATATAAAAGGAGTGGCTGGAAGCCTCGCGACTTTGATTAACTGGTTTGGTGCTTGGGCGATTTCATACACGTTCAATTTTCTTTTGACCTGGAGTTCATATGGTAAGTTTATGCTACAAAATCCATCTCCACATGCTAAAAATAATCACAATTAATTAAGTAAGGTGGTGTTTGTGATTGCTTATTTAAGTGTGTTTATCAAACTATTGATTTTTTTTTACATTCAATAAGCAGATCCAAATACTCTTTTGAAATTTGTGTATCTACATATATTTTAGAAGGAATAAACACTTACAAATAGGTTGATACTTGCTTACTTAGTAGGCAAATAAGCACTTTAAAATAAGCAATCTCAAACACTTATAGTCATAGATGCGTTTGTCTAGATCGGCCTCATATACAACAGAGCACATTTTAAAAATCGTTATTTCGTGACAGATTTTAAGACTGACTAGTTTTCTTGTGTGATTATAGGTACCTTCATCATTTACGCAGCGATAAATGCAGGAGCGATTGTGTTTATAATAAAGATGGTGCCCGAAACTAAAGGAAGAACACTAGAACAAATACAAGCTGCCATTAATGGCTAGAAACCATGATACTAGATCAAATTCGTCCTTAGATCCTCGCCAACTTCATTATTAATTTCCTTGCGGTTTATTTGGTTACTCATTTTTTGTAATTTTGGAAACAAGAAAACGTGTATTAGATTATGGTCCTGTAGTTATGAATATTGTTAATGCGTCAATATGCCATTTTTAATAGAAAATAACTTAGATTTATCTTAGTACGTGTAACAATATATAATGTGTTGGTTTAAGACTCTCGTTATTAAATGATGTGATCAAATATCATAATGATTGTTCGAGCGTCTACTATGGGATTGGTCTTGTAGTTGGCGCGACTGGTATGTTGATTTTAACGTTCTTATGTGTCCGTTTTTAGTTAATATGGCTCTGTAATACTTACATATAAAGAAGATTATAGACTTGTGTAAATTTTTAGAATGTGATTTTGAAGATTTAATATTTGCTTGACCACATTAGTCTTAATTTTTAATGTTGCTTTGAAAAGGTAATTTTTGAAGCGCCTTATGTTACATTCTTAGGTGAAAGAAGATAATTGTACAATTTTTAGATAATGATTTTGAAGATGTAATATCTACTTGAATATATTGTTTTAATTTTTAATATTGCTTCTGAAAAGGTAATTTTAAAGTGTCATGTGTTAACTTTTCAAGTGATAAGGTGTTTTATCATGTAGGTATCTTTTAATTGATTTATCTTTTTAAATAAATAAAGAGAAGACACGATCAAATGATAATTTTGTGGACATATATGAATAATAATACTTAATATAAAAATAAAGATAAAGTTTAATTTTAAATAAACAAAGATAATTTTAGTTAACAGTTTGGAAGCTATCACAAAAAGAAAATAAATAAATAAAAGATAAGGGAATTCGTTGATAATGATAATGACTTTGTCATGTTCTAGAGAGCTACTATTTTTTTCTTTTTCTCAATCGAGCCACTGTCCCTCATTCCACTCATCCAACCCTCTTCATGAACTTGCATAGTCTCAAGCTAGTGAAGCCTATATATCACTGGTCTCATTGTCTAACATTCATATTCACTTTCACTATCAAATACTTATTTTTTAAACGGAAAACCTATAACTTAACCCACATACTATTTGTATTCACTTTTGATTGGTTGGTTCCTCTCATACCTTTATACCAAAACATATCCTCTTTCTAGCCGAAGCCAAAGCACCACCGGTGGTGAAGGACCAACCACCATGATCACAACAGTAACAGCCACTGGTGGAGGACCAACCGTTACTAACATCGGTGAGTACAAACTTAATAATTAGTGTAAAGGTATTAACGAGATTAATGTCATTTGATATTATTAATAATGTATTCATTTAAGTCAAATTAATCGAGGGATGAATATTAAATAGAACATTAAAATTGTTTAATTCGATCAAATGAAGTGTCAGGTCATTTATGATAATGAATAAAATTAAATGTAATTAAAAAATTTATTTAATTATTAACATAGATAATTATTATAATTAATTATATAATAAATATTTATATTAAAGATATATTTATTTTAAATTCATAAATAGTTAATTAGTTTAATTTAGACTTAACTTAAAGGTTTTAAATATTGGAATATATTAGCTACATGTAAGTGTAGCTCACTTTCTACATTTCTTTCTTGTAAAATTAGTTTTGAATACATGTTGATTTTTACGGAAGAAAATGGTTCCCTCAAATTTTCGCAAATACTCCAATTTTTTAGTGAAATTTGAAAATAAAAGGATATAGGTTTTTTTTTTAATTCAGTGTAATTAACTCATTTTGAAAATTTTTATGGTGTAAATTTGTTAAGTTTTTAATATTTTTGTTGCCAATGAAGCTACATGGACTTGTAGCCATGTCAAGCCCTTTAAATATAAGTGTTTGAAACTTATATAGAAATTAGTTAGGATTAGGATTTTCAATATAAATTAAGGTTTGGAGGTTTCATTCACACATAATCTTCGATTAACCATAAACCCTAACAATACTTCAAAACTTAATCCCAATCTCCTTGGTCGAAGTTCGGCCTAACCCTTTATAGGATTTTCGGTTTACGATTTGATCGCAATCCCAATTCAAACTTAATCCCGTTTTGAAAATGTACTCCAGTTCCGGCTAGAAAGGGGATCTCCTTGTATCCACGAAGGATCCAAGAATTTTGTTGATTGTTATTTTGGTGAGTATCCATTTGGTGTTGGGATAGGTTGTATGTTTTATGTATTTGGCTATGAATATAAATGTGAGTGACATAGACTGTGCTGGAATGGAACTACTTGTATTCTTCTCTTAGTCTTTTTGTGATAGCTGCCAAACATTAACTAACATAATTTTTACTTATTTAAAATTAAATCTTTTTATTATTATTATCTTTAGATTTACATTAGGTATTATCATTCTCATATGTCAACAAAAATATCATTTCATCATCTCTTCATTTATATAGAAATATAAATATTAACTAAAAGATATTTACAAAATAAATTACCACATTGCTTGAAAAGCTAACACATTGACACTTCCAAATTATCTCTTAAAAAGCCATATCAAAAATTAAAACCAATATGTTCAAGTAGATATTACATTTTTAAAATCATTATCTATTCTTTCACTTAACAACTTCAACACTAGGCACTTCAAAAGTTACCTTTTCAAAAGACAAAATGATATGTTCATACAAATTTTATAAAATATAATCTATAAAATGACGTGCACCAATTAACTTAAAAGAGATAGATAAGAGAGAAAAAATTTAACATATTTTGATTGATTAAATACTTATGTTATGTCATTTTATTAAAGTTTATTTGTCAATATTTAGTTAATATAGCATTTCTCTTTCTAAAATCAATATTAGAAACTAAAACTAATATGATCACAATATAAAAGTGTATACAAATCTATAATCTTCTTCATATCTATGTATAAAAGAGCCATATTAACTAATGACACATAAGAGCTCTAAAATCAACATATCATTACACATTTACTTACGGGATAATCACATTTGAAAATGTGAATTTAAGAAAATATTTAAAAAAACATTCAAATCAAATGGCCGTTGACATAGAGGTATCAAAGTAATCTAATAACCTTAAAACTGTGAGTTCAAATTCTGAGATTGAACTACTATAAATATTTGTGAAAAAATATGTGTGTATATATATATGCAATAGGAGTATGTGAGTAGTGAGTACTTGTCTCTCTAAAATAAATAAAATATAAAGATATAAATATCAATAACATGTTCCTTTTTAATTATGAATCTCATGCATTTACAAAAACATTTACTTTTACTTCGAGGTACTTCAATAAATATTATTTATAAAGCTTTTGGAAAGACCTTTAAGGTAAAGAGATCTTAAGTCATTAGTCAAATGGCTTTAGTGTACGGATTTTAGAGTTAAAAGTGATTAGTGATTTCGTAGTGAATTCTCGTAACAAGAAAATGCAAAAAATATATAATGTAATGGATGCACATTTTCTTCACATATCATTTTATATTCAAAGTTATTATTTATTACTATATTATATAATTATGTGCACATCACATCGAATTGCAAGAGCATCCAAGCAATCCTTATGAATGTTTTCTTCGTATCTAAATATCGTCTTTTTCTAAAACAAGTTTCGCTAAGCACAACTCATAAATGCATTTGAGTATCTGACCATCAATTAATTAACTAGATTTATTTACAGTTAATACATGCAAAACTATTACATTTATAACCATTTGAGAAGCTACCATGTCTTATCACTAGTAGTTAAAGTAAGCAAAATCTTTCATGAAGAAATTAATATTATTATTTACCTTTTTATTGTGTAAAAAGGATACTTTGTTAAATTTTAATATAATAAAAATTGCACTTTTTAAAAACTTAAATGCTACTTAGACAACAAATGTAGAGAAACATTATGAAATTATTTTTAAAAATGTATAAAATAAATGAATTAACAATAAAAAAAATAACATGTACACACTCTAATATGATTATCAAATGTACAAAGTATGTATAAAGTAAAACAAATTAACATTAACATTGAAACATAGTTAATAATAAAAAATAACATGTATGTACTCTAATATGGTTGATTAATCCCTTGTATTGGTCACTAAATGCTCACTTACTATTTTACATTAACAAAATACTTTATTTAAAATATAAAGTAAACAATTTACAATTATATGTATTGGATTTGGTTTTCCATTCTTTTCAATCTAATATTGTGTGCAAATGTTTGTTTTTTTATTCTTTTTCATTTTTATTGTAAGTATTTACGAAATCAACTTAACTCAACAATAGAGGCTTTTTAGCACAACATTTGAAAACGCAAAAACAATCTTCAATCAATTTTTCAAGTCAAACCTAAATTAGAATAACACACACATATACATACATACACTTGCGATTGCTTTCACACATCAAAAATCAATTCGATTACGTTTTTGGATGGTCATGGTTGATAGGTTAGAGTCGTCAGCTACAGCGGTGGTGACGGTGACAGAAGTGATTCCTGCAAAGGATGAAGAAAGGAAAAGGAAAAAACAACGGTTTATTGCCTAATTCTTAAAGATTATTAATTCGTATATTAAGACTGTGTCTACTAATGCTAGCACCTTTCTTGATTTGTTCTTTTTGTCGGTGATCGTCTGGACTCACATCGATCTTGAATTTTTTATGTTATTTTCCACCAAGAACTATTTGTTTAGTGTTTGACTTTTACTTAATAATTAATTGAGGTGTCTAAGCGACTAAATTTCTATTATTAATTCATCCACGCATGCACCTATTAGGGTGCGAATATATACATTAACTTGTTAAAATTATAAGGGCTACTACATGAATACTCTTATACACATACATACTTATACAACGAAATTTATACATGCACTCGTACAAAAGTATTTACATAAAAATTTTAGAATATCTATTTTTTTTAAAAACTCAAATTCTAAGTTAAATGATTAATTTGTTTAGTATGATTTGACTGTTGATTTGCAGTTTTCTCAAAAAGAAAACATCCGCTGCATCTGACCTGCCACCCGAAGCTCCCACGTAGACTTGGACAACCGTTGGACCATACGAACCTACACAAAACAAAATAATTGATAATTAAGTTTCATCATCGAACAAATACACAAGAAACCAGCTTTCTGAGTTCATTTACCGTAGGTTACATACACCTACTTCACTTCATCACTATCATCATCTTCTTCTTCTCTCAAAATCTTTCAACTCCTACATTCTCAAACATCATCCTTTTTATACACCCATTTTTTACATTTTTATAAACATCTTTTTTATTGTATATTCTTTTATATTCTCCCCCTTTTGAGATTCTAAAAAGTGTTTTTATTTCTTATCCATTTTGACTTGATTTAAGTTTGTAATTATTATTTTTTCTGTTTATATATAGTTGAGAAAATTTTGTGTTCTTTTTCTTTGTTTAGTTATAGAAGTTATAGCTAATAAAAATCTGTGTTTTTTTCTTGTTTACTAATAAAAAATTGTGCTTTTTACCCTGTTTAAATAGTTGATAAAAATTTGGGGTTTTATTTTCTGTGTTTACGTATAGTGATTTATATAAATTTGTGTATTTTTCTTCTCATTGTCTATAGTTGGTTAAATTAATTAAAATATATATATGTTTATTCATGGGTGATTTGTGACAATGATGAAAAAAATGTTGGTGTTAGTTACAGTAAATTTATTTATTTTTATTAATCAAATTAATATTTCTTTTGCAATATTGGATCCTATTGATTTCTTAGCATTACAATCAATAAAAAAATCACTTCAAGACATGCCCGGATCAAATTACTTTTCATCATGGGATTTCACTTCCGACCCATGCAACTTCGCCGGAGTTTTTTGCTCCGGCGAAAAAGTCATCGCATTAAACCTTGGTGATCCACGCGCAGGCGCCCCTGGTCTCGCCGGCCGCCTAGACCCCGCCATTGGAAAGTTGACCGAACTTGCCGAGTTGACCATCGTCCCTGGCCGTGTCATGGGCAAACTTCCGGCGACCTTATCGGAACTCAAAAATCTCCGGTTTCTTGGAATCAGCCGGAATTTTATTTCCGGTGAGATTCCGGCAACCTTGGGTGAAATCACAGGATTACGAACACTTGATCTCAGTTACAATCAACTCACCGGTAATTTACCTCCTGTGATCGGAAGTCTACCGGCGTTGACTAACGTCGTTTTATGTCACAACCATTTATCCGGTTCACTACCGGTTTTCAGCTCCCAAATCCTAACCCGGCTCGATTTGAAACACAACAACTTATCCGGTTCAATCCCACCCGGTTCACTTCCTTCTTCGTTACAATACCTTTCATTGTCATGGAACCAGTTTACCGGTTCGGTTGAGTATCTACTACCTCAACTAAACCAGTTAAATTATCTTGATCTAAGCCTGAACCGGTTTACCGGTCCAATCCCAAGTTGCATTTTCACTTTCCCAATAACTAACCTCCAACTCGAAAGAAACTTATTTTCCGGTCCAATTCAACCGTTTAATGAGGTTGCAATCCCAACCGTTGATCTTAGTCACAACATGTTGTACGGTCAAGTATCTCCATTGTTCTCGACCGTCCAGAATCTTTATTTAAATAATAACCGGTTCACCGGTTCAGTTCCGAATACTTTGGTAGACCGGCTGATGGATGGAAATGTACAATTGTTGTATTTACAGCATAATTATTTGACGGGGGTGGAGATTAATCCAACGGCTGAGATTCCCTTAAGCAGTTCGTTGTGTTTGCAATACAATTGTATGGTTCCACCGGTTCAGACTCCGTGCCCGATTGAAGCTGGTACCCAGAAGACCCGACCCACTACACAATGCATGCAATGGAAAGGGTAAAATAGGAAATTACTAATATCTTTATTTATTTAATTTTTTGAAACCCAATTTAATTAATTTTTTGTGTCAAAAGTGACATGTGGTTATGATTATTGAAATATGTTTTTAGTACTTTAATTGATAACTTATCCAAAAAAGTTACTATATTTTTGTTCGGTAAAAATAAACTTTGTTTTATGGAGTATAACTTGTGCGTAATGTGATGTTATTCTAAAAATTATTTTGTATATATTGTTTCTAGACATTTTATTAAAAAATCGAAGAGGTGTTGAACGTTTTCTTTAAGTATGTAGATTTTTGTCAAATTGTCTGGTAACAAGATTTCTAAAAGGATGTATAGGAGAATATGCATTTTGGGTGGTAGGGTGTTAGACGAGTTAAAATTCATTTTTGGATCATTTAAAGGATTGCTTATTATTAGTGGCGGATCTAACACCGTTTCTTGATACACCGGCACAGCGACCATAAACGGGTTGACAGGATGGCTCATTAATACAAAACAAAAATTCATGAAAAAAGTTTAAAGGTGAAAGATAGTATTGTCTCAAAGAGGTTTTATATCTTAAACTTAAAGATGATTAAGGTAGGTCTTATTTATTTTTCAACCTAGTTCGTTAACAAAGTTACTACTATAAAGTTCAAAAAATTCAAATTCAAGGTGGGTCAAAGGACTCGGATTGTATAGCATTGGATCCGCCCTTGCCTATGATGATTTTATAATAATAGTGATGGTTTTGAAACATGCTGCGTATATCTTAATGTACAATGTATCAATGTTGTTGGTTGGTTAAAGTTCAGTTTTGGATCTTTAAAGGATTACATACGATTATTTTATAATAGTAGTGATGGTTTTGAAACATTTTTTTATCTTAATATACAATGTATTAATGCTGTTGGTTGGTCATTTTGTAATAAGATTGCTGGTTTTGAAACATGTTAGTTTGTTTTTACTTCTGTATCCCCAATAGCATTTTGATCGGTCATTCGTTATTAGAGTGCTTAACTATGAAAAAGTTAATGTTATCGATATATTGCAACGGCATTTTGATTGGTCATTTTGCTACTAGAAGTGTTTAACTATGAATAAGTGTTCATGTTATCAATATCTTGTGATTGATAACGATATATCAAAAATACAAATAGAATATGTGATGTAACATTTTGTGGCCATTATATATTACTTCAACCTTAATTACAAACTTTTTGAAGGAAAATGCAATATATACTTTTTTTAGTTTTTAAGTATTTTGAAAAGGCTTAATTGTTGTGGTACCAAATCAAACGTGTAGCTATCTGAAATAAAGGATATTAGGGCAAGCACCCCTTCCTTTCTTATGTACACTTCCCCGTATACATATATAGGAGGTGTAATCAAACAATCTCAAAATAAATCATATGGGATTCGCATGTAGGTTCAGTCTGTGAAGTTCGTTTTGATGTTTTATATTGTTTTTGTATATTTCGTTTGTTTCTGTTGCATCATCTATAGAGTAAGTATTAAATGGTCTAGCATTTCTTTTTGTTGTTTGTTAACTTTTTTCTTTTATGTACATAGATCAATATACGTTATGTATCTAAAATTATAAAGTTTTATATTAATATAAATGTAATTTATGAGATCCTCAGAATTACAAATGAAGGGGAATACATTTTCATTCATTGTTATGCTATCAATATATGTAATAATGTATATAGATCAATATATATGTTTGAAGGATAGGTGATGTTTGGTTGATGGCCTACTCTGTAGTAGCAAACTAGCAATGTTCCTATTCATTTACATTCCATTTACTTTAAATCTGAGTTCCTTTAAAACTGCATGCATATGGATGTATATAGTAGTTGTGATGCATTTCATTACTTTAATGTTAGTCGTGATGCATATGGATGTATATAGTAGTTGTGATGCATTTCATTACTTTAATGTTAGTCGTGAGCCTCACTACTACTTTGTCTCATAATTTATTAAATCTGAAAAACATTTTGTTGCTTTTTCTGTCGAACTGTTAAGATGATCTTACAATGTAGTAAAAAATAACTTTTTAATGATAATTTTATTCACATCAAAAAATCTAAAACACTAAATAATGTAAGTTTTTCTTTTAATCTTTAGAAGATAAAGATATGTATAAACAATGTGAATTTATTGTAAAAAAAAAATCAAATGTTAATTATGTTAATTTTAAATCTTTATAGTCATATTTAATGAATAATTGTTTTATTATGAGCGTTTTCTAGTTACCAAATAAAAATATTAAATGAAATGGATAAAATAGTCATTTCGATCTTCTATACTTAAGTTAGTAAGGAATAAATGATAATATTTATAAGGGTTTATGATTATGATAAGTGAGAGGAGAAAAGCACTATATGTTTTTTTTTAAAAAACATGTATTATTTCATAATAATGTTTAAAAAAAAATTACTAATCTAAAAGGGTCATTATTTGGCAAGTTTAATCACACAATTAAAATTAAACCCAAAAAATCTTCAATTTACAGAACTTTCAAACACAGATGTTATTTAATAATTATATTTCACTTTCTAAGATAAAGTGACCAAATTTCATCAGCTTTTCCTAATACTTCAACTTCTTAAAATCAAAAGTGACCCTTGTCTACGGTTTGAACGCTTTATGATATGTTTGTCATCAAGGTCTAGTAACAAGAAGTGTGTGTCATAAAGGTACACCTCGTGATCTGGATGATCTATTTCGATCCGTATAAGTTTATCAATAATAGGTCATAAAAATGTATATATGAATCAAATAAGTGTATAAATAAATGGGCGCTTTTATAAATTATCAATTTTATGAACTAACCATTGACAACCTATGGTATATGAGTAAGTTAGAACAATGTTATGCAATCGTGATTCGTTATTCGGTATAGAAAGTATTGAGGTCGGATTATAAGTAAGTATAGAACTTCTCTATTATCATCAAATGCAAAGGTATTGTTATGCAATCGTGATTGATTATTCGGTGTAAAATGTATTATAGTTAATGATACTAATTTTATGTCTTTCACCTTTAGGTGAGGAAGAAATGAAGAATTTGGACAAGATATTGAAGCATTAATTCTGAATATTACTAGTATGATTTTTTAGGTTTATTTTTAGGTTTTATTTATTACTAGTATGACTTCTAGGGTTCTAACAATTAATCATTTTTTGGTATTTTAATACTATTGAAGGATGTGGCTGATAAGAACTATAGGAGGTCTTTTTTAAAGAAAAACAACATGAATTTTAGTAGGCATTTGCATCAGACGGTTCTTAGAGCATATTAAGTGCAGGTGTTTTTATTAGTGTTTTTCGTCAAGAACGTCCTTAGACGGCGTTCTACCACTCCGGGACGGCATTCTCGAAAGGCACCCGTCGGTAGACGTTGCTTCGCCTTTTCTTTTTCTTCTTTGCCTTTTTTTTCTTCCTTCTTTTTTTGTTTTTCTTTTACCTGTTTTTTGTTTGGAAAATGAAGAAGAAGAAGAAGAAGAAGAAAATGTAAGATGCAGGAAGTCGCTTCTAGGGCCAAGCGCATTAAAATGGGCTATTATCTTGTAGAATGTATTATTATTTTAAATTACAATTCATTAAAATTAAAATGAATTAAATGAAAATGTGCTATGTATTCTCTTTTAGGATTTGTAATATGAATTCCGTTGGACCCAGAAATGATACATTGGAAGAATCCGTTGGGTCTTCGAATATCAATAGGTTGATTGTTTCGTAATGCATGTATTTCTTTTATTTAATTTATTTTATTATTTGTTTCAATTTATTCAATTATATGAATTTCAAAGAAGAAAAATAAAAGAAGTTAAAGTTTAAAACGTTATCCCGAACACTATTTTCACTCCTTCACTTTATCTAAACACTAATCTGGACACTGTTTTTTAATATCACCATTCCTTGAACTCTTATTCTTATTAATATTTGTCTACAAGTGAAGATGTGTATGGGTGATTAATGATTATATAGTTACAGGATTTGGTTGTTCAAGTCATACATACAATTGTGAGTAAGCTGAGCATTGTATTTTATTATCTATGCTTATTGATTTTCTTTACAAATATATATATATATATATGTATATATATAAGATATCCATTTCATTAAAATGTTCTCAAGTGTAGTCTGGGTTTATTGTCATGTCTAACTGCAACAATTGTAATGGTTAATGAGCTTTGGGGTTAGCGTTGTCTTTGTGGGTGTAGTAAGCTTTTATTTATGATCTTTTGGTGTGGTAAAATTATTGCTACAATTATAAGTAGTTATTTTTTTCCGTTAAGATTAGATTTAAAAGATCAAGAACCTAACCGAGACCGTCGTAACACGAATACGTTTTTACCTGAGCCCGTAGTGACACGACCCCGTTTTTACCCGGGTGCCCAAACTGATCCGTCCGCCCGCCCGTTTTGGCACCTCAAATACATGCATCATACATATACACATGCTGCAAGTCACATACCATACATGCATGATGCATATACTTGGACAGTAGGACACCATATGTGCAGAATAGCATTATTTTGGGCACATAGTTATACATATAGAGATATTCAAATATACCTGTGAAAAACAACTTTCATATAAAATTTATATACAATCTTTTTCAGTGGAAATAGAATGACAAATCACGAGGGTTGGGTGTATAATGTATACTACTGCACAACAACAAAAAGTAATTTTTGTGTTCAATATGTTCCATCTTTTCCTTATTTTCTTACTCCAGGAAAGAACTTGCAGATTGTTTAATCAAAATTTCATCTTCGGGGCCTAGTCGTATTGACAGGAATGCGGGTCTCTCCATTACCAGGGAATTCCCATTTTGCAATATCTCCATCAAATGAAGAACTAACAAGCATTGGGTAATGAGGGTGCCAACTACAATCACGTACCGTTGACTTATGGTGTGCAAGTCTTGCAACTATCGCTCCACTCACCTGAAATGGTTATAATGAATCCGTTAATATTAGCAAAGACTTGCCCAAATCATTTTATTCGATAAACTAGACTAATAAACTTTTCTAATCATATTTCGAGCATAACGATTTACTATAGAATTGGGACATAAAGTGTTCTTATCAACCCAAACTGTACCAAATTGTACTTGTATCAAGCCAAACCTATTTTGACCCCTCAGCATTTTACCACCTCTGATATGTATGATTTTATTTAAAAATCAACCATGTTATGTTGATGTGAAATTTATACTGACTGCAAGGTAATGTATGACGAAAGACAATGAAAGTTTAGAGAGTGTGATACGTACCAAATCATATACATAAACACAGGAATCATGAGATCCAGTATAAATGTACCTCTGTCCAGTGCTGCAACATCATAAACAAGGAATCAGTAATGCTTCATCATCTATAATGCAAAACACGACAAACAGACACACACAACACAACACCCAACAAACAGTCTAAAAAAAGAATCCACTTTCGAATTTAGTAAAGGTTCATTTGATTGATGTATTTATCAAATGGTAAGATTGTGCCAGCCATTATATTTGTACTTGCCTATATTCTGGTGAAAAGTAGCAACGTATCAGCGTGCGCAATACCGAATGACCTTTATATGTAGCAACAGACTGATCACATGGATGCTTTACGTCTCGTGCCCGAAGTGGGTAATCCATCCATCTATAATCCCATTCATAGTTCCTAAACCCGGGAGTGCTGAAAAGAAAAAAAGACATGGAAAGTATTATATGCATGTAGCGAATGGCGACAAATAGCAATGACCTACCTATATGCTATGTAGCTATAGCTGTAAAATACCGGACCGCTATTTCATATGTAGCTGTAGACTTTTAAAAAATGAAATATACGTCTTAAACAATTGTATATAAGGCTTAGAGAATATAATAGTAAGTCTTAAACTACCATAAATCAAATCAAAGATCAAACAAAAATAAAATAAAGTCAAAATAATCAAAGAAAAATGTCAAATTAGAATAAAGTCAATATCAGAATATTGAAATCAAAAGTCAAAATCAGAAAATTGAAATCAAAATAGGGAAGGAGTTTCATTTGGCAGCAACTCCACCCCGGTGAACTCATGCGGTTCCGACGTGCCCAGAAAATCAGAAAATTACTGTGTTCGAAAACTGAAATAAAGAAGAAAGCTTACAATCAAATCAAGGTATAAACCAAATTAGAATCACAATCAAATCTCCGGAGTTCAGGGACACTCGCCGGAGGTCCGCGGTCGTCAATTTCAGACTTCAATTTTCAGCCCGCTACCCCTATTGACCATATAGCGGTCACCTGGCGCATCGCCACGCTATCAGCTATAGCGACACTATTTGTTGCCATTGACAACACTGATTATATGTCATTCTTATGAGCATTTAGAATTCATTTATTTGAACAAATTTAACAATCTAGATGTAGCCTACTTCAATCGACCATGTTCTACTCATTATTAACTTTATTCATCAAGGTTCCCCCACTTCGCCAAAAACATAGATTATATTTTGGGAAAAAAATATAGAATGCAAATATTGAAATAATTAAATAGAGAAGAAGTTGACCAGATGTTGATTCCCATCCATCTCAAATAATTTAAAAATAGATATTTAAGTTACAGTTTATGTCTCGCATTATGAATATGATCCTCCAGGCATAGAAAATCCTTCAAAACTTAAATGTCCACAGTTACGGCCGTTGTTAAATAAATGGAGAAGACGAAAAGTGCGAAGAAATGTAACATAGATTACCAATTTAGACAACGTGGGTATGTACAATTTTAATGTGCTTTTACATATCAGACATTGTCAAAATTTGAATATTAAGTTACCTTTTTTGACAATTTCCTTTTTAATCTAAATATGAGATATTGGATTTATATAACCTTTTTTGGAGCAAGAATATTGCACGTACCCATATTATCAAAATTGGTGATTTTATGTTATCTTTATTCACAATTTTACATATCAAAAACTTCTTGGTCCTTGAAGAAGTGGCAGAATGACTAAAATAATGCTCCTTATAACAGAAAGACTTCCAAATCCAGCTGTAGGTCTTTAGAATATTAGATTCAAAAGGTTTATTATAGAATAAAGAGACATAGTGAAAAGAGATAACATAATAAGCATTTTCGAAGGTACCTACTGCTAAAATAAATATATATTATGTTGCTTCAAAAGATATATAATGTGATTAAGATAAACAAGATACCTCAAAACTTCCTTGAATGAGAAATATTACACTTCTAGCATAGTGTGTAATGATGATCGATATTGGTATGTTTGTGAACAAGAAATTGAAGGAAATCAACATACCGAGTGGCATTAGAGGACATTTTTCGGATATCCCAAAGCTTAATTGTCTGATCTTTTCCATTTGAAATGAAATAACGACCATCATTGCGGCTGTCAACATATGTAATTCCTTCTAGATGCCCCATCAGGATTCCAGCAGGCTTTCCTTGTGATCTGAAGCAGCGTCTGTCCCAAACCTGAAAAAAAAACAAACCAAAAAAAAAGTTATTCGAGAAATTATACATATGCCTAAAGATACTTGGAATTCAAAATGACAAATCTGAGTGAAGGGTTTCTAAAAGCAAAAAGTTGCTGTTACCCATAAAGTTGACATACCAATTCAATAAAAGAAGCCAATGTAAGTTTGCCTATAAGGACTTACCTTACAGAGATTGTCATCACTCCCAGAATATATCAGATGGCTGGCTTCATCAGCAAAGCACACACTGTTTACGTCTGCCTGCATCAGATAACAACTTACTAAATAAGTCACTTGATAGCAAACCAGTGAAGATACACAACTACTTCTGAGTAGAGGTGGCAATTAAAACCAATTTTTTATAGGGTATGTTATATCTCTAATGGATAACACATTTACGAACTAGGTAAAAAGGAAAGGGGCCAAAAGTCGGCAAATGTTTATAACACCCCCTGAGCTTATATAATTTCTGTAATTATAATTAGCACATTAACTGTTTGTATAAAATATATACAAGTTGTGGTCAAAAAGTTTTACAGGTCACCCTGACCCAGTGACTCATTCCCCATTGTGTCATCTTTAGCTGTGAGTAATTATCTAAGTTGATGCTTTACCTCTTCTTGATTCCGTTCCCAGAGAAAGGCATATGCTAGTAACCCTCATGAAGTAGAGTTAGAAGGCATATTATTTTCATAAGCATGTATTTCGGCATCAAGGGTAGATCACGGAAAGAGATGATTAAACATCCAAGGTTTTAATGGGAAAAGGTAAAAACAATCTTAATATGTACTAGAGACAACAGAAGGAAGGTAAAGACAAAATGGATCAAGTAGCTCATGTATACATGTTTAAAAGGAAAGGCGCATTCACATAACTAAAAAGAACTATAAGCATCCAAGAACACGGACCTAGATGTAGAATTAAGGCTATAACTAACAATGGCATTACCGTATGTGCTTCAATCCGAAGAGAAAGTTTGTTTGCTTCAATATCATAAACATAAATTGAATCATCACTACTTCCAGCTACAAGTTCTTTTCCATCATTAGAAAACTTCACAGAAAAAATTCCAAATGAATACCCC
This sequence comes from Logfia minima, assembly GCA_963921325.1. NCBI lineage: Eukaryota > Viridiplantae > Streptophyta > Magnoliopsida > Asterales > Asteraceae > Logfia > Logfia minima. The sequence goes on from OY992765.1 coordinate 40,194,101, forward strand.
CCTTCATCATCAGTAGAAAACTCTAGCCCTTCATGGATCTCCTGCAAATTTCCATATCATCAGTGTCAACCAACCATCACAAGACCCCTGTACTTGAAAGACTCTCCATAAGCCCCCAATAATGATTATCAAACATCAAACAGCATTTTGCACTTGAGGGATAAATTAATCGAGTGATATAGTTATAAAGTACCACATACTAAAAACTATACAAGTTATTTGTTACTTGACAGCATGTGGAAGATGTTAGGAAATTAATTGTGGGAAAAGAAACAAACAGGCTTTCGCATTGTCGTGTATCATCAAAAAAATAATAGCCATGCCATGTTGCTGCTCGGATTGATCAACACTATTCATCTAGGATTTCAGAAGACTGCCAAAAACATATCGCAAACAGCAACTATGTAATACCCCCCAACCCCTCTCCACATCTTATTAATAAAAAAGAACTTGTTTAGTAACAAAAGCATGAACACTTTGACACTTTCTGTAAAACTACCTATGTCTCACAAGGTTTCTCTCTTCATACACCCTTGATCACTAATTATCCATAAGAAAACATAAAGATCTTGATTTAAAAAAAAGCTAGAAGAAAGTACTCATAAGGTCATAAGTTCAAGAACAACATAGCACTACTACTCACAAGATAAAGGTAGTTCATACCGTGACGTTTGCGTGAGACTCTGTTGCAGCAGATCCAATATTCACAATGTTGACTATAGGAGACATAGTTGCATAAACCTGCAAGGGGCAAATATGATACATAAAGTTGCAAAGGAAATCTGTTCCCTCAATAGGCCTGATACCCTAAGAGTCAATCGCAGAAACTAATAAAAATATATAAAAAGGTTGTCTTTTAGGAAAAGAAGAAAAGGGAAACTAGGATCTAAAGCATTTATGTTTATCTGCTAATTCCCACCATCGACGCTATTCTACTCACAGTAACTTAGTAATTTTAACTTATTTACTTCTCAAATGCCTTATGTACTGTCATAGATATTACAACCAAAGAAAAAGAAACCAAAGTAGAAAGTTGACACATGTCTACACTACAACTTAAAATTGGAACATCACCTTAACGGGGATATACTCACCAGGAAACGTTTATCTGGTGAAAGAGATGTGTCAGTAACCGTCCAGCGCAAGCTTCTGGCAACAATATTCTTCTGAAGTTTCCACCCCATTTCAGCATTATAGATTTTGATGTGGCTTCCCTGTTACAGAGGATATTTTTCACATGTTTGGAGCAATAATATACAGCGATCCTAATTGTGAAGACCATTGTGCCCTTAAACCAGGATATACTTGTTCTGGACAGGCTCTTTTTTTTTTGGAAACGGCAGAGATTTTACTAGAAACACCCCAAGCAGGGGCAGAAAAACAAAATAATGATTTACTCCAACCAACAAGGAGAAAGCCAACACACACACTCACACACACAAAAAGACAACAAAGAATGAACGCCAATAAACTAAATATGAGGTAAGATCGTAGAAACAAAATTCAATTTAATTTGTATTTACTCTTTTAGATTATTGTTACTTCAATGATAGGACAGAAACAAATACCTGAAATGCAGCAACAAAAAGGACACCATCATTTGAAAACTGTGAGACGTAAGCACGGGTACTCAATCGGTCTACTACAGTAGGACCTTTAACGGGTAAATATTTGTTTAAAATATGACATCGATCTGCTGCAGAGAACCTCCCTCTACCCGAATAATTCCCTTCTCGACCAGCTAACATCTTCACTGGCGAAACAGGAAACTCCTCCCTCTGTGGAAGAACCCGTTTTAACTTATCATGGGGAGTTGATGTCAGCTTCGTAAGCTGAGCAACTTCATGATCCAATTCATGCTCTGATGAAGGTAGGGGACTGTCATTATCATCTCCAACAGGAGAAGATTCACTATCTGAAAAATCTGGGTCTATCTCCAATCTACTCAAAGCATATCCCATATCACCTATAGCTGTGTTCCAAGCCCTAAAGTACATTTTAACATAAACACTTTATAAATTATTGAAATCTTATAATAGCATAAAGCATTACACTATGCTCCTTCATAACATCCCCAAATTTCAGCTTGCAAACCCTGCAAACAAACATATTATATCATATCCCAATCCTTAAATACCTCAACAAACTCTACCATTACTGTCTTGTTCTATACGATTTTAATAGACACATGTTTCACTATGAATTATGATACTAACATATGCAAATCGATACACTGTCAAACTACATTTTTGATCATGTATCAAAACATAAGCTAATTAAAATATCATTTTCTATCTCACAATTCAAAATGCTTAAAATAAGTCAGCTGTTAGTCTTCAAATACCAAAAGACAAAATCAATCTTGTTCATCAAGACACATGTTTCACTATGAAATCAATACCATCACATGTAAATTGATACACTTTTGAAGTATGTTTTTGATCATGTATTCAAAACATAAGCTAATTTAGAAATGCATAATATAAGTCAACTATAAGTCTTCAAACACCAAAAGTCAAACTCTCTCCTGTTCATCAAGACATATGTTTCACCATGAAATATATATATATATATATAATACTATTACAAGCAAATCGATGTACTTTCTAACTAAATTTTTGATCACGTATTCATAAGATAAGCTAATTCAATGATCAATTAAGCTATACATACAAGCTTAAACAATATATCATACCTAAAATATTACCGATTTCTAACTGTTGACTAGTTTATCAGAACTAAAATTCTAACAAATTATCACAAAATTATAGACACCACATGTATTCAACCGCAACAGACTTGATTTATCAATAGGAGACCTAAAATTACGATTTACAAAATATAATAGATTATAAAATAATGAAGATGAAATATAACTGAAATTAAACGCCAAAATTTGAAGCCAAATCAATTTAATTACCTGAAGCTCGCTCTCACTGGAGATGAGAAAAAGTCTTTGTGTTTATCAGAATTCAGTCGCACCTACCTTAAGCTGATTTAGTTTAATTGAAAAATGTTTTATTTATTTGATTTGATTAGATTATTTCCTGGATTTTTCCTGCTTACTATAACCGCTGAACCGCACACGGTTGTTGAATATTGGCTACTTATATTTAATTAATTTAATTAATTAATTCAAATAAAAAATATAAAAAGAAATGTATAATTTTATTATTTGAATTAGTAGAAACTTGCAAGGCACTCGCATTACGTGCCCCCAGTAAATAAGAGATGGTGAACAGTGATAGCAAGAAATGATGATGATGATGGATAAGGCATTGGTTAGTATTGATGGTCTGTCTGTCTGTCAATTGTCTATGGTGAAGTCGACCTTAGTTTTCCACATTCATACTAAGTAACTTCCCAGTAACATGAACATTGATAACAATTGCGTAAGGTTAATGCAAAAGCATATCATACTTAACACATGATGATTAATTAATTCATATATACAAGGCCTCTTATCATCCCTTTTCAGATTTATAATGATCATATGCTTGAGTATACATAGCAACTTGAGTGTTACTTAATTTAGTAAATTCTAACCATGGCATTTTTAAACATTGTTTTAAGAGCATTTTATTATCATTTTCCGAATAATATAATGACTTATTGTCTCCGTTTAAGGTTTACAATTGGCTTTCTATCATAATATTGTGATGTGGGTTTTATTAATATTAATATTATTATCATAATAGCTGTATAAAGTTAATAGTAACTTCAAATTACTTAAATTTAAGAGTAAAAAATCACTTAAATTTATCGGTAAATTACTCTGCTATTTTTTGTGGTTATTCATATACTATATTTTTAGTCTTCCAGATGGATTCATGTAATTAAATCGGACTTATCTAATCCATCCAATTAAATACTCCTAAATGTGTGATAACTTAAAGTTAAGAACTAACATAAGTTAAAAATAATAGTAATGTCGTTAAATTAGGAAAGTTTTAAAGGATTGAAAGTTTTCTTGTTTACGTTTATTAATAGAGTAAATACAGTAGAGATATCAATATCGTATATTGCCAAAATTATGGAACACGCACATATAATATAAGAGTGGGTTCAAGGGAGAAAGAAAATTTAGTAGAGAAAGGGGAGAAAGCTTTTTTAACCCTTCGATTCAGTAAAATAACTTATTGATTCGGTTTTAAATTATATTTATTTTTTATTGAATCATAGTTTTAAATTATACTTTCTCCCCTTTCTTCTCCAAAATTTCTTTCTTTTTAGATCTTGATACTATAATATATATACTAGTTTAGTACCCGCGCAATGCGGCGGCGACGATAATATCATTCGACTGTATATTTAATAAGGTATCAGTTAATTTTGAAAATAAGTTTTAAATGTTATTAACTATGTTTGACTTTTTAATTGTGATAGATAAGTATTTTGTGTAAGATATTATATACTTTTCATTTTTATTGATTGAATAATGAATTTAATAGAGTTGACATATTAGTTGAGTTAATAGGGGTAAAATTGACATTTCCGATCTTCCAAATTTCAACTTTTAAGCCAAAAAGTGAAAATGCTTTATAAGGAACTATAGATATATATAATTATAATTTTTGTCTTTATATATATAATTAAAAGAGGATATGATAGAGGAATATGAGCCCTTTATTATTTTTCACCTTTTACGATCTAAATATCTTAATTTATTTCGTATAATTACACTTTTGACCCTTTAAATATTTGATGTATTTATTCAAATTAAAAAATTAGATTAAATATTTTATTCATCAATAAAAATTATAAAGTCTATAAACTATATAAAAAAATCGGTCATAATAATTAAATAAAAATTAAATTTGACCTGCGTTATTACGGATTTATAACCTAGTAATACTAAAAGACGAGCAAAAACTAACTCCATAGATGAGAAAGCTAATCAGAGTGATTACTATGATAGCTTGTAGAATTTGAATGGTAATTTCGTTATATGATTGCTGGTTAACAATATAATATATAATATAATTAATATAATATATTATATGATAAATCAAATCAAATGTTATTGAACAAGCATTTAAAAATAACACACACGGTGCACTAGAGTATTCCTATAAATCATGGATCACATGTCCATAAATAATTGATATATCCAATAAGTCAGTTCGATCTACTTTAATCTCAAATATACATTTTGTCTAATGAACTATTAATAACTGTTGATCCAAGTCCTTTCAACCATATCAGTTAAAAATAAGTAAGTTAGCTAAAAATGACTTTTAAAGTAGTTGTCACCTTATATTTAACTTGGTTGGTTATTGTTTGATTATCATTCAATAATCCTTGTATTAGATCATTTCTTATCATTTATAGACAAATGAGTCTACATTTGCTATATCTTCCACAAGTTAAATTAAGAATAAACTATAAAATTAAAAAATATTTTCAAAAATTAAATATAAAAAATAATCTAAAACGTATTCAAATCAGAAAACTCATAAGTTTTTACGAGTATATTGTTACTATCACCACTTTCTAATCGTATACATCAAGCAAACTATATTTATTATTTTTATAGTTTTAAATTTAAATTTAGCTTTTAAAACTTTTGACCTGTTTAACTTTTTCATTGTAATATTTAGAAAAATAAAATAAAAAACTGATCTAACGCAGTAGTATCATAATATCTTCTCATGGTATTGATTGGAGTTCGATTTATAGATGTGTATATACTTTTTTATGTTATTTTGATTTTATTTGTTCCATTCGCTTTTCAGTATTATGTCGTTGTTTCTCTTTATTGACTTTTAATTTATTTATTTTTCTTTTTCTTTGCGAAAGTAACAATAATATAGACAAAAACTTCAAAATTCTTAAAGATTAAGTATATACATGGTTGAAGATTTACAATGCTTGAAAGAAACTAAATATTAAGCATTTGAGTTAGAAATTTTTTTAATGACTATTAGTGCTCAACAGAATAGCAACTTCCGTTGATTGGCAAAATGCTATTGAGCTGCCCCTTGAAAGACTACCTCTGCTTGATACTCAAATCATGAAGAAAGATAACATCCCGAGTAGGAGAACATATATTGACATTGAAAGCACGCGCAACATAATCATTTACTCGTAATAATGAACAAACGAGCTAGGAATTGTTGATCTTCTTCAAACATTTAGGAGGTGCACAGAACCAAAAAGATCATTAAGACTTGGTATCACTTCTTAAACAAAACCTACTTTTCAACGAGCCTGTCTTTAACGTTGCTTTCTTGGATATTGTAGTCAGTCATGGTTAGCATAAATTCATCATATGAATGATCCTTGAACTTATTATGGTTTTCCGATTACGATGGTTTTGATTCATCTAGCCGGAGTGGATTATGGTACTCTAGTTTTCAATGTATTCAAGTCTGATTTCACATAAGTATGTTATACCAAAAGACAAATAAAAAAATATCACAAGTTGTTTTCTTAGTACAATTTGATTGATTATTTTTATGGGTTTGTTAATTCGTGATGCATTTAACTGTTATGTTTTTATATTGTATGGGGTTAATTTTGAAATTTTTTATTGTATGAGGTAAACTTTCAAAAACTTTCTATTGTATGATGTCTTGCTTTTTTTGGCCTAGATAAAAAAGGAAACTTTCATTTTCTGGAATGGTCAAAAAAGAAAATATTACATACAATAGAGAAATTTAGAAGGTTTAACTCATACAATAGAAAATTTCAAAGTTAACCCCATACAATATAAAATCATAAAAATTAAACGCATCACGAATCAATAAACTTCACTTTCATTGTTACAAAATATAGTGATCTAATAATCATTACCCTAAAATATACTACTACTGATTAATGAGCATTTAATTTTCTACAAATCCTTGATTAAACCGGTGATCGTATGTGTATTATTAACGGTGTAAGCAATGATCTCATCAACTATTGACTTCTTTATCTTACTCAACGATGGAAGTCGTTTCTAAATATACTTTTAGTTTTTGTCTTCCGATATATTCTTGAATAGCAGTCCTTATTTTATTTTATTTTTAATAAAATCTTTGACTTTAACAAGGGTTAAATATCTTCGTGTTATGACTTATGGAGTCGTGTGATTCTCATATGTCACCGAATAAAACATATGGTTGTAGTTTTAGGTTAATGCGTTTACACCCATGTTAAAGTTAAATAAAGAAGAAAAATAAAAGGATTTAAATAATTTTTCTTTATATCTTCATGACTTCATTCTCTTTTCTTTATTCTATAAATCATGATTTTTAATCGTTGTTTTTTCTTTCACGTCTTCTCAACACATTAACGTCTTATATGGTTGTTTGCTTCGTTGCTTGTGGCATATTTACCCATTTTGCAAGTATTATAAGCTCTCCAAACTATTTCTAATCTCTCATACGACGCACGTTATTGTGGACAAACTTTGTTACCCTAAAAATATTTCTAAATTAAAAAAAATAAAAATAACAACGGCAATTCTTATTAGGTTGTCAGGACCTGCTTCTTCGGACTATAACAAATTCTTTATCCCGCCTAAGTATTGGTTAAGGTACAACATATTTGAACATTTTGATGATAACCTTTAAATTCTCGCTAACAAAACCCTAAATGTAAGGTATTTATTGATTTTTTGTAAATTTGCATTTGTACATAAGTGAAGAGTAATTAACTCTGAAATATGTCTATCTATGAAACCCTTATACTTATAATTTGTATCATTCTAATCAGAATTAGGTCTCATAAGTACTCAATAAGTGAGCATCCTTTTGTCTACTTTAAAAGCATACTTCCTTTATTTCTTCATTAAAAAAATCAGCCTTTTCATTTATTTGCTCATTATTATAATTCACATGTGTTTTTTCTTCTAATTAATACGTTAATTTGATAGATAACTAACAAAATTATGTTGATACCGTGGCTAAAAAATTATTAATATGTTATTGACTACTATTTATTTATTTTTAAGAGGGAAAAAAAATAGAAAAGAAAAAGAAAAACTATTGGTTTCAACGGTGGAAAAGTCATCGAAGAATCATAGAATTAAATACAATTTTCTACTCATGTTATACTTCACCAATTTATCAATCATAACTATGCCATTTATAACCATTTTATGATTTGCCTAATTATCCATTTTAAATTCGGTAATAAATTATGGTAGTATGGTCAAGGGTAAATCATTCAAGATATCGGCGTTGATAGAGAGTTAGAATAAAAGACAAAAAACAAGTGACAATTAAATATAAGGATTACATGAATAAATGAATATTACACCAAAATGATGAAATGTAGGTGTATACAAGCCTAAAATAGATGAAGTTTAGTCACATATTAATCATTTTATTTATTTATTTTGAAACCAATTACAGAAATAAATGAATATTTGAAAATAAATAAAAAGATATAAAATAACTAAATAATATGAGTGGAATTCGAGTGTGCACCTCCATGGCCAAATTATACAAAAGAGTTTTGTTTTGGTTCAAGTGGAAATGTATCATGTTTCTTAGCCCAAAAGAGAAGACTTATTAATTTTGTACATATTGTTACACAAGATTATATGCATACTCTAAGACCTACTTTTATGATATATTCTTTTCACTAAATTAGTATTTAAACCATCTATCTTCGCCTATAGATCCTTCTTTCAAAAGACTTGCTATTTAGATGACTTTTACCGGAAACTATTAGTCGAAAGATTAAATTAACAAACAAATGAAATATAATTCACAGACTCTCAACTACAAGAATAGATACCAAACAACAAATAATCACGAAGGAGATGATTAATAATACAAAGAATCAAAGTCTGAACAAGAATGAAAGCATATTAACCAGATGATCAAAATCGTCACAATTGGAAAGCAAGACTATATGAGAATGATGATATACTCTTATCTTCTAACCCTAATTGAGGAGTATATATCACATATAAATTCATAAATGACACTCTGCACCGTCTATCTTTTAAATCAACCTGCTACTCTAGAACAAAACTTGAACACAACACATTCATATTCCATAAATGACTTTAAACCCCTCTCAACTATGACAAATGATATTTAAAACCTAAAACTAAACCATTTCAAGTTAAAATAACATCAACTTATTAATGAAGGATAAGATTGAAGAATAAGAACATAAGTTTAACATCTTCTTTCAATCTTATCCTGAAACAAATTCAATAAACCCCACTTATTTGAAAGAATTTGATGTTGAGTTTTAGGTAAACGCTTTATAAAAATATTTGCAACCTGATTAGTAGAGTCAATGAACACAGTTTTTATAACACCACTTGCACAATTTTCTCTAACAACATGAAGATCAATTTCAAAATGTTTTGATCTTTCATGAAAAACTGGATTAGTAGCTAATAATAGATCACACTTGTTATCACAGAAAAAAGTAACATGTAACAAGTTTTTAATTTTAAGTCTTTTAATAATTTCGACACCCAAACAATTTCACAAGTGGTTGATGTTAAAGCTCTATACTCTGACTCACTAGAAGACCTAGGAATAGTATGTGGCTTCTTATTTTTCCATGAAATTAAAGAATCACAAAAGAATAGAGAGAAACCAAACACAGATCTCCTTAAACTCAAGCACTTACCCCAATCAACATCTGAATAAGCCTTAAGAGAAAATATATTTTCATTTTTTGCAATATGAACTGCTTTTCCGAGAGAACCTTTCAAGTATCTCATAAACATAAATATTCTCTTAATATGATATTGAGGAGGAGCATGCAAAATGTTGACTTAAATTTTGAACATCATATGATATATCAGGTCTAGACAATGTCAAATAAATCAATTTATCAGTTGACTTCTGTTATTATATCAGTCAATAATTCATCACCTTTGGATTCTTTAGAACTTAACAAATAATTCTAAGGGAGTATCCGTTGGTTTACTAGCAAGCATACCAAATTCATTTATAAGATCTAAACAATATTTTCTTTGAGACATGAAAATTCTAGATTTAGATCTTAAAATCTTAATGTCTAAAAAATATTTCAACTCCCCCAAATCTTTAATCATAAATTTAGTTTTCAAAAACTCTTTTATTTTAGCTATTTCATTGACATTATTACATGATAGAATTATATTATCAACATATACTAACAATGCAGGAAAAAAAAAAATATCACTAACACATATAGTATACCAAAAGTAATCATTAAAACTCTTAACAAAATCATATTCAATTAAGGAAGCAGTGAGTTTTTCATTCCGTTTTCAGGGGCCTACTTTAATCCATATAAAGACTTGGTCAACTTGCATACCTTTGATTCATTTTAAGAAAAATACCCTTGAGGTAATTCCATATATACATCTTTAGTTAGACCGCCATATAAAAAAGCATTGTTAATCTTAAGTTAACAGATAGACCGATCATATTGCACAACAAGATTTAACAAACATCTAACAGTAACCATCCTTACAACAGGAGAGAATGTCTCCTCATAGTCTATTCCCTCCATTTGACTATATCCTTTGGCTATTAACCTAGCCTTATATCTTTCTATTTCCCAATTGGATTTTTATTTGATCTTATAAATCCATTTACAACCAATTGCTTTCTTCCCAACAGGTAAGTCAGTTAACTCCCATTTATTATTCCTATTCAAAAGTACTATAAGTTTACACTAGGGATTATCCCTTAGTTCATACTCTTTTGTCTTGATTCTTAACCAGTTGTCACGAGTGATACATGAGAGCGCTCCATGGTACTTCATATTTTTCGACGATAATTGTGCTAGTTTCTTAAATGAAGAATGGGCTAAATTGTAGACTGGAGCAGTGGATGAAGGCTTTAGAAGACACAAGCTTATGGACCAAGTGGGAAAAAAATAAAATATCAATGGTGTGACTTCGATGAAAACGAGACTGAGTAGAACGACGAACGGGAAATTTGTATCGGGAACCATATTTTACATCTAAATGAGTCTTATAGATATATATGCTCGGTACTACACAAGTCGAGAAAGATATACGAGAACATGACCCAATGTATAAAAGTAGGCTAATTAAAGTGGAGGCCGACTACATTGGGTCAGAGATCCTTCCTATGTAATTTATAGATGACAAAATAATTTAAGTGTTTTATCTGTCGTTGCATCTTTTAGTAGCAACACTAGAATAGACCCAGTAGTAATGTTCACTGGTCAATCTGACCAGAAACCTATTCAACACTTCGAATATTTACTAATGTCTATTCGATCACTGAATCTGTTAGCAGTGACTTCTTAGTGTAACTTAAACCTCAATAAAGTATCTTTCACTCACTGATGGATACTTAACATCTGAACAAGTTACAACAAGTCTAACGTTGACAAGAACTTGAAGCATCTGTTGAAGTCCAAGACTGAAGACAGAGATAGAGAGAAGCTCACTCATGTGGAAATCAAAACTTCTCTATTATCCAACAGTTCATGCTTTTACCCCAAAAGTACATTGGGTTTGACAAATACCAAATGTAGTATACATAAGGTCAACTTATAAAGGATAGTAACACTTTTTGTACAACTGGTTATTGTACTTTATTTAGAAAAGAATATTACTTTTCTGAAATACTAGGATTAAATATTTAATATACCATACCCTAGTATGTATAGTCACTTCCATACATTGGAAGTTGGTTTTTTGACCTTCTTGAATATGGTATTGACACATGTATGTTGTGAAATGTATTTATGAGACTATAAATACTCCCCTCAACTACCATATTCAAGGTCCAGAATTCCGATTAACTTCAACCTTTACTTTAGGCAATCACTCTGCTCACTAGCGAGAACTGTACCCTCACTTATATGTTAAGCGTTGATCACTGATAGCCATCAGTATATGTCGCTAGTGTGCTTGTTGAAGTAAATTTTTCACAAGTGTAGTTTAATTAGACTAGTTTGTCTTGTCTTATTCCACATTAAACTATTGTAAAGTTTTCTTTGATCAAATCAATAAACGAAAACTTTAAACTTGAAATCTTTGTTGTTACTTACATTTGTTGTTAGTTTTAATACGTAAATTAAGTTTACGGGACCATTAACGACTACATGAGTCCTATGCAATAAGAAAGTCCTTCAAAAGATGAAAGGAAAATTTAATTGGGTGACAATTAAACCAGCTATATTGTAGGGGTTATAATGTTGGATGATGACAAAGACTTAAGAAATGAATCGGAGAAAATGAGAATGCTAAAGCGGATATGTGATGAAACCATTTTATACATGATACGATTTTTTTATTTTTATTTTGCGAAACTAGAAATCACGAATATCATCAACAAGCTGAGAGAAGATTGAGATGATTTGGAGTTTAAACATGTCAGGAAGTACCACGAAAGTTCCAGTTAGGAGATCAATCTCTCATAGTTAACGGCTTGAGGTGTCGTGGGAGATCAAGGTATTTGGGAGAGGATAAACCGAAGTTCAACTTGAAGGAGCTTCTCCTGACCGACGATATGACATCTGATAGAAATACGTGAAGAATTAAAATTATGATAAATGAATAAGGTGTTCATGTGGTTCTTCTATTGTGGGGTAGCTTCCTCTAGACTTTCTTGGCGACTTATTGTCACGATCTTTACCTCCACCTTTAGGTATAGGTATTTAAATATATATCTAGTTACAAGTATTGTCACGTTAGTTACACATATAAACTTATATTGAGCATATAATTTATAAGCTTTTACTCTTAAAGTCATATGTACCCTATTTATTCGTACACATTTACGAAGACACGTACTCATTTATACTCACATACATTTTGGTTGGAGATCTTTATGTAACCAATTTATTTAGCATAAAATATAGTTATGAATGTTTATATATTACTTTTTCAATATCCTACTCCCGACGAAACTTAAATATTGTTAGTGTTGTTAACTTCTTGTTGTCGTGATATTTTAACTATTTAAGAGAGTGACTTTGTGTAACATAAGCTTTTGAAAATCACATGATTAAACATAAAAGGTGATAACATTGGTAATACTATTTAGATATGGAATCTTATGAACAAATTACATACTTAAGAAAACGTGTAAGAATTAAGAACGGATTTGAGGACAAATCAGTAATTAATCATGTGGTCAAAATTGTTGCTTGAGGCACCCGTTAAAAGGTTGGGTAGGTGTCGAAACTTTATTAGGATTGAGTGGAATTTGACCTAATTGCCACAACATGCCAAACAACCAACTCACTACCTTCCAAAACCTCTTCTATCATTATTTCCCCTTTCTTTATTATAAAAACGGAGGAATTATTTACCTTGTATAAAAGTATTTTCACTTCCATGTGGAGTATAAAACTAATTATTTAATGTATTTTTGTAAGAATAATTTTTTTATTTTACATAAATCCATCTCATCTCTATATCAAATTTCGTAGTACATCTAGATACTTTAATTAACTTATACTAACTTTTATAAATAAATAAACCTTCCTATTAATAGCAACTACGACTAAATACTACCGACTAAACTTTTTCAAGATAATTATTGAAGGCTGTATTCATGTCAAAGTTTTCAATCAGATTTGTTTAATATATACTCTTAGATCATTATTAACTGACTTTTACTTTCATGTTAATATTTGATAAATAAACAATCTATGAAAAATATGATGGGATAAATATTGTTATATTAAATTTAATGTAAAATGGTGAAGAAAAAAATATTATATTGAAAAATTAGACTATTTTAATGTCTTAATTGCAGATTATATGTATTAAAATTAGATTTTTAATATTTTAGCAAAAATTGAAGATAGTCTGAGGTCTTAGCCCATTAGGAAATACAAGAATAAGCAACTCATTCGATAAGCTTTTTTGTTAATAAATAAAAGATTTAAACATTTAATTTTTTTTTCATAATCAATTAGAAAGGTAGTAATATTTGATCCTCCTCATACAAACACTTGATGATATGTTACAATAAATTATAACAATAATGTAGTGCTACAAATTATCACAACTCAATAACTTCACTATATAAATCAACTCTTTCTTTAAAAGCTTTATCTCTCATACACACCCTTAGTGATAAACAATACAAGTTAACATCATCTTTAATTTGAGAGAAATATGTATTTCACAAGCTAAAGAGGATAAATAAAAAGTTGAATATGATTTGAATATTTATAGTCATCCTGTCAAGATTTCAAAATAAATCCGTTGAATCCATGGTCGACTCACGGTCCAATAATCCTCAAGCCTAGACCATCTATCAAAAACGTTTATAAATTATATTCATTTTAAATCATGTCACAACACATTTTTTCAAAATCAAACTTTATAAATCAGTTCTGAATACCTTACCAAAACCTTAATTATGATTTACCAAAGAGTTAAAAATGCATGGTTACTTTACAAAGCGAGCCGTGTTTTCACTATTTTTTATTAACTTCTTATTTTCATCAGAACCCAACCCTATATATATATATATATATATGTCTATATCATTTTCTTTTGTTTAAATATATTTCAAAGAAAAGTTTAAATGCATGGTTACTTTTTTGTTGTCTGAATCATCTAGACCAACATAACTTGTCATCAAAATAGCTTTTAAATTAATTACACATTATACCTCGTTACTTCTTCATATTACTTATAGTTCTTGTAGAGTTCCTTTTTTCATAAAAAAATTTCGATATTAAATGCTTGAAAAGTTTTATACGGTTATACAGGTCAACTATAAGAATTTTAAAAATTATTTTAAAAATTATTTAATTGTGATAACATTATTAACGATGAGTCAAGTTGACCGAACGAAAATCGTTACTAGAACATACCTAATAGCTAAACTGGTTGTTCGAAATGATTGATTGTTTATAACATGAGAAGTCATTGTTATCATTTGATTTACATATGTTATCATTTGTCAAATGCAGTTATTAAAATTGTGCATGATTTTTGTTCCGGTGCTAGACAATAGTAAAGAATAAGATATAAACGTTTTTTCCATTTCGATTAAATATCAATGTTAAAAATAATATACATATAAATTTTTTAAAAGATCAACATTAACATTTCGAAATGTGAAGTGTGCATCATACAGTCTATTAATTTACTAGTCATTTATGATATGGAAAACTTATTTTGTAATTGGTGATTATCAGTGATAAATGGCAAAATGGACACAAGAGTAGTGTACATATTGATTACTTAGTTAATGTACTTTATTTTTGCCTTACCAAATATAAGTAATACTTCAATAAAAGTTTATTAACGATCGTTTGTAAAAAGTTTGGACATACATCCACGTATAATTTGCTATACTTCAATCAAAGTTCACGAGGCTAATCAAATATTAAGGAGATCATCAAGTTTATTATAATTTGAATATAAATATTGATGTATTGAAGTTTTTATTCGTTATCATTTTCCTTAAATAATTATTTTAATTAATTAATTAATGACCTTCTCAATAACTAATTTTTTTATTAGACTTATAATATAAAATTTAACATTATCTTCTCCTTATTGGGTGGTTTTTTTTTTATGAAAAAAGTAATAATAAACGAAGAGAATATAATATATGAATTAAGTTGTTTAAGAAAGAGGTAGAATAAGATAATATCGAGCGTAGTATGAGGTGTAGAAGGAAAGCGTGTGGCACATGCACAGCCACCTGCAAATGAGACAACTAATGTGTCCAAATTCACCACCACTATCCTATATGCATTGTCCCCAGTCCCAATCTCTAAATTTTATCTTTATTGTACTACATTTTTATATTTTAGTAAATATATATATATATATATATATATTTGTATTTGAATGTAATTAAGTATTTAAATTGTTCTACTAGTATCACCATCATCTAATCTAATCTAACTAATTTTATATGTTAAAGTATTTATCTTGTTTCATTTAGCTTTATTAATATTGAAATTTAAATATGGCTTTAAAATTAATATTTTGCCCTTATCATGTGATATAGCTTAACATATGGCGTGTTCAATCGTCATCTTTTTAGGGTATTATCGGGGATTATAGAGTCTTGAGTTTTTAGCTTTTATAAACTTAAATACTTATAAAACTTTTTTTATCGTTTTGGCACACAAAACTAAGCAGAGACTTTTTGGAGAGTTTTAATTAAGTAGAGACTTTTTGAAGAACAAAAACTCTTACAACATAAGTTTATTAAGTAGTTTGTAGAAGTTATTAGCTCAAGCTAGCTAGCTCTAGGCAAACACATTCATGATTTTAAATGGTTATTACTTGATAAGACCATTAGTGCAACAAGCTTGGTCGATGTAATTAAAACGATAGGTGCAATATAACAAAAGCCGGAGGATCATTTGTGTAATTTATTGAATAAGAGATTAAGAGAAATTATAACAACGCCTTACGAGTTATCATTACATACATGATTACTTAAATGCAAATTATGATTAATATACTCAATATCGCCCATCGTAATTGATTTAACTAAATACTCAGACTTTACAATATAGTTCTAGTTAATGTTGTCATCAGCAAAATTTATAGGTAAAATGTCGAGGTGGTCAAATTGGTTCTCCTATTATTAAAGGTTGTGAGAGGGTATTTACGATATAAGAAAGGACATGTATTTTGTCAGACTAAATCGAAATGATACTGAATATACAGTTATACTGTGAATTAATTAGTTTTGATAGTAGACATCCACGTTAGTAAAATTTAAAGTTTATTTTAAATAATTTTAAATATATTCATCTAATTATTTATGTGATAGTAAAAATATTCGATAATAGTTAATGTGTATGATAGTAGAGAAATGAAACTATTATATATATATTTGACTTTTCATAATTCTAATACGGAAGGTGTTTAATTTGTTGATAAAAAGTTAATATGAGAATTTCGCACATTTAAACTTCAATTTTTATAAAGAAAATATATAAATTCTTTATAAGGGTGTTAGATAAATAAATGACTTTTATTATAAATTTATAATCGTTTGAAATTCGTATAATCTCTTTGTACAATGTCCCCTTTTATCATATGTTATAGGTGTTTCAACTAATATGAATGAATACATGTTAAGATTTAAACCTTTTTGTCTCGCCGGATGCCATGCATAATGCTCGTACGCTTGTTCGATTATATTTTCTTCTTTTTCTATTATTTTTTTATCTTTCTTTTATCTTCTCCTTATTTAAAGAAACTTTTTATTATCTTATATCATCAAAGTAATGATCCATCAACCTGCTGTAAGTACACAAAAGGCTATTTAAATCAAAGTGTAATTCATAATGTTTGAATAAAGATTAATTCCTTGTCCTTTAATTTGATTAATTTAATGACTTCTTTAAACAACACAGATTCCTTGTTCCCTTTTTCTTGACAAAATTTTCTACTAATTTACATTATTGAAAGGAACATTTTAAACTTTAATAGAATCAATTTTCCATGAAGTGTAGCTAATTAGTAATTTTATATGACCAACGTATTTTTCTTCCTTTAAATGCATATTAATTGGCATATATTGACCGTTAGGTCGGGAAAATTATCCATGTAGTTAAGGTAAAGTCAATTGTTCGAGTTTGTGTTCAGACTTGAGCCACGTTTTTTAAAAGCTTAATGCACTGAGTTTTCATTGTATTCTTCCAAAAAATAAGCACTGGGTTAGTTACCTTTTTATTTTTTATAACAGACTCATTGCACCTAAAAAATCTTTAAAATGGTAAGCAAAGCTAAACGTTGAGTTTCTACTATAAAACCCAGTTATAAGTTCATATATGACCATTATTGATTTTATACGAATTTTATAACACACCGACTTCTTAAATTATAATAGATCACACAATGACTCGTAATTCGATTAATTCGTACTTGAAGAAATAAGAACCGTAACTATAATTTACATGGATTCTTAGTTTCTTACCCCAAATTTGGTCATCCTAAAGTTGTGCCTTTACTCTCATCTTAAAGTACGCTTTTTTGTACTTGATTAACTAATCCAACCCTATGTTGAACTCAAAAGACCGGTTTCTTTACAAATGCAACCATAAGTCGCCTTACTTCTGGCCTCCTCCCTCTTGATCGTCTGTTTTTTAGAGATATATGAGGATGTTACCGGGTTTTATAAATCTTTTAATTTAGTTAGTGTCGAGGTTACCTTAATGACTTTTATCTTTCATTTCTTTACAATATTGTTTTTAATTGAGCTTTTTCTTTACAATTTCAATCCAAATATATTATTATTTAAATATATTTAAACCTTATTGTATGCAAGCTTATTGTATGCAAGTTTATATGTTGCCAACAACACAAAAAAAACTATGTAAATTACTGTAATAAATAACTTAAAATCTCACAGAATCTTAGTATGAGTTATCAACTCAAAGAAGAACATTTCACATTCTCCCTGTGCTTTTGGAAATTGAACACCCAAAAGTAGACACTTGTCAATCTGATGGAACCACTGGCTAACTCCGGTCCTACCTCTTCTCTATAGACCGGTTCTTTTTGTTGTTCAACTAAAGACCTTTGCAGGTCGAACCGTGGACCATCAACCCACCCAGTCACCCACTCTTAACAAACCGACACTCATGTGTAGATTTGGCATCATAAATGCTTCCAATAACATGTAAAGACAAAAGCCTATAAGTAACTAAAAATAAAATAAAATATTAAAAAACAAACCGTTGAAATTTTTATGAGTATTTTCTTACTATTTTTTTTCTTTTCAACGATCTAACTCACATACTACATAGGACTACAGAGTATATAATCTCAAAAGCAAGAGCAGATTTATTGGCTATAATAGAAGCCATAAGTCACATGTCATTTGGGTTAACTAAGATTGTAACGCCGTAAAAGACATGTTATTCCATACCAAAAGAGATACGTGAATTACATGTGCGCAACAATTTCTACTTTTTTTTTATATCAACGTGAAACGGGTTATTTAAAACATTAAGAAATATATGAGGCACTAATCACGTGCCCGTCACATTTACTTTTTCATATCAGTGAGAGACGAATTGTTCCATGCCCCGAGAGACACATGAGACACAAGTCACGTGCCCATCACATTCTGAAAGACTATGACTCTTACGCCATTTTTAACATCTTCATAGTTTAAAGTTATTTACTAATTGGATAACTTCAATTTTCTACTAAAAATTGTGAAGATAGATATTGGTAATCACAACTTTTAAACTTACAAGAAGCTCGAACTTATTATTTTATGTCAATGTGAGACGAAGTAATTACAGAGATGATATTTACTTATCATTAAGTTTAAGTTACGTTATACTCTCTAGAACAAGAATAAATTATTATATTATTTTTATCGTTTTTATAAAACGATCAATCACAAACACGAGTTGCGATATTAATGTAATTGTTTCGGTATCTATAAACACGTTCTTTTGCAACACATACCATTTTGTTAAGACTTTTTCAAAGAGTGATTGAAGCTAAAACAATTCAAATACAAAAGTCATATAGTAAAACAAAAAGGTATCTCATATTGAATAAGTGAGGACCACTTTTGTAATTCAATTCCTACAGAGAAATGGAAGTATAGAGCAACGAAACAAACTCCGATGCATAAACAAACTTTAAGGTTTCGTTTTGAGTTTATATCATGTTTTGTTACGAACCAAGTTAATCAATATACTGTTTTTTGAAATAGAGTTAAAATTATCTTTTAACTGTACATAATGTAGATTATTCAAAATCAAATGAAAGAAAATGATCACACATTAGTTTGTAAACAAAATATTTGAAGTTTCTCGCTTCTATATAATCATATCATACTTCAAGCTTTAAAACTAGAAGATAATAAGTTGTTAAAAAGATCACAAGTTGATGTCTTTTCTAATATATTATGTGGTAGCATATAGATGAAGTGAAATTTACTTCAAAATATATTAATCTTTTGCTTAACTCACTAACATAGATTATCGACTTTGTCTACTGTCACACCAAATCTAGTAAATGAACACATAACTATCATTGACACTAAACCCACTAATTTAGCATGCAACATTCACCGGTTTATGGAGATCACCTTGAATCAAAAAGTCCACCGCAATGCACGAGTACGTTGCTAGTAGGTTATAAGACGATACTATATTTAGTTCGGAAGATGAATTGGATTTATGAACTATAATGGGTGTGAGCAAATTATTATTGTATTTGTACTAATAAAATGACTCCCCTACTATTTAAATAACATAAGCAATATAGCATGCCAAAGTGAACAATGTTTATGTTCTTGTTGTAAACCAACTATCTAGAAGTTGTTTCAAACTGTAATCTTTTACGTACTTTTTGTGTTGTTGCAAGTCAAATAAACATCTAAATAGAAACTAGCTAGGTGAATCTATATCACAATCCACAAGAGTCAATTAACCGATAAGAATTTATATATACACATAGTAATTGAGGATAACCTTCAACTCGTGTAGCATAGTTGTTTATATAGAAATAATAAAAATAAACTTTTAACCATATATTGAAAAGAAAACTAAATACAGATCAAAATCGGGTTAGGGTTCACCCTCATACGATTGCCAAGATGAAGAAAAGCCGCTAACAGTCAGAATAGGAGGTTGATAAAAGGGATGTCTTTTCCTTAAACGTCATATGTTTACGCCATATGTTTAATCCCTTAGAATTAAAGATAGAAATTTACCAATACATCCTTCTATTGAATAAATATAGAAATAATAAACTTAGAATTCAAATATCAATCAATTATAGTTATAACGTATTACATCGCTACTATTTTCTACATATATCAGTTTGTATTGTTGACAATCAACGTTAACAATGCATACTATTGTCATATATTATTGTCGATCAATGTCGCTTTATTCTTATTAATTACCGCTACAAAATTACTAGTAATTACTAAATTAATTGTAGTATTGAACAATTCCTAGTACGTTATTCGGGTACAAATTCATAACAAAAGGCGTAATATAATTGTAATGTTATGCCAAAAAAATAAAAAAATAATTATAGCTAAGCTAATCCTAAATGGAAACTTGATTAATCGACTTGCATGATTTATTACTCTTATTTTATACAAGCTTCTATGACGATGTTGTATTTTTATTTGGATACTATTTTATGTCTATACATAGGGATAGGGAGTATGACATAGTGTAATATTTTTATTTCTATTATTTGGTAAAAACCAAAACAAAAATTCATAAATATGAAAGACCGGATTTGGTTAAATCTAGAACCGGAAAAGTTTTATAGGGAATAATAAATAAATAATAAATCAAATAAATAAATAAGGATTTAATGGGGTCGATTTAATGTTAGGTGTTTGCATGTGGGTCCCATTTTAAAACAGTATTTCGGCCGTCTGCTTTGTCGTCTCTCTCGTCTCCGCCCTCCTCCGTCGTTGTTTTCTGTTTGACTCTCTCTACTTTCTCTCTCACACATTACACCCTTTCTCTCTCTGTATCACCTTCTTTAATTAGCAAAAACACCCACCTCTTTTATCTTTCTGTCTCTATAATTTACCATCTCTATCTCACAAACAACACTCCTTTTTTTACCATGCTCTCTCTTATCTCTTTAAAAATGGAAATTACAAAGCTAGTTTTAAAGCTACATAGAAAATAATGTTGACAAAATGAAACATATTAACGGGCATTGACACGTACACTATATAGATAAATTACTACTTGTTACACACAATTTTAGTGTACTCATATCAACCGGTAACAGCTATTAAAGTACAAATAAATTATACATGAAAATACATTATTATATACAATAAACTAGATTTAAACTCGTGTAATACACGGCAATATAAGTTACTTAAATTTTATAAGTTTAATAGTTTAATATTATTTTCTAATTAGTGTTTGAGTAAGATTTTTAGATTTTTTAATTATTGATATTATATTCAAATATTATCTACCTCTATCTAAATCTATTTTTTAGTTTATCTTTTAAAATTAAATAATTATTCATATTAAAATTATGAGAAGCCGACACGTGCCATTTTGCCTACGTGGCAAATTCTGGAGCAAGCTTCTATTCTCCTTTAGTATATATATAGATATTTAAATATTTCATATTTAAACCTTTTTAATTATTTTAAACTCATTTTCAACGGATGAAACTTCTTCATAAAAACTAGAACCCATCAATTATTTTATTTTTTTCAATTTATAAAGTTACAATGATACATTTTAAAACATTACATTAACTAAAGAAAAAATAAGATATTACAATTATTTAATTTAATTTATCTTTCCTTCAAACCCTTTTTATATCATTGCTCATCCGAAATCGTATTTGAAAGTAATCTTCCGGGAATATAGGTTTTTTGGCAAAGTAGTCTTGTTATAAAAGTTCACCGGCGTTGAGACGATTTCTAGGTAAGAATCTTCTAGGTGCTCTTGGTCGTGAACTTTACGCTTCGTTTTCTTCATCTTGTTCCAACGTTTTCAATAGTACCGAGCATAGCAGTCAGATTGAAACAGCAGTCAATGACTTGATATCTTCAATATCAGATTCTTCGTTCGAATCTTCATTGTAATTTCCGTATGGATCCATTACGATATGATATTGTGTTTGAATTATACAGATAGAGATATGCGAAAGAAAGTATAAGAGATTGTGAGAGTTGCATGTGGATTTGAAAAGGAAAAAAAAGGATAATTGTATTTGTAGCTGAAAGAATTGTAGTTGTGGTTGTGTGACAAATATAATTAAGTTATATATATAAAATATAATTAAGTTATATATATAAAATATATAAGGAATTAAAAGAAAAACATAGAAAAAAAGTTAAGTTTTGAAAATATTACTCATTTTTTTAATTTATTTGTTTTTTTTTTTGTGACAGTTAGGATAATAAAAAATGTTTTTATTTTATTTTATGCATGTGGGTCCCATGGTGGATCGTATTTCACCTTCTTGGCTATGTAGGAAACGGAGGACGGACGGTGAAAGACGCACAAGAATAAACTAGTGCCGATAGAAGAAGCGAAAGATAGGTCAAAAATGATTGGAAGAAACAACTGTTAACATCGACTTAGATAATCATAACCAGTCACTCAAATACACTTGATTAATTATGCAAGCTTAGTTATAGTTCATAGCAAGAAAAATTTATGATATTTTTATAATGAATTTATAACATGCAATTTTAAAAAGGTATGTTTAATATGCATTTAACAAATAAGTTTTTCTTAAATCCCAGAAAGATATATAGTTTACTTGTGCAAAACCAGAATGCATATATCAAACTTTGTTTGTACCGAATAATTGAATCAATCTAATCGCCGTGACCGAATGTTTGTACAGAAGATTTAAACCAAGTTTCACCGAGAAGATGAAAACAATCAAACAAGCAATGGAACCCCAAAACTGATTGAGAGCTAAAAAACGAGTTATGAGAGAAAATAATATTGAGTTAATTTTTGTTTTCCCAATATTATTGGCTGTTATATTTTTCAGAACTTCCACTCCAGCCCTCCATTTTTACTCTTTTGCAACATCAACCTTCTACTTTGTCCATGTAAATATTCAGTCCTGCAGCTAGTCCTAAATGACTCCTGTAGCCCTGAATTTAGACCATAATAAAACAAAGCAAGTTAAAACTAAAGTTTTATAAGTTAAATATTGAAGTAAAAGCACATATATAATTTTAACATCACTACACATTAATTAATTTACTCTTTTAGAAGTTCTCATTTCGTATCTCAGAAAACGGAAGATGTTTTTTTCATATTTATGTTATTAGGGGGAGATCAAATATTGTTTCTTTCGACTCAAATGTACTTTGTCTACATAATAGTATCCGTATCAGTGATCTTAAACATATTCTTAAGATATCTTATAAAAATATCATATTAATAATGTAATTTATATATTATGAAACTTAAGTTAATTAAATAATTTTGATTATCTTTTATCTATACTCCTTTATAAAGTATTTCCATTTTTTTTGCTTAAAAGTTGAAATTTAGAAGATCGAAAATATCAATTTTACCCCTATTAACTCAACTCAACTAATAAATCAACTCTATTAAATTCATTATTCAATCAATAAAAATGTAAAGTATATAATATGCTACACAAAACACTCATCTATCACAATTAAAAAGTCAAACATAGTTAATAACATTTAAAACTTCTTTTCAAACTTTATGTAAAAATTAAAGTTATTTTTCCACTAATTTCTTTCAAAACACATATTTTTTAGTCATACTAAACAAGACATATTTGCTTATAAAATAATCAACTTTAAATTATTAATAAATAGAAAGTCTATGAATCTAAATTCTAATTCTTACAAAATTATAAAACACGACTTTACATTGCTATCTGAAATGAATAATTGAATTCTAATCGACTTTACGTGATATATTATAATAGTATAAAAAATGATATAAACAACCAAGTTAAAAAAAAAAAAAAAAAAAAAAAAAACTATTCATAATAACTTCATCTAAATAAGCATCACACATATATTAATTTACATATGATGAACACAAATCAGTTTACATACCTGTCATTTTGTAACTACATTTGAAGATATTTCGCTAATTACAATAATCAATATGGATTTTAAAATTTTCTTATTCTGGTAGACACATATTTTTATATGATTTCACTACATGTAAATTAAACGATCTCTTATTATTACAGATAATTATATGGTCGACGATGTGAAACCAATCTCTTCATGTATGTTTGGATTTTGCTATTTGAAGTATAATTTTATTCTCAACTACCCTTTTATGTACTTTTTATTAATACAATATATATAATGTACTCATATATATTGACATGTGACATTTTTTAAATGTTACATGATTTTTTGTTCAAGTATTGTGTATTATATTAATTCATATTATTTATTGATCTAAAACCTACTATTTAAAATTAACTGATACTTTATTGATACCTTGTTAAATATGCAATTAAATAATATTATCGTCGCCACCGCATTGCGCGAGTACTAGACTAGTAAATACATAATTACATTACATAGTATTTTGTAAAAGAAACACATATCTTTATATATACTAAAAGAGGATATCATATTGCTTATGTGGTTCCAATCATTGTTTGCCACATATGCAAAAATCTTAGGTGTCAATCATATGATTTTTCTAATTTTTTTTACCATATATACATTGCTTATGTGTCTTTATATATCATAAAAGTCAAATTAATTGCAAGCATTGACTACATTAATTAATATAATTAAAGACTATGATTAAATAAATTAATAAGCATAATTAATTGTTATTATTTTTTTCATTTTTAAAATATATAAAATAAATTAATGACCATCATTAATTGTTATTGGTTTTTTTTTTCGTTCTTTGAATCAATTATATTAATTTCTTTAATATATTTGTTAATTGCCCAATCTATTTTTTCAAGTGTTATATTTATCACATAGTTAACTGTCAATTAGTTAACTGTATGATCAAATTGTAACTTTATTAATGCATAAACTTTAATAACTATACATATTTTACTCAATACATAAACAATATTACACTACCGTGCATCGCACGGGTTTTAACACTAGTATATATATATATCTTCTTAATAAATCATAATTGTCTAAAGAGTTTATGTGTCTCTCACATACTATACATATAACCCTTCACTCCACCACCTTCTAAAACCAGAAAAAACACCCGGTGCTCTTTCTATATTTATATTCTTTTTATCTCTCTCACACTTTCCTTACCTTCTCTCTCTTATCTTTACACTTTATACCATCTCCCCTCAACCTATCAAACAAATAAAAACATTTTTTCTCTCTCTAAAAAACCCACCCTTCAAATCCCACTAATATTTCTTTCTGGGTTTTCTTTCTGTTTTTACATCAGACAAGTGTCTCATCTTGTTTCAGAAAAAAACCCAGAAAATACATCAGTTATGTGCTCCGGTTAAACAAATACTCATTTCAAACCTTAATCTTATACTTGATCTTGTTGTTTGAGAAAATTAAGGCTTTTTTTTGTTGGAGTATTGAAAGATTGGTAAATATTGATGGCTGGAAGTAATGAAATCAACACAAATGAAGCCAAGGTAATATTTTTACTTACACTTTCTGATCTGTCTTCTCTGTTTTTTCTTGAATTTTTTATTTTTTAATTTTTTTACTTTTGTCACGTTTCTCTCAAAATGGTTAAATAATATTCAATGGGTTTTGATCGATCAATTTGGTAAATTTACTTGGGTCTTTTTCATTGATTTTGGGACAAATTTATTGTTTCTTTATCAGGATTTACAATTACAGGGGATTTCATTACATTTATTTGTATATTTTATTTTGTTAAAAAATTGAAAGTTTACTTGATCTTTTTCTAGGGTTTCTTTTTCTTTAATCTGGGGATAGAAAAATTGTGTTCTTTTTCTCATGATTTACAAAAAACATTCTCCCTTTATTTGATTTTGTCCATGAATATATCTGGTAATTTACCTGATTTTGTTTTCTCCGATTTGGAGCTTTAAAATCATGTTTTCTTTTTTGTTTCATCATGATTCACAAAAAAGTATCCTTTCTCTTTGTTAACATTTGTTCATTTTTAATCATCAAATTCTTCCTTTTCATTGTTGGGTTTTGTGTTACTATTTATATACACATTTTTTTAAGTATCAAAATGGTTAAACATTTTCTTCATGTTTATGGGTTTACCACTAATTTTGTAGCTCTCCGTCTGGGGTTTCTTTATCCTGAATTTGGAGCTTAAAAGTTTGTGCTTTTTTAGTTTCTCATGATTTGCAATGGTTTTCTTGATTTTTGTTATTAATTAATTTATTTTTAATTATGATTTACCCATTTTGTAGATTCATCAATCCGGTGTAGACAGATGTTAATCTTCTTCTGCAAGATATTTCTAGTTATTTTATACATATATTTTAATAAAATAATTCTAATTTTTAATTTTTACTTTTTACTTTTTACTTTTTTTCTTGACAGAAAGTAGTACCCCTTCATACATGGATCCTAATTTCCAACTTCAAGTTAGCTTACAACATGCTCCGGCGACCGGACGGCACATTCAACCGTGAATTAGCCGAGTTTCTTGACCGGAAAGTCGCCGCCAACACAATTCCGGTCGACGGTGTCTACTCATTTGATGTCGTTGACCGAACCACAAGTCTCCTCAACCGAGTTTACCGATGCGCTTCACCGGAAAATGAATCGAACCGAATCTTAGACCTCGAAAACCCTTTAAGCACAAGCGAAATCGTGCCCGTTATAATCTTTTTCCACGGCGGAAGCTTCACGCATTCATCTGCAAATAGCGCGATTTACGACACGTTTTGTCGACGTCTCACCGGGCTAATTAATGGCGTCGTGGTATCAGTAAACTATCGTCGATCGCCGGAGCATCGATACCCTTGTGCTTATGAAGATGGGTGGGAAGCCCTAAAGTGGGTTCATTCTAGATCATGGTTAGTAAGTGGTAAAAGCCCAAATGAGTCTAAAGTTCATGTTTATTTAGCAGGTGATAGTTCGGGCGGAAATATAGCCCATCATGTGGCGGTTCGGGCAGCCCAATCGGGCGTCCAGGTACTTGGAAACATATTATTGCATCCATTATTTGGCGGGGAGGAAAGAAAAGAAAGTGAAACTAAATTAGATGGGAAATATTTTGTTAGGGTTCAAGATAGGGATTGGTATTGGCGAGCGTTTTTGCCTGAAGGGGAAGATCGTGATCATCCGGCTTGTAATATATTTGGGCCACGAGGGATTAGTCTTGAAGGGGTTAAATTTCCGAAAAGTTTAGTTTGTGTAGCCGGGTTGGATCTTGTTCAAGATTGGCAATTGGCTTATGTTCAAGGGTTGGAAAATGCAGGGCAAGATGTGAAGCTATTGTTTTTGAAAAAAGCGACAATCGGGTTCTATTTCTTGCCAAATAACGAGCATTTCTACACGTTAATGGACGAGATAAAAAGCTTTGTGAGCTCTTAATCAACCCTTTTGTTCATAGATGGAAAAACCCGAAAAAATACTTTAACTTTTCGACTATAGAAGAAGCCATACATAACACAAGCCTATTGACATTTTTACTACTTATCACTACTTACTACTATTAGTCTTTTCGCTTCTTTTTATTTTTTCTTTTTATTTTCTTGTGTAGCTTATATATATGAATTTTGTGCACTTTGTTTTGGATGCGATGATCTTGTGGTTGAGAGAGGTCTCTCCGCTAGGGGTAAAATGGTAATTCGCATGTTTCGATGTTTAGAGAGGGATTGTTGGCAAGAATCCCTTGTGAATTTGATCAAATCAAGGGTGATGATCATTGTTACTGAAGCTAACTTCAGAAGGACATGGATGTTTGATTGATGTTAAAAACCTTGTAATGTCTACTACTATGATGACTATATTATTGGTCTTATATATACTTTTGATAATTGATCTAGTACAGGTATATAAAGGTTGGTTTGGTTTTTTCAACTATCAAGTCTATAGCTTCTTTATTGTGTTTCTTTTATGTTATGACATTTGATCTCTTTACTTTTCATGATTTTGGTATGTATTCCATTTTGGGTTATAGTGGTGTATGAAATTGAAAGATCATGAAATAATTTTTAACTAAGCAAAACTATTCCTTACAAAGAATTTGCATGATTTGAACATGCTTAATAATGTACATGTACGTTTCTGATTGTTGTTCTCTAGTAGCAAACCTTATAACTTTTTTAATCATCATTGTTTTCTATGTGTTACCCGTAAAATTTTATTAGAGAACGCTTAGGAAAAACTTATATTCTCAAGAATACCTTAAGAAACTTCAGTCATCTGTACGTTTTTAGCAATGTTACTATGCAAATCTTGATCTATGAACAATGTTGGTAATCTTTAGATTACATCGAGCATACCTAATGTTATTTTTCTTAAACACGATCATTAAGATTTGTACGTGTCAACTTTTATTGTTTGACTAGGGCAAAAACAAAGCAAAGCGCTAGGTTTTCATCAAAGGATCTACCTTGATTGTTTGAACCTTTTCATTTAGGTCTTTTAACTTCAAAAAATGCAAAAGAAAAAGTGTACAAGAAACAATTGTTGGTTGTATAAGTGAACAGTGTGTGTGTGGACCATTACATTGCAAACTGGAACAAAAACATTGAGAAAAAAGACATGAGAAACTGAGAAAAGAAATGATTGGGCAAAATGAGGGCAAAGTCCAAATCAGGCATTTCCTTTTCTTTCTTTCTTTTGATATTTGTTGAAGTCTTGTGTGATTGCTTTTTCTATTCATAGGGGGTTTAGTTTGGAGTTAGGGATAATTGCAACTAACAATGGGAGCAAGATTTGGCTTTGTGTCAATTCCGATAGAAAATCAAATTTCCTTCCCACTTGTGGTTGGGAGCTTGGATGCAACCTAGGCTAGGGCCCCCTTTTGGAAACCACAATTCTAGACTCCTTTTTCTCTTTAGCTCTTCGATCCTTTCTTTTGTAAGCTCTTACTTTTTATAACAAATTTGTAACATTCATTCTCATAGGTTTGATACTATAGTAATTTGTACAAAAGAAACATTACATATTTAGCAAGTAGGAGTATAATATGGAATAAAGTAAGTAGTAAATATAGTTTATACGACGTACGTCTTCGTGCTTAACTTTAATTCTTAACTTTTATGATAAAATACACATTTTAGTTTGCTTGTAATGACAAAACTAAAAACGCAACTTATAGATACAAATTTGAATGAGTCAAGGAGTAAACTTAGTTGTATATATAATGCAAGTTTTCTTGGTTAACTTTTACCTTTTAACTTTTCAAATAACATGTGTCAAGTGTTGTCATGCTAAAATCCGTCTAGAATGAAACCCACCATTTGTCTTGGTCTAAAATTATGGGAATATGGTAAATTAGTTTTAAAACAAGTTGTTAGAAAAAGTCCCATATAGGAATGTTTGGATATTTTTTCACTAAGCATAAATATACGATTATTGGATTGAAGCTTAATAATTAAAGAGTGTTTAACTATAAATTTTATATAATTTGTCATCTTTATTTTCTTATAATATTCATTTTTTTAAGCTCTTTAAAACTAGTGAAAGCTTTTTAAACAGTATGATGTTTTAGGTAAAAATATTACTAAAATTATGAAGAAATCGAGTTTTTGTTCCTATTAATGATAATTTTAACATTTAATTTCTATAATCGATAATTAATATTTTTATTTCTATTTTGGACAATATACCGCAAGACAAATTAATATATTTTCTTTCACGGTTTAGAAAACATAACTAGAAGACATTCAAATATTTTCGCTTTCTAATTTAAATTTTAAAGAACAGAATAAATAAATAAAAACACGTCAATGTGTATTAAAAGATAGTTAGTACGGATTTTTTTGATGCTAAAGTTTGTTTACAATGAAGATATGAGACACTAACTTCGGTTTAATTATGAAAATTTACACTGAAAACAAGTTACAAAAAAGACAAATATAAAAGAAATGGTTGAATATACTCCAAAAATCCATTCCTTTTTCCCTTGGTTTTACAAACCTTGCTCTTATGTCTTATTGAAAATGGTAAAGACGAAAACTATCTTTTTTTGTGGTTTCATATCTAACAAAGAAACATTCGATAAGTACGAAATTGAATAAGTCAAGAAGTAAGCATAGTTAATACGATGCGATTCCTAACGTTATCTTTTCTTGTAACATGTGTAGATTGTTGTAATCGTAAAATCTTAGTTACAATGAAACGATATTACATTCATTATAAATCATAAAAAACAAGTATGTGAAACTGTTTCGAATTAGGAAAAGGTCGTAACGACAGTAAGAAACAAATTTACGGTTTCAATTAACCAAAAACTTAGTCAAATTTACGGTTTCAATTAACCAAATTTACGGTTTCATATGTTAATAAGCTAATAAAAACATATTACCCTTTTTTCCAAATTATCAAACCTGATTATTCTTGTTTGAATATACAATCACCATTTTGATACTATGCAACAAACAAATCTAATCCTAGTATAACTGTTATCAATATTAATATTATTTTATCATCACATTAATGATTTATTTATTTTAATTGAATTGATTATTATTTTGTTTTTTGTGGTATTCAATACTAAATGAATTACTATTTGTGTTTCTAAGTTGTTAGGCCTTTTTAATATGTCGTATTGTGGAATCGTCACTTTCGGACTTAGCTGCATTTTGTGGTTTTGTAGATTGATTATGAGGTTAAATGTGGACACAAATGTTTTTATTATATATTTTTTGATAATTTTTGTGTATTAAAATATCCACTAATAATCTTATTGGTCTAATGAACACATATAAAAACGATGTGATTTAGAAGAGAAATTTGAGATGACACCTAAGGTCCCGTTTGGCTAGCAGAATGTTTTTGGAAGGAATGAAATCTGTCGAAGGAATTAGATTATGAGGAATTAGATTCTGTATCCCGTTTGGTTGTCAGAAAATGGAATGGAATCAGATTCAATTCCTTTGCTGTTTTCTGTTTGGTTCGTCAATTTGTCAAAGAAATTGGAATGTGATTACGTGAATTGACGAAAATACCCTTTTTGCAATTATTTGTTTTTTTACGTTTTTCTTCGTTTTTTACATTTTTTCATCGTTTTTTCCATTTTTCTTCGTTTTTTTTTTACGTTTTTGTTCCTTTTTTTACGTTCTTATTACCGTTTATACGTTTTTTCGTTTATTTACGTTTTTTTCCCTTTTTTCTCCTTTTTTGGCTCTTTTTAACGTGTTCGTTTTTGTCATTTTAAGATATGGTGCATCATGGTACTATAAAATGAAACAAAATGAAAAAAAACAAAGTAAAACGAAGTAAAACGAAGAAAAACATAAAAAAAAACGAAGAAAACGAATCAAAACGAAGAAAAATGTAAAAAAAAAACCCCGAAGAAAACGAAGCAAAACGATGAAAAACGTAAAAGAAAAAGAATAGCGTAAAAACAAAGAAAAACGTAAAAAGCGTAAAAAAACGAAGAAAACATAAGAAATTCGAAGAAAAACGTAGGTTGGGGGTAGTTGAGTCTTTTGGAGATTCAAGAGAGGAATGTAATTAAATTCCATCACACCCCCCTAAGGATGAGAATCCTTTAAATGAAGGAATGTAAAGATTCCTACGGAATTCAATTCCTTTCATTTTGGTCAACCAAACACACTACGAATTGGAATCATTCCAATTCCATCATAATCCTTCAACATTTTTTCAACCAAACGCGCCTTAATATTCCTCATTAATTAATACATGACATATCTTAAAGAGAGCTATATCATTTAACTAATTATTAGTGTCGAATTCTGCGCACAGGAGCGGATGGAGATTTTACATGATGATATTGAGAGACAAATGTTTAATAGTATATTAATGCAGAAATAATTGATACTTCTTTAATGAAAGTGATTTTCTATAATAGTTTAAATATTGTAATTGTAAATTCAATATTGTGATGTAAAAGAAGAAAGAAGATATTTAAATGTATTATGTAAAATATAATATTAATTGAATGATTAATATAATTAATAAGTAAAAGAGATAAATGGAAATGTTAAAATGATAATTTATGATATCTTTCTTTTAAGGATTAAAAAAGAAAATGTTAAATATATTAAATTAAATTAATTAAAATAACTATTACAAGAAAAATGTTATGAATTATTGAATATTACTATTTGTAGTATTTTCTGTAGAAATAATGATAATCTCTTTATATTTATTACTAGCTGATTGATGCATAATGCGAGTATATTGAATATTAATCACAATGTATAAAGCTATAAACACACGTCATAAGACAAAAGGTTATAATCTACACTAATATATAAGCATTTTGATATATATTTAGTAATCTTTTAAAAGTAAGATTTAACAATTATAAATTTAACTTATATAGTTTTTATTTTATATTAATTGTATAATTTTTATTATTTTTATTTGTCATCATCATATTCTGAATCATCAGCTCTAAATATAAGTAAACTACTATTATTAAGTCACGGTTATAGATTTCTGAAGAGTCAATATAATATAGAATTATGATTAATTTACTATTTATAATAAAATATCATATTTTATTGTGTAATTTGAGTATTACGCTGGTCTTTTTGAATGGATCTTCAAGGCTATGATGGAGCCTTGCATATATATGTTTTTACATTTTTCTTTTTCTAATGTTCAAAAAACAGTTAGAAACTCGAAACTTAAAATTTACGTCAACACCAGGAAATAAAATGAAATAAAAAGACTATGGAAGACGTCAAATTTGGAGCCTCACATAAATTTGGATCCAACCGTTGGGCCAAACTTGCTTAGATTATTTACAACCACCAATGGGCTCTGGCCCATCACAATCATTTAAGTTTTAATGTATTTTTATATTTTTGAGCTTTAAAGAGTTCATTTGTTATATTAAAATACAAATTACGGATCAAAATTATGTTTCTCGAGTCTAAACCTAACAATGTTGATACAAAATGAAGAAACAGTGTTTGTTAGTTTGAACAGAAGTTTTGGTCCATAATTGAACTAACCGAAACCAAACTGAATTGTGAGCCAAAACTAAGTTACAGGAAACCGAATTAACTGAAACGAAATGGTTTACAAACATGAAAATGAATTTTTGGGTTCAGTTCCGTTTATGAAAAAAACCGACCCAAACCAAACCAAGAACACCCCTAGTGAGTTACGGATCTACCCATTTGTTCTCACAAAATATTTTCTTGCTATGTACCTTAAGTTTCAAAATCTTCTTTCTAAATTTGATCAGCTGCCTTACTATCTAAACAGCTGTTTGTTTCTCTTAATGGCAAAATTACAAATAGGCAAATAGTGTATACGAGCCGTACAAAGATGCTTATACTAATTATAAAGCATGAAAATTGAAAGCTGTAAAACTGCAGCTATGAACCAAGTCTATTTAGTTTCTTTCTAGTATCGTTTTTAAGTATCTAATATTTATAGAATTCTCAATCACCAATCGAACCACCATCATAATCTATCATTGTTATGGTAGGGATAGCATTAGCATCATGTTGTCAAAGTTAGACTTGTTCTCCCGGTCTAATCTCTATCTCTATACGTAACTAATTGCCAAGTCTTTTTGGCAATGTGTCATGGTTCTTTGAATGACAAGTATGAATTTTGTCATGTGGCAAGATAATAAGAAGTAGTATATTTAGGAAAACGTCAACTAATCACTCCTCATTTTTGGTAATGTCACGCACTCTTACATTCTTTTGGAAATGAGTTCATTTTAACTAATAACAAACTAATTTAGAGAAATAGAAATAGAATGCAAATTAATAGATAGTCAACCATATTACTCTCTTACATAATTTTTTTTAAAATGAATTAATTTTCACTAATAAAATACTAATCTATAAAAATTTAATGGAGAGTCAACCATATTAGCTATACTAATCAAAGTAAATTTTACATGATAATTTTAATTTAAAATGTTTAGAGATTGAATATGATATGTAATATTTAAACCATTCTTTATCTTTTGTTAATTTTTACTTTTTACAAAGTGTATTATATAAAGATTTACAGTTAAAATTATGATTTTAATTTTAAGAAAATTATATAATATGACGAAATACATAAAGAGTCAAAAAAATTATATAAAGATATCAGACAGTTCGCTAGGATGATATTGAATTCATTCGATAATCACATTCCTTTCAAATTTAATACAAGACAGTTTCCTTTATCCATGTGTTTTAGATAACTGTCAATAAAAGCCAAGGTCAATCATTGTCAAATGTTGGTGATGTAGAATAAAATTGAGATAACACAAATTGAGTCTATTGATTCGCATGAATACTAGGAACAATTCTTCTAACTATCATTGATTCATACAAATACCGACAATTAGAATAAATTTCAACTCACATTGAGAGAAAAATGAAATTTCATAAAATCCAAAACTAATTGTTCAATAACCTTCTTAGAACCCTAAATAACAACTGGAATTTCAAATGGGCCTAAAAAGACAAACGGGCCGAAGTTAGCCCACATACAAGGCCCAACAAAATAAATAAATAAACATTTAAATGCAAATAACTCCTAAACTAAAGCGTTTTTGGGCCCGGAAGTTGGCTAAACCGCTTGCGGCCATTTGTTACAATGTTGGGCTCGCTCCAAGCTTCGATTCGGCAGGTCGTGGGCCTAAAACGGAGACTCATAGCCCAAGTTATGGCCTGTTTTGTGAAAGCTCATTAGTAATGCGATCATGAGCCTCTAAAAACATAAGGGCACGATCCTCTACACTTGGGACCGCATCAGTTGGTTTACTTTTGAAGAAGCCCATTTTCAGTCATGAACAATTATACATTGTTTTTTTACGTGTAAAGAATCAGAACAGTTTGAAAGTATTGATGTATGATTAAGATGGCTAGGTTACTGATCGTACAAAAAATGTCATTTTTAAGGAGGTACTTTGAAATTTGTAATTTATCTAAAATTCTCATATATATATATCTTAACTACCCCGTTTTTATTTTAAATTGTATAAATATTTCATTTTAATAATATATTATTATAATTAACAGTTATTATTTTGAGCCGTCGAAAGAACGGATCAACACTAATAATATCGTATATTATTAGTTTAGAGACTTAAAGAATTCTGATTTGGATTATTATAGTAATATGCAACTCAATATTTTATTTTTGGTAGTTAGTACGGATTTATCATCTATATGCTGTCCTGTAATACCGAATCAATTTGTCTTAAACTACAAATTTTTATTTAAATTATACATTGGGCTCCATTCATAATCTAAACTTAATCATGGTTAACTTTGTTTTTGCAAAGTTGATATTAGCAAGTGATAGTTAATAGTCCAATATATGGAAGTAGACTTATGTGCTTGTTAGATTGTAATGAAGAACACATAGCTTAATTGGGTGGACTCATACTTATAAAGATACAACACTAAATACAATAAAGAAAGTGTCATATTTAAACAGTAATAACTTTTGATCTGAGTGGAGTTACGACCCACGTAAAAGTTTCAACTGAATGAACTCATACATATAACATCTAAAAGAATTGAAAAAACGTGTCTACTTTAAACATTTGATCCAACATCTAACAATATATTTTATTTTTTGTTCTAAAATTACATAAAAACTTAGCATAGCCAAAAGTTTCATCATAAGTTTTCCATAAGTTGGGCAAGGTCAAATATAAAGATTCCAAGGCTGCTTAACTTAGATGCCATACAAAAGTGTCCCCTCATCATGATAACTATAACAATAACAATATTAAACACTTATAATCAACATTATTACCCTGTTGGTAGGGTCAAACAATTAACTAAGTCTTGCTTATATGCTCCGTATTAAAGTACATTTTCATTGTCTCTTTAGATCTCAACATTCTCAAGCAGTGTATATTTATATCAAATCCTGATTTCTAAGTTTCAACTTAGCGTAAGTTAGCACTTGTAACAAAGAGATTGGATTTCACTTGTTTCTGTTTGGGCTAACAAGCTAGCCCGTTTGTCTAACCGAACACCATGGACCGGTTGGTTAAGCCAGATGTGAAGGAACTGAACATGATGTTCACCAGAAACCAAAAGTGTTCTACAACTTTTGTGTTAACCAATCTGATGCACACCATGCCTGTTGCGGTTTTTCTTGATACCACGAGCCCGTTTCTACTTTCTTTCACCAGCCCGTTTTCAGTTATTCCACCTTTAGGCACTGCATCTTTCACTGTTGTATCTCAACCCTCGGATCAACCATCACTATCTACGCCTGCAGCCAACGTTCTAGTCCGATCATCAATGTTGCTCACTAGTAAAACTGACCTGGAAAGTCTTAAGTTAGTTTTTTCCAAACCTGGGCCACATATTTTTAAAGATGCCACAATCCCTGTTTCATTTGTCGGGTCTGATATAGTTGAATACCTACTCTCGTCTCCCCGTTCAAAAACTGTTGATATCCCATTCATCCTAACGAAATCTGTTCTGTTTTGTAACCAGCCCGATCGTAATTCGTTGCTAAAATCGGCTCTTATGACCGGGAAGGCATACTTTGTTACGTTTTTAATACAAAATGGTGCTAATGTAAACATCCGGGACAAAGATGGGGAATCAATGATGTCTTTGGCCATCAAGTCAGGAAATGTGGATGTGGTTCAGGCCATGGTCGAGTCAACTTTCATGATTGACCATTCGGTTGATCGGTTTTTACATGAAGCAGCTTCTATAAACTCGGTTGATATAATGGAAGTATTGTGTATGAGTTATTTAGATCTTGACATAAACTCGATTGATTCTCGAGGCCAAACGCCTCTACATATTGCTGCAACTCGTGGCCATGTTGAAGTCCTCGAATTTTTAGTTACTTTAGGGAGTGACCCTGATGTTGTGGATAACAATGGGCGGACCTCGCTTCATTGCGCTTCTAGCGAAGGGCATGTGAGAGCGGTCGAGTTTTTGTTAAACTCAGGTACTTTTGTGAAGTACACGTTGACTAAAGAGAAAAAATCGGCAATTGCTCTTGCATATGAAAATGATCATATGGATTTATATGATATGTTGTATTGGGGGGATGTTTTGCATAGATCCGCGACAATAAACGACGTTGATAGGCTAAAGAAATGCTTAGCGGAAGGTGTGAATGTGAACGGGAAGGATCAAAATGGGTGGACCGCTTTGCATAGAGCTGCATTCAAGGGTCGATTTGAAAATGTGAAACTATTGTTAGATCATGGTGCTCGCGTTGATTTGGTGGATGACACGGGGTTCACGGCTCTACATCGAGCTGTTGAGATGGGCCATGCTCAGGTAGCCCGCTTCTTAGTAGCTCAGGGAGCGAGAGCTAGCACAAAGTCTCTTATTGATCATATGGTTTTTGAGTTAAATTGTATCAAGAATCATCATCATTCACTTGTAAATCCTCTATGCTAATTGGTGTTTTCATCACATGTATTATGTAGAATTGAAATGTTTGTATCGTTTAGGATCAATGATTACAAATATAATATTGAATGTAGAAAATGAAAAATGTGAATTCAGTTTGGACTAGTGTCTATTTGAAGTAAGCTGTGTATATAACATATCTGCAATGAAATATGACTACAGCGTTTTCATAATATTTGACGTCCTCTTGTGATCTTGTCTCCTACATCATAGCTTCACCATTTCTTTTGTCAACTTTTAATAGGTTGATTAACTAAATCAATCTCCACTGTTCATCTTTTTAAACAATATTCACCATCCATTATTCATCAAAGGTGTGTTTAAGATTGCTATGACACATTGTTTTTTTTTCCAAGTGTTTGTCCTCTTTACCACAATACTTATCTTTCACTACGTACCAACACTATTATCATTCTCTCTACACAAAATGGACCACCAAGTTTAACCATTGTATCATCACCACAAGCTCGTTACCATCGTATAATGCGCTTACATAAAAAATATATGAAATTAGAGGTCGAAAAAATAATGATTGAATGAATCGAGTAACTTGCACATTCGGTCCTCTAACGGTCTTCTATTAGAGTTTAACCATGATCCACAAACTTAATCTTATTACAAAAAACCTGCACTTACATAAACAAGAATAAACATACAATTAATGAAACAAAGGCTTAAGATTGAATTATTTAACATTTAAAAATTGACGGGACGTTAAAAATATGTAAATATTGATGAATAAACTGTATGCATATGATGAAATATAAAGGACACTATATCAATGTGCACTCTATTAATACAACGAACTTTAATTTTTGAGTTTTAACTAATAAAATCCATTAGTTTATCACTGATATTATTTTAAAGGCTGATATCTAGTTGTAAATCTTCATAAATTTATATAAAATCTGTCTTCACCAAATTTACTAACCACATAAGATTCATAATATAACATTTATAACCATATTATAAAATATATATATATACATATAACATATTCTTTAATTAATGTTATCCTTACAATTTTGTGTCATTTAATATAATTAAATACTTGTATGTATAGGTAATATAAGAGTTATAATATACATTATATATAACGCGTATAACCATATTATAAGACTTATTTAGTAGGATTTAAGAATATAACCACAAATGTATGATTTTAGATCCTTTTTTTATCCATATATATCTGTTGCGTTTATAAGATCACTCACAATTTTGAATGTGTCAGTTTTGTATTAGTTATGCCACCTCAACACTTTAAAACTAACACAAACTAAGACAACATTATCAACTCTGACTGTGTCACTTTAATTTCTGAACCTCATACCTTATTTTATTTTTTATTTTTTTCTCAATCAAGACATTAATTAAAAAGTCATATTTAAAAATAAAATGCATTCATTAATAATATAAAAAGTATATTACATTCATTAATAATAAAAAGTAAAACATTACATTTATTGAAAACAAATACGATTACATCAATTAAGCCAACGACGAAAATTTGGAGCTAGGTGTCAAATGTGTTCGATAAGAACATTGGGAAGTTGATGATGAACCCTCGAGTCGCGTAATTCCTTGTTCATACGCATTTGTATTTCAACCCTCTCCGCTCACGAACGTCTTAGAGTATTTGCCGGGTTTGACATATAGTCTTCCTCAATTTGACATATATTGCGTCATTTGTCCTTCGTTGTCATGTTGAGTAAAAATACACAGGCGTACATGATGTGGCGTATTTTGTTGATGATATATGGTCTTGCCGGGTTTTAAATGATTGTCTAACATCCTTGAAGCACTCTGAATGCTCGTTCTACATCCTTTCTTGCAGATTCTTTGCAACTCTTGAACTTCATATTCTTTTCCTCACTCGGACATTTAAATAACTTCACAAGACTTGCCCATTCCGGATAAACTCCGTCGTCGAGATAATATCGTTTTGTAAATTGAGTCCCCGAAGCAATATACACTACTCTAGAAGGCCTATCTTGGAGTAAATCGTTGAACAAATCTGATTCATTAAGGACGTTGATGTCGTTGTTTGAACCCATTAGACCAAAGTAAGTGTGTCAAATCCACACATCGTAAGAGGCAACCACTTTAAGCATGATCGTTTGGACGCCCTTGATCACCTCGTGTGTATTAACCTTTCCATTCTATTGGCTAATTTCTCCAAGGCCAATGCATACAATCGATGCTACCGAGCATACCCGAAAAACCATGTAACTCTTGATGTTTAGCATGTAAATGTTAAACATCTTGGAGTGTTGGTCTTCTAAGGTACTTGGTGGAATATAGATGAAATACAAACTTGGTAAAGTTGTCCAAACAATCATATAATGTTTGTTGACCAATGTGTAATTATTCATTAAACGCATCGGCTGTGACACCGTATGGCAATTAACTTATGGCAGAAGTGCAATTTTGGTAAATGTTGAAACTAAGTTTATCGATAGTGTCAATTCGTTGATGGAAATAAGAAAAATACAGTGGGAGAGGTAGTTGAGTGTGAAATGTTATACCGTCACATATATCGAGAAACAATGCACAACTCATCCGAAATCGTCTTCGAAAGTAATCCGGCGGGAATGTTGGGTTCTTGGAAAAGTAGTTTTGCCACAAACGTTCGCCGACATTTAAACGCCAACGAACGCTTGTGGCAAGACTACTTTGCCGAGAACCCAAGATTCCAGTCGAATTACTTTCGTTACACCTCCAAAAATGGATTTCGTCAAACAAACAAAATCAACAGCAAGAAGAGGCAAATCCAAATCCACCAAACCTAGTTCCCGATCTTCAAAAGTCAGTCTCCAATTCCTCGTCAGTCGAGTATCTCACTACCTCAAATCGGCTGTTATGCTAAGTGTGTCGGTTACGCCAGCCCGGTCTGTAACACCCCAATTCCTTTAAATGCAATTTTTATTTATTTATTTATTTTATTTTTTTTCTTAAACTATGGTTGACATAAATTTCATGACATATAGTCATGCATCAAAATATGGTTTAACAAAAAACACAAAACATCATAAGTTTAATTAGAGTTATAATTTCTTGGTTGTTACCAATCAACATCACAACCATAGTTAATAGAGAATTTATTATAAAAACTAAGTTCATATTAGTTTCCAAAAGTCTTCAACTAATCTCTACCCCTTTATACCTCGGCTCCAGATCCTGAGTACATAGCAATTTCGAAACAAACAATACGTAAAACGTAAAGCCTCGTAAGATACAAGGGTTTAGACCCAACAAGATATAAAATTTCTGAAAATACTTTATAAGAAACATATAAACTGAAACTTTCATAAAAACAATATCATTCTCATAAACATAAAACTACGGACCTCTCCGTAGGAAAACTTCCTCATTTCCTGGTTAATTTAGGTAAAACACCTACGGGCCTCCCCGTAGTAAACTTCCCCATTTTCGGGTTAACTTAGGTAAGCTGCTAAGATAGTTGGAATGCTTCCAATCCTATCAAGGTCATGGTCAATCCCGTTTCTGGGTTAACATATCTATAGACATCTACCTTGCGCAGGGAGTTACCCTCCTAGTAGAGTCTCATTGTCTTCCCCATTTATGGGTTAACTAGTACGGACAAAGAAAATAATGAATGCATTCATGTTATAAATATCAAATTTCAATCAATAAACAACTTAACCAAATCAATCAAACTCAACTAGCATGCTATGTACTTTTATAACAATAACTCATAGCAATGCATGTAAAACCATTCGAAATATTTAAAAAAATAATTTTCAATACTAACATAGGTTGATATGAACATACGACTACAATAGAAAACCTTGTTTTGCTATGTACCCATTTGAAAATCCACATGTACTCACCTCAATTAGTTAGAGAGGTCTAACTAAGTTTTCACAATATACTCTCTTTATTTTCTCCTTCGCTCCTTCGATACCTATAGAAATGGATTCCATTCATTCACATTAAGCAAGGTACTAAGACTATGAATTCACAAGGGTCTCAAATTCTATGCCTTGTTAGGCTTATGTACAGCTTTGACTTGCAACACTATTTTACCCTTCTTAGACTCAAAATCATCAATTCATTTCTAAATACGAATTACAGGTCTTTCTCTTACCTTTCCAGGGCCTACTTTTACATATTTTTAGAATTTTTCCTCAATTTTCTATGAATATTCTACTACAGCAACTACATGCTGTCAAAATGAAGTACAACAGCAGGTAAATCGAATTTTACCCATCCTAAGGTTGTAATTGGTTTACTATGTCTAAATACAAAACACAATACACATAAATATCTTTCATATGCCACGAGATTCAAACCTAAACGATTTTTTGTTGATTTAATATGAATTTTCTCGTACACGGCTGGAAATGTTTAATAATCTATGCTTAAACATGCTCAATTTACTATCATAAATATTTGATTCGCACATGCAAGTTTCTTGCAGAAACTAGGGTTTATGAAATGTGTTCAAAATCATTAAATCAACCATAGAAAGAGTGGATATGAGCTATTACTTGAATTCTTGGGTGGATAGCAAAAACCCTTTGTTTTGCCTTTGATTTTCCTTCAAATTTGACTTCACATAATGGGTTCACCAAGAACACACACACTTAAGCTCTAGAGAGAGTTTCGGGGTGAAAAAAATGAGAAGAAAGTGAATGTTTGGCTTTTATATTCGTGGTCAAATATGGTCAACCTGGGTCAACTTAGTCAATATTTTGTACTGCACTAAAAATGAGTATGTATCCAACTTTAAACCACTATAACTTTTTCATACAACCTACGTTTTGGACAAATCTTATATCCTTGAAACCTTGGAGCATGGAATACAACTTTAATATTTTACTTTTGATATGAATCTCAACGGATCATGAGTTATAGGGATGCAAACAGAGGGGGTTGCACACAATTTTTCTTTTGATAGCACTAAAAATGAAGCTACAGTAAATTTCAAACCATCATAACTCTCACATACGAAATCCGTTTCGGATGAATCTTATATCCCTGAAAACCTTGAGACATGTACTACAACTCTCGAGTTTAACATTTGATCTAAATCCCCACGGATCACAAGTTGTAGAGCTGCGAACAGAGGGGGCTACACAACTTTTCTAAACTTTTACAGATACACTTGTCATTCATTTGCCTAATTAAACACCATCAATTACTAAAATTATTAACTATCGTTTAGACCGAATTTAGGATGTTACATCGTCTACCTCTCTGTTGTTCTTGAATGCCTCGCCGCTGAGGTGCATTAATACATTCAAATTCAAATGCATATATATTTTTATTTAATTGCAAGTTATTGATAATCATTTTGAATAGGTTTTTGAGCTTGTTGGAAAT
This sequence comes from Logfia minima, assembly GCA_963921325.1. NCBI lineage: Eukaryota > Viridiplantae > Streptophyta > Magnoliopsida > Asterales > Asteraceae > Logfia > Logfia minima. Next base: position 40,237,311 of record OY992765.1, read on the forward strand.
GCGGCAAGAGATAACAGAAAGAGTATTATATCGAGGCATATTCAGTTAGCAGTTAGAAATGATGAGGAATTAACTAAGTTGTTGGGTGCTGTGAAGATTATAATTGTGGAGTGTTACCGAATATTCATTCGAATTTGATTCCAAGTAAAAAGGAGAAAGATAGTAAGGATGTGATTGGATCAGTTTCGTAGGAGTTTAAGGGTTTTAATGGTGTTAAAATTAGGTTTAATTTGTGGTGTCATTAAATGGTTGTTTTGTTGACATGAAATTATGTTTTGTTAGAAATTAAATGATGTTGTGCTTAATTATTTATTATTTGTTTATTTATTGTTTTTATTTAAAATACAGTATAACAAATGATGTTTTGTTGATATTAAATTATGAATGTGAAGATATTCCATCTTTAATTTTCAAATATTCGTCGTATATTTGTTGCCTAAATAGGTTGGCAAGGGAAGGATTATAATATATTTATAACCTATAACTACTTATAATGCATTTTAGTAATTAATTAAATTTTCAATTCAATCACGGAAAATGACTATAGTGCCTCTATATAATTACTACTATTTTAATCATCTCAACAATTATATACATAATTACTAATATTTTAATCATCTCAACAATTTAGACTTTTTATTAATATCTATTATTATACTACTACTACTACTACTACTATTATTATTATTATTATTATTATTATTATTATTACTATATATATATATAAATCAAATTTCACTTTATTATCATATATATAAATAAATAAAAAACATAAAATAAATCTTCAAAACATATAGATACTCTCAATATCTTATCATTCCACCATTACTATCATCACCGCATGGATCGTCGCATTACGCATGTGTTTGCTAGTTTGCCCAACGGGACTAATATTTGCAATTGGATAGTTTATAAAGAATGTTAAATGTTAGAGGGATCCATTTCCTATTGTTTTATTGATCTACAACGAATTTGATATCTATTCTTTCTATATTTTCTTTTTCTTACTATAACAATAAAAAATTACACTAACGGTTCTTTAAGTTTACCTCAAATTTCATTGGCATCCTTTACAAACTTTGATTACACCAATCATCCTTTATTTTGAAACTTGTTATGCCAATAGTACTTTAGACTAACAACCGTTAACTACTCCGTTAAAAAGGACCATTTCTGATATTTTTTATTTTTTTTAATTTATTTCCTATGAATAAAATATAAATTATACAATCTAAAATATATATATATATATAGATACATTATGAGGTGCCTAAAACATCATTTTCATCTTCCTCATTGCACTTATGGAATTCATCATTAAATTCAATCCTCTTCTCCAATAAAACATCAAATTTTATAGTCTACCACCCAAATTCACTTAAACATAAATTTCTGACTGAAGATGATTTATGCATCTAATAATGTATAAATACATGCTTAGAAAATCATCTTCATATTTCCCATTTCACTTAGCAAATTCATCACCAAATCCGGTCCATTTTTCACCTGAAACATCTAACATTGCAGCCTACCACCCAAATCCACCACCATCTTTCACCATCCGACAACCCTCCATCATCTAGTCATCTTATATGATCATGACTTTGGTAGCCGCCGCCTCTTCTTGTTTTGCATTTATTCCTTACTCGAAAAACATCTCAAATGAAAACCCTAGCTTCAAAGTAAAACGACGTTGAAAAAGTGTTAACCAAATATGTGACTCGTAATCTTTAAGTCACAAATGCATGTTTGAGTGCATTTGGGTGGTGGACTATAAAATTTGATGTTTTAGTAGAAAAGGGGATCGGATTTGGTGATGAATTTCATAAGTAAAATGGGGAAGATGAAAATGATGTTCTATGCACCTCATAATGTATCTATATATATTTTAAATTGTATAATTTATATTTTATTCAAAAGAAATAAATCAAAAAAATAAAAAAATCAAACATGTCCTTTTTAACCGAGTAGTTAACGGTCATTAGTTTAAAGGACTATTAACGTAACAAGTTTCAAAATAAAAGATAATTAGTGCAATTAAAGTTTGTTAAAAACTACTAATAAAATTCGAGATAAACTTAAAGAACCATCAATGTAATTTTCTCTATAACATTTATTAACTCATTTAATCATGAGATGAAATTGGTTTATTTGTTACACTAGTCAGTCAGACCTGTGCGTTGCACACGTATTGTATAAATTTTTTGAAATTTGATATTTAACATAAAGGGTTAAATTATCGATAAAAGGTTATTAAAACTATCAATTATAACTTATTAATTGATTGAGTCGGGTCGGGTCGAGTCGCACCAGCTCGGTGTTTACTAATAGCTTGTGGTACGATTTTCAGTTCAATTTACGTACTCCGTCTGCTAAGTTTTATCTGGTTTAATAACAATATATTTACAATCGACGGAAAATAAAATTCAAAAGCACTTTCAACATAACTCAAGATTATTAACCGAACACAAAATCAAAAAGGAACTTTTGACTAATCCTTTAATTACCTCAATCTAATCGCAAACAACTACGATTAGAGTCTCGATTAAAGGTTATATTACATTTGATAACTTAGACAAAAAATGAATTTTATCATTTTTAAAACTATTTGACATTGATATTCTAGTATTGTTGATAAGTATTTTTAACATGATATTAAAAATCATAATATGTAAAGATACATTAATGACATTAATCTTTAAAACTCAACATTTAATTGTAGAGACTCGATCTTTATATAGATATAGATACTATATATAAATTTATAATTATACTATTAATTGTCAACATTAATGACTTGAAATTCAATTTTTATATTTTATATTAATAATTATTTATATTTATTATATATTTTATGATATTTATATTTGTATACTAACATTTATAGCTTGAAACTCAACTTTTATATATTATAATATTTGCTATACGATTAGACTGTTTGTTTGAGTTCGAATGATCTCATAAATGTTTAAGCTACTCAACTTCTTCTTTACTCGACTATGTTTATACTTTATAGTTCTTAAAAATAAAATAACATATTTAATGACACTAGCTAAGGTTTATAAAATAGCATGTACAAGCATATAATATAAAATTGCATACTTGGTACTCAACCTTCACTTCTTTTCTTTTTTTTCTTTTTTTTTCTAAATGTGTTAGAACTCAGATGTATTGAATATGTAACTTTAGACAAACAAAATCAACGAGTTTAAAAATATAAACTAAAGTAAAATTGTGGAGATACTTAAATCATAGATATGATATATTAATGTTATCAAGAATATAACAATGGCGATATGGGTGACAAAGGGGTCATAAAATCGAGACTCTTTTTCATACGGAGTTACTTTTTGCTATATATATAGAAACACACTTAAAACAATTGGATTCACGTCATCGTATACTATTTTCTATAGTAATATATAATATATTTTAATATTTTTTAAATAAATTTTACTGTTTTTTCATACAATTATTGAAAGTTTTTCTGAAAAATTCATTCTCCTAATTATTAATTATTAAATTCTCATTAATACAAATATTATTAAATTATAATCTAATTAATTTGTGACATTTAATTAACATACCCCTAATTATTGATTATTAAATTCTCATTAATACAAACATTATTAAACCATAAACCAATTAATATATGACATTTTAATTTTAACTTAAACTTCTTTATATCTATAAACTATTATATTATATGAGGCATTTGAGATGTTTTTTAGAATTACCATTTAATGTAGATAATGCTTAATTTCAAAATACAAAAAAAAAAAACTAAAAATAGAAAATGAGTGAAACTTAAACCTCTAGATTTAACGAACGACTCCATAACTGTTAACATGTCCATTAAGAACTCAAAACCCGACACTCCCAACTCGCAACCCAACTATCAAGTTTGCAATGACATATTATGATGTATTTAATTTTTGGTTATTTTGTTACAATTTTTTTTTTTTTTGAAAATTTTGTTAAAAAGTGATTTTACCATTTACAAAACAATATTATTCATATATAATGTAGTTTTTGATTTTTAAAATATTTCAGAAAATATAATACTACATATCAAATTAGTATGAAACTAATACACTTTTTGCTATATTACGCTAATATTCTTCTAGTTCCATATACATCTCACCTTCTTCATATAAATAAATATATAAATACAAATGATAAGTTTAATTTAATACTTTTGATACAAACAATATCTTACCTTTCCCAAATATCCACAATGCCATAAAGTAAAAGCATTAAACCACTCATCTTAATAAGAAACTAGCCTTGTAACCGCGTAAAGCAGCGACGCCGAATGATTTGGTTTGACATCATATTTATTAGTATCCTATGTGTGTGTTTCCTATGTTGTTCATTAGGTGTTTTTATGTTTAGATGACATGTATGTGAGGGAGACAAATAAAGGTATTGTTTGAGATTTTTGATCAAAAATGTTTGTTTATTTGTTAGCTGTGTTATTATATAGGTGGGTCAAAGTGAAATGAACGAATGAAATTAAAAGTGATATAGATTCAATGGTGAAGATTTACTATACTTAGTCTTAAAAAGTAAAGGAGTAAAGAGAAGATAAATATTTTATATATTAGTATAGATAAACAGATCTTACATTCATATACAAATCAATTCATGAAAGCTTACTTTAACAAATAAAACTTTAAGAGCAATGTTACATCCACACAAATTTTATAAAAAAATATTCACATAATGATGTGGCATAAAATATTTACTAATCAAATTTACTTTTTGTTTCTCTCTCATAATTCTATATCTTTATATTATTGGACCACTTCATTTTATAAATAACTTTTTATAAAATTTTAATAACTCTGTTATTTATTAAACTTTAATTGTATGTATCAATTACCACCATCACTGACAAATTGACTAAAAAATATAGCACTAATTTTAGTTTGACTAGAAAAACAAACAATGCAATTTTATTACCAATTTCTTTAAACGTAAATAAATAGAGCACTAACTTTTAATACCAAGAGAATAATTCCTTTTTTTGTTTTCTTTCACTTATTTATTTAATTTAATTTAATATATAAAATATAATTAAATAACACTTTCCAGATTGTTACTACAAGGAAACTTTACTTCCATCAGATGCAGCCTTTCAACGTTTTTGCTGTCCCTGTTTATTCTATACAGTACATCTTTCCTGTATCTATATCTCAACCAAAATTCAATTCTATTCATTTCATATCAAAACGTTCAATCGTCAAACTTTTTGTTCTTTTCTTGAATTTAAATTTAATTTAATTGAATTTAATTAATTGTCAACATCTATATGCATACGTAAAATTGGATGAATTGAATTGCTCTACTACTTCACTTTAAACACAAAAAACGAAATCTCTGGCACGCCGCCGCCGCCGTACACCGCCGTATACGGAGGTCGGTGATTCGGTTGATTCGCCGTACTCCGATCGTTAATTCGCTTCTAAATTTGTTGAATTATTATTTCTGTTATTGGAAGGGTGTGAAGTTAGGGTTGGGGGTTTAATTAGGGTTTGATACTTCTTAAATTGTTAACTTAGATTTGTAATTTAAGATTTCTGTAATTAGAAAGTGTGAAAGTAGGGTTTGAGTAGAATTGGCGGGGTTTAATTAGGGTTTGATAGATGGGATCAAAGCCATGGTTACAACCTGCACCAACGTATCATGCATTAGAATCATATTGGGATACAGAAGATGATGCACCTGGACCTAGGTGTGCTCATACACTAACTGCTGTTGCTCAAACTAAATCTCATGGTCCTCGGCTTATTTTATTCGGTGGCGCTACGGCCATCGAAGGTGGTGCGTCATCCCCCGTCCCCGGCATCCGTAATTCTTCAAACTTCACTTCTGTTATAGTGTTTATATAATTGATATTGATTTGTTATGTAGCTTCTGTAAGTATGTGTGTTTATGTGGTTTTGTTGGTTTTATGATTTCAGGGTTAGCTGGTGTGACTAATTCGGTTCATTCATATGATGTTTTGACTAGGAAGTGGACCAGGTAATTTTAAGTTGTTTATGCCGTTAATGAACTGAATTTGATTAGAAATGAAATGCTGAATGTGCGGAAAATGATTAGAATTCGACCGGCTGGAGAACCGCCATCACCAAGGGCAGCTCATGCAGCTGCTGTAGTTGGAACCATGGTTGTATTTCAGGTAATGGAAGATTTGAGTTATGAAATTAAGTAGACAAAAAATTGAGCTTTTATTTGTTTAGTTATGAGTTTGATAGTTGAGGAATTGATGGTGGATCATTAGGGTGGAATTGGTCCAGCTGGGCATTCGACGGATGATCTTTACGTGCTTGATATGAGTAATGATAAATACAAATGGCATCGGTAAATTTTCTGAAGTTTCATTTATGATCTTTCCCTGTGATGATTGTGATTTTCTGAAATTTTGACTTGAGTTCTTGTTTGTGGAGTGTAGACTTGTTGTGCAAGGACAGGGACCGGGCCCTCGATATGGCCATGTGATGGACTTGGTTGCACAACGATACCTTGTAACTGTTAGCGGAAATGACGGTGAGTGTGTTGTTTAGTTTATTCCTCAAGTAGAATACATATGAAACATTAGTAAACATTACTTTGGATGCATTTTCCAATCCACTATTACAAGTTAAAATAAAGATTGTGTATTTCTCTGGTGTTTGTACTTGATATTGAGCATATCTATTGAATTAGAGGAACTGTGGATTAGTCATTAGTGGTTCACCATGGTTAGAGTTTCCATATTTTTGAAATGTTTTTGTCCTTGCTATTTGTAGTTACCAAATCTTGAAATTATTCAATGTGGAAAGAAGTTGGTTAATGATTGGATTGAACGATGATTCATTTAATGATTTTACATAATTATGCGGAAATGCTAGTGTTGTTTTGTTCAATAAGTAAAATAGGTAGCAATGTTATTTCTATAATCAAAAAGCATTGACAGTTTCCATCCATGACTAAAATAGGTAGCAGTATTCCGGATTTTGAACCAACTGTATCAATAAAAGCAGGGAGTTCAAGTATTATGCTTAATTTTTTTATAGATCTAGGGTCAACATAAGCATCATTGGAGAGGACCTTACTCTTGAAAGTAGGTCATTTTTGAGAGACGGACGTCTCGCGAAAGCAGGCTGATGATGTACTCTGCTCGTAGTTCTTTTGTTACTAATAAAAGTTATTCGGGTCTTTTCATGATATTGAATTCTTGGTTTTACACTCTAACTTTCTGTTATTGTTTAGTAAGTATATTTTTACTTGGTTAGTTTTTCAGCAATTTGCTCTGTGAAGTAAAGTTACTAGATGAAAGTGGGATCAAGCAGAAGTCTTTGAATTCACCATTAAAATGTCCTATATATTGATTGCGCCAAGTTTAAGTTCCCGAATCTTTTCTAGAGTGTCAACTTGGTCGTTTTCTAACTTATACATTGCCAAGAAATACTCTAAATGTGTAAAAGAATTTTTTCAACTAGTAGATTATCAGAATAGATAAATCCTGAAGATATTATTAGATCCAAACTTGAATCAATGATATCAAATATGGAATGGATATTTTATATGCTATCACTAATAATAGCATCTGTGTTTTTCTCTAGGAAAGAGAGTACTGTCAGATGCTTGGGCTTTGGATACTGCTCAAAAACCATATGCATGGCAAAAGTTGAATCCAGAAGGTGATAAACCTTCAGCCAGAATGTAAGTGGACGTTATATTGTAAGTTCATAATAGACACATCTTAATGGCATTTGAGTTCGGCAGTGTTGCTTTATTTCTTTGTAAAAAGAAGATTCTACTTTAAGTGTTACCTTAATTAACTTGTGATTTTATATCTTAAATACCTCGTGTATATTACATCGATCTATTTGGTACATTGTTTTTGTTTTCTTCTTGTTTTCATCATTTACGATATAGTTAGAATTTAGAAATTTGGTGCATGAATAATGTAGCAATACTATATGCTGTTTCACTTGTGCTTTTTGTTGTTTGCAGGTATGCAACAGCCAGTGCCCGCTCAGATGGTATGTTTTTGCTTTGTGGTGGAAGAGACACCTCTGGCACGGTAGGGAATATCATTATCATGTATCCGTAGCATAAATTATTACTGTATTAGTGTACTTCCCGATAGGGATTTGTAACAATCTGATTTTAGTTGCAACTTCTAAGGTGTTGTCTGTTTGCTTTAACAAGGGGCTTTGTCATCATTACTATAAAACCCAAAACGAGTCTATCCCAATAAAAAAAACATGAAAGATAAAAAAGGTTCTCTCCCAGAGATGCTCAATAGACCCTGATTAGATAGTAAAACAAGCATAATAAGCTAACATGCCTTATCATACTTATTTATATAGACCCTCGTGATAAGGAAATAGCAAAATGCCATATTTGATGCCTATCATACTACCATGCCACTTGTGCAGATACACACTGCATTATGTCAGGTGGCGATAATAAATAAATTGCTTTCATTGTAAGGGTTGATGTCAGTTGATTGACATAGTACTTTTTCTCCTTTTATGAGTGATTGCACTTGCTGCATTCTGTTTTATGCATATCAAATAGCAAACACTGTTACAGCGATATATCATCTTACATAGCTTTTTTTTTGTACGATATTACTCGCTACATTTCGTACCATACATATGGAGCAGCTGATATATTATGTTCATCCGTCATGTACATATATTATGCCCACTCTACGTTCATATACATATAGTTCTAAAATCACTGAATTGTTTGAATAATGTCAGTGGTGTGAACTAAAGATAATAAAGTATTGTAATTAACTATTAATCGTTACCCATTTAACATGGCTGATACTCTTTGTTGTATAGCCTTTAGCAGATGCTTATGGATTGCTCATGCATAGGAATGGCCAATGGGAATGGACTCTTGCACCTGGAGTTGCACCTTCATCAAGGTATCAACATGCCTCGGTAAGTATTATAATTTTACTCGAAACACGTCGGAACTTGTGTGTGTGCAGAGTATCATTTTATGAACGGGAGGGGATTATTTTCTAATTATCTGAGTTAAAGGTTCCAGTTTGACCCATTTGCTATATTACTTATGAAGGGTGGATTATTTATATTTTATTAATCTCAAATGGTCAAAACAAAAATTTCCATAAATGCATTGAGCTGGTTAAACGGGTTGAGGGTTGCAAATGTCTATTATTTTTTTTTTTTTTTTGGGTTATGGGTGATACCCGGTAAATTCATTAAAATAAGCAAAAAGATACAATGTTTCAATGAAGCACTATAGGATCCCAAGACAGGCCTTGGGACCTCATAAGAAAAAAAACACAAACAAACAAACCCAGAGGACTGGAAAAATGTCTATTATTTATGCACACAAGCTCCAGAATCACTTTAAAAGATTAAGACTATTATTGTAACAATATTTATCGTAGTATGTAATCATATGCATCAACTGTTTACCACAATAATGGTCAAATAAGTGTTTTCATGTCAACCGTGTCTGGCGCTGCCTGTTTTGACCTGTTTTAAAATATCCTGTTTCAATCTGTACCTATTTGACCCTTTACCCAACCTACCCGACCTTTCAGAACTAGTAATGTTTGTACTTTTACTTATGATATCATCTGCTGGTCATCAGGTCTTTGTCGGGGCCCGATTGCATGTTACAGGAGGTGTGGTCAGGGGAGGTCGGGCAGTAGACGGTGAAGCCGCTGTTGCAGGTAGAGTTTGTAACTGTTGTAGTATTAATTGTACTAAAAGATGAAAAAAACAGAATATTCATAATGCCATGTTACAGTTTTGGACACTGCTGCTGGAGTTTGGTTGGATAGACATGGCTTGGTGACTGCCCCTCGCACTAGCAAAACAGAAGATCCTTCTTTGGAGCTTATGCGTCGATGTCGGCATGCTGCTGCATCTGTTGGTGTTCGTTTATATATCTACGGTGGTCTTAGGGGAGGTAAAGCTATTTCAGTATATCATAGTACCCATAATTTATTTACACCAAGTATGCATCTGATTATCTGATGTTGTAGTAATCAGCTTTTGTAGTGTTTGAAATTTTGAATTAATAGATTCTGCCTAGTAATCACTTCCATACCAACTGCGACATGTCCGATCACTGTACAAGTATTGACACTTTTATTATCATCTTAATATCTAGATAATTAATAGTCAAATATTTAGTTTCTAGTTAATTAATGTTTTAATAATTAAGTTATTATTATTAGATAAGCGTGATTAGGTTTAGATAGTTTCTCATATTTGTTTTCAATGTATATACGTATTTCAAGTTTCTATTATCAATCAATAGAACATGACTGTTTTTCCATCTCCAAGTTCACACGCACCAACTACAACAATGTAAGAATTTATGGGTAAATTGAAAATGACCTATTTAGTTCTTCTAACCTAGTTGAGAGACTTTCACTCCCATTTCAGTAAGTATGTCGTCATGCAATCTTTTTTGACAAAAAAACATCCGTTTTGGTCATAGTATCTTTTAATTCCTTATATTTTCAACACTCAAACATTTCAGTATTTTACATTACAATTTGCACAAAAAGAAAAACATTCAAATACTATTATCATTCTGATTATTGAAGATCACATAATCAGTTATAGAAAACACACAAACACCCTCTATATAAACATCACAAAATGCCTCTCGTACGTTATGTTTTCAACTGTACAGTGCTAAATATCTTTAATGTGAGCCACTGCCATGGAATTAAGCATATTCTGTACTTGATTTCATCTGTCGTTTTTTATTTATTTATTTTAAGTCAGGCATGAATTGAAAGAATAATATTACTTGTTTATGTGTTGCAGAGCTATTGTTAGGTGATTTCCTTATCGCAGAGAATTCACCTTTCCAGTCTGATGTCAATACTCCTGTACTAACATCAGAGAGGGCCTCCAACATGTCCAGTCCCAGGACAAATTATTTGAGTCCATTTGATCCCATTTCTTCAGATGATGGACAAGAGAGTCCATCTGGAGGCCTAAGGTTAGGGTTTTTTTCCCTTTTTGTCCATGTACTTATTCTATGTTTATCTGAAGCTAGGTGCTGCAATTTTGACCCATTTACCTATGAATGGGTTGATTTGGACGGTGTTTATCTCAAATGGCCTAAATTACAAAAATCAGCTAAAAACGGGAATGGGTCAATCAGGTTGAGCGTCATTCAACATTATTTTCAGTACGTACTCGTAAATTGTTGGGCTAATTTCATCCATATCCTTACAAAACTTTTAACATTACATCAATATCCTTCTAAATTTTAAAATTACTTCAATATCCTTCCAAAACTTGAAAATGCTCATAAATGTCCAAATGAATATTGAATAATAATTAAATGGATTTAATATTAAAAATATTTATACATATATTAATTAATAAGTTGTTTGACTATTTTACCCTTTTCATCCTCCAACACATTCTTCTTCTTTGTATCACCATAAACCCTAAAAAGCAATGCACAGTTAGTGACGGCTATTAAGCACTCCATTAGCAGTTAATAAATTCCAATCATTGAATGCAAGTAAATGAAAAGTTAATAATCACATGCTACTGTGCGATACTCATTGCCAAGGATATTAATTGTGGGAATTGTATTCATAAAATTGCTTTCCACGGTCAATCAGTTTTTAAAGAGAAGTAAATATAGCAAATTAATGAAGCATTCAATCGTATGTTAATGTAATTGTAGGATTTGAAACACTATAAACATGTGAACCTTAAGAAACTAAAACTAAACAGATGCTTTTGTAGAAGATGATATTGAAAGAGGGTTAAAATGGTAATGTAATTCGTTAATTAGTACTTTTGAAGGTTAAAGTCATCTATCTATAATAAACTTAATTATTTGGATATTATGTGAGTAATTATAAGTTATTGTAGGATATTCACGTAATTTTAAAATTTGTAAGGATATTAATGTAATTACGGAGGTTTGTAAGGATATACATGTAAATTCGATTCAAAGGATTTAAAAAGCAAGTGTAATAATATTCCATTTTCTAATCATAATTAGCACATCAGTTATCTATTGTTTGTGAGTCTTTGCCGTTAAAATAGAGTACGTCAATTATGTACAATAGAAAATGGATGAAAAGGTGTCTTCAGGATAACCTAACCTGGCCCGTTCCGACCCATGTTAGAAAGGACTCTTATCAATCCAAACCTGTTTTGACCCGTTACCTGGCCCACCCAACCTACCATCGGTGCCAACTCTGTCTGAAGCTATTACATGTGTTCTTTTCTCAACTATGGAACTCATTGTTAATATGTTTGCCAGCATGGACAAAGAATCTATTGACAGGCTGGTTGAAGCTTCTGCTGCTGAAGCCGAGGCTGCTAATGCTGTCTGGCAAGCAGCACAGGCACAGGCTGCAACATCTGAAGAGACGTCTGCAGCAGATGATAACTCACAAGCTGCAGATAGCAATTCAGAGGGTAGTGATGGAGAGGGAGATGTTCGACTTCACCCGAGAGCTGTATACTTTCTCTCCCTTAAGATTTTTGTTTTCAATTGTATATCAATGTTCTTTAGGGTGAGGAACATGGTCACATATGGCTAATTGGGTGGGAATGTGGGATGGGTTGACCTGAAAACGCTTATTTCGTTTAACTTTTTTACTTGATCCGTCTCAAAATATAATTCCCACCTTACTACTATAGGTTGCCCCAAATTATCACTTTCGCCCTTAAGAGCTGTATACTTTCTTGCCCTTAAGAATCTTGTATTCTATTGTATATTGATGTTCCTTAGGTTACAGAACATGCTTGCATTGGCTATATGGGTGGGACACTTTTTTTATCCATCTTTTTTACTCCATCCGTCTCAAAAACTAGTGTCCACCTTACTACTATACCTTGCCCCCAACAAATTGTCCATTGTTGATATTAGATAGGTATAATTTGCCAAGTTCTTCATTCTACCCATAATTACACTCATTGCAATCTTAATGCAGGGCAAGGATAAAAATACCTTTATCATTGTTAGCTAGAGTGTATAATTACACGGTTCGACCCTTATGACCTGTTTCTTAGCTAGAGTTTGTAATTTTACCCGTTTGAGATAACTAAGTTAACCCACGTCGGCGCATTCGTAAGTGAATTGGCCCAGAATGCCACTTCAAAATTGATGTTTATTTACTGCAGGTTGTGGTTGCTAAAGAGGCTGTAGGTAACCTTGGTGGGTTGGTAAGGCAGTTATCATTGGATCAATTTGAAAATGAGAGTAGACGAATGATTCCGTTGCAAAATGACATGTCATCTTCTGCCAAAAAGTTTACAAGGCAAAAGTCACCACAAGGCTTGCATAAGAAGGTAGAGTTGTGAGTTCATCATTGTGGTGTTTTCATTAGCATTATTGATACTTCTTATCTGGTTGTTGCGACTTAAAATTGGCAAAACCTCTTCTTTGTCACCTAATTTGAGAAAATCTCAGTTCCATTTTACAAGGTGTCTCTACTTTTTCTCGTTTTATCTGTTAACTTCCTCATGATAAATTTTATCAACACTTAAACAGCTTATTATTATAATATAAACAACAAAAATACATCCAAACACTAGTTCATCGGAACACTAGTTTCTACCGTATTTATAACTACAGTTGAGTTTCTAATACTGATTGTTCAGTATCACATTGTCAATTTCAAAACGAACATCCAAACACCCTAAGTATTGTCCATCCTTTCTCTTATCTTTATGTTATTATAGTAGAGGCTAGTGAAAAGAAAAAAAAAACGATAAGATTGTGCAACGGTCGATAATACTTGATCTGTTTTCAGGTCATATCGACTTTGCTTAGGCCTCGGAACTGGAAACCTCCTGCAAACAGGAGGTTTTTTCTTGATTCGTATGAGGTGGGAGAGCTTTGCTATGCTGCTGAGCAGATCTTTTTGCATGAGCCTACAGTTCTTCAGCTGAAAGCTCCCATCAAAGTGTTTGGTGATCTACATGGTCAGTTTGGTGATCTGATGCGCCTTTTTGATGAATATGGATACCCTTCCACTGCTGGAGACATAACGTATGACTAAATTATGAGTTACTATATAATCTTAAATGCATTTTGCTTTCATGTATTCAATTCCATTATCCGTAGTGTGGTCATTTAGCCATTTTAATGTTTACATATTTAGTATACACGTTGTTTATGTAAGTTGGTATAATGCTCTTTAGTATGACTATTGATATTCTTCCATTTATCTTTTGGTTTGGGTTAAGGTTGTGGCAAGATAGGCTGGTCGGCTAACCGGTCAAATTTGGCTTTGGTTAAAACAGGCCGTACTTAATATGGGTCAACAACGTTTGGGTACGGGTTAACATGCAAACACTTCTTTGTCCATATTATATTAGTTATTAATAATCAAAGTGTAAAATGTGATTTCTAAAAATAGTAATCTAAATCTTTTGAAGAAAAAGATTTAGGAAGTTTTCTGCATTTTAAATAGACTTCAGATAACTTTCAACCCATTTGACTTGTTCCCCCTTTTGTTAGATATTTTGATTCGCTTGTTTGATATAACACACGACCAAATCGACCCATTCACAAGTAAATGGATCGAAATTGCCACCGCTAGTTGACTTTCACTAATAGTGTGAGATTAAGGCCATTTAGTTGTTGTTGATTTAGAATCAATGAGAAAGTCAATGGAGGGTATAGTAGTTGGTTCTCTTTACCTGGAAATTTGGCTGTAAAAAAGTAGCTACAAGATAACCCTTCATGGAATTTATATAGCGCTACTTGAATACTTGATTTGTGACTGGCAAGAGTCTTGACACTTTACTCAAAAGTCAAATAAGAAACGTAATCTGTTCTGCTCTGTCTGCCTTTCAGGTACATTGACTATTTATTCCTTGGTGATTATGTTGATCGAGGGCAACATAGTTTGGAAACGATCACTTTGCTTCTTGCTCTAAAGGTAAGTTGCTATCTCAAACTCTGACTTGATGATCTGTTGTAATATTGAAGCTTCAGTCCTTTTGTTTTTCTTTTAATTTTTCCAGATTCAGTATCCCGATAATGTTCACTTGATACGTGGGAATCACGAAGCTGCTGATATAAATGCACTCTTTGGTTTCCGTCTTGAATGTATTGAAAGAATGGTATGGGTCAATTTTGCAATTTCTTTTGGTGAATGGTTCGGTTATAGGTGGTAATTACGACTAATTGTTATCAATTGGTCGATTAGTGTCAACCCAACCATTTCAACCTGCACTTTACATGTATTCATGTGTTACTATTACCAAACCCACCCATTTTGCCACCTCAAATTTTTAGTCCTCTTAACGGATGGATGCTTTACCGTGTACAGGGGGAGAATGATGGGATCTGGGCATGGACACGGTTCAATCAACTTTTTAACCATCTTCCACTTGCAGCACTTATTGAGAAAAAAATTATCTGTATGCATGGTGGCATAGGGAGGTCAATACATTTAGTTGAACAAATAGAGAAAATAGAAAGACCCATAACCATGGATGCAGGATCCCTTGTGTTAATGGATTTGCTATGGTAAGCTCTTTCAAGTTGTGACTCCTATATATATATGTATATATGTTATTTCTTTTATGACATTTTGTTTATTTCTACTTTTGGCAGGTCTGATCCAACAGAAAATGATAGCGTGGAAGGTTTGAGACCAAACGCTAGGGGACCTGGTCTCGTCACTTTTGGGGTATGCATGGAGTTTTTTGAAGCAATATATATAACTTTGTTAATCTTTGTTTACTAGATGGCTTTATTGCGCTCTATTGCCTCCACGATATGGGTTATATGGCTTGAGGAATCATAATAGAATTTGACAGCAGAGACTTTTCTATGTCAATCTATAGAGTTCGCAATTTCAATGCATGGGTCGGTTCAGGTGATATATTATCTCACGCGTCAAACACGCAAAAAAGTGAGCTAAAAAGAAAATGCATCAAACAGATTGAAATTTGCCAAAAGTGTGTTTCTAATGCACAAAACCTCCTACATTGTTTTATTCAAGAGATTATACTATTTATGATAATAGTATTTTACACACTAATTGTTTATGATTTTTTTTGACACAGTGTTTTGGGTCAGTCCACCCCAACCAAACCTAAAGTTTATACTTAAACCGGTTTTGATCCGTTACCCAACCTGTACATTTGCCACATCAATTATACTTAGATCATGCCTGTCAAAATCGAACGTCTCACCATCTTCAATTAAGAATGGAATTTTATCACCTTCAAACTTTACATCTCTTTACTAAATCACTTAATAACTGCTTCATGACATTGTAACTGTCTGCAGCCTGACAGGGTCTCAGACTTTTGTAAAAAGAACAAACTTCAGCTCATTATAAGAGCACATGAATGTGTAATGGATGGGTTTGAAAGATTTGCACAGGGACAATTGATCACCCTTTTCTCTGCAACCAACTATTGTGGTAAGATTATAACTTCACAAGCTTTTGTTTATATTCATTGTAAATTTCTTCTAAGTGTGGTAAACTATGTTCAGGGACCGCCAACAATGCCGGTGCCATACTAGTGATCGGCAGAGGATTGATGATTGTTCCAAAACTTATTCATCCAATTCCGCCTCCTCTTCAATCTCCAGAAATGTCTCCAGAACGTATCCAAGATGATACCTGGATGCAGGTAACCTTATTCTGAATTTATGAAATTTCAAGATCCCCATGAAAATAGTAGAAGTAGAAGTGGTAAGATGGGCAAGTTGGGTATTACTTCAAAATGGGTTTGGGCTGAAGTCAGCCATTTCTAGTATCGGTCAGGTCGACGTAGCCCGTCAATACTTCTTGTCTACTTATTTAATATGTAAGTGGATAATCTACTTATTTTAAAAAAAAAAACAATGTTGAGATATGTTTGCATTGAAAATAAACTTTGGGCATCATTACTGATACGATGATAATCTACATATTCTAAAAAAACAATGTAGAGATTTGTATCCATTGAAAATAAACTTTGGGCGTCATTACTGATACGATGATAATCTACATATTCTAAAAAAACAATCTAGAGATTTGTATGCATTATTACTGAAACGATAATTTTAAAGATTCTAAAAACAATGTAGAGATTTGTTACATTGAAAATAAACTTTGGGCGTCTTTCATCACTTTCAACCCAATTTTCATTTTAGTTAAATCTAATTTGACCCATTTAAGATAAAACACAACCCAAATATACCCTCCAATTCTAATCGGAAGGGTTGGTTAAGGAAGTCAAATTTGCGTATTTACAACTCTGAAAGAGCTCATTTTTGGGACAAGAATGATTATGAGTGATTGAAGTTTCTAGTCAAGTCTTGTTGCATAATGCAAACTAAACACTATATTCTGCAAGAAGTAGCAAACTTTTGGGAATAACTTCTAAGTGTTGTATTTCTTTTTGCACTTGCCCTATCATTGATTCATTGTTGGAAACTGAGAGTTCAATGATTGGTTTTTAAATAAAAGGTTCAAAAGGTGGTCACTTAGTTACAACGTATGGAGATTTTGACCATTTGTGTTTCTTGTTGTTTTAGGAGCTTAATATTCAAAGACCACCTACTCCCACAAGGGGCCGTCCACAGGATCATGATAGGAACTCGCTTGCGTACATCTGATCAAGTAAAGGGATCAATTTTCAGCATTTTTGCAGTACTTATATGCTTCCAACCGAGTCCAAACAGGAAATTAACGGATCGAGAACAGATTTTTTTTTTGTTTCTTCTTTTTGTATTTTATAGATAAGAATTATAACACGTGTTTGTAGTGTGCACATAGCTTTATTCATAAAGGGGTTTGTTAATTGATTTAGTACAGAATGACCATGTATGTAACTGTAAATTCTGTGATATAATCATCGTGCATGATGGTGCAACAATAAGGAAAGTGAGTGTAGCTTTCACAACAGTTTGCAATTTGCAGTTGTGCCATATTTGGTCCGCTGTGAATGGAGTGTTTGGGATATCTTATTAACCAGCTTATGCTTCTCTCAAAACTGTTTATAGTTTGGCAAAACTCAATAAAATGTAAGGGGAACATAATAACATGAAGTCATTAACACAAAATTGACTTGGTCACGGATAGCTATCCGCAGGTTGTGGCATGGATCCTCTCTACTAGTTACTCGTAATCATGGATGAACTTCAACTCGTGAAACCTGCAGCTATTCGTCGCCTTGTAATCATGGATTTTCTTCCACTCATGAACCTGCAGCTATTTGTCGCCAGTAAACTTGCAAATTTTGTATAATCAAAGAGTATTCAAATTCATATAAATAATATACAAATTTTGTATAATCAAAGAGTATTCAAATACATATAAATAATATATCATCTAGATACTGAAACAAAGTGTTTAAAAACATTTCTAAAACAATAAACATTGTCTGACTATTTAGAAAAGGCGTTTATAGATATTTCTAAAACAATATATTACAATTTTAAACTGAGTTAATTTCTCAAACTTGAAACATACGAACAAATGATTGGATGATTATCATTATATTGTACTATATATATTTCTATTATCATTGTACACAATTTTCTATTAAAACGTGAAGGTTATATTCTTTTAACTCCCTCAGTTCCATAAGTGATGATTATCATTATATTGTACTATATATATTTTTCTATATCATTGTAAAAAATTTCTGTTAAAACATGAATGTTATATTCTTTTTAACTCCCTCATGTTCAATTTAAGTGTTTTTATTTTATTTTGAATTTTCTCAAAATAAATGTTAACTTTTATATAACAACCGATCAAAGAAGGTTTTAAAAGATAAAAATGATATCTTATTAAAACAGTATAATGATTGTATATTTCTAAAACTGTACGCATTGTTGAAAAGTTGACATTTTGACTGAGATGTAGAAAGTAATTTTGAATACATATAGTTCTATTATATATTATGCTATTAACTAAAACAAATAATATATATTTTATGAGTTGTACGGATACACATGAGGACAAAACTAGATGGGTTTTATAGGTTATAAGGTGGGCCTTAACCACGATAGATAGTGCATATTCACGATCTGTCGGTGACCTGGTGATCTGATGTGTAGATAATGAGATTTAAATGTAAAATTTGTTGTGAGGATATAAATATGTCAACCTACTAGGTCATTTTGATGGTTAAAGGACAACCAATCTCACTTTTAATATGTGTTTATTCAAATAATTAGTCAACATACTTTTAGTTTTTTCTTTATAATTTATAACATATAAAGTTTAGAAAAAATATGAATAAAAATATGTTTGGGATGAGCTTGAAAAGTAAACTTGTAGTTCATTACTGCATAGAGATCTTCGGATAAACAGTAAATACGCTAAAATTGATAAATTTCAATCAACAAAAATTTGCGTGCATATCACTTGTTCTCTACAACGAGAATATCAAAGTCAATCCAACAGAAAACCCTAAAATTAAATAAGTGGCTTTCAAGGAATTTTATCATAAACCCAAATTCTAACTTAATGATCAATCCACATACAATATTCTCGAAGTTATCTTAATTAAACTTCCTATTTAACTTGATCGAGTAGAACCGATACTGGAGAAACATTTTTCGCCAACAAAAATCTCTCTCCAACAATAACACACAAAGTGGGGGTTGGAGCGTCGTCGTTCACTACAGGCAACGCCTTTGGAACGGCGTTCTGTCACTCAGGAACGGCGTTCCAAAACCGGTGTCTCATAGTGGACATTGTTCGAGCGGTTTTAATTTTTTTAATGGTATTATAAGAGCAGAAGGACCGGGGGGGGGTCGAGCGTCGTTGTTCACCATAGGGAACGACGTAGGAACGGTGTTCCGACACTGGTATCCCATAGTGGACGTTGTTCGAGCAAGTATTTCAAACGTCGCTTTTGTATGAGAGAATGACTATTCCTCCGAATTGTTGAAAGTATAACTACTTACTCTATCGAACCTATACCCGATTATTTTATATATTTACGACAACGACTCGATGCACGTGGTGTTTCGGGTTTTAGCACTATTCAAAAAGCGAGGAAGATATCCGTCGGTTATATGCAAAACATGAAGAGATTCATGGTTTTTCGGGAATGTTTGGAAGCATGGATTGTATGATTAGGCTTAGACACAATGCCCAAATGCACGGAGAGGGCAATATACACGAGGTGATCACAGGTATCCAACGATCATGGTTGAAGCCGTTGCCTCGTACGATATGTGGGTTTCACATGCATATTTCGGGGTTGCAGGGTCGAACAACGACTTAAACGTCTTGAATTCATCTCCCACATTAAGCAATTTTCTAAATGACTTCACTCCCCAAATCATGTATCAAGTCTATGATGTAGATTAAGAAAGAGGAAACTTTCTTGTTGACGGGGTATACCCGTCATGAGCAGCATTCGTCAAGGGATTTTCAAGTGTTTTTGATGCAAAGAGGGTGAAGTTTACGAAAGAACAAGCGTCTGCCCTAAAGGATGTTGAGCGGACGTTCCTCCAAGGTTGTTGGCATATGCTACAACAACCGGCAAGAGCTTATAGCGTAAGCGCTATAAAAAGAATCATGTATACTTGCATCATATTGCATAACATGATTACCGAAGATAAAGTTTTAGTATTGCCGAATCAGAAGAGTACTATGTGCATGTTAGGAATATGAAAGGTATTTGGATTGAGAGATGTGACACATATAGAAGGAAAACCCGAGCATTATATGATAGAGACATGCACGAGGGCCTCCAATCCGATCTTGTAGAGCATACTTGGAGGAATCGTGATAGACCATAAATTTTTTAATGTACTTTTAATTGTTAGGACTTTTAATATATGGTTTTTCAATTATTTATTTTCATTTTTAATGAATTTATTTATTTTATTTAATTTATTTTGTTATTTATTTTAATTTATTAAATTATTTAAATTTTTAAAAAAAAAATAATTCAGAAATAAATTTCGGGACACAGTTTCCACTTCTCCATTTTTTCAGTATCAAATTTCTCTCAGAACAGAAAACACTGTCCAAAATACAAAAAATCTAGGTCACGGGTCCATGTTACCTTATGAAAAAATTTCATAGAAAAATTTTATGATCATCAATACCATGGGTCCTATATACGGAGGATATCAAGTTCGAAAAACTGTATACAAGTTTATTGAGGTTGTTGAGATGGGCGCAAAACACATTTTCGAGTCACCCTATAGTAACTTGTTGATAGCTAGTACAAATCATTGTTGAGTCTAAGCTAAACACAATAATTTTTGTTGTCGTTAGATGTCGTTTTGACATTGAAGTAATAAAAATGGTAGAGCCTAACCTGTACAACACAATCAGAATAGTGACGCGTTTGTTGTCTTAGGTTGAATCATTTCCAAGTCTGACCCAAAAATCTAGACAAATTATAAATTCTAAGTCCATCTTACTTTTGCATAACCCACATATTATTCGACCTTTATGATATGTTTCGAACTCATACATTCGGAAACATACCATATCAATTGATTTCATTTCAACCAACCAACACAAAACTCAAATTTCCGAGACCCCAAACTTTGACTATAATAACATCATGTTCCTCAGCTTTTCTACCACTAAAAGATTTGCATAAACAAATCAAACTTTTCACTTCCATGGCATAAATCGGTGCTTTAACTTATCTTACTACACCAGATCTGAACGTTCAAAACATAAGTACGCATGAACCCCTTAAATAAAATATAAGGTTACCTGGAATTGTCACAGATGATAAAGTAACAAAAAAGATGCAACTTCTTTTACATCGGAATTTTTAAAACTAATTTCCTGCACTTGGAAGAGAAGAAAGGGGAAAATGGTGCGAGGGTGATGAATTTAGGTTAAAGGAGAGATGCTTTTAGCCTATAAATGTATAATTGTAAACATGCTATGGCACATGAAACCAAAGAAGAGAGGGAGGGTATCATGTTTAGTGTTGAAAAATGATAAACTGTTTTTCGTGTTTAGAAATTTATTCTTAAATTTTTTTTGTTAGAAAATTCAGAAAATTTAATAAATTAATATAAATAACAAAATAAATTAAATAAAAGAATTAATTTATTAAAAATAAAAATACCATATTATATAATTTATTAAAATAATTTAAAATAATAGATAATTTCACAAAAAAAAAATCCAAAAATGCATCCATTTTGTAAAATAGCCTAGAAAAGAAGTCTATTTAAAAATAGTTCAAACCCAATTTGTACAGATATAAAGTTTGGTGCTTCCTACCTTCCTGGTCGCCTCCTTCCTCTACACACACGCAAATTACACACACCTTCACACCTTCTTCGTCTTCAAATCAAAATAAAAATTAAAAAAAAAAAAAAAAAAAAGTAAAAAGAAAAAAGAAAAAAAGAAAAAAAAAAAAGAGGTCGCACACCTTCTCCTGTGGGACGCTACTCCCGGAACGTCACTCCATGTGAAACACTGTTTCAATAGCGTTCTGGGTGGAAAACAGAGTCGCGTTCCACCCCACTCCGTATGCTCTAATTTCACAAATAGTAAGTGCTTTTAAAAGTTGTTCAAGAAAAATCACTTTTGTAAAACTTTTTTATTTATTTGTTTTGAACTAGAAAATATATTATAAAAATAAAATGCTCAAAGAAGGATCACCTTCCTAAAACATGGAAGTAATACTACTTACATGCCATCGATGATGAATTTGTAAATCAATGATTTCATTCAGCCCAGATATATTTTTATTTCTATAGTTTTTGATCATCAAAACTAAAAGTTTAGATAATTCCAACTATAAGTTTATGGAAATTAAGGTCGGAGCTAAAATTAAATTATTGAAGGGGTAAAAAAAATTGTTTTGTTGTATCTTACATGGATGTTTTAATGTATACAAAATACCAAATTTGTAACATATTAGTGAAATATTTATAGTTTAAACTTTATAATAGAATAATGATGTAATACTTTAATAATGTATTAAGGATGTAATACTTTAATAATGATTTAAGTTACTAAAAAAATATAATTTTTCAAATATTAAACTATGAAAATTGACAAATTGATTAAATTTATTTATGCAGATCAATATGAGGTTAGTTAAGAAAACAAACACATTTTTATTTTTTTATTTATTAATTTAAGTCATGTAAGATTGGATCTAGATCTGACGATCTTATAGGATCCTGTGATGTTAAGATCCTACGTAAGATCGAGATTGTTTTCATTGATTAAGATCGTAAAATTGTAACATCTTGATACCAACATCTAGATCCTAACAACCTTCTTTTTCTAACCTTTATCAAAGTTGTTTGGCTGTATTATACAGATAGCATGGAGTATGTATAAATGAAAATACACCAACAAACAAATGGCATGGAATAAAAGGCCATGGAAATAATAAATCCACCAAAGAATCTATGGGAAACAATGTGATTGACATAAATAGTCCATTTCTACTTCAAGTTATGCCAAACACTATTTAACAAGGATTTTTTAATAACACAGACGTCCCCGAAATTAAAAAACTAAAAAGAGTTGGACCTATGATATTAGTTACCTGAATATGTCATAAGATTACATGATTGAACAACAATCTACATCTCTCTACTAACTTCACCAAATATACTTTTAAGCTTCTCATTCAATGTACCATCAACAAACCTCATCTTCTTAATTCAACATCCTAACTTGATGGTTCGCTAGTTGTCTACCCCTGCTAAAACAAAATATATCATCCAGATTAATAAGAGCAGAAGAAACACCACATACACTAAAATAGTCGATACTTGACTATAATCTAACCACTACCATGCATTATCACTTGTAACATACACTATTGACCATACTAAAATCTCATTATTGTGCATCGACATTTATATCATCCGCATGCATGGTTACTACTTACTACGCAGGAAACTATTGCAGATGGAAACCAAAATTCATAAATCCCGTTCTGGTATTCATTGATTGAGGTGGGGTCGCCCAATTACACATGCACCATCTTTTGCAAGTTATGTTATTTTGCATGGGTCAAATTGGGTTATGTTTTATCCCTAACAGATCAATCGAGTGAAAACAACAAATATAGTTAGAAAGATAGCATGTTGAAAGTCTCCAAAAATACTTCTTTTTATCAGCCTTCTAAATCGCTTTATTTGAAAGATATGATTATTTTATTATTCATATTTGACACACCAAGTATTTATTAAGAGAAAAGATAAAAACGTACAAAAAATCTAGTGAGTCGATCTGGACAGGCCCATTATGGCATGTATTAATAAACTATCCGTTTTGACCCGACCCTATCACCTAACCCACCCATTATGTAAACCAAATGCACAACATTGGCAAACGATGATCCATAAATAGTTTATCATATGTATAATGTATATTAACGCACCTGATGTCCTGGATGCAGCCAAATTGACTGTAGATTGTGCAGATTCCCCTCTTCATGTCTGGTGTCTGTTTTCTTCTCGTGCAAGTTTTAGGGACCTGAGTTTTGCAGATGCTTTAATTGAATGTATAAGAGGGACCTCCTCATCTTCATCCTTATCCACTTGAACTTCTTCATCGTTTGGAGCATCACTTATTTCATCCTCTTCTTCACTTGAACTATTATCATCAAATAGTTTTTTCCCTTCAATATTCTGTTTCTTCCGAGGCCTACCACGTCGTCTGACCGACATCCCTTCTTTCTCATCTGAAATCAATTTTCAAGTCAACAACGAAATCATGATATATACAAAATCAGAAACCCCAGAGATACCAGAACGAAGTGCATCAACAAATACTAAACGTGGCCAAATGGTCCAGTTGGGTAAAGGGTAAAAAAAAAATTAAAATTTTTTGGTAAGGGTAGAAACTGGTCAGGTAGCGAGTTAGGATTGACAGAAAATACTTAATATCCAAACTCTACGTACTTTTCATTAATAATTGAGATGTCAAATGTTTTGCATTAACAGTTATAGGTAAATTCGTAAACACTAGATTTCAATGATTATATTCTAATATGTGAGTAAGATTTCAATAATAATTATCTGATAACCATGTGCAAATGACCACCATCATCACAAGGTAGAACTCAAAACTAGATTATTGAAACCAACAAACAATAGTTTCATTAAGAAGTTCTAACTGGAAAGAAACTAGAACAGCTAACAATAAAGTATTATACATATCCCTAACATGTTACGTACAATTTATTTCTGAACTTCCAACTGCACCTCTAAAATCATTTACAGATATAAGAGATGCCAAAAGATTTTTTACTTCCCATTAATATTTTTCTACATCTACATGTAAATGCTGATAAAAGGGACTTCATGATGAATTGGTGATATATCAGATCATTAGTCAAAGTATTAAGGAAACAAACCTACCTTCATGTTTCAAAGATTTCTCCCGTAGGTTTTCTACAAATGTCATATATGGGCGCCAGCCACTTGGATCTTCATCTGTGTTTACATTCGCTGTTCGATCTTGGACATTTTTTAAGCTGGTTATGGTATTAACATTAGTGTTTGTACATGATATTATTTGAAGTAGAATTCCATGAAGTTTAATACGAAGTAATAAGGTTCTTACATGTCAACAATATCCGCCTTCAGAAGTTTTGATGTAAAGCTACTGACAGCACACGTCAAGAAAGACAGATGCCCTGGGGCCTCCATGAAGGCATACTCAACTCCATCTTTCACAATTTTCAGAATCACCGTGTTATATCTATCACGCGCAGCAACACCAACAAAGAAACTAGAAAGTCGGCTAGCCAAATCTTTACATTCCTTGAGTCTCTTGGCGGTCATGAACTCGTCATTTGAAGTAGAAGCCGCCAACAAGTAACGTCCATGTGCCTAGTCAAAATGTAAAATTATTTGAGATTAATTATGAAGACCTAAATGGAAAAGGATAGAAACATAAAGATGTATTCTTGAGCTTTTTTGGGAGGGAGAGGGAAATTTTATAGGGCAATGTTTATTTTTTAATGACATAGGCCCTTGTTTAGAAACTTAAAATTATCAATTATTTACATAAGAAAGGCATATACTCATATTTCAGGTTTAATTCCCTTTCTTTTAGCTCGAAAACATGAAAACTATCAACTTTCTTTCTTATTCTATTCCTTTATTTTCAACTCGAGAACACAGAAGGGAAAAGAGTAAATAACATCCTTTCGTTTCCTTTTTTTCCCTTCCTTTTTATCCCTTCTTATCTTATAAAATTAGAGAATGCAGCATAAAAAACATGCCTTAAATATGTGACGTATTACTCCATTAATTTGCACATTTGTTCAGATATGTGACATATTATTACTAACAATAATCTAATAAGTAAATAATTAAAAGCTCCACAATAATTATAAGGATTCCTCGTACACCGAGTAATTAGCCGCTAACCCACTTCCTAACTAATAAACCTATCTCAGTATGGCCAATCTGCATTTGGATGATCCTCATCAATGAGTGAAGTCAGGCTTCTCTAACTCATGGTCAGCTAGTCAAAGGGCAGTGACTTAAAGATGGCAAAATGGGTGGGTCAGATGGGATGGATGACAAGTCATGTTTTGGTACCAGTCAGCTCAAGGTCGTGGCCTTTTGTCCAAAAATATTTAATTCCGATAACAAGTAACGTGCAATAATTATGAAACTATGCTACTTCAATAATAATAATAATAATTTAAATGATTTCAAAGGTTTCAAGCACTAAAAATACACTTCGCGCAACTTTCTACCCATTTTCCTATTTAATTAATTTTACCCTTTTAACATGTTAGAGATAGAGTCATAGAACATAACCCAAATCAACCCATTCACAATAAAATGAGAGGAGCAAATAAAAAACATGTATTTAGCTTTTTTATTTATGTGTTAGGTAAAAAAGAGGCTCTATCAACCTGAGTCCCAAAAGTGTAACTTATACCTGCAACAAAGTAAAGAAACAAATAGAAAAGTAACTGGCCCAGTAAATGATTAGTCTTACCTTTTTTAGAGCCTCCAGAAATATATCCGAGACATCATCGTCCTTTTTCCTTATACAGACAATTAGATATTTAACTACTTCAGCCACACTCGCACCATGCATCACATAATGAGAAATTATATCCGGGGCAAGATACTCCTGCATTTGCCATCAAATTAAAGCACATTCAACAAAGCTTCAAGACCAAAAGGGAACAGTGAGAAACAATATAAAACATAGAGGCTAATCTACATGCACGTACTTTTACATTACTTATTTATTTTATTAACGAGGGTCATTTCTGGTTATGTGCCATCTCTGACAGGTGAAAAAAGGGAAGGGAACGGGACAACTGATTTGAGGGTATAAACTTGCCCTAAGTGTATCTTTGATAAAAGAAACCTCCTAAATAATTGTTTATTTTCAAAAAAAGTAAACTATAATTATGAATAAATTATTTTGGTTATCATATTTGACACCCTAATTATTTGAAGAAAAACTTAAAAGCATATAACCTTTGGAATAGCTCCATTTGCAACTAACTTGGTAGCAGCCACCATAACAACATCTCGATTTGTCTCTTCCACATACTCTTTGTTAGCATCTTCATCTTCAGTCTCATCTGCACGTTGTCTTCACGGATCAGTTTTTAGACCACAAATAGAAACAAAAACACCAAATATTTACAACCTATTTATTTGGCAATGAGCATTTAACGCTATATCTTAACTCTAATGATTCAGATGTGTCAAGTTAAAATATAGCTAAATGTTAATGAGGAAATCACGCTGAGGGCGTTAAACAGTTTGAAAGTTGTCCAAAGCGTT
Organism: Logfia minima; assembly: GCA_963921325.1. Lineage (NCBI taxonomy): Eukaryota > Viridiplantae > Streptophyta > Magnoliopsida > Asterales > Asteraceae > Logfia > Logfia minima. The sequence goes on from OY992765.1 coordinate 40,265,037, forward strand.
CTTTCAATAATTTCAACCTCCTAAATCTGACTACTCAAACAAACTATATATTATTTCAAAACATAGATTTAGTTATCATATTTATTACGTTAACTATTTTATAGAGCTTGCTGAAAAGTAGACAAGTGTTAACATGACAACCTTACCCGACCAGTTTTAACACATTACCAATCCACCCAACCCCCCTATTTTGCCACCTCTACTTCTATATGATGGAGGTCCTGCCACAGAAAAACAGCACAAGCCTTAAGGATGCATATGGTTAGCCGTTAAAACAAGCCTCAATATCATGTGTTCCGGAAGAGATTGCAATCAAACGACAACCTATATTCTAAGTTGTATACCTTATATGTATGTACAATAGTCAATATAGGAGACAAGTAAAACAATACAATTGTCTACAGATACAACTGACATAATGATGCTTGTTTATACTAGCAGTAGATTGATTGAATGCAACGTAATACTAAAAATCGAAAATTCAGTGGGTCAGGGCTAGCTGAACAACGCTCAAAAGGGTACTTCTGGTACCCCTGGGGTCACCCCATGATTTTTTTGTCCAAAGTTACTGAATTTTTCTAAAATATCAAGTTACCAACAACATCGAATATGAACAGGAGTTTATTATTTTTTGTACAATTTGATCTACTTTGATGAAAAAATTTGTTTAGAAGGTTTTATGCACTGAAAATACACTTCGGGAGACTATCGACCCATTTTAACCCGTTCCATCTTAAGTAAAATGTTTACTTGATTTTGCCTGTTTGACCCACTGGAGATAAACCATAACTTGAGTCAAATGTTCATAAGAAAAGGCTAGACTTGCTACCTCTATTAAATAATCTTCTCAGGGCACAGATTCTTTATTACCAGTACAGAGATTAATTCACAGGATAGTGAAATGATGGAGGGGTGAATTCTTTTTAACAAAGTATGGCCTATTTCATCTAGATACAAATAAATGAAAGCAGTATTTTCTCTCAAAGCCCTAAAAGGGAAATAGTTGGCGCTGCAGTTTCTTAGGATTTTAGCTGTTGTAGGCAGGAAAGTCTCATGAATGGGTTTGCCCCGGTGATTATATTTTATATTATCCTCAATAAACTACTGAATCCTTCAAAAAATGAGAGGGAGAGGTACGGAGAGAGGGAGAGAGAGAGAGAGAGAGAGCACTTGCTCCCTGTACATGAGATGAAGACAAAATGCACATAATAGACAGTCACAGAGATCGAGTGAGATTCCTATCTGGTCAGTTTTACCTAGCATATAAAGATGTTCCTTCACAGAATTTAAATTTGAGATCATATTTACCCTAAATACTGCCTTGTGTCTCTTCAACACAAATGGAAAAAGAGAAGAAAGGCACTATCTTTATCGCCTACATTTTTATATGTGTACAAAGTTCTAACATAACAAAACTCAGATGGTTGTCTTACCTGATATTTCAAGTTGTTGCTCACAAAGCTTCCAGAATTTTCTAAGAGTAGAAATTTCAGGACGGTATCCTAAACATTCCAGATTTGTTGAGGTATAGTTTGACCTTCTGAACAAAACCCATAATTCAGCAAGTATTACACATACCTGGGAGAAATGGTAGAGTTTAGTACACCAAAATTGCTTCAGACGATTCAAACAAGGAATATAATCAAATTCAAAAAGATCCAAAAATGTGTGGAAGACTACTCACCCTTGAGGCAAGGAGGTTTCCAGAATTTTCCTTTCCTTGAGCTTCAGAAAGAATTTGTAAAAAGTGGTTGAGTTCATCAAATAACGCGTTCCGTTTGGATAGTAGTGAAGACAGTGATGCCTCGGAGACAACACTGCTGTTTGTAATTGAATATAGGAGCCACTGGATATGCAAATACATGTTGAGAAGAAGAAAACCAACAACCTACAGTACAAGATGAAGTATGAAAAAGTAGACATGTTCACGAATAAGAAAAAACCCAAAAGTTAACTGCAAGGAATTTTTATCACGCACCTCATGATCTATATTCCTGAAATTTTTTACAACCAAAATGATATCATCATATAAACTTTCAATTGGTACAGCCCTCTTCAATTGTAGCTCGTACAACCTCTTCATATTTACAAGAAGCAAGTACTCATCATCACCATCCTACAAGAAATATCCATGTCATTTTAGTTTGACTACAGTACTTGAACTAATAAAATGCAACACATTTAAGATATTATTATAGTAAAAACATATATTGTAAATTAATAAAGTAGCTCTTAAAGTATTTATAGGTCTATCAACTTGGACAATCAGTGAACGCAACGAGGATGCCCAATGAAATTAACTAGTTAACACAATCATACCACTACTTCTCTTATTGCAGCTTTCACTTTAACAATAAGCTCATCCTCAAGCTCCTTCAATTTATTTTGGGCAAAATCTTGTAGCTCTCCACGGCTTCCATTTGTACAATAATCGAAAGCATTAACGCAAGATCTGAGGGCATCTTTGTCTCCATGTTTAAAAAACGTTTCTTTCACGAGCTGAAGAACTGTTTTGAATTTCTAAGAGAAGAAAATATATATACGGTAAGACTTTGCAAAGATTCATTATAGCCCAGTATCTTAACCTATATACCTGATCCTGTCTCTTCAGGGAGTAGAGCTCAAGGTTCATATGGACAATTATTTCGAGAAGGGATGGAACTTTTGTTTTGTCAGCCATATATTTGCGCATAAGTTGTGGGTAGTTCTTGATCATAGTAACAGTTATATCTTTCCTGCTGCTGTCAATCATTTCCTAGCAATTACAGCAAGAAAAGTGTTAGCAAGACTAGTACTCTATGTGCAACAAAGCACTAAAAAACACGTAGAAGAATACAACATGAAATATACAGAGCCATATCAAATGAAACAACGAAACAAGCTCACTCGCTTACCCTCTGAGCTTTAGTGTGGTTCTGCTTCCGATGGTCAGCAGCAGCAACAATTCGCTCGCCAACAGCCTTCTTGACAGATGCACTAAACAATCGAGTTAAGTTTGTCGCATCATCATCGGTAAGCTCGATTGAGGGATTCTCATCCAGTAGCATAGAGGTTATACGCTTCCAGTCCTGTAAAACATAAATTAGAATATGTCAGTATAAGAAGGATGAGAGGATCAAATATGGCAGATAAGTCTGCGATATACAGCTTACTTTCATGGCATCCATGAACTCCCATATGTCATCAATGACATAGAAACTCAATACTTCATCTGTTGAAAACTCTCTTAGTATTTGCAGCATCCTGAGAAGATGAATCTGTGACTGATCACCTTCATCACCTGCAAGAATCAATCTCACTGATGTGAAGCGAAGTTGAAATTGCCAGAATAAACAAAACCACTACTGCCACCAACTAGACCTGATGAACGAGACTGCGAGCTATTAAATTTCTGAGCAATCACATGGTCGTACACAAGCGCCCCAATGGCACGCCTGATTTCGGGAGGATCATCAATTAGTAAATCATATAATGAGCCTAAATCATCATCGGGAACCAACTGATGTCTGCAATAAGCCACAAAAACCAACATGTGAGCAACATTCAAGCAATACCAAAAATTATATAGTATCAACTAATTCCAAGAAAACAAAAAGGGTTGTGACAAGCAATACCTCAATAGTTGTTTCACAAGGCTGATGGCACATACTGCGACAGATGTATCAATATCATCGGCAAGATCCAACATCCTTTTATAAAACCTTTCGGTAAATAGTCCAAGAGATGGCACATTGTCATCCACGTCATAGACATTTTGCAATGCAAGGATAGAAGCTTTTCTTACACCAGCACTCTTTGAAATATAAAGAGAAAATTAATCACTCGGTGCATTAACATCAATACATATTATAAAAGAATTAAGACTGTCACTAACACAGCTCGATGACCATTTATAACTTACTTTGTCATTCAATGTCCATCCAAGGTATTTTAAATACAAATCCTGCAAGAACAGTGATGGATATGAAACAATCCATGCTCCAAGGGATTGTATGCATGACATGCGGATTTCAGGATCCATGTCTCGATAACGATGCACAAACAGCCTTCATAGAGGGGCAGGGAAACCATTATTAGAGAAGCAAATACCAAACAATGAAGTAGTGAGTGTGCATGATATATCCCCTCATTCTACATCCAACCTCCCAAAGCACTAGGAATGAAAATGAAATAATACCCAGTAAATATTTTCCGCATCATCTCCTCTAACATTGTGATCTTTTCATGTGTCTCTGACAACCTCTTATTAAGTGATTCAACACGATCCCCCTCGGAGTTTTTCTTCTTCTCAGCAGTTAACTGCCTTTGGGTAGTCTGCCGCTGGGCACCAAGTATCTTGGCAGCCCCTATGCAGGACGTGACCAGCTGGAGCCCCACCAAGGAAGCAACCTGCCGATAAACTCTGGGAGGAGTACTGCAAAAGTGTGTGCACTCAGCTCATCAGCCAAATTAAGCTATCTAATTAAAAGATATGTAATTTAAAAACCATGTGACAATTGGTAGGAGTAACAACCATGACAAAGCAATAACATAGTCCATGCACTTGTCAAACAAGACTTGATCAAACAAAGGTCCATTTTGGCACTCTGACACCAAATTATCCCAGAAGGACACAAGGTTCTCCTTGAAACTTCTAAATTCCTTCTTTTTTGAGCTTTGATAGTCTTCAATTCTACCCTATATCCCATCAAGCTAAGCAAAAACATAGGAATGAATGTTTCATAAACCATAATATATAATAAACTAAAAATAGTGAATGGCTTGATTAAAAATAGCCTTCTGAAGAAAACATGGATTTCCATGCAAAAACAGTTCATGCATTAATCGCTTTAAATACAACCACATATCTACATAAGTAGCGAGTAACCAACAAACAAAGGATACTTGTGCAGCCAAATTCACAAGAGCAACTACAACATCATCAACATTAGTCTCCTCCAAGAATTCTTCTTGGATGTGATATGTAGCTCCACATGTCTGTAACATTGCAAGTTTAATCAGTTGCATTATTTATTCAATGAAAATATGTGTGCCGTTTCTTCTTAATACTAGGATACTAGGATTACATAAGAATATAGCTATGCTTGAAAATGGAAATAACCAAATGAATAGTTACCTCAAATAACATTGTTAATAGTTCAACCATTGCGGGTTTTGGATCCTTCTCATAATGTTCGACCCACAGTTTAACCACTTGCGGAATAAGTTTGCCATTCCTTTTAATTGCCTCTAAGAAACAGATAAGCAAAATTATACTATTTCACATAAGTTCAAAATACAGTTGAGATACAAAGAGCACATGACCTAGACAAAACAACATCTAATGATGCTGGTAAACTACACTTGTAAATGAATAAAGGCCTGCCAAAAGAGAGCAGATGTCTGTTACGGAAGCCAAATTAGAATGTTTAGGGAATATTACTTAATATTTATTTTAGAGGGGCAAACCTTTAACCTATCCCATACTTCCATCTACGATGTACAACTGTTCACGGAATATTGACCTCTCTACAGACACTTGCAGAAACTGAGTCTCAGCTTACAAACAATTAACAAAGTTATGTTTATCCTCATACAACTTTCACGCCATGAAAGAACAGACAAATATAACATCAGCAGTATAGACTAATGCATCATTACAACTACTGATAACGACATATAGTTTTCTAAACCTAATTCCGATTACGGAACCAACTCACCGATTAAACTATGCTCAGAAGCTGTAGTAGTGTTAGAAGGAGCTGCTTCAGTAGTTCGATTTCGATTGGGTTTTCGACTATTTTGTTCAAATTCATCACCAGATTCCCCACCAGACTCAACAATATCTCTAATTTGACCACCGAAAGCCTTCGTCTGAACCCTAGGCCTTTTCTATAAACATAAACACAACAATTACATATATTTACACACAATCATACACATACACATACACATATATGATTACACCCGGTAACAATAATTCAAAGCCCTAGGTATCAAATTACAGTTTAAAAAACGAGATTTGGAGACTAACCGAACGGCGAATGAGTAGTTCCGGAACTTCAGGTTCGTCTTCCATGGTGTCGTGATCTTCGATATGTGTAAGTATAGGTGTATCTATATGTGTGTTTAGTGTGTGTGAAAATTTGGGGAATTCCCGCCAGGAAATGAAGTGAACATATAACTTCTAATAATAATTGGGGATTTTATAGATGGGAGTGCTCACTCTCTTAATTTCTCCTTTTAAGTAAAATTTAAAATTAATTAAAATTAAAAACTGAATAATAATTTACTTTCAAATGGAATGTTCATCAATAAAGTTTTAATGATCTTACGTTTAAATTAGTTAATTGTATAATTTGTTAGACACTATATATAAGGTTTTGTTTGGTTAATTTTATCATAATTAATAATTTTCTTTATTATTAGATACTCGTACGATAATATAAATCAAAGTGTTAATTTGAAAGTAAATCTCTGAATTTACCGTTAGCAAAAAATAGATAAAAATAAATAATCATGGGTACACTAAGTGGCTAGCTAACAACAACAAAAATTAGGCCTCACCCTCAAAAATAATTCTCATGATTCATTCTTCTTCAACTCCCATGATATAAATCATTTTCGTTTTTGTAAAAAAATAAGATTAATATAAGCCTTTTTTTCTTTAAAAGAAAAGGAAATAAAGGGTGGCAGATTACCATATGTTATTAAAAATATTTTTTTATTAGAGTTGCAAGGTAGAAATACCATGTCTCCCTATTAAGGGCAAAAGAACTTAGAAGAAGTATAAGATGGTGAGGGTATAAGAATGATTTAAATTTGAAAAGATGATGAAATTCTTGATGTAAATTGATTGACTTTTATCTTTGTCATTCATTTTGAAGTAGAACTAGTATAAATAGGTAGGGACTTCATTTAGCAAAGCAGATGTTCATAATCACACTAGTAAAGTGACTGATGTTGCAAATTCTTTCTTAAAATGAACAACCCACATCACTCCATTCTTGGAGATGAAAAGTCTTTCTCATTTATATCCCCATTTACGTAATCTCTGTTGTACCGAAAATCTTTTTCATAATCTTCTCCTCAAAATGACAGAACAATAGCCTGGTGGTCTTCTCCCACTTGATATATTCCGGCTTCAATTTATGTAAACAAGGTTGCATTGTATGTCCTTATTCTCATCCTTATCTTTTACAACAATTTTCTTTTTGTATACATTTTTCGACCCGAAACTAACAAATTGACAAACATAACTTTTATTATAAATACAACTCAGAAGGAGAAAACAAATAAATATTTTTTTAAAAAGTATCAAATTAGTATATTTTGATCGATCTCCAAAATCGAGAAAACCCTCGACAACAACATTTGAAGTTTCTCTCTAATAAGAGATTGAGGGTTCCATTTCAATTGTAACACCTCTAATCCATTCCTAAATCATCATCAATGTCATAATCAACCAAACTTTAAACGGTTGAATCAAAATTACCAAAACCCAAATTGACATTTTAATCCCAAAATGATACACAATAAAACTCCAAAAATTACCCCCAAAATTCTTATCACCTTAAGAATTGCCTCTTACAATCCTCAATTTAAGTTTTTCGTGTTTGACATAATCTTTTTGTCTTGAAGTTATGTTGGGTCACTGATATGAGATTAGCCAATTTACTATAGTTCTTCGTAGAAATAATGAAGTCAAAACTCCAAGAATAAGTTATCTCACTAGTCGCTACTCAACCCAGTCACTGTTAAAGACAATGAAGACTATGCTCTACGGATTCGCTATCGCTTGGTGAATCTATCGTTAGAAGCCCTGAACATTAAAGATTCATCAATATACAATCCGCTACAAATGAAGATGATCACTTAAGCAAATAGTTACTACTAGTAATTAATTAATTCACTGGTAGTATATGTGACTATGAGCTTATGCAATCATAATTGCCGCAGTCGTTGTGGTTAAATAAAAGAAAAGTCATTGGAAGAAATTAAATCAAGTCACTCTACAAGAGCATGTTAGCTCGCAGTAAGTGAGGAAGCTTCTTTATCATCCAGCGACTTTAGGAATGATGTAGTTACTAGATAATCTAGTTCAAGTCGCTGGGCATATGAGGTCCCTGGTTTACTTTTCGCCAGCAACTCAAGGAGTCCATAGCAAGGAAGAGTATGATTGGTGGAAATACAACACAAGAAAAATGCATGATCTTGTAGGGACCACAAAAGATTCATTCATAACCGATTGTCTGTTAGAAATAAGCCAATGCTACAACGATACATGTCATTCTATTTCTTAGAAAGTAAGAAATATTTACGGGAAATATTTGACTATAAATAGAGTGACATACTGTACTGATTTGTTTACCAATTTGTAGCTATATTTTGATTTCGATTAGTGATAAAGACTGTCTAACTACGAATTGAGTCAGTGAGTAATATAATATATATTCTCACAGCGAGTAACGCTTTATCTTGTAATCATATTGAATTAGTTTTAGCATAGGCTTTAACTCTTTCGCAATTGGATATGTTGATGTAATTTGTTATCAATAAATTCATCCTTCAAGTTAATTTGTGTTCAACTATTTGTTTATCAGATTTCATACTTTGCAATTTATTACTCTGTTTATTGAACAAAGTTTTTTAAAATGACAAACAACCGTTAAGAATTTTAAAATAATTTAATTAACGAGTTAAATTGTATTCACCCATCTACAATTCAAGCTATCATATTGAACTCGATACCACTTAATTCATAGGTGATTTCAAAAACTTTTAAGTTCTTATCAAGAAATCCTTTTTTATATTCTCTCGTATTTACTTCATATTCATCATCATTTTTATTTTCAAAATTTAATCTCACTAATAAGATTTATATTTAAAATCCTTTTAAAATCTTTGTTCATCATATACAATTTTAAATAAAATGTTGTATTGAGAATTGTTATCTAGGCTTCCATCCAGATAGCAAGAACAATTGCTTGATGGCCTTCTCCCACTTGAATATATTTCTCCTTAATTTTTTGTAATAAATATATTTATGAATCAAGATTAATATAAATAGTTCTTTTTTTTTAAAGGGGTGACATTTCTGTTTATACATTTACTTCATCGGTAATTCTGAAGTTTGGTCTTTCTATATTTAATGTCCACGGCCCTATGTATTTAAGACTTAAAAACAAATACTGCTTGATTATATAAAACTGACGTCATCTTGAAAAAGGTAAATGTATTCGAAAACTACAGCACTTATGTACACATCTTTCCTATTCGTTGAACAGCTATTCGTTAAACAGTAAAAATGATGATTAAAGTGACGAATTGCATTAATTTTTAATAAATTATTACAGACACTTTAAATATTAATAACTGTATAAAATAACTAATTTCGATAGCATTAAAAAGAAAAACATTCCAACTAAATTGTCAACAACTCTAGATTGTCGTAAAGGGGTTGGTAATTTCATAACTCACCAATGAGATATACATGTAGTTGGTAAAAGTTGTTGATATTTACTTGGTGATGTGATTTCATAACTTGTGACATATTTTGATATGAAACTCGTTGGTAAATTTTAGCGGGACGTTTCCCGTCACAATTTTAACAAATTTACCAATAATTTGGTTGTTCGTAATCTAAAAAGTCAATTTTATGACAATGAGTTGGTAAAGTCGTGGGTAAATTAAGATATTGCCAACGACTTTGCATTTGTTGGTAAAAAGTTGTTGGTATTGACAGCTAAAAAAAGGGTAACGACTTCCCGACGGCCTGCATCGATTAGTCTCACGATCAACATGAGGGAGGTAAATCGAGGTAATTCACGATTAAAGGTTATATAGATACGAGATTTGAACTAGTAACTTCCGTTTTTGTGTTGCATGTTCTCTATTGCTAGACAATCATCGCTGAGACTATATATGCGTATATATGAGTAACACTTAAGGTAAAACTAGTTTTCATAAAAGAATTGGAAAGAAAATGTGAAAAAGATTATAATCTCAATACGCGTTAAGATACACTGTTTTGTTAAATTGATATCATCAACCTGTTACACTTTTCTCAAAGCTTTTCCATATAATCATTTCCAGGTATGTATATAATCTACTCATACGTTTCATAACCCTTAGAATTCTAACTTTATGATAAAAGTAATCTACTTATCTACTTATATTATATTAAGAAAATTATAATAAAAAAAGTCTTGGACTTTATTTTCTGTGGGGAAATCTTGCCCATTCAACTGCGAAGTCAACATGAAGATCCAACCGTCTGCTCGACTACCAATGTCGTAATCTTTTGAATTCTATTGACAATGACTTTATAACCCCTTAATATCTAAATAACTAACTTTTTCATCTCAAAATAATAGTTGAGTTTTATTTTTAAATCTTTTTTTTAATTTTAACCTTAAATATTTTTATTTGTGTTATATAATACTTGATGCAAAATATATAAATGGATTGAGTTTTAAATGTATTTTTATTGATATAATTTTCATCAAGGATTATATAACACAAACAAATATACTTAAGGTCAAAGTTGAAAAAAAAAGACTTCAAAAAATCAAAACTGAACTATTATTTTGGGTACATTTTAACCTAATATTTTTTATAACACACGCTATAATGAGTTTAAACATAAAATACTGAAAAATTCAAACTTTCTAACAATGTTTACAAATGTAAATATTAAAATGAAAACACAAACCTATCTGGTTCTCCAATTTAACTTATAGTTCACATTGTTAGTTGTAAATATTAAGATGAAAAGAAAAACGTATCTGGTTCTCCAATTCAAACTTTCAACAATTTTCACAAATGTAAATATGAAGTGCGTTTTCAGATTTGACAAAAAAAAATGATTTTTTAATCGAAAGTATAACTTTTGAGGTATCTGATCGAAAATAAAAAGATGATGATTATGAGTATGTAATTTTTATAATTTTTAGCCATATCGTCTGTGAGATATTTAATTTTAAAAATTCGAGTAAAAGTAAAATCTTAAATAAAATGATGCAATTCTATTGGTTATTTTATTTATATTTTTTTACCATTCTTTATTCAACACACCTTTTGTGTTTATGGGGTTCAATCAACATTTTAATTTGAGACTAGCCCGATACCCATGCTATGCAGCGGAACATAGCATTTTATTGTAAAATAGTGACTTTATGATAGTCCATGATTACCCGATGAGTTGGTAGCGGTAATTTGTTTGTATGTAGAGTTCGAAGTTCGAAATACAATTGGTACAAATTTAGACAAATTAAATAAAGAATGATGAGTTTAATTTTAAAACTTTCTAACAATGAAGTAATAACATACATTATAGATGGAGACTTTTTGTGAACAATTGTTGTATATGATATAAATAAAATACGAGTCTAATTTGGTATACACATATATGTAAAGAAATAAATGAAGTAGACCTTTTGTGAATAGTTTTTGTAAATGACATAAAGATAGAGATATTTTGATTTTCTTGAGAATAATTGTGATTTGATTTCTCTTTTAGCAAGTCAATGAGATTGAACTGATGATTACTGTAAGTGTAGTATGCTAATTTAGGTATTTTATTTTTCTTAAGAAATGTAAGCTCAATTTAAGACACACTTTATAATTAATAGTAGAAGTAGATGATCACGTACTTAAATACCTCACTTTATGGTTCCAATTTTAGCTATATCGTAAGAATTAAGTTTAGTGTCATTCCCATTTTATTAAAAAATAAAATCCACCAGATTTTCGTTTTTAACCCTAAAATGGACAGGAACATTCAAGTTCGAACTACATCAATTTCAACAATAAATTTAAAAAAAAAAAATTTTTTTAAAAAGTTTCCTTTTAATGACATCTCTTACTCCCGAATAAGAATACATGCCTATTGGTATCTGTTTGTGATAATAAAATCATTGTATTTTTTTAATATTTTTAGAGATGGGAACAATGGGTGAGGGTAAGTCGTATTGGTTGAACAGAGAGGTAACTGTTTGTTTGAAGTTCTATGCATTCGTTAACGATCATGAGTTATTGTTGAAAAGGTGCTTATATGGAACATAAAGTGTTAAAATGGTTCTTTATTTATTGAGTTGCAGGTTGGTTGTTAAGATTTTGTGCAGGTCAGTATCTTGCCTTATTCAAGAGTGCAGGTGTCTTTTGGTATAAGGTAAGAAAGATAAGTGCTCAATTTATATTAGTTCTTAATTTGTGTAAAGTTTAGTGCAGGTACAGAAGATATAAAGGTTGAGGGACTAGACTGTAAGTTATTTTAGTAGGAAAATATATAAGCACTTTTTTGTATTTCATTTCATTATTTTTTGTGAGAAATTTTGTGTGTATCTCTCTGGCGATTTATTCTTCTTCCAGTTAGGGTTTTGTAATCTCTTTTCTTGTTATCTATTTTTCTTAGCATTATCTAAAGATGGTTATGTAGGACAGATTGAGCGGAGAGGTTTCTTGCGGTGAGTTTCTTTTTGTCTTGTTTTTTAGTTTATACCCGATATTTGTTTAGCGTGCACTTTATATAAAGTATTTTTGGTAAATCTTGTTGGTATTGATAATTTTGACAGTTATCAACAATATAAAAAGTACCATCTTACTTGAATGACTTTTCTGTTTCTTCTGTTTCAACTGCTACCAATTATTTATAGCCATCCCTTGAACAAAGAATCTAAGTCACCTAAAGAAAGAAACTGAGTTGGTTAGGCAATAAGATTCATTTTGCTCTAATTCTTTCGTACACTTTTGTTGTTGCATTGATCCGTTCAAGAATTATAGACACAAAGTTCTCAAACGGATGGAAACTAAATTGAATGAAACTTAAACTAAACTATGAAGACAAGATAATATTTTTGGCACTTTGTTTTGGTATTGATATTTCTCTCTAAAACTCTCTGTTACAACGAGATTTTTATATCTTAGAGGCTTGTCAACTCTCTTCTATTGTTTATCTTTTTATAATTAACTAAGGAAATACAATAAAAGGCTAATGCTACGTGCGTAAAGAAAATGGCATTAGCGGAGTAATGCATGCATGAGTTGATGAAGAGTGGTAACCCCACCATCTCATGTATTGAATTAATCTGCTCATCCATTTCCTTTATTGTTGGGATTCAGATGGTTAGACTAGTCTCATTCCTGACTATTTAACTCGTCGGTCGGTCAAAATATATTAAATAAGTATTTACAATCAAGAAACTTCACCGACTAAGTCGAGTCACCAACTTACAGTTGAAACATAATTTAATATATTTGTTGGCACATACAAGTTGCAATGTTTACATAATATATTTGTTATCTATCTTTATTTAGTTTTATATTTAAAATACATTTTTTAAGTTAATTAATTATTTTTAATTTTTCTAATAAATTTTAATAGAATAAAAAATAATCATAAAGCTTATTTTTCTAATAAAAAAATTGGTTTAAGTTGGGTTGCTAATGAGTGTGTAAAATTGGGTTTAGTTGGGTTTTGTAGATGGAAGAGAGAGAAATTAATTTTTTAATTGATAGTTGAGTTGATGTTGATTGTGAATGTGAGTAATCTTAAAACTCTAATTGAGTTTGACCGCGAAACTCGATCCCACCTTTCTTGACTTCCTTTTGTTTTTATTTTTCGGTTGTTGACTTTAATCTTTAAAGATCGTCACGGATCATGCATCATTGCAGGCTGATCTGGAGAGAAATATTTCGCAGTCACATAAAGGGAGAACCTTATCGCATTGTAAAGAGGTGATTATGATAGCTTTAGAAAGATGTGAGTGAAAGTATACCAGTTTCTACAAGGACCACTCCTGGTCTTGATATGCTGATTAATACCAAGCACTTGTACGTCTATTAATTTTGTTATTATGTTACATAGAAAATCTTTAGTTCTTAAAGTTCAATCACTATTCGGCTCACTTATGTTTGTAGGTGGCTATTTTCAGCCATTTTGGAAGGAACATGCTCATGGGTACTATCCAACAACGGCACTTCAACTCGAATAGGACTCATATTCATCTGTATGTTTCAATATAACAAACAACCTTCCATTATTGTTGGAAGTTAGCTTAATGTTCACACTCTGTTTTTTTCTTTCACGGGCAGTCTATTTGAAAACATACAGATGGCATGCCCCATTCCTTCGACTGTTACTCGTGTGAACTAGCTTGATGTTATGTGAGTACCTATGATGATCATATTTCAAATTTTAGATATACATTAAAATGCGAACTTATATAATGTCATTTTTAATGTGACATCAGAAGTCTTGGTAGAAAATTCTTGAACGTGAATGTCCCGACAAGCATCAACAATCTTACCACTTTATTTGAAATGCAATAATCAGAAACCTAAGGTCCAATAATTTGGTTCATACCATCTTCATTTTGACATACTGTAACAAATTTGCTTATAGGTTGCTGTCAAAAAACTATTTCAATGGTCTCATGTCTAATTTAAGGCGCTTAAATGTCCTCAACTATCTGTAAGCAGTAACATTTCAATCAAATTCCCACGATGGCATACTTCGTTCAACAATATTTTTGACCCATCGTTTGTTCCTTCTTGGTTTTTAATTTTACAGTCTTTGGTCACACTTAAAATACTCTAACCATTTCTATTTCTTTATTTTAAACCACAATGGATCATTGTTTAACTTTTCTATGTTTCGTTTCCAGGAAGATGTACACTACAAGTCTAGTAAGAATAATTCTGAACTTACTCAATGCTCTGTACCAGGTATTGTTTTGATTTTTCTCTTATTTTTGGATCGTATCTTTATTAGGTATGTATAAATTCACTTTTCATATATTGATCTAGTTTTGTTTCATCATTCACAGCTACTTCTAATGAAAAGAGGGGGAAGTGTGATTTATGATGGAAAAGTGGATGATGGGTCAAACATTTTGATTAAGTATTTTGAGGTCGCAACTGAAGTTGAATACATTTCTATAAATTTAATAACAATGAAATTTTCATCAATTACAATTATTTGTTTCATTTGCAGAAAATAAATGGAATTTCACCAATACATAGTGAGTATACTGTTTTGAATGGGATCCTATCACAAAATCAATAGACAGTGATGTTAATTTGGGTTACAGAAGCAGATGCAGATCGTGTTAACGTGTTAGTTGATAGTGAGCTTATACGCCTTGCTGCCTTTTACATGTAAGCATGATTAATGTAGTTTGTTGGTTAAAGTGTCAAATAGAGTTAGGTTTGAACTATTAGGAGCCTATATTCTATATTTTACGATGTTATTTGTTGGGACATGTATATATTTATTGTGATAATATTCTATATGCTATATTTTAGCCGTAAGCCGTGCTATATATATGAAAAATGTTCTTGCATTTTGTTTTAATGATATGTAGTAGAGGTGGCAAATGAGCGGGTCAATGAGTTGGGCAGTGAGTTAAATTGATTTTGGGTCGAAACATGCTTTTTCAGTACTTATTGAAACAAGGTTTGGCCAGAGTAAGTCGGCCCGCATATGATTTTTTTATTATAAGATTTTTCTGTAAATAACTAATGTGTTAAACATGATCAAAAAACTACATTACACTATTAAAAGTATATCTTGGAAAATAGCGATTTATGGTTAAATGCATTATAATTCACTATGTGTGACTACTACTTGTGTTCTAGCAAGTAAATGTTGACTATATGTGTTTCATATGTTAGTCATAGAACATTTATCAAGTCAAGCCACTTATTTACTAAACTTATTGAAACAACAACCTCTAATTTGTAGCATATATTCTAATATGATGGTGTCTATCTTTGTCAATTAATGGAGTTTGACGGGTCAATAATAGCTATTAGCGGTGATGGTGATGTAGATGGCAATACAAGAAAAAAAGTATTAAAGTCATGTTTACATAATATAGTTACATCGTGCAGGAAGAAACTGTGTCTTTTTTCCTTTTAACTTATTTTATTGTCATTTATATCCAATCTTTGATTAACTTATTTAGATTTTGGACTTAAGCTTTTATCCTTAGCTTTAATATTTTATCGACTGTTTAATCTTTCAACATGCTGCTATGCTTACTAATTTACCCAAAATCCAATGAACTTTGTTAAATCTGATAAAAAAATCTTTTTGTGAACTTAAGTAGATTTTGGACTTAAGCTTTTTTCCTTGATATTGTAGCTTTAATATTTTATCGACTGTATTATTAATATTTCAACATGATAATAGGCTTACTAATTCACCCAGAAACCAAGTAGGGACACCGATTATAATTTATAATATATTGACAAGTATTACTCTTTGTTCTGGTGCAATGCTAGATTAAGGAGAAATCTAGATTGGTTAGGTTGGCTTAAAAGCCCTTTAAATGTTCTGTAATCTTTAGCTTTTGAGCTTTAGCTTCTTGCTAAGCTAGTTATAAAATCGTCGTTCAAAAAAAAAATATCCTAAAATACAATGAAAAACGTTGTACTTAACGTTTTTGTATTATATGACAAGTATCGCGTTATATATAATCCTAAGATTCAACGTTATTAACGAATGATCAAACTTTTAACGTTCAATCTTAGTCTTTTATATACTGAAATTAGATCGTTAAAGATGATTCTTCAGCAACAACCTTTTTAGAATAATTTGAGAATCAAGATTATAAAAGATGCTTTCAACATTTGAGCTTTAAGGAAAAATATTCCAACAATTCATTTAAGATTAAAAGTTGTCGTTGAAAACCAAGAAAAAGATTTGTCTTTAGAATGCTTTCGAGAATTAAAGATAAAGATAAAACTGAGTCATAATTATTAAAAGTTAAGTGCGTTTCAACATTATACTCACCTTACAGAAGATTATCAACATTAAAACATTAACCAAATATCATACGTGAAGATAAACCGAACAATGTTTACAATAGAGGTAGAATGTTATGACATATTTTATAAATTATAAACATGACTTATTTATTATGCATTGAACTACTCAAAGTAGTATATAAAGACTAGGTCCTGTAAGTTAGGTTTAACCTTGAACACTCATTTTGTAATAACAATTGTGCTTAACAGAAAAACCTAGAGAGAAAACTCCCTCGTGTTCATACATTTACATATCAAATTTATATCGATTGCTTGATTTTGTACTGACACATAGATTACCAAACTAGACACTAAGATGCTAATTAAGTTCTCTTTACTTATTTTGAAATTTTAATACAAATATTTGAAATAAATAACGTTATATTTTCAAGTAAATATAGTTTCCATGTGTTACTAATTATTGTTCTTATGAGTTTTAAATTCATCGACGAGTCATTTAAATGTCTAATAAACAATTAAAGAAATTAGATTAAGAGTAAAATCCCTAAATAATACTGAATGCACTAATAAATATTGATTTATAAAATTTGTAATTTAGGACTCGTTTGACATGGAATTTTTTATGAGTTTTAACTTCTAGTTTTCAATAAAAAGGTCATACGAAAATAAAAGTTTTGTTTGTCATGTATAAGCTGTAGCTCTAGAACCCAATGAAAAACTCAAAATTCTAAAACTACTAGTAGCTTTCCACGAAAAGCTCAAAATTTAAAGCTACAACTACAACCTACAATATTTCACCAAATATACAAACTAAATCCAAAATTTATTATCAAACCTTATAGGACATATATAATACTCCACAAACTAAATCCAAAACTGGGTTAGGTCACTCTTAATTAATTGGATGTTAATGTGATTAGTATTTTGTAAGTTTCTTTGGGATTTTTTTTTTTTGTCAATCAAACGTTCATTTTAACTTCATATTTTTCATGTTATAGGGAATCATTTTAAGTCTTTTGAATAAACGTTCATGGTTAAATTAACATCTTAAATGATGAGATGTTACATTTTTCAGATTAAAAACAAAAAATGAGATATAATCTAACTTACAATAAATTTCATGATTCCATATATTTTAACATTTAATTTCTTACCTCCTAACATTCCTAAAGTCTATAAAATAAAGTACTCCAATAAATTGAAATCCCATTCTTCTTTCTCCTTCTACTTCAAACAAAGCAACCGTCTTTAGCCGGCAGCCCACTACCAAAGTCTACCCCCTCTCTCTCTCTCTCTATATATATATATATACACACACGAGAGTGATTTATATGGAAAGCTTTTTTCTTTTTTTTTTTAAGAAAAGGGAAAACATTAATATCAATCACGAAACATCTTACTTTCGTCAATATATATATAAAAATATAAAATTTAATAAATGTTGATCAAAATCAATGCTATGAATTTTAACCTTCATTGATGAATTTTTTTTGTACGTTACAACATCAATTGATGAATATTAGATTGTAAAATCTCACGATGAATATTAAAAAAACGAAAATAAAAATTGACGAATTTTATGAGCACACATATTTGACTAATACTCGTTGGAAGGATATTCAAATTTTTAAAGATAAACTCATTAACATTCATTATACCGGTCATTCGAATGAATGTTATTTACTTTTCGATTAATATTAACTGATAACATCAACTTTGGTTAACATTCATGATGATGAATGTTAAATATTTGTTTATTAATATTCATCAACTAATATTATGACTTAAAAAGGAAATTCACCCGTGAATATATTATTTATAGCATCGATATTGATTAATATTTACTTAATTAATTTTTTGTTGACATTTTGATTGGTAAATGTAAGATGTTTCATGATGAATATTAATGCCTCCCATCTTCTCCAAAAACACCACTTCCCTCTGAATCATGTCCCCATGTATGTATATATATATACACACACACACACATATATATATATATATATATAGTAACAAGATCTAAAATGAAAAAGAAAATTGGGGAGAAAGGAGAGAAAGAAAAATTTTAAATAAAAAACAAGTATGATTCAATAAAAAAAATAAAGATGATTTCAAAAGTGCTTTATGTGATACAATAAATACTTATCTATGATTCAAAAAACATTTTCATTAATAAATATTTTTCTTGAATCAAATGGTTAATTTGATGAATCAAATAGTTAATTTGCTGAACCAAAGGGTTAAAGGAACCTTTTTTCCACCAATTTTTCTTTCTCCATTGAACCCACTCATATATATATATATATATACATATCAAAATATGTGTGTGTAAAAAACACTTTTCATTAAAGTTTTCACTTTCCTAGGCCCATTCCAACGCTAGCGTCCTTGGGGACGTCTTCGCCCATCCTTCCCGTCTTGGGTTGGCACGGCCCTGTCTTCCGGGCATCTTCCAGCTTCTGTTCTCCGTTTCCATCCTAGTGAAGAACCCTAAAGACTAAAACAACCTGGGCCCAACTTAATTTTTGTTGTTGTTGTTGTTGTTGTTTTGTGTGTGTAGTAAATGTATTTTTGATAAATGGTGGGGTTCAGTCTTTCTCAAGAAGCTTCTTGGATTGACAGGGTTCAGTCTTTACCCGGTCTTTTTAAAGAAGTGTTGACGTGACGTTGAGGTGACTTTAGAAGAAACTTCTTGGGTTGAGAGTGGTTTAAAGTTTTTGCTTACATCATATATTAGAAAATCCAAGTATTATATAAATAGTACTTCTAGCTAGCTATTCCTTTCAATTAATTCCGAGATGGAATTGAATTGGGAGATGAAGCATAATGGTATGATTGATGTGACTCCATTTTTATTATTTGAGTCATCTGCTGATTCTGATGATGCCATGACTGATGTTCATCATCATCACAATCAAGAAGAACAAGAACTAGAAGCTATGTTTGATGAATCATCATCATCATGCAGTTATAATCATTTATTTCATGTTAATGTTAAATCCCATGATAGGCATCATCAAACTCATAGGTATGATGATGGACATCATCATGGTGACGATGATGATGGTAAGGACATCGAAGAAGATGATGATGATAAAAACTGGGGTGAGAGCAATATGATTGGCCACGAAAAGAGATCATGTCATGAGTTGTGTTTTGATTCTTCAAATTTAGATGATAGACAATTTTGGGAAACTTGTTTAGCTTCTTGATTATATTTACAAAGCTAGCACAACCAAATATGTGATCCATTCAAAGATCAGATCCTCTCTCATAAGTCTCTATATATATATTTGAGCTTCAATTCTTTTTCTTTTTTTAATAGTTAGATTTTACTTTTTGAATAGTTTTTTCTTCCTCTAAATATTCACAGAACGTTAATTACTATGGGGATTGAACTCGAATCTCCGGAAAATTCTCAAATCTCCAACCACTTCGGTATCCCATGAGGATTTTCTTTCTCTAAAATGGCATGCATGCTTTTCTAGTGTTTCTTTAAATTCACTAAAAGACAAGTTACACAAATGTTCAAATGAGCACTTTTTCATAGTCAAAGTTGCAACCTTTTCCTCTTCTTTTAGATGGTTATTGAAGTTGGCTAAAATATCATAGGTACGAATTAGTGTAGACTCCAAATTTTGTTAAGTATTTTAGCTTGTAACATAGTACTACTACCTTATGTTCGACAGACGTTTGTATCACTTTTCCGCTGCTTTGTTGACAAAAACATCGAGTCGGAAATGAAGATGTAACGGGTAAAATGAAGTTTAAACTTATAAATTTCAGTGTTGTCGTTTAAAAGATGTACTTGAAGGTCAAACTATTTGTTTGACCAAACCATCTACTTTTCTACTTCTCACTTTTTCTGTAGTTCTGATTTACTTTATGTTAATTGTGTTTTTTTGTGAAATATCCACTTCCTAGTACTAACTGGTAATTACTAAACCAAGTTAAAATGAAAACCACTAAATTTATGTCGGTTTGCAGCTTCGTAGAGTACAACTCCTGCAGCACATAGTACATCTACTTCATTATACTCATACAAGATTTAACATGGGTTAGAAAAAACTTGATATAAAACAAGCATGGTTATATTACAAAGTTAACAAAAGATCATAAATACTTACTTCACATACAACAATCAAGATTTGATATCAAAGATTTGTGTAGTGACCGTTAAATAAGCCGGTTTCACTTTCTTTAGACACCAGGCTCGCACCCAATGAATCCTCATTAGAATCGAATCTGTTAGTTGGACTAGAATGTTCGGTTACCAAATCCTTGAGTTCTTTCTTGAAACGATCTTTGGCGTTTTTGTTTTCTTTGATTTGTTCCAAGAAACTTTCTTCCATCTTGCTTAATGATTCGACGTCACTACACTGTTGATGCGCGTCTTCTTCTTCATCTTCTGATGATACTTGCCTTCTTAGTTCACAACTTGTTTGCATCTCATCGTGGTGGTTGAATTCATCATCAGTTAGTGGACCCCACGTGGGTGAGAATCCTCCGGTCATGGTTGTAGTTTCTTCGCGTTCTCTAAGTGTTTTTGTGATTAAGGTCTTGAGCAAGTTCATCACTTGTACCGCGTGCATTAGAGCTGTCAATGGATCGGACATCTAACCAAGAAATGGAATGCAAAAACAAGGTTGTCATAAAATGTTTAGATATTGAAATAATTGTTTTGAAAACACGTATTCAACCACCCCCTAATACATGTACTTAAAAATTAAAATGTGCAACCATATTGGCGTTTGTTGCATAAATTCTAAAAAGTGACTGCTGAAATACTTATTTTTCTTAAAAACTGGTCCAACTAATCTTTAATCATTAGGGCAACTACTACAACCTACGAAAGCAGCTCCATTATTCATTGCCAACCATGTTCTCAAAAAGGTTCAATGTAACTAACAATACTTTTTCTTAATGTCTAAAGATTTACATCAATTTGACGCAAAATAATAGCCTTTTGACCTTAAAAGTTCAATTTTAATTCCAATTCATGTACGTAAAATACAAACTAGCAGCAAAGGATTAGAAGGACCAACCTAAACCCATTTACATGAAAAAGGGCCAATAAGGGTAATACTTGATTCAAATATTCAATCTATAACTAGTCAGATGGGTAAAGTGAAGTTTTAGCCAAAAAGTAAACAGGCCAAGTGGGCCAACCCAATGAAAAGTTGTCTAAACTCCAAAGCATATACTTGTCACAACCTCCCAATTTGCTTTCACTAAAGATATGGACCATTATTTTAATACAGTTGTTGTACTCATTCAACATATTAGCCATTTATGTAACTCAACAAAACTGACAAAAAAAATAAGTTGATGATTCAACTTCATCCGACCCATTACCAGCCCCACCCATTTTGTCATATCCTGGAACCTTTAAACATAAAGATCAAAAGCATTTACCTGAGTCATATTCGGGGCAAAAACCATGGCAATATTTCTGGCGTTCATTTTATTCGATTCTTCTTGTTCGGCAACATCAGACATAAGATCAATAGCCCAATTAAGCAATGCAGTCTCAGTGGGTTTTAGCTGTTTCACAAGCTCAACCCGCTCTTCTTCAGTGTTACACTGTAGAACCTCATCAGGAGAAAGCCCATCAAGCACACCACATGGAAGCTCCCTAAACCAAGCTTTAATTAAACCCGCAAGACAATGAACCTCAATGTCTTCAGGCACCGTGCCTCTGTTTAGCTGGTCCCGCACATGCTCCTCGTGGCTGTTCTCGGGGTTTATACGGAATATTCCTTCTGCCTATAAGAAAAAACAGAAAGAAAAAATAATATTGATTATTGAGTCTTGGTATTTGATAATGGCAGATAAGAAACGAATATGAAAACCTATGATAGCATTATATACTCAGTTTTTCCTGTGAAAACTGTAACTTTTTCTTTAAGATGCGGCTGATAGAAGTAGTTGACCACAAATGTCAAGATAGGTGAGTCTAGTTGGTTGGGTTATGGGTCACAACAAGCTCGGATAGCTCTTCTTTTTACATGAAAAGAAATCTTTAGAGCATGATAAAAGAAACTTTTATTGTGGTTTACTTTTTTCACAGATCTTACTTTTGTTCCCTTTCTACACATACAATTTTTTTCTGAAAGAACGAAAAAGACTATAACGTGTAGGTCTGCCCTTATCCTATGGATGGACCAAAGGAGACTTCTGTGATGAGATATTATAGAGCTTACACAATCAATATCCTTAGCGCGAAATTCTATGATAAAATGATATATTAATAGATGATTATAACTAGGGCCAGTTGACTTGGGTTATGTACTATCTCAAATGGGTCAAATAAAAAAAAAATAGCTAAAAGGATATTGTTATTCCACAATCCACACAACCTCCTTACCCGTTTTACCTATAATTTAGATGATTGTCGTGATGAAATTGCTTTTGTAAGTATACCATCTATACAGAAATGGACAATAAACTGTTTGCAGGCAGGCAAACCTGACTGGCCAGTTTTGACCCGTACCCGACCCACCTGACCCGCCTATCTTGCCACCTCTAATTTCAATGAAGAAATGATACTTTCCAAAATTGAGCAAACATTTCACAATGGAAACAAAGCCGAATACCATTAGGTGGATCTTAAAGGGTCAATGTAAGAAGATAACATGTCCACAAGCACTATCTAATTATTGTGTGACATGTAGTGTACCTTTAGACCTCCTTGATCATATAACCGTTTCTGCATGAGCAACAGAATTGTTGGGACACTATTGCCTCTTGAATCATAAGAACACTGCATCGACTCTGCTGACACACCAAAAACGCTAACACTACATAACGAGAAAAAGTATGTCAAGAACACAATCCATGATCAAGAACAAAAATATCTGCATTGCATAATTGCATCATACCGAAACCCATTTTGACATCCTAGCAGATGTACATTACATAGCATCGTGCATCTATAACAGGCTCTGAATCCATACGAGTTCAAGTAAAACTAGTTTCACACACACAATCGACGCTCTATTTTTCATTTGAATGAATAGATAGTACAACAATGGAGACAGACATATTTGTTCATTAGATACTCTGTTTAAGTCCGCTGTAAGTAAATCGTGTTACAGTCTCATAGAGATGGTATTCAGTGAATGAAAATCCTAGTTATTAAAGAAAATGAAAGATTAAGAGTAATGATAATTATGCCCAAAAAATAATATATGCCTAATCCAGTTTAACGCGTAAATGGAGGAGGTATTCCATGTTCAGTTTACACGGGGAGGGCGAGCCTTTTTCTTCTTCTTTTTTTACCTAATGGGGTATCCCGGTGAAGCCGTGACCATTTATGAACCCTTGAACCCTTTCCCTGGCCACCCCCAAGATGTTTACCTAGAGAGGTTCAAACCTAAAACCTACTCGGAGGACATCAGGATGTCTTACTATTAGGCCACCTTGGTGATGGTT
This sequence comes from Logfia minima, assembly GCA_963921325.1. Classification (NCBI taxonomy): domain Eukaryota; kingdom Viridiplantae; phylum Streptophyta; class Magnoliopsida; order Asterales; family Asteraceae; genus Logfia; species Logfia minima. Next base: position 40,289,223 of record OY992765.1, read on the forward strand.
AATCCGGTTTAACACGTGCTTTACATAATTACCTTTGTCCCAATTTTCTTGTTAATCATGTATTTTAGGCCCATGAATTATTTTTCAATGATTACAAAACAAGGGTATACATTTAACTATACACTACAATCTGAATTTTTTTGCCTCTATTATGAAACTGATTATCTAACCTTATGTAATCAAATATTCTTAAAATCATAACTAGGTAATTACCCAAATGGCCAAACCCTACAAACTAAATAATCACTTTCATATAACATATCCAATGACCCGAACACCACTTTACTCAAATATACAGTTAATCAAGATGTTAAAACCCCAAAGTAACAAACTTTGGATTCCTGTTTTCACTATTTGCAGAAGAATCGAACAAGAGGTCCCACTTTGTCATTTACTGATTGACCAATTTACACCATTTTCTACTAGTCAACAAACTCTAAAACCCTAGATTCCAAATCATTTACATACATTGTAAATCTTAAACATAAATATAGAACTAGCCCCCACTCTACACTAATTTCCATCCTTAAGTGCAGACACAAAATTATAAATCAATATCAATTAGTACTACTTTCTAGGACAAATAATTAAATAAATAATTAGTACTTGAAAAAAAAAAAGATAAAAAGTTTGCAGTACCTGGCACTTGGAACTCTACTAGGGATTTCAACTTGAAATTCAACAGGAAGACCTAAAAAACCATGAAATCTATCAAAAGTAACATGAGTCAAATGTTGTACATCAGTTGGCCAACCAATTTCCATTTTCTTGAAATTTTTACTTTCTTGAATTTGATTATCATCAACTCTACAAGCTGCCATTGATTTCTTTAAAGCTGCTAATATTAATTCCAATAAAGATAACTGATTTTCTTCTTCATTTGAAGAACCCATTTTTCTTGTACCATTTTCAACACCACCGCCAGCGCCGCCACAGCCGCCGCATACGCCGCCGCCACAGCCAGCTCCTCTTGCTACAACCACCATTTCTGTCATTGGGTGACACTCTTTTTTTTTTATTCTTTTTTGTTTTCTGACTTTTTTTTTTATTTAGTAAAAGTGTGTAAGTTTGAAAGGGAGTGTTTGGGTTTTAAGAAGTGAGGTTGGTTTGAAATTCCAACCACCCTCTTTTACTCTTGAACAGCCGGCCACTTTTTATTAAAAGAAAAATAAAACTAATAAAATAAAATAAAACTAAAGCCTAAGAAGTAGGAAAAAAAAGTCTTGTTGGTGATTCATCCTCTATTTGACTATTTTTCATAGACTTGGAATCTCTCCCTTTTTTATATCTTAAAGCAGAGCAAAGTTTAAAGTACATGATAAATTTATACGAAACGTATTTTAAGTTGAATTAGGGATAAATCAAAGTGTGTGAGTTTTTTGTTTTTGTTTTTGTTTTGTTTTTCTTTTTCTTTTTCTCATAGTTGCCTCATACCACATATTAAGAATTTATTAATACCGTCCAGTTATCATTCATAGAGTACTAGTTGTTACCTATGCGCTGTTGCATATATCAGAAAATGCATTTATGTTGTATAATAAGCATATACGCTTTCATTATGAATAGATATATGAATAAAATGCGTGCACGGCTAGGTCATGTAATACATAATAAGTAAACGCAGACGAACTTAAAAAAACATACAAATATTCAGATAAATAAAACAGTTACAACCAATCATCATCGAATCGAATCTTATCATATATTATATTATATTATATATATATATAAATATAAAATAAACAAATTAATATAACAATTATATGCCTTTTAAAAATAACATACTCACTATATTGTTCACTCTCCTTTCATGAATCTATGATCAACACATAGCACATGTCCATCAAAGAGGTAGGAACAATAGAAGGATATATCATGTTCCAAAAAGGCAGTTAGTTTTCAGTGTTACGTGGAATTCATACATAACAATATCATTCAAATAAAAGGAAGTTATTGGAAGATGATAAAAAAAATTCTCTACAAGAATACGTTAGCTCGTAGTGAGTGGAGAAAATTATTACTCCTCCAACTACTTCAACAATAAATAAGTTTCAAGACTTGCTAAGTATTATACAAGTTAGTATGAGATCCCTGATCAAAATGTGCGAGAAACATCCAAAGATAAATTCAAGTGATAGAACATGTGACATCAAGCTTGATTGTGATTTGAGGAAATCCAACACATGCAAAGAGCATGATCAAAAATGAGGACCACATAATCTTCCTCTAATTGTTTTATGTAAGAGTTAAGACATTCACACACCTACACGTGTCACTATATTGTTCAAGGTTTCAGGAGATATTTACGGAATATCTTGGTTATAAATAGAGTGACATATTGCACTTAAAAATTATCATTTTTGTATTAGTTTGTAAGTGATTATTGGGATAATCAATTGGTATTAGAGCATAGTTGGTTTGATTCTTAACCAGATCTGTTATGGAGTCTATCAAGTATAACTGTGTTGGTTCATCATACCAAAAGGGAAATGGTTTTACAACCAAACCTCCAGCGTTTGATCCTTCAAGGATATAAACCTGGATGTCCCATATGATGATGTTTTTTGATCTTGTTGATGATCATATGTATAATATAATAACCAATGGACCTTATATCCTAACTACCATTGTCCCTGCATTTCATGCAACTGCTACAAAACTTGGTTCACCATAGATGTTAATTCCTAAGCAGGAATCACAATGGTCAGATGAGGAATCACAAAATCATTATAGGCATGACTTTGCCTTCTGATGTGTTTGAATATGTAAGGTTATGTTCTACTGCAAAAGAAATGTGGGACACCATTGGCATACTGTAGAGAAGTGAATCTAACTAGACAATATGAATTGTTTGGAATTGAGAACAATGAATCACTATCTGCTACCTACACAAGATACCAGTCCTTGGTAAATAAGATGGATAAAGTTGGTATTGGTAAAGGTCAGAGGTTCATTGTTGAAAAATTTATAGATGTTTTACCTAGGAAAATCTAGGGTACAATAACCACCTGCACAAAGCAAAGAAATGACTATCCACTTCAATTTGTAATGGCTTTGGTATTTAGTTGGGCTTCGGTTTGTAATGGACTATGGTATTTAATTGGGCTTGGATTTCTAATGGGGTTTGGAATATGTTGGGCTTTAGTTTCTAGTAGAATAAGGAATTTAGTTGGGCTTTGATTTGTAGTTGGCTTAGGTAGTTAGTTGGGCCTCGGTTGTGATGGGCTATGGTATTTAGTTGGGCCTGAAATTCTAATGGCTTTTGGTTTCTAATCGACTTTGGTATTTAGTTCGGCTTCCGTTTATAATGGGCTTAGGAATTTTATTAGGCTTCGATTTGTAATGGGCTTTCGTAGTTAGTTGGACTTCAAGTTTTAATGGGCTTGGGTTTATGATATGCTTGGGTTTCCAACGGGCTTCAGTTTCAAATGCTCTTTGGAATTTACTTGGGCTACTTGTTGTAATGCGCTTTATATAGTTGGGCTTTGAATTCTAATGGCTTGGGTTTCTAATGAGCTTCTGTTTCTATCGGGCTTATCTTTTTTAATGGGCTTATGTTTTAATAACATAAATAATAGTAATAATAACAACTATAAATAATAATAGTGAAAATAAATACATATAATATATAATACAATGGTTTAGGGAGTACCCTCGAGTTTTTGGTTGTCGGTGTTAGGTTTGTGGATTTTTGTCGGCGTCGATTTTGATTTTGGTTTCTGGTTGGACTTCGACAAGGCTTTTGGTGGGTTTCAGGTTTTATTGTTTTGTTGGGTACGATGGTTTTTGCTTTCGAGTTTTTTTTGCGTAGGTATCTGGTCTTGTCTTCTTGGTGGCTATAGTTGTTTTGTGGTGGGTTTTGGATTTGGGAGTTTTGGTGGTTTTGGGGGATAATTTGGTTTATGGTTTTGGTGGCTACAATGGTTTTTGGTTTCGGGTTTTTCGGTTTGAGTTTCTATCGGGGTTTTGGCTACAGTGGTGTTTGTGGGTTGCTTATTTTTGGTGGTGGTGGTTAATTTTTGAACTTTGATGATAGTGGTGCTGACAACGGTTGTTGTGGTGGTAGTCTTTTTGTAGTTTAGGGTTTTGGTGCTTAAGTATTTTTGTGGTTGTTCTCTATAAGATGGGTTTAGGTTGCTTATATCGGGTGGTGGTGGTTGATTTTTGAATGATGAGGTAGTTGGGTTGGCGGAGGTTTTTGTAGTGGTAGTTTTTTAGGAAGTGGTGGTCGTGGTGATCAGTGAGTGGTGGTGGTTCTTGCTTGGGTTGGGGCTATCGATGGTGATTTAGGTGGTCGTTTTTGCTTCAGTTGGGGCTTGAGAATGGTGGTAGTTTGGAGGTCTCTATATGCCTCCACTTTGCGCTTTTTGTTCATTTCTTTATGTTGGAACAATTATGTTGCACTTTTATTTTGCCATTAGCTTATTTTAATGCTATATGCATTCGTTGTGATGCAGTAGTTTCATGATTATATTGAGCTATAATATTGATTGTGTATCTTTTTATTCTTAGATAGTCCGAAGGTTTGAGTATGCATAATTAAGGTTACAATGTTATGAATGATAATAAATTAGTCTTTTCTATTAAATTAGAATGACAAAGTTAAAGGATGTCTTATATCGCTGAAATTGTACATATTTTCAATAGTGATATCAATTCTTTCATACTTAATTAATAGAAAATTGATATGTATTTATATTTTGTTATTAGGTTCAATCCAGAGATTAAAAGCGAGAAGACCAAAAATTGGATCGAAATCTTAAGAAAAGATGAAAGTCGTAAGAATGCTGCAACATATCTCATTCGGAGTCCAAAAACTAGCTATAATTCTCTCATTCAGAGTCCAAATGACTCGATTTAAATGTCCAAATTTACTAAACTCATTGGCTACAACATATCCGATTTTCAGCCCATTTGGACTTTTACTCGGAGAGTTTAGACCTAAACTGGTAGAGTCGATGTCGACATCTAACATATCAGTATATAAGATCAAGCTAAACCGACTTTGTGAAGGATAAACCTTTATTACAAATAGATAAACCTCTAAGTTACGAATTGGGTCAATTTACAGCCTATAAATACCCTCAAACCCTAAAACACCATAGATCTTTCTCTACAAATTCTTAGGGATCAAACTTAGGGTTTCTAATGCTTATTCTTGGTGACTACCAACTAGAAGACGAAGAATGCGAAGATTCAGTCTCAATCCGGTTTTCAATTGCCTCTAGTTTATGCTAGACTACTTTTATGCCTTTATATATAATGTTTAGTTTAGTTTCCAATTCAGTTATGGGCTGATTTTGTATATTCACTTGGAGGAGATGCACCTTGATTATGTATAATTTTCTATAATTGATTATATGATTTAAATTGACGAATGAATGATTTTGATTTAGTAAATTTATTGTTTTTATGTATTATTCCTGATTTGATCTTAATTAATAGAGAAATATGATGTTAAGGTTTAATCATTCGTATTATATATTTATATGTATCATATGAGTTAGAATTAATTATTTGTTTTATACATTCAAATAATGTCTGATAATTGCACTTGGCGAGTAGACCATTATTACTCGGCGAGTTTCTACTGTTAACAGATCTATAATTTTAGAATTAAATTAGTAGGATTTTTAATAGTATAATTAGATTTACAGGTTTACAGATTACACTTAATTGAATAATTATTGTAGTTTCTTTACTATAATTAATTGATGTTTTAATTAAAGAACTTCAATAGGATATTAATTAGTTAAATTAATCAAGAAATAGATTTAGTAATTGGTTATAAAATATTCATCAATTTACAATCATATGTTATTCAAGGTTATTTACGATTAAGCGAAGTCAAATTTAAATGAATGTTTTTTATTTTTTGAACCTTTGTTTACAAATCTCTAGCAGTTGTTATATGCTTATATATTATTGTCCACTAGTTTAATAATTAAAGTTTGTAATCAATATTTAACTACCATTCTTTAAAAATAATACTCGGTTAAATTTGTGACGACTATACTATTACCGATAGGTTCACTGACTATGTGATCTAGTTTTAGTTAGGTTTGTTAGATGGTTTAAAAATAATAAAGTAGATTTTACTCAAATGCCTAGTGAGTCCGTCCCTATTTAATTAGAGCGATGATTAACGAGTCCGTCCCTATTAAATTAGGACGATGAATAGTTATGGCGGGGTGTTTTATATTAACACACTCATGTAATAATCAAGGAAATTTATAAAGGAAAATTTTTAAATGAATTTTTCTTAAAAAGAATTCCAGGCTTGAAAGACTTACAACGAGTTATCTTTGTACTCATATAACTCCACCTTTTTAGTTGATAATATGATGTACCATTGACTATCTATCCTATTCAATGACTCATGTACCTACTTGCATAAAATAGCCCCACTCTTATGTATAGAAACTTGATGGGCGTTGTTGCTCACCCTTACATTTTCATCCTCAAGTTATCAAGCAGGGACCATTAGCGAAATTAAGAGTATCTTTAATTACTTAAATAAGTTATATTAAACCTTATTATGGTTATAAGATACATTTTGTTATGTTCCACGAGTTCATCAAATTTAATTGAGACTCTCCCCAAACATTTGCGATTTATAGCAAATAAAGTGACTGGTGTCACAGTTGGTGTGTTGAAGAAGTTTTTGGTGTGAAATGTGAGAGGGGGGGGGGTGGGAATTTGGGGGGTTTGAGATTTGGTATTTAGATACGGGTTTGTGCGTGGTCGTGGTCGTGAAATTTGGTGGGGGTGTATTGGGATTTGGGGTTCTAGGTGGGGATACTGTTTTTGTGTTTATTTTGTGAATGGTGTATGTTTTATGGTGTAAGAGGTATGTGCTGGGGATTTTTTGTGGTGGGTATTTGCTTATTTATTTAATATAGGGGGTATCTAAATTGTGTAGTTAAAAGTAATTGATTAAATTAACCTTCAGAGAGAGGGAGTAGAAAAGATAAAATATGAGAAATCTAATCAGAGATGTTGAATAAGACTCTTTATATAGGAGTATAGATAATAAATGTGTGTTTAGTTTGCATAAAGTTTATAATGAAATTGAAATTCATTAAATAAAGTGTAATTTTTAAGAATGTCAATTCTTTTGAGTTAAAATATTTAATAAATTATAATTTATTATAATCTTTAATCAAACATTCTTATAAAATGCAATTAAAATTTTAATCCCATTGCAATCCGTAAAATTCTTTGAACCAAAATGCTATTTTAGTAATAATAATCTTTTTTTGCCAATTTGTGCGCTACCAATTCTACCATGTTTATTAGAACAATCTCTAAATATTTAAAAATCTTTGATCACAATCAAATCATATCATATCATCTTATTATTTTATTTTCGAAAGGCAGCTTTATTACCGAGAAAACGGAACCAAAATACAAAACAAGGCAGCTCACTAATTAACAAGACGGTTAAAATAATGAGCCCCTAAATAAGAACATATCATATCATCTTATTATATAAGAATCAGGTTAATGAAATCATTAAGTTATTGATATCATGAATGATATGTTCTAAGTAATATTTATCCATAATTTTCCTTTAGTATTTATCTCATTCTTAGCATATGCAGTATATTTATTACACTTGTATAATTTATTAATTAGCTAAATTTCATTCGACTTCTTCACTTTTCAACTAATTTTTCATATACGTATAATTTATTAAATAAATTAATACAAGAAAACATGGTTAAAATCCGATGCAAAATTAGTGCATGCATTCATATCTTTTAATACAAGTACATGGTTTGTCATACTGTTCGACCCACATGTGAATGCATTCTACAGGAAAAGTAGGTTTTTCATACTGTTCGACCCAGAATCTAATAATACTTCACAGATGAAGGAAAAAAATACAAAGGAAATACAAAACAAAGTAAATTATGAGGCTGACAATACACAATAGCCCCGTCACTTCTAGAAATCAGTACAAGTACTTCAAAAATGATGAACACTTTAAAAACATACTGGGTACACCGGGAAGGACGCCGGGTAACCCTTGTACGCGTAACCGATCGACAACTTTGTCTCAGCATTTACCGAGTCCTAGACACCCTCTGGACAATAACTGGGGTGGAAGCACCAGGCCCTTCCTCGTGGTCAGAAGCTAGGAAGCAAGTCACGTTCAACTTCCCATACAGCAAATGATTTCGGCAAGTTGACTAAGGCCAGTAGCCTCTTTTAGTTTCAGAACAAAAGATTCAAGTTGTTGTTGTCCAGAGTGACTCTAGAATCCGCATCTTCTACAACGATCTCCCTTTTGTAATTCATTTCTACCTGAAGATAACCAAAATCTTTAGTATGCAACACAAAAAGACAAAACAAAGAAAGCCATAAAAATAGATAAATATATACCGTTTCTAGCAGATGTTGGTCCTTTCATAAAATGGAAGAAGCCTCATCATCAGAGTTTGTAGTGTCCTTGCTTTCCAACGGATATACTTATCAGTTTTCCTAAAATGATTATAGTAAAAATGTTGACACTGGTTCACCGTAACAAATTCAAGAAATTCACTTATCTTTTTACTAATTTTATTAAAAACGTGGAGCCCAATGAAGAGTGGTACTTTTTCAAAAATATAATTACTATTGTTTGTATAACTTATTATTATATGTTAAATTTTTAGAAAAAAATACTTTTTTTCTTTATATAATATAATAGAAAGTTTAAGAATGATCACCTCATATAATATAATAGTAGAACATATAAAATTTAATATATTTTAAAATAAAAAGTCCTAAATAAAAAGATTTGATCAGTTATTAGATTAGTCAATTAAAAATACCAATTGACAGTATGAAAAGTTTTGATTTATTAGTGTATAGATTATTATATTATTATATTTTTTGTTTATTTATTACCAATATTTGTTTTTAAAGTCACATAACTCATTATTGTATGTTATGATATTTACAAATTCACTTGGCATATTCACAAATGTTATTATAGTTAATTTAGTTCCTATTTTCACAAATCTATTTACTAATGTATATATGAAAAAATGTCATTTAATTTGAAATCTAGTTTTTTAAAATGTGAGTTACAACCACTTATTATCAACTACATTTTAAAAAACATATAAATGTATCTTTGCTTTTATTTTCCTATTAATTTAATTTTATTTATAAGGTAATGATTTTTCAATTAATATGATTTTCAAGTGGTCAACTAGAGCTTTTATAGTACTTTTCGTTGGTTTTTGTTAACGTAGCCACAAACTCCAGCTACAAACTCCAGCTACAAACGCCAACCACCAACTCCAACTAATTATTGTCAATCAACACCCTAGAAATCACACCCTAGATAGAAAGAAAAGTTCTTGAATTCTAAACAAGCATAACCTATACAAATTTGATAGATGTCTTTGCTAAACTCTTTATATTCCTAAACCCATGGATTACTTTTCAAAAAGGGGAACCAAATAGTAAAACAAGTGGTTATAGTCCGTAGTTCCTAGTTCCCAGCTCCTTAATGCATTTTATGCTTACTAATAACACAATGAAAGTAAACATTTATACAGTGCTAAAAATAACCTGAAGATCTATTGAAAACGACATGAAGATTGTTGCGCTAAGTGCTGTAGTCAAGTTTGTCGCGTGCGGGCAGAGAATAAGAAGTGTCCGCCACACTCGGGTTGATGTGTAGTATGAATCTGACATACTATGTTAACGATGCAAGACTGTCATCTGTCGTGATTGAGTGTATGATGAAAACAGCCCAGATTGAGATACTGCTAATCGGAGTGAGATATCATGCTACGAGTCTGTTGGTGACTATAGTTGAAAAGGGACAAGTATCCTCTGAAGCAAGGGTTGTAGCTTACATCAGAAAGTTGTTCAGAATTTTGTTAAATGATGGTGGATGTTCATCGCTTTGAACCATGGTATGCAAATGAAAAATGTCGAAAACCACATCCCAGGACACTGAATTGTGAGTGGTTTTGAATGCATACTTCGAATTATTTACATATATCCCCATAGACTAATGCTTCAACGTCACGGAACAAAGGATAGATGGTGGTGATATATCGGAACAACCACTTAAACCACTTAATGTCTGGTTAGAATAACATGCCAGCCAAGAATACTAAATAAGATGAAAGTTGTCATCTACAATCAATGTTTTGAAAACTGGATCGTGTTAAACCGTTCGTCCTAGCATAAGTTCCGTTCCAATCGCATTAAGATACCCAAGTTGAATGCATTAAGTGGAAACTGAACCAGCATACCACACCCATATCTCATTGCATTGGGTTGGCGAAGCTCAACATCCACTATGATCAAGTAACCACCCATATTTGACACACAGAAATTAACATTTTGTAGAGATATGAACCCATCACTTGATATGTTCAACACATTGAACCTCTAACCCTAACATCATATCCCTTGATCAATCGCAAAAATCAGAAGTTCAAGAGAAGAAATTTTTAGGCACGTCCAAAACCTCGTCATAAGACACAGAATTGTAAGTCGTTTCAAATGTATACTTCGAATTCTTTTACACACATATATATATATATATATATCCTTATAGACAAATGCTTAAAAGTCTCGAAACTAAAGATAGATGGCGGTAGTATACAGGAACAACCACTTAATGTGCATGTCTTGTATATGATCCGAGAAACTGATTTCCATATATGTTTCCATTTCTTAGATAACATGGAAATACCTCACGACGACGAATTTCATGTCACAGCTGGAAACGTTTGAATAATTAAATCGTTTGGTGATATTGTTAGCAGATCGTTAAGAGATAATGTGGTAATTTGATTTTTTTAAAGTTAAGCCTCCTCGTCGTAGTGTCTTATAGCCATGATGATACACATCAATAAGAAGGAAATGAGAAAAATAAATTGGTCTATATTTAATCCTTGATACCAATCTATAACTGATACGTCCGGTCATAGTTAACGAACCAATTAGAGTGTGCATTTCTTTCTTTTATGTTTATGTTTACTAAGAACACAATAAGTATAAATAGAACATCAATTTCAACAACGAGAACAAGGATTTGTATAATATATAGGCACGATCAACTAAATTAGCACTCATGGCCTATCAATTAGTAAACCAACTTAACAAAAATATATGCTAAACTATGTTATATTTTCCAAAGATTAAATGCAAAGACAAATTCTTGAATGATAAACAAACATAGTATGTACAAACTTGATAACTGTCTTTCATGAACTCTTTAAATTTCTAATTCCGAAACCCACGAAGTAATTGTCGAAGAAGGGAACCAAACAATAAAGCAGGTGGTTATAGTCCCTAGTTCGTAGTTAATGCATTTTGTGCTTTTAAGAGCACAATGAAAGTATACATTTTTCTTGGAACTATTCTTAATCAACCAAAACCATCGCAATCAGAATGCTTGATAAGAAATTTTGTTACAATCTCGAAGATAAATGTCTGGTTAGAATAACAGGACGGCCTAGAATACTAAATAAGATGAAATTTAATTAAAAAGCGAGAGAGTATCAAATTTGTTTAAAAGAGGTTTGGAAAAAAATAACTTTTCATTATCTCTCTTACATGGGTAATATTTTGTTATTTTTTAATTGATTTTGAGCTTTGAAGAGTTTTATATTTCGGAAACAATAGAAGTGTGTTTAATTATAGAAAACTGAGTCAATTTTTCAGAATATTTTTTTGAAAAGAAATCATGTTTAAACTGGGTATCTTATAGAAAACTTTTCAAAAGAAATGAAACTCATTTTCTTAATTTTGTAACTAAAAATTGAAAAATAAGAATTCTCACTTTTATATATTGTTTCTTTATATAAAATACAAATAGCTTTTAAACATATTTTTGAAAATTTAAAAAATTCTCTAAAAATACAATGTCATATTCTAGAAAATTAGAAATGAAAATTTTAAATTTTATTTTCCACAACTAAACACACCCTGATTTTTTCTAAAACTCTCTTAAATAAAACTTTTGAAAAAACCTTGATAGAAACACCATTGGAGATGCCCTAAGGGGTATTTGAGATTGTTTATTATTAAACATTTATCTAGTTCAGACAATTTTCGATATGACCTGAAATTCAATACAAAACCAACTCGAATAAAGTGGGTTGGTTTGAATTTTTTTACCCATCGACCCGCCAACCTGTTATTTTTTCGGGTCGGGCTTGTGTCACCCAATGTGTTTTCAGGTTGATCCGCCAACTCAATAAAAGTTAAGCAAATTGAGTTATATAATAATTTTTATTAAATTTTATGATATCTTAGTTGAATTTGAACTAATAATGTTTTGGTAATGAATTTAGATTAATATAATATGTATTAGATTATTATTTTCGAGATTTTATAATCATTTTTTTTAGGTATAATGTTGAAATAGATTGACCAATTTGATTCATCTGAGCCGAAATGAACCATTTGACCCAAAACGTGTTGACTGATTAGATAAACATTTATCTGGGTTGTGTTCAAATTAAGAGTTTTTGGGTTGAATTGATATACTCAACTTGTTTATCAAATAGAGTTAGGTTCAAGTTGACTAATTCTAACTCGCCAATCTGATTCAACTCAAATTGTCACCCATACACTTATCTACTTAAAAAATAAGCATGTGACATTTTTAAATACCTTTAGGGTATGTTTGGTTTGAGGGTTTTAGTACATGGAAATAGTAATTGAAATGGAGGTGTATGATTGTTGGTGTTTGGTTTAGGGGTGTAGGTTTTGCAATTTGATAATGAAACCTCAATTTGAGGGGGTTTTTTTAACCCTTGTAGGGAGTTGGATTTGAGATTGATTAACATTCTCAATTTACTCCACTATCAATCTCATATCTATAATGATTTCTTTACGTAAACTAAACACATCCTTATATTTGTTTAGCCACTATAAAAATAAGCGGTAAAAGAGATATACAATAAGAAATACCAAATGCCCTAAAAATTGATCCCTAACTTCATATTACTACTCCACTAAAACATACTTACTTCATTTTAGAGTTATAGTTCACATTTCTTTTTTAATTTGTTTAAATTTAATTGTTCACTTTAATAAATGAATAGATATAATTAATTAAAATTGATATTGCAATTTTATTTGCTTACAATAAACTTGGGACAGATAACCTTAATCAATATTTTTAAGAGGTTTTCTTAGTTTATATTACTCGACGACGAGAACAAGTGTTTTTACTCAGATATATATGGTCTAAATGGGATATTCTGTAACCGCTTTCGAATGAAAACAAGTGTTTTTACTCATATATGTGATCTAAATGGAACATTCGACCTTTTTTCTCAGACCACCCTAAAATGTAAATGTACAGTGAGGTTTAAACTTGGACCTATGTCGAGACGTCAAACACTATGTCATCGATGTCTGTAACCTTAATCGGTATATATATATATAATAATTATGTAAATTTCAGTTTCTCCACCAACAAACATCGTTTAGTGATACTGAATCACTGTTGAATTTTTAAATTTCGGCCCTCAAAAAATGAAGGTAATTTTTGCTTTTAAGTTGAGGTTTTGTTATTGAGTATTTGATTAGTTCATTAAGTGTATTAATCGATTATTAGTGGTTTAGAGCCTAGTGATTGAAAATTCAAATTTCTGACATACTTTGTTTAGTTGATAATTTGATTAAAATGTAGACATCATCAAATCACATTCTGTCTTTGCGGGTAATTGCATACTGAATGGTGAAATTGATAGTGTTTTTTTTTTTTTTTGGTGGCAACTACTTATTACAAAATAATGGATTTTATAACCAAAATTTGTTGTTGCTGTTAACTAGACTGAAATGTGAAATAATACAGTGCCCGTTAAAATGTATGTCAAGTAATCATTTTGTTTATCGAATAGACTACTTCTTTGATTCTATGTGTGTCAATTTAAGACAATTTTGACATAGGCATTACTATGGTTGATTTGTTATCATCACTTGGGCTACTGGAGTTTGTAAAACTGTCACCCGTTAGCAACAAGTTGAACTATAAATGAATTATGCTTATTGGTGTAGTCATCCGCACTATAATAAAGCTACTGGCACTTCGATTTTGTATTTCATTCGGTACTTGTTAATACTAGAGACGGACAATATCAGCAGGTTGGGTAGGTTACGTAGCAAGTCAAAATTGGTTGGGCTGGTTTACTTGAAACACTTTTGTCCAAACATGTTTAAAGTATTCTTTAAAAAAATTATGTATCAATTATGATTATATATCTGTATCAATATATTGTATTCTTTTCAATAATAACACGTTTTTTTCATAACAAAAGGATTTAGGATGTTATAGGCATAAAAAATACACTTTGAGTGACTTTTGGCCTATTTCTCTTTTTAGTATTTGATCCATTTGATCCATTAGAGGTATAACATAATCTAAATAGAGCCATTAATAAGTAAGGTTGAAATCGTCACCTCTAGTTAATATTATGGTGCACCAACTTATTGGTTTAACTTTTGAATGTTGACCACTTGGTAAACCTACATGCTTATTTGTTTTAGGTGATTCTACAATTGGGTACTTGCTGGTTTGCACTATCTGTTCTGTTCATCACTACAACATCAGAATCACATTGGAACATTCTTGTAGAATTACACCGGGAAGGAATTTGTTGGTAACAAAAGTTCAAAAGCAAATAACGTACCTGCAGACTCGGAAATTGATCTTGAGTGTGGTGAAGTAATGAGGGTAGCTAATGAAGTTACATCAGTATAATCTCAAAGTTGTGATGATCATAACGTTTCTCTTGCTTTCGATAAATAAATTTTGTTTCATGGTTCACAGGATCTACAACCGTTTGCTTCATTTAAGCCAGCTGCATTCTCTAGTAAATCGTCAATGGAAGATCCAATTATGGAGGATTCTGTTTTTGAGGACGAGACACATACAAATCTGATATTTAAAGTTGGTCAAAAGGATGTGAAAGAGCTTTTTGACTCGCATTGCCCGTTGAAATTTAAATATGACTTAGCAAATGACAAGTTTTGGGCTGAAAGAATGGAAAGCATACAAACTATTGAAGAGACAATATTCCAGTTTTACAGAAGGTTTTAGTAGCTAACAAGATTACATGACCAAATTTAACATCCACAAGTAATTCTTCAATCTTATTATGTTTTCTGTTGAACATTCTTGAACTAAAGTGCATCTTCCTTTCTTGTTTGTACTTTTGATCTGTATTTTAGATCTGAAAAGGCGACATGTGTGTTATTGATTGACATGTTCTCCAAAGATCTTCAGGAAACAATTATGATCGCTGGCTTGGGTACAGTTCTATATTGCCCATTTTAAATGTTGACTCTTTCTCTTTTCACTCATACTGAACTACTTATGCCTTAGATTAGATATCCAGTCAAAATAGAGTTTGGTTCCTCAGCTGAGTTCATGAGCTTAACTAGGTCCTATAAAGCCTTATTTATATTTTTCTGATAATTCTCTTAACCTAAAATGCGAATGGATATAGATATAAAACCTTATGCAAACATTAGGCTGGTTAAGAATGTGTATCATGAATTAGTGTTTCATTTTAAGCCTAGGAGGGTATATGTGTTTTCTTGCAAGTGATTAATAAAACACTTGTATGTGATTTGGCCAGACATATTTGACCCGCTCCTCCTTTTAGCTAAACATTTTTATTCAACGCCTTTGAGATATGTAAACAAACCAAATCGACCCATTCATAAGTAAATGGGTTGAATATGACATTTATAGTTAAATTCATGTATCCATTTATTGTAGTATCTCACACAATGGATATAGCTATCCCATCACAAAAGCTATGTGGAAGCTACATGATACGATTCAATTGCTCGTATCGTGATAAAAATAATAAAATGGTAAATAAGATAAATAATCGACGTTTGAGAGGTCGATTGGCTCTCACAAAGTTTACTTTCGAGAGGTAAACCAACTCTTAAATGATATTAAATTACCAATAAATCAATAATATTAAGCATAATGAAATTACAAAAGTGGAGCCCTATATATAGATAATCCCTAACTTGCTCTATAAGACATGCCTAATTAAACTAGATACTAATAATCCTTTCCTATAATAATAATATCTCTAATTAAACTATTAAATATAATAAACTTAATATATATCCTAATAATAATATGATACGTATCATTACTCTAGCTCCCAAAAACACCTTGTCCTCAAGGTGTTGCTTTAAAATGTTGCATCAAGTAATTCCATAATCCCAAATCTTGACTTGTAATTTCATAACTTGCTGATCATAGTGAAATTGCAAAATAAACCCAATCATAGATTTGTCTTTCAACTATATTTTAACCCCATGTTCAACACGCGTAAACAAGTATTTTGCAGACTGCTCATGAGATGTATTACACCACCACTTCAACTTCATATCAGGTTTGTTATGGTTTTGCCCTACAACTTGATAATTTTCCAGTGTACTTCCGTTAAAGATTTTCTCTTTCTTGCTATAGCAGGTTCATTAGGGAACCCTTTTTCGTTCAACCTCCCCTCTTTTCCTAACACCAAATCAGTCTCACCCAAGTTTTTAATAAATTTATGCCTAAATCTTCTGACACCACCATGATTGGTGCCATAAGAGCCGCCTCCTCGACATGTGGCGCAATCATAAACTTGTCCATATTACTACTATCTTCATCACTTTTTTCACTGTTGTAGGTTTGGTAGGATCCTCAAGAAACCGAGTTTCCACAATATTATTTTCTTGGTCACTTTTATTCTCCAACCTCACCGTCATCAATTCCCACCTTTCAGCAAGTTGTTCCTTGATATCCAGTATATCCATCTCAATACTCTGTTGAGCTATTGGCATTCTAAGTTCAGATCTCGTCATCTCCCTCTAGATCTTGTAGTAAGTCCGCATACTTGCTCAATGTTCTTCCATTATTTTGGACCTTATGTACGCCATTGATTCCAGTAATAAAAATTAAAAATTCCAGAAAAATAATTACTTGCGTGAATAGTAACCTGATGTGAACAGTGTTTTCAGGCGATGAACAATAGCCGCGAATAGTGTTTTCCTTTTTTTAATAGCAATAATAAACGAAGACACAAAAACATAATTCTTTTTCGGATGAATAGTAACTGCTCTGATACCAATTGATACGAATCAAATGCTCGTATCATGATAAAACTAACAAAACAGTAAATAAGATAAATAATCGACGTTCGAGAGGTCGAATTGGCTCTCCCACAGTTTACTTTCGAGAGGTAAACCAATACTCCAGTT
The DNA here is from genome assembly GCA_963921325.1 of Logfia minima. Taxonomy (NCBI): domain Eukaryota; kingdom Viridiplantae; phylum Streptophyta; class Magnoliopsida; order Asterales; family Asteraceae; genus Logfia; species Logfia minima. The sequence goes on from OY992765.1 coordinate 40,306,470, forward strand.
ATATTAAATCACCAATACATCAATAATATTCAGCATAATGAAATTACAAAAGTAAAGCCCTATATATAGAGATAATCCCTAACTTGCTCCATAAGAAATAATTAAACTAGATACTAATAACACTTTCCAAATAATAATATCTCCAATCAAACTACTAAATATAATAAACTTAATATATATCCTAATAATAATATGATACGTATCACTATATTGATCTTTATGGCTCCACAATACACATAACGATGGGTATGCACATCCATACTCTGATAGTATACTTTCTTTTTTTTTCAGTGTAAAAAAAACTAAACTAAAATCTGTATAAAAAGTAAATCATAATTGAAGTTCCTTTTATCGTGCTCTAAAGATTTTTGTACATAGTGAAAATTAAGCTGTCTGAACCCGTTTTGACCCGTAGCCCAACCATCCTGACTCACCTATCTTGACACCTCTGTTCAAATGCTTATATCAGTTGATTCTTAAAGTAAAAAGTTACGAATATTACATGAAAGAGGGAGTATATAATGCTAAAACACAGGAGTTCATTTTTGTTGCTTATCTGCCATTATTAAGACTCAATAATCAACTTGCTTTTTGTACGAGTATATTTTTATTTTATAGGCAGAAGGAATATTCCGTATAAACCCCAAAATAGCCACGACGAACGTGTGCGGGACCAGCTAAACAGAGGCATGGTGCCTGAACACATTGAGGTTCCTTGTCTTGCGGGTTTAATTAAAGCTTGGTTCAGGGAACTTCCATGTGGTGTGCTTGATGGGCTTTCTTCTGATGAAGTTCTACAGTGTAACACTGAAGAAGAGTGGGTTGAGCTTGTGAAATAGCTAAAACCCCTGAGACCACATTGGTTAATTGGGATATTGATCTTATATCTGATGTTGCCGAACAAGAAGAATCAAATAAAATGAATGCCAGAAATGTTGCCATGGTTTTTGCCCCAATTATGACTCAGGTAAATGCTATTGATCTTTACGTTCGAAGTTTTTGGGCTATGACAAAGTGTGTGAGTCAGGTCGGGTCGGGTCAAGTTGGGTTGAATCATCAACTTTTTTTATTTAGTCAGTTTTGTTGATTACATAAATGGCTAATATGTTGAGCATGAGTACAAAAACTGTGTTAAAACAATGGTCCATATCTATAGTAAAAGCAATTTTGGAGGTTGTCAGCGCTGAGTATGCTTTGGAGTTTGGACGACTTTTCTGGTTTGGCCTGTTTACTTTTTAGGTAAATTTGACTTTATCCATCCTACTATTTATGGATTAATCAAGTATAACCCAAATTGGCCCTTTCATGTAAATGGGTTGAAGTTGGCGCTTCTAATTATTTGTGGCTAGTTTGTTTTAATTGTTGATCACATACATGAAAAGGAATTAGAATTGGAATTTTAAGGTCAAAGGGTTATTATTTTAGGTCAAATTAATGTAAATCTCTAAACATTAAGAGAAAGCATTGTCAGTTCACTTGTTTGAGAACATGGTTGGCAATGAATAATGGAGCAGTTTTTGTAGGTTGTAGTAGTTGCCCTAATGATTAAAGATTAGTTGGACCAGTTTTAAAGAAAAAGAAGTATTTCAGGGCTCACCTTTTAGAATTAATGCAACAAACGCCAATATGCTCGTACATTTCAAGTACATGTTTTTTGGGGGTGTTTTGATGTGTGTTTTTAAAATGATTATTGCAACTTGTAGAATCAAAATCAGATGGTTGATTAAAGTTAGAGATCATTCGAAAATTTTACATTATATGACAATTTTCATTATATTCTCTTGTGCATTCTATTTCTTGGTTAGATGTCGGATCCATTGACAACTCTCATGCACACGGTACAAGTGATGAACTTGCTCAAGACCTTAATCACAAAATCACTTGGAGAACATGAAGAAACTACTACCATGACCGGAAGATTCTCACCCACATGGGGTCCTAAAACTGACAATGATTTCAGCCTTCCTTTTCAATAAGGGACGGAGCTTGAAGAAGCGAGCCTATATGAGAAAAAGTGCTAGTTGTAGCGCGCTAGCGCGCATTTGACTAAAAACATGGAAAGTCAAGGCTCTAGGCAACGAGTGGGAGGTAGCCTTGACTTGAAGCATTGTACAAGTGCTTAAGGCTCCTTCGGGCCATGGCCACAACTGTCATATAAGGCAAGGATTGGAAGCAAGCTACCTACGCCTATCGGCGGGAACTGGGCTTGGCTTGGTTAGTAGTGCCCGCCCATAGAAGAGAGGCAAACTAGCTGTGAACTAAGAAGGCAAGCATCATTGGAAGATGAAGAAGAAGACGAGCATCAACAGTGTAGTGATGCCGAATCACTAAAAGCAAGATGGAAGAAAGTTTCTTCACTTTCTTGGAACAAATTAAAGGAAACAAAATTGCTAAAGATAGTTTCAAGAAAGAACTCCAGGATTTGGTAACCGAACATTCTAGTCCAAATAACAGGTTACGGTCACTACACAAATCGTGGATATTTAATCTTGATTGTTGTATGTAAAGTAAGTCTTTATAATCTCTTCTGAACTTTGTAATATAAACATGTTAATCTTTAAATGAGCTTCATGAAGTAGATGTACTATTACTCTGCACAAGTTGCATACTTACATAAATTAGTGGCTCCTTTTAACTTGGTCTAGTAACTAGTACTCCGTAATAGAAAGTTGATATTTAACAATGAACACGATTGACCTAAAGTAAATTAGAACTACTATAATCTGAAGGTTATGGGTATAAATGTTTTCTCTTATAAATCCAAATGGGTGACTCAAAGTGAGAAGAACTAGAAAAGTAGAAGGATTGGTCAAACATATAGTTTGACTTTCAGTTACATCTTTTAAACGGTAACACACCCGAATCATAAGTTCAAATATCATTTTACCCAAAGCATGAAACATCTTCATTTCCGACTCAATGTTTTGACAACAAAGCAGGGGAGAAGTGATCTGAACGATCAGTGAACATGAATGGTACTATGTTACAAAACCAAATACTTGACGAGATCTGGTGTTACACTAATTCTCCTATGCTAATCTAGACAAGTTCAACAACCATCTAAAAGAAGAGGAAAAGATGGTAACTTTGACCAAGGAAAAAAAGTGCCCATTTGAACATTTGTATTCCTTGTATTTTAGTGAATTCAATGAAAAACTAGAAAAGCATGCATGCCATTTTAGAGAAAGGAAAACCTCATGAGATACCGGAGTGATTGGAGATTTTAGAATCTTCTATGGAGATCCAAGTTCAATTCTTATAGGCCTTCTTATTTGTAACTCAATTGATCATAGAAGCCAGTAGTTCTGGTTATCGACGTTTTGTGAAAATTTAAAGAAAGAAAAAACTAATTAAAAAGTAAAATCTAACTCAAGAAAAAGAAAGAGGATTGAAGTTCAAACATGATTAGACTTCATGAGAAAGGATCTAATCTTTGAATGGATCCCATCTTTAGTTGTGTTGCATTTGTAACTAAAATCAAGAAGCTAAACAAGTTTCCCAAAATTGTCTATCATCTAAATTTGAAGAATTAAAACACAACTCATGACATAATCTCTTTTCTTGGCCAATCATCTTGCTCTCACCCCAGTTTCTATCATCATCATCATAATCATGAATGTCTTCCTCACCACCACCACCATCATCATCATCATCACCATGACTATGATGATGATGTCCATCATCATACCCATGAGTTTTATGATGGTTATCATGAGTCTTGACATAAACATGAAATAAATGATCATAAGTGCAAGATGATTCAGCATCATCATCCATAGCTTCTTGTTCTTGTCCTTTTTCTTGAATTTGTTCTTGATGATTATGATTATGATGATGATGAACTTTTGCGATGGCATCATCAGAATCAGCCGATGACTCAAATAAGAAAAATGGAGTCACATCAATCATACCATTATGCTTCATGTTCCAATTCCATTCCATGTCTAGCTACAAAGGATTGAATTAATTGCAATGAATAGCTAGCTACAAGAACTATTTATATAAAACTTGGATTCTTTAATATATGATGTAAGCAAGAACCTTTAGGGAAGTGATCCTCTTTAATGACTGAGTAAAGTGTTTTTTACACACACCTACACATATATTATTTTGATTTATATAGAAAATAGAGTTTGAGTAGTGGGTTGTTAGCTAAAGATGGCTACTTTGTTTGAAATAGAAGGAGAAGAAGAATGGGATTTTTTTCACTTTATTTTGTAGACTTTAGGACTTTTAGGAGGTAAAGACATTAAAAGTTTAAATTTATATAATCATATTTATTGTACGTTGGCTATATCTCACTTTTTTTCATTAAAAAAATGTAATATCTCATCATCAAGATCTTTAAATATGAATTATATTCAAAAGATTTAAAAAGATCAAAAGATGGATTTGTCTTATTCCCATGAGCCTTGTTACTAAAGTAAATGTTATAAGATACGCCACGCCAGGTGTTCATGGGAGGTTAATCGAATATTCAATTACCGATTAATCAAAAATCCGGTTTACCATTCTTGAACTTAAATCAAAATTGAAAATTTTGATTAACCGGTAATCGGTTAACCGATATTTACAATTCCATTATGCGGTTAACCAGTTAACCATCTCTTATTTATTAATCATATTAAAAGTAAAGAATAGCTCACAAATACATATTGATCGAAATATATTAGTTAAATATTAACACAAATTCAAATGCATTTCAGTATCTTCTGGCGAATGTTTACAACTATGCCACCAAACTACAAAAAATATATATCAGCAACTTACAAACTTAAATATCATCGTATAAGCTAAAGTTATTTACCAAAAAGTAATAGAATTTCATAAATATATCACCCTTGATCCACCACTTTTTACAAAGATACACGTCACTTTATCGATATTTTTAAAGCCTTGAACTTCAACATCTTCCACTTTCATGTATGATTCATCAATTTCAATTCTCAGTTTTTCCCGTACTAAATCTTCCATAGCTACAATATATAAAAATAACTTAAATATTAGTATAACACATGTTGTTAAATTAACATTATAAAAAAGATTAGTTACATAATAGGAACAAAAACTATTCATAAATATACACACATAATATATATATATATAATATAATTATATAATATATATACTAGAATTAATTATTTAAAATTCTTTATTTTTCCGTTAACTTTTCGAGTTAAAGTAGTGAAGCGAAATCAAAACCAAATTTTTTTTAAATACCAGTTCAGTTAACTAAATTAAAAACATGCATATTTTCAATTCGATTTGTCAATTGGAGAATACTTTAAACACCTTTACACACAAAAAGAAAAAAAAAAAAAAAAAACACAATAAAACTTACAAAAGTGACCTAACCTTATTTTGGATTTAGTCGGTATTATATATGTTCTAAACTAAAAAGGATTGATGATAAATTTGATTGTTTATCTAACACTTGAATTACTGATTGATAAATTCAAAACACATAGGAATAATAATTAGTAGTAACACATGAAACTAAATTCACATTAAATCTTATATAAGATTTTATATTATACTTATTTCACATTTTCTTTATTTAAATCTTAAAGTAAGAAAACGAATTGGTACTTTGCATCTAATCTTTAGTTTAGTAATCCATGTTTGACAAAGATCGGCGTCCCACAACGACGGGATCAGGTCGGCGACACGAAATTGGCGTTTAGTTGGTGATTGTGTTGGTAGTTCTTTTTCAATGTATGATGTACAATGTTATCGTTTTATACACAATTTTTTTAGTGGTGAAAGTTTATGGCGTTGAATCGTAATTGATTGGTAAAGGTTTATAACGGTAAAAACTAAAAAGTGATTCGGATGAAAAAGCAGATGCAGTAAAAATGCTTGGGACAAGTATAACGGATGTCTTAAAAGTGATTTGAATCTATAATAACTAGCCATTTATTTCATTTGCCCCGTTTTAGTCAAACTTAATACGGAAAATATATGACATTTATTTGGAAAATACGTGACAAGTTCTAACGTTATTTTTATTTAATGGACATTTATTTTTAAACCCTTTTAGAAACTTTGATCTTCGAAAAATTAAAACAAATCAAATAAATAGATTTTTGTTCTAGAAGACGCAATACTAGCACGTGGATATCATGTGGTCGCATTCTGTCATTAAGTATTGTTACATTGGACGTTTTCAATAGTATTTATTTATTTATTGCTCCGTCTTACCTTTTGAAGATGAACAATGAATTGGATAACCATCAAATATAATTTAACTATAAAGTTAGAAATTTGAATATCTCGGTGTTATGAAATCACACATACATTGGGAAATGATTATGTAAAAAATGTTCGAAGAAAATATATCAAGTATTCATAAAGTTGATGTGTTATGAGGTTTCCTTCTTACATTTCCTGATCAGGTGATATATATAGTCGTATAAGAGAAATGAATGTAATTAACAAAACAATATATCTTTAATACGTATCAATATCAAAGTCTCTTTTGTAATTTTTTTTATCATGAAATTCTGTTTGATCTAATTAACCCTTATACATAGATTACACATATACATACGTCACTACTATTTATCTACAAAGACGTTAAACCTTAAACCCGTGTATATATATGACCCATCAAATTTCTATTTTGATTTTTACAAGTATGCAAGTACTGTTATATGATTTAATTTTAACGTTTTATATGAATTAAAAAAGATATTCATCGATGATGAACGTTAATTTTTTAAGGTAATATGCACATAAAGCATCTTGTTGATGTCATATTAATGTTAGTTTTTATATAGTAATTTGAGTTTGTGAACTAAACGGAGTTATGGACCGAAATGGTTCACCCATATAGGTACGAATTTAATCATATTGCATTTCACTTATGTGATGGTTAATAATTTTTTGTTCATGGTGTGAAAAATAATTAATTTTAGTAATTGCTAAACAAAGAAGACGTGTATAAGTTTTTATAAATTTTTACATATAGTTTTAGTTGGCAGTCCAAAACTACAAATGTAACACCTCGTCCCACATCGGTATGAGATAAGAAATTTGAGTTCCTTATAAGTTTAAAATATTGGGCTACTAGTATCCTTCTACCATGTTTATTTAGTTGAACATGAAGGATACCCAAGTAGTCCATTACTTTTGGTTTTGGGGGGCGTTACATATGGTATCAGAGCCATAGCTTCTCTGAGTGTGACGGGCACGAGGCTCGTGCATCTCCTAGGGTATGGATCCTAGTTATTGGTTATGTTTCGGCTTGACGAGGACGTCAGGATTTTAAGTGGGGGAGTTTGTAACAACCCGTCCCACATCGGTATAAGATAAGAAATTTGAGTCCCTTATAAATATAAAGTATTGGGTATTAGTATCATTCCACCATGATTTTTAGTTGAACTTGAAGAATACCCAAGTAGTCTATTACTTTATTCTTTGAAGGTGTTACAACAAATGAATAGGTCGCAAAAGTAATATATCAAAATATGTTAAAACATAATCTTTATAATACTTCTTAACCAATCAAATACATTTAAATTTAATCGAACACATTTAAAACTAAATCAACTTTCTTGTAATGAGCTAAAACTTCAATTAAACCCAACACATCAGAAGATAAATACATAGCCAAATTTGCTTTCGAGTTCATGAAATTCAACTAAATTAAGTAACTATATATAAAAAAACAGGAACATGTAAAATTTTTTTTTTTTTTAATGTTCCTAAAACCAATTAAATGCATTTAAAGCTAAAACATAGTCTTAAAATGTTTCTTAACCCAATCAAAAACTGTTAAAGCTAAATCAACTTTCTTATAATGAGCGAAACCTTGAATTAAACTCAACCCACCCAAAGATAAATAGTTTGAGCCACATTTGCCTTCGGGTTCATGAAATTCAACTCAATTAACTAACTTTTATTAATTTGTGACTAACTGAAATTGGATCATTAGGGTTTTAAAAATTAGCTGACCTCGTTGCGATAAATGAATAAGGCCATTTGAAAATTAATCTGAACCCCAAACTTTTTGATTGATAAGCATCAAATGCTTAAACAACTATGTTTAACCAATAGCAAGAAACAACTGGAGTCTAAGAACCACCAATTAAAATATTAGTTAACCCAGATCATAAATCAATTGACGAATGGAATGCTAAAAAGAAAAAGGAGCAACCAGATATTCTGTTCTACTTCTTGTTAACAAAACATGTAAATAAACATACATAATAATACATCGATTCTGCTTTGTAATAATAAAAAATTTGAAAAATAAAAAATTCAATTACCTGAAAGCGGATGAATAAAATAATTTAGCACAAGAAGATTATTTCAGAAGACCCACTAATCTTATTTGTTCACCATAGGAACTAAGGTTGCGTTTGGTTCACGGAATTGATTGGAATTTGATGGAATTGGAATTGAGATTTCATTTCTTAGTTTGTTTGGTTGAATAATTTATAAAGTTAATTTCCATCATATTCCTTCCACTAAAGGAATTGGAATTTCCTTTTCTTTGATGAATTCCAATTCCTTCAAAAAAATTTCGCGAACCAAATGCAACATAAGTGTTTGAATGAAATCTTTACCTTGTCCAACGGTAACCCTTTCTATTTTTCAGTTTGATGTTAGTCACCTCATATTAGCCATGAAAGCTTAGCTTTAACAATGTCACGAAATATCCCATTAGATCATATTGACAGCCTTTCTGTACGGAACCGTAAACGTAAGTGAAATGTGAGTCGGGGAGTTTTTATATTCTTTTTTTTTTACTATTCAATAGAATTGAGTTAAACCAAAATGTCTGATTGACCAATAAAGTATAATTTTTAGAGCATGACGTCACACACGTGATTCGTATATTATATTTAGGATTAGGATTCTCGTATAATGACCGAATACATCATCGAATTTTAATTATCTTTTTTCTAGATGATGTCATTGTTTTATAATCGAGCATTATTTGTGAGCTTTAGTTTTTTAGTTTTTAGGAACTACAAGCTTTTATTATTAAAAAATAAAACTTTCAACATAAAAATGAACTTTGTTGGTAAATAAAGTTTTAGCTTTTATCTCAAAAAATAAATTTTTTATTTTAAATAAAAAGCTACTCGATGAAGTTTTTAAAATGAAGATGAAGCTTTTAAAACATGATTACTTATATCAATAACCCTGAATTATTTATTCAATTCCTTATTTATCTCTATATATATATATATATATAGGGGAAGGATCTATATGGAATTTTCAAATTTTTGAAAAGGAGGGAAGCAAATCTCAATAATTGATTTCATCATTTATAATATTAATTCCGGATGAATGTTATACATCCATGAATGTTATTTAACATCATTTCTTGATAAATTTTTAGTGATAACATTCACCCATGAATGATATAATCGGTGTATAATAACATATATGAGTTAATATTTATCATAAATTAATGTTTTAGGAATACTAAGTTGAAATTTTGACTAACATTCATCACAAATGAATGATAAATGTCGAGTTTGAGAGTTTTTTTTTATTTAAAACGTAAAATTATAACAAGATTGTTTGATTAAATGATGTATATAATCGATTCATTTAATTTAATAAATCTTGCTTGAAAATCATGTTTTGATGCTAAATTAGTATTTGTTTCCCTACTTCCCTTTTTTTCTTCTCCTCTCTTAATCCTCACCCTATATATATATATACACTTTTATATCACTTTGCATTTCTCATCTGCATAATAAATTGAAAGCTCCAATCGACTAACTCCCACTAAAAGTTACATCATACACCTAATAGCTATAACTTTGAAACTACTTTACCTAAACATATATGTGGCCATGGACATTACAGCCAGAAAGACCGAACTTCATAATAAATTTATAACCGATAAAGTCAATGTATTGAAAGATGTCATCAGCCCACATGCTTTGTATTTCCAACGTTTCAAATGCGAATTTTATTGAAGGGAAAGATACAAAACTAATGCTTTTAAAATAATGGTTGGTAAGTAAGGTAATGCTTTATAAAATAATGATGACATTAAAACAAGCAAATAAAAACAACTTTTTTCTCTGCCTTTGTTCATAAACATTTTGAATAATAAAACAATAATTTGCTGAAAATGATATATGTGAAATTAACTACTAAACTATTACTATCTCATTTGTTTTTATTAGTGATTTTAATTCGTGCGATGTACGAATATTATTAACTTAACATTTGTCTATCACCTGTATCAAATCGTGGACTAATTGTAATTTTTGAAAAATAAAAAAAATGCTAAGAAGGCATCTATCATTATAAACTAGCATTGTACCCGTGCAAAGCAGCGACGTCGTTATTCGATTTATATTTGTTTTATCGTGTTTATTATGTGTTTTTATGTTTAGATGACATGTATGTGAGGGAGACAAAAAAAGCGGGATAACACATATAACTTTTAGTAATTGAATCATTATGTAAAAACATCTAAATTTTTATTCCAAAAAATGAAGTTTTTTTTTTCTTTTTTTGTCGAAAGTATATCATGTGAGATGTCTAATCGAAGAAAAAAAAAACTCTAATTTTTATGGTGTAATTTTTATAATTTTTTGACTAACTATTTTTGAGATATTTAATTTTAAAGTATGTGAGGGAAAGTGGGTAGGTTTGATGTAAATATTAATATAAATAAAAGATATTTTTTTCAAAAGTGTGTGGGAGAACTCCCCCCTATGCCCATTATAAAGGAGTAAGATTTAACACTATAAAGGCGTTATTTATTAAACTCTCTACCCATCATGTTCTTCATCCTCTTTTAATTCATCGTCGACACCATTTTCTGCTTGGCAACTTTCCTTGACCTGTGAGATATTCTTATAGTTGTAATATTTGGTGCTATTTAAGTCGAAATGATGGCGTAAATGTCACCATTATGAGATTTCTTATGTAGCAGTTATTCCCCTAAATTTTCCCATAATTTTACTTTAATCTTGTGTCCCCTGCTTGTAAAGAAATTTATGTTGGATAGCTATTAGTGTTACGTACAAATATTAGATTTAGAAGTACATATAGTGATTAGGAGAGAAGTCACATATGGTTGATAAGATGAAAATGAAGTGTCTTTGTGCCCATTTTCTAAAGCGCAGCCGTAGCATATAACAAATAAGATACCTACTTAATTGACTACATTTTATATTATAATAGTTCTAAGGTGAAAATTTTCACAGAATCAATTATACAGAAGCTCACCAATCAAGTACTTTTTCCCTACCGGTTGGAGATTTTGAAGTCAATGCATTGAAAAGGTTATCTATGAAACCGTAATTTTGCCCATGTAACTTGACCCTTCCCTTCTAGCTCAATCGGGTAACTGATGTTACCCTTCATGATTCGGTATTCATCTTTGTTGGGTTGCACGGAAAAGTTTCGTATGGAATAAAGAAGTCTTGTGGTAGCTTATCAATAAAATATTGTGCTATATTGTTATTGATTTTCGGTGCACTACTTAACATTGTCCTAAACAGATTCATTTTCTTATGCAGATTCACATTAACTCCATACGGACGTAAACCAAAAAGTCAGTACCCAAGTATCTTTTACAAAACATATATATATAGAGGGTGGGGATCAAGACGAAAGCCAAAAAAAATAAAAATAAATAAATAAATACACATTTATCATTAGAACATGATTTTCAAGCAAAACTCATCAAATTAAAGTTTGAATTATAAATTAATCGATTACACACATCATTTAGTCAAACAATGTTGTTTTAATTTTATGTTTTAAAAAAAACATCTCAAAATCGACATTTATTATTCATTTGTGATGAATGTTAGTCAAAATTTCAACTTAATATTCTTAAAACATTAATTTATGATAAATATTAACTCATATATGTTATTATACACTAATTATATTATTTATGGGTGAATGTTAGCATTAAAATTTCATCAAGAAATGATGTTAAGTAACATTAATAGATGTATAATAACAAATATAAGTTAACATTCATTTGGAATGAATGTTATAAATGATGAAATCAATGGCTGAGATTTGTTTATCTCCTTCCTCAGAATTTGAAGCTTTCCTATAGATCATTCCTCTATATTATATTATATATATATATATAATTCATGTAAATGATAAAAATGGACGTTCCTTTGATTTCGTGAAGCAATTATATATGAAAAACCAATAGTTATTTAATTTCTTTACCATACGAGACATTCACGGTCACATTTTTGTGCATCCCCACATACATATATGTGAGAAAGATCTCGTTTATATTTAATTTGTTGATGTAGATGTAAACTTTTTCTTGCAAACCCAATGAAATGGGTAGTGATAAATATATTATTGATTTTAATACATACACCTGCATTGATGAGCTGTAACATGTACTTTAATGCTATAATAGTTTGTTGTATATATCACCACTCTAGTCAAATACTCATATCACTATCATCATTTATGATAATCATAATGATACAAATGTAATAGTTATTTTTATTTACCATGACTAAAAAAAGAGAGTAGTATTATTATAAACTAAGTATTTATTATTATATCTTTGTTTTCATTTACCACAACTCAAAAATAGAAATATTATTATAATCAACTATTTATTACAAAAGAACTAAATCTTTATAGTATTGTAAAAATATATTTATTTTAAAATGGAACGACATTTCATTTTTTAAGTAAGGTTTTTAACTAATTAGTTGATCATTAATTACACTCTAAACTCAAGAGGTATTAATTAACTTTGACCTATTATTTAAATACTTCTACATACACATAGATATACAAAGGCTTTACACATACACACGCATAAGAAGTAAACACTCAAGAATTTAAGAGTATCCATTTATAATTTCCCTAATTAACTCCAAATTATTAATTCCATGCCTTACTATCTTTATATTTGCACTTGTATGTCATTTTGTACTTCTCATCTACATAGTAAGTTGAAAACTCTACTTCACTTACAATTTATAATTAACAGTTACAACTTACAACTTAGAAATTAGTTTTGCGAAACATATTTGTGGTCATAGACATTGAATCTAAAAAGACCAAACTTCATGATAAATTAATGACCGATAAAAGTAAATGTATAAAAAGATGTCATCAGCCCACATGCTCGTATTTCCAACGTTTAAAATGCGAATGTTATTGAAGGGAAAGATACAAAACTAATGCTTTTGTAAAAAAATAATGATCATATTGAAACAAACAAATAAAAACAATTTGATTAAAAAATGTTGTCTCAGCCATTACTCATAAACGTTTTTGAATAATAAAACAATAATTTGAGCAAAATGATATGTGTGAAATTAACTACTAAATTATGACTATCTATTTTTTATTTATTTATTTATAATAATATACTAATAAATAAATGGATTATATTTATAGTATAAGATACTTCTGTAGAAAAACATCATCCCCACGTTCACTAGAATAGAAAAAGACAACATTTGAATAATAAAAGATCGACATTCTTGACTACATTATGTTTTGTTGTTTGAAAAACTGACACTTGAAAAACGAAAAATTTAGAAATGGTCATATAAAAACGTATGAATATGAGTCTTATTCAATTTGTTTTAGAGTGTCCTACTGTTAAAGTTATGTTTGTAACGCTTTTTATCGTGTGATATTCTGATGAACTTTGTACTTTATATGTCTGAATTAAATACAACGCAATCAAAGGAAGGTGATTTGTACATTGTCATATTGAGATGATACTTGATGTGATTTTATTTGTAACAATAAACAACACAAGAAAGGAAAAATTACAAATACATCAAGAATCAAATGCAACAAATTACAACAACATCAGTCACTAGATTACAAGAACATTCAATTATGTAACAAAACACTTGATACAGACCGAAACTTATCTTTTCCTACATCTACGAAAAAGTTTATAATAACTTTATCAATGGAGTACAAATGGATAAAAGAATCAGCATTCAGAACACTAAAAATTCCTCTAAAAAGACTAGTTAACCATGTGGATTCTAGTTGCAGAATGCAAATAAATGTGCAGGCAAGAATAATATGTTATCATAGCTATTGTCACACCCCCAAAATTTGACATTTACAGTTAATCATGCGGAAGCTTTCGGGGCGTGACGAAGATCGAATAACATTACCTCGAGCGTATGATTATTGTAGAACATCTATATTATTAGGATGCCAAAATAGTTTTACAAACATTTCGGCTCATCGAGCAGTTCAATTGTCAAGGTTATCGAATACATCGTTTTAAATAAAATACAAGTTTCGGGATTTCATAAATAAGACTACAAGTCAATTAATCCCATTGTTCAAATTTAAAATATGGCATCCTAATTTATTGTGGCAGGTACGGTCCCAATATGCATGTGTCTTACGGCATAGCTAATTCCCCTGAAAAACATATTTATAAAAGGTCAACATAACGTTGAGTGAATTCACAGGTTTAATGACTCGATCATAAACCATCATTTAGTAATCATTTCATCAATAGATCAAAAATGGCATCAACGGCCTATTGTGCGATTATTCTCAATTTAAAACAATAAAAGCAAACACTGACTGTGATCCCCCGCAGACTAGCTAGGTCCTGCGAGTTAATATGTCGAACTAAACCTATAACCAAACCACAACTCACATATAATTCGTTTGCCTTGGACCGGTTAAGTATACTCGTCCCCAAAGTGCGAAACAACGTCGCTAGTTAGCGCGACTAACTAAAATAAACGTGGGATGGGGATGTCAGCCCCGATAGTACTATCTGTATACTCAGTGGTTAGCGTCATCTAACTAATGGTTATAGTGATTGTCAGCAAGAGGACTTCTATGCTACAACATGAAGAATTTAGTCGCCCATAAAGATACGTTGTCAGGTTTTAATAATCGCATAAATCAGTTATATGTTTTTCACCCCAAATTTGAAAGCAGTAAAACGGTAAAAGTGGGGCTGTGAACTCACCTGAGTCCGAGCGTGCTAGCAAAAACAGTTTAACAATAATATCCAAGTAAGCCTCTTAACGTCCTAAACGCAAGAGCTTAAATTAATACATGTAGACGACTCAATAGTCAGTCTATGCCAGTTGTTCACTCAACTAGGTTTAAATGTGCCATCGACGGGCTTGAATATCACGTACTTTATTTTAAAAGAAAACGACACGTTGTGATCCTTATTAGTTTTCAAAATCATTAAAATTCGTTTACCGTTATAATATACTTAGACGTTATATATATATATACTCATAGGCATATATATATATATATATATATAATTATCTATCGTTGTGATACTTGACCAAAATATATACATATACTCATACATGTACACACATATATATATATATATATTAATGTCGTTATAGGTTTTTATAATTCATTTTTACACCTTCGACGTTATGATATTGAATAATTCATTTTAACTCCGTTCTTAACCTAACTTTTAGGTTTATCGGGCTTTAAATCGTACAATTCTCGTATCTAATATTTTAAGTCATGAATTATACTTAATTACATTTCAATTTATTGATTTCATAATCTAATTCCATAACTTAGGGATTTTTATACTTTTATTCCCTAAATTTCCTATTTTAACGTTTTTAATTCACGGTTTCAGTTTTAATCCGGATTAATATCCAAGCCCTGGGTTTTAACATTTTAATTTATGAATTTATCCATAATACATCTAGACCTACTGATTTTCATTCACAAGTCCTTAAATTTTACGGTTTTTGCAATTTAGTCCTCCTAGTCTTATTTATCTTATTTTTAACACATCACTTTGGTGAAATTTAAAGTTTAATAACCTAGATCTTGTTCTAATTTGTTCTAATACTTATTTTATGTTTAAATACATGATTCATACTAATTTTTATATCAAAAGTCCTTACTATATGATTTTTATCATTTTTGTCCTTTCTAGTTTCATTTGTCCACTTCTAACAGATTCTGTCCAGAAATTTGTCCATCTTTGGCTACGATTTTGACTAGTCAAGAAAGCTTATATTATTTTGAAATTTTTACCATATGTTCCTCTACGTCTTAGCTTTCCAGAAACATAAGATTCGTAATTTTTGGTTAAGTTTAAGTGGTTCAAACATATTTAATATTACACAAAGGTACAGTAGGTATTTTCATGGACAGTTGGTTAAAGATCTGTTTACATACGGAGTTGTACTTACAGTCATGAAGTGTAATCATACTACTTTTAAAGCTAACAAGATTTGTGACTTGTAGGAAAAAGAATCAACTCATTTAGATCCGTGGTTTGAAAGTTATGACCTTCCAAAGTTAGGTCATTTTCTGTCACAAAAGAACAGATTGTACACATTTTCTTAGAAATTCATTTTGAGGTATCAATTCTTGTCTAAAAATTATGAAACCAGTGGGGTTCGAAAGATAACTCTTTGAACTTAATTTTAGACTCAAGAAACACAAGATTTGGTTAATTTTTGACCAAGATAATTAGCTCCAAAGTTGGGTAAAGTTTCTGACGTTTTTCAGTATGTTGTTTAAGTGCTTGTTTTGTTTCTTTTTAGCAATACTTTGTTATAAAACATATAAATACGAATTTTTAGGTTTGATTCTAGCAAGAGTGAACATCTAAACATATTCTAACATTTATATAAGCATTTTAATATAAGAATCAAAGAGTTTCTAGTTAGAGTTTCCTTACAAAGCCTAAAAAGGCGGTTTTGAGCAAGATGAGTGTTGGATCTTGGTATGGTTGACCTCCTAGCTCCAAGTCCGAAAGTTTATGTTCGATTTACCCTTAGTATGGAATGGAATTGAAATGAGCTAGTGATTGTGAGTAAAATGAGTGTAAGATGAGTGTTTTTGGAGTGGTGGTTCATGGTGGTTCATGGTGGTTGATGGTGGTTGAGTGGTGGTGTAATGGTGGACTTGTGGTGGTTGTTTGGGGGCTGAAATGGTGGTGGAAGGCTGCTGAATTTCGTGGTTAGGGGGGGCAGAAAAAGAGGAGAGCAAAGATGTGTTTTCCCTTGCTTGGTATGTGTTGAAATGAAGGAATAATGGTGCTAAGTGTGGAGACAAGGTGTGGCTTGTTTTCCTTGTTTCATGGAATGATCAAGAGGGGACAAAGGGGTCCCTAGGGCCCCTCTCTTGGCTGATTTTAGGAGGAGGAAACAAGGGGGAGGGCCCCCTTTGAGGGCTAAACACAATTAAGCTTAGATATTTTGGTCGTTAGTCGTTAATCGCGATTAGTTTAGTGTTAATTGTATGATTAGGGTAGATTAGGGTTTATTAAGGTTGATTAATGTTAATTAGGATAGATTAAGGTTAATAGAATGTCATTAGTTGATTGACTCGTCATTCAAATGATTATCGAGGCTTCGTTCGTCGTTAACCGGGATTTTCTACGGTTTTGCGATATTTGAATCGGATTAATTGTTTAATTAATTTTCTCGGCACCTCATGCCCTCAATTATATTATTAATAGTAGTTTACCTTATATTACTTGATCTTAATAATAATCGGGAGTCGATTGATAGGTTAACCGATTTAATTTACGTTTTATCTCATTCGTTGCACGTTTTCTATTTCGCGTGAACGTTTATCGAATTTAAAATTGTTATGCCTATTTCCTAGCATAATTATCAATATAATAATAACGACTATATAATTTTATAGATTTACGTTATTTTCACAAAAGGATCACCAACGCTCGTGAAATTCGATTTCTACCGATTTTCTCGGTTAATTCTCCAAATTCATAAATGCATCTCGCATTAAAATTCATTGCATCTCATATGCAAACACGGGCTTTGTGCTACACTTTATTTGATAAAAATGAATTCACTTTAATTTAATAGGGAATTAGCCTAAATGCACGTGATAATGATGTACGGAATTAACCGTACTTTTAGGGTTGTCACATTCTTCCCTCGTTAAAGAAATTTCGTCCCGAAATTTTAAGTAATGTCACGAATGACTGATGCGTTTTCTAAGAAAAAATAAAAAAATTTGAGGATATTCTATCCATGCGCTCCCAGATATATTCTGGTCTGCGTTTCGAGTTCCAATGAACCTTTAATTAGATTAATTCGACTATGTCGGAGCGTTTGGACCTTCAGTCCGATATTGGTAATTCCTCCACGGAATTGAGTCGTGTATCGACACAGACTTCGTAAGGAGGGAAAACTTAAGGATTTGTTAGAAAGACACTTCTTCATATCACATAAGTGGAACGTGTCGGGAATACTACTCAATTCTTGAGATAATTTTAGCTTATATACTACATGACTAATCCTTTCTAGGATTTCAAAGGTCCTTAGTATTTCCAGATTTAGTTTTTCATTGTTTGTCAACATGAGCTATCCCCGTTCCAGGGCGATATTTTGAGTAGGATTTTATTTCCTATTGGAAACTTAAGAGGTTTCCGATGGTTATTAGCGTAACCTTTCTATCGGTTTCATGCTGTTTTTAAATAGATTAAGAATTTCGAATTTTTTTTTCTGTCGTCTCCCAGACGATCCAGGACTGGAATTTGTGTGTCGCCCAATTCTGCCCTACAGAGTGGCAATTAGCACCTGCGTTCTTAGAATGCTTCAAATGGTGTTATCTTTTAGCTGGTGTGATGACTATTATGTTAGGAAAAATTCTGCTGGGGCAAATTGTGCATCCCAATTTCCTTCTAAGTCCATCACACGGGTTTCATAATAATTTTCTAGTATTTGTATGGTTTGCTCGTTCTGGCCATTCGTATGTGAATGATAGGCTGTACTTCTGTCGAGATAAGTACCTGAGCCCTTCTATAGCGGTTGTTAGAAACGGTTTGTAAAATCGGCTATCTCTATTGTTGGAGTTCAATATTGCTACTTCCTGTCTAGAAACGATATCCTTCAGATACGTTCCGGAATCGATATCCTTCAGATAATTGACGTTGTCACATCCTGCCTAGAATAATCTCTTCCAGATAAATTCTAGTTAGTTCTTCCATCTTATAAATTTCCTTTATGGCCAGGAAGTGGGTTGACCTTGTCCAGCGATCAATGATCACCCCAATGGTGTCGGATCTAGCTAATGTCTTGGGTAGCTTGTAATAACATCCTTTGTTAATTGCTCCCACTTCCACTGTGGCGTTCTCGGTTTGTTGTAGGAATCCATTCGGCTTTCGATTTTCAGCTTTGACCTTCGAACAGGTCAGGTATTTACTAACGTAGATGATATCTCTACTCGTCTTCGTTTATCACTAAAATTCTATCAGGTCGTGATACTTCTTATCAGTACCTGGGTATATCGAGAAATTTAGTCTATGAGTTTCATCTGATATGAGCTTGCGAAGCTTCTCAACGCAAGGTGCTCATATTTGGTTCATGAATTATAGCGTCTCATCTTTCTTTGCTTCCAGTTGTTATTTCACCTCTCTCAGGGATCTTTCTTCTGGCGTTCGGTGGTTTTAGTCACTCGCTGTCTGTCACGAATTTTAGAATTGGGGTTCGTGTGGATGGTCATCCTTAAATTATTAACTCTGAGAGTTTTGACTCGTTCTTCACGGCTTAGGACCTCTGCTACTTCATTAGCCTTACCCGAATACTTCTCTCAGTCGAAATCGTTTAGCAAACTCGACCTATTGTCGTTGCCTCATGTTGTGTTATTTCAAATCGACGGTGTGTTGGAGATTTTTTTGTGATCGGTGTATATCGGATACTTATAATCGTACAATTAGTGTCTCCTGGTTTTCAACGCAAACACGACTGCTCCTCACACTCAGTTGTGAGGTGTATAACTTTACTCGTGAATCTTCCATTGACGAGAAGCATGAGCAATGACTTGTCGTTTTGCATTGGCACGTACTCCAAATTTCTTATGCGAAACATTGTTGTAGACATTGAAACTTTTCGCTCTTGTGGGTTTCAGCGGAATAGACGCGGTTCACGGTTTTTGTTTTAAGAGTAGAAAATTGAATCTTTATCTCTCGCTCCAATTCAAATTTCTTTTCCTTTCGAGTTAACGAAGTCAGTGACTGGGCCATTTTGGAAAATATTCGATAGATTTACGAGAATAACCAGTCAGACAAAGAAATCGACGTATTTCGGTTAGGGTCTTCGGGGTTTCTTAGTTTTTGGTTGCCTCGATTTTTGGATGGGTCCACATGAATTTCTTCATTATTTCACATGGTCAAGGAAATGAATTCCTCTCATCCAAAATTCATACTTAGAGGACTTAGCTCGGGTGTCATTCGTGTCACTCTTTTTGTTTGCGAATACATGAGAATGTCGTTAATGAAAATGATGACGAATTCATCAAGGTAAGGTTTGTAGATTCTGTTCATAGGCTCTATGAACACAGTTTGTGTGTTTGTCAATCCATAAGGTAAGACTAGGAATTTGTAATGACTACAACGAGTTACTAAACGCGGTCTTAGGTACATTTTCATTTAGTACCTTTAGTCGGTGAAAGTCAGAACGTAAGTCGACTTTTGAATAGATGTTGGAATTGTGAATTTAGTCAAAAAGATCGTCGTTGCGGTGTAATAGGTATCAGTTCTTGATAATTATTTTATTGAACTCTAGGTAATCTATGTATATTCATATGGATTCGTCCTCCTTCGTTATATGTAACACCGGAGTTTCTTAAGACAGAAGGCTCGGTCGAATGAATCCTGGGGGTAAGAGTATTTGTCAATGAGTGGGCAACTCTGGTATTTTCGGTGGAGTTAGACGGTAGGGTGAGCGCGCGATTTGTGCGCCTCCGGGTATTAGATTGATACGGAATTCAATTTGTATCGGGGGCGGTAGTCCTGGCAAACTCCTCAGGATACACTCTCGGATGTTTACGTACGATCGATAAGTCGTCTTCTCGTCGCTCTTCGGGTTTCTTCTATACTACATATGTCAGGAGACTTGGTATCCTCTGCGTAGGTATCTGCTTGCCTTCATGCAAGTAATCATTTTTACGGCGCTCTATTTCTTTTCTTCTTGTATCACCAGGGTTTCTCCAGACGGTGATGGGACTCGTATTACTCTCTCTTAGTGATCTATGTCCGTATGAATTTTCGTAGGTATCTGATAACAATTTGTCCTACTATTGAGTTTTAAATTGTGTTTAAGCTGTTACTAAGTGGTTGTCTTTTAGATTAATAATATCACTCGTGCTTATAATTCTATCGTTTCCTCTTTGTATATCTCACTCATTGGAAACGGCGTTTATTAAAACAATATTATCATTAAATAGTACAAGGATAAACTTTTATATATAAAAAATGCATCAAGCATTATACAAAAGTTTGAGACGTTTCTTACAAAATTGATCGAGGTTTATCCTCCATCTACGTCTCAATACATCCTGTTACATACATAAATCTATATATATCCTACATACTTCCTACTACTAATCTATTCCATATCTAGGTCATGAGGATAATAACGTGCCTCTAACATGTCTCTATAACGTAGAGACGTAGTGTAGATCGCAGTCTCCTCAGTGGACTGCTGGCACGTCTTCTTAATCCAAGTCTTAGTCCTTCGTGTCAATTTAGCTACCATTTTCTTCCAAAAGCGAATCCTATCCTTGATTTGCACAAGGATCGGCCTTTTCGCAATTATCAGTTCTAGTTTGTAGTCTTTACACTTCATCCTGATTTCCCAAACTCGAGCATCTAGTTCTTCTGCTCGATCTCTCAACCGTTCATATTCATCTATATTAATTATCCCGCCAAACTCATTCTCGTCTATTTCCACAACTTCTTCTTCTATTGGGGCTATTCCCCCGTCGAGGTATTCGTAGTGGATCTGTTCCTCATGGATCGACTCGTTGTCGGAGAGGTAACTATCTACAGTGATCTCTGTCATTTCCTATGACATATCATCTTATTATTAATAGTGACAAGACTATCGTACAAACTGATTATAAAAACGTTGAGCATATACTGCTCTAAAATTTTAGTTACATTATAACGTTGATGATACTCATGCGAGTAAATCAAGGCGTCATCCAAATACATTTATTGCATTTAAACTGACATTTCTCACTAAATTTTACTTCATTTTATTTACTTATTATTATGATTATTATTATTATTATTATTTTGAGTCTGTTAAGTAATATGGAATTTCTTTTAACCGTAATTATAACACTTGTAATATTAATCGGGAGATGATTCCCAAAATGTTTGTTCTGTAATGAAAAATTTATTATCGATATTCTTTACTTAAATTTCAATTACTCCAAGTATATGAAATTTCCTTTAACCAACGTTGTAATATTACATGAAAAATGTTTTCGAATTATTTATTTCATAATAAAAATTGTTTTCCTCGAAAAATTTCTAACGTTTGTACATCTTGTCACCAAATATTCCTATTGTTATTATTCTTTAAGTATAATTCTAGGTATCGATAATGTTATGATGGATGACAAGTATCTTCCCACTAATAGTGATGGTGGCATCACGCTCCTAGCGACGTTCTTTGCCTCACTTACTGACTATTTGTCCTAGTCGCTTGCTGCAACAATTATTATGTTTTCTCCGTTGATTCGCCCATCAACTGGTGTTAGTGTTTTATTCCTATAAGGCGGTTATGAAATTTTTAAGTCATGACTTCTCTCTAAGTCAGACTGGAAATGTGCTCCACCAACGTTCCAATTGCTTTTCACGGGGTCTCATTAATACCTTGGCGTGGCTCTGCCATCGACACCCTTCTTGGTATCGCGACTATCTTCTTAGTCGTACGGCTAGTAAGCGGTTGTTGTCGAGGAAGTTAAGATTATGTTGGTGTCGGGGATGTCTTAAGTGGATTGTCACTCCGTGTGCGTATGGATTCGATTTCCATCGAGGATTCACCTTTCTCAGGTTCAGCGTTAGGCGGTTTAGTTATGAAAAGATTTATTACGTATCCAGACGCTTATATTTAGTATGTAGTACGAGACAACGATAACTACATACTGAAATTTTAAGTAGAGGCTTGGTCCTTGCAGGTATATTAATTTCCTGACATGAGAAGGAACTAGCATACTTAGAGGAATTTTTCGAATTAGATGAGTTTTATAGTGCATGATATCCCTCTAACCTCTTCCGATCTTGCATCAATCCCTCTTTAATTGTACATAGGTGATCAGGCTATGTTAAATTAAAGACCGACGATACAACACCCGAATTAGTTATACTTAAAAGAGATATTTGCTAGTTTTATATTATAAGATATGCTTCCCTCGTTCGGGCAAGCGTGTAGTGCGAAGTGTTTACCTATTTCGGGTGTGTGTGCCATTTTGGCGAATAGATTTTTCATTATATCGACTTCGAGAGTCGTGTCGGTATCGTCAAGGATATGGTTGGTAATACGGTTGCGTCGTGCCACAGTCGTCATCGGGGGTCGCTCTAAAGTGGAACGGTAGATTTTTGTACTCAGACGTGTCATTGTTATCACAGTCGTACACGGAAAGTTTATCATCGGTGTCGATTCCCGATGATGGGGTATTCGTTAAACGTTTCGTGACGATAGTGTTTTAGTACGATTAAGTAAAAGTGTTCGTGCACATGCATGACTAAACGAATGTTCATTTCTACGGTTATAGTCCAGGTTTCTAAGTCTCCTAGTTCGCTATAACCATTAGCTCTGATACCAATCTGTCACACCCCCAAAATTTGACATTTACAGTTAATCATGCGGAAGCTTTCGGGGCGTGACGAAGATCGAATAACATTACCTCGAGCGTATGATTATTGTAGAACATCTATATTATTAGGATGCCAAAATAGTTTTACAAACATTTCGGCTCATCGAGCAGTTCAATTGTCAAGGTTATCGAATACATCGTTTTAAATAAAATACAAGTTTCGGGATTTCATAAATAAGACTACAAGTCAATTAATCCCATTGTTCAAATTTAAAATATGGCATCCTAATTTATTGTGGCAGGTACGGTCCCAATATGCATGTGTCTTACGGCATAGCTAATTCCCCTGAAAAACATATTTATAAAAGGTCAACATAACGTTGAGTGAATTCACAGGTTTAATGACTCGATCATAAACCATCATTTAGTAATCATTTCATCAATAGATCAAAAATGGCATCAACGGCCTATTGTGCGATTATTCTCAATTTAAAACAATAAAAGCAAACACTGACTGTGATCCCCCGCAGACTAGCTAGGTCCTGCGAGTTAATATGTCGAACTAAACCTATAACCAAACCACAACTCACATATAATTCGTTTGCCTTGGACCGGTTAAGTATACTCGTCCCCAAAGTGCGAAACAACGTCGCTAGTTAGCGCGACTAACTAAAATAAACGTGGGATGGGGATGTCAGCCCCGATAGTACTATCTGTATACTCAGTGGTTAGCGTCATCTAACTAATGGTTATAGTGATTGTCAGCAAGAGGACTTCTATGCTACAACATGAAGAATTTAGTCGCCCATAAAGATACGTTGTCAGGTTTTAATAATCGCATAAATCAGTTATATGTTTTTCACCCCAAATTTGAAAGCAGTAAAACGGTAAAAGTGGGGCTGTGAACTCACCTGAGTCCGAGCGTGCTAGCAAAAACAGTTTAACAATAATATCCAAGTAAGCCTCTTAACGTCCTAAACGCAAGAGCTTAAATTAATACATGTAGACGACTCAATAGTCAGTCTATGCCAGTTGTTCACTCAACTAGGTTTAAATGTGCCATCGACGGGCTTGAATATCACGTACTTTATTTTAAAAGAAAACGACACGTTGTGATCCTTATTAGTTTTCAAAATCATTAAAATTCGTTTACCGTTATAATATACTTAGACGTTATATATATATATATACTCATAGGCATATATATATATATATATAATTATCTATCGTTGTGATACTTGACCAAAATATATACATATACTCATACATGTACACACATATATATATATATATATATATTAATGTCGTTATAGGTTTTTATAATTCATTTTTACACCTTCGACGTTATGATATTGAATAATTCATTTTAACTCCGTTCTTAACCTAACTTTTAGGTTTATCGGGCTTTAAATCGTACAATTCTCGTATCTAATATTTTAAGTCATGAATTATACTTAATTACATTTCAATTTATTGATTTCATAATCTAATTCCATAACTTAGGGATTTTTATACTTTTATTCCCTAAATTTCCTATTTTAACGTTTTTAATTCACGGTTTCAGTTTTAATCCGGATTAATATCCAAGCCCTGGGTTTTAACATTTTAATTTATGAATTTATCCATAATACATCTAGACCTACTGATTTTCATTCACAAGTCCTTAAATTTTACGGTTTTTGCAATTTAGTCCTCCTAGTCTTATTTATCTTATTTTTAACACATCACTTTGGTGAAATTTAAAGTTTAATAACCTAGATCTTGTTCTAATTTGTTCTAATACTTATTTTATGTTTAAATACATGATTCATACTAATTTTTATATCAAAAGTCCTTACTATATGATTTTTATCATTTTTGTCCTTTCTAGTTTCATTTGTCCACTTCTAACAGATTCTGTCCAGAAATTTGTCCATCTTTGGCTACGGTTTTGACTAGTCAAGAAAGCTTATATTATTTTGAAATTTTTACCATATGTTCCTCTACATCTTAGCTTTCCAGAAACATAAGATTCGTAATTTTTGGTTAAGTTTAAGTGGTTCAAACATATTTAATATTACACAAAGGTACAGTAGGTATTTTCATGGACAGTTGGTTAAAGATCTGTTTACATACGGAGTTGTACTTACAGTCATGAAGTGTAATCATACTACTTTTAAAGCTAACAAGATTTGTGACTTGTAGGAAAAAGAATCAACTCATTTAGATCCGTGGTTTGAAAGTTATGACCTTCCAAAGTTAGGTCATTTTCTGTCACAAAAGAACAGATTGTACACATTTTCTTAGAAATTCATTTTGAGGTATCAATTCTTGTCTAAAAATTATGAAACCAGTGGGGTTCGAAAGATAACTCTTTGAACTTAATTTTAGACTCAAGAAACACAAGATTTGGTTAATTTTTGACCAAGATAATTAGCTCCAAAGTTGGGTAAAGTTTCTGACGTTTTTCAGTATGTTGTTTAAGTGCTTGTTTTGTTTCTTTTTAGCAATACTTTGTTATAAAACATATAAATACGAATTTTTAGGTTTGATTCTAGCAAGAGTGAACATCTAAACATATTCTAACATTTATATAAGCATTTTAATATAAGAATCAAAGAGTTTCTAGTTAGAGTTTCCTTACAAAGCCTAAAAAGGCGGTTTTGAGCAAGATGAGTGTTGGATCATGGTATGGTTGACCTCCTAGCTCCAAGTCCGAAAGTTTATGTTCGATTTACCCTTAGTATGGAATGGAATTGAAATGAGCTAGTGATTGTGAGTAAAATGAGTGTAAGATGAGTGTTTTTGGAGTGGTGGTTCATGGTGGTTCATGGTGGTTGATGGTGGTTGAGTGGTGGTGTAATGGTGGACTTGTGGTGGTTGTTTGGGGGCTGAAATGGTGGTGGAAGGCTGCTGAATTTCGTGGTTAGGGGGGGCAGAAAAAGAGGAGAGCAAAGATGTGTTTTCCCTTGCTTGGTATGTGTTGAAATGAAGGAATAATGGTGCTAAGTGTGGAGACAAGGTGTGGCTTGTTTTCCTTGTTTCATGGAATGATCAAGAGGGGTCAAAGGGGTCCCTAGGGCCCCTCTCTTGGCTGATTTTAGGAGGAGGAAACAAGGGGGAGGGCCCCCTTTGAGGGCTAAACACAATTAAGCTTAGATATTTTGGTCGTTAGTCGTTAATCGCGATTAGTTTAGTGTTAATTGTATGATTAGGGTAGATTAGGGTTTATTAAGGTTGATTAATGTTAATTAGGATAGATTAAGGTTAATAGAATGTCATTAGTTGATTGACTCGTCATTCAAATGATTATCGAGGCTTCGTTCGTCGTTAACCGGGATTTTCTACGGTTTTGCGATATTTGAATCGGATTAATTGTTTAATTAATTTTCTCGGCACCTCATGCCCTCAATTATATTATTAATAGTAGTTTACCTTATATTACTTGATCTTAATAATAATCGGGAGTCGATTGATAGGTTAACCGATTTAATTTACGTTTTATCTCATTCGTTGCACGTTTTCTATTTCGCGTGAACGTTTATCGAATTTAAAATTGTTATGCCTATTTCCTAGCATAATTATCAATATAATAATAACGACTATATAATTTTATAGATTTACGTTATTTTCACAAAAGGATCACCAACGCTCGTGAAATTCGATTTCTACCGATTTTCTCGGTTAATTCTCCAAATTCATAAATGCATCTCGCATTAAAATTCATTGCATCTCATATGCAAACACGGGCTTTGTGCTACACTTTATTTGATAAAAAATGAATTCACTTTAATTTAATAGGGAATTAGCCTAAATGCACGTGATAATGATGTACGGAATTAACCGTACTTTTAGGGTTGTCACAGCTATAGACTAGATTGCTTCAAATCCAGCAAACTCACGAAGTTTCTCACATAGTATATATGAAATTATAGTCTGTGGACCTAATCGTGCAAATATAGCAAGGGGATTGGAGCAGGCTACCATGGACAAAAGATCTTCTTGCCCCTGCGATAATTTTGATGTCAAAATCTTGTACAGAAGATATATTTTATAGTAAGGGTGGGAAAAATGAGGGGGTCGGTCAGGTTGGGTGTCAAGTTTGGGTCAAAATGTGTAATTTGGGTACCAGGAATTTGGTATAATTGGGTTAAGTTGAAACACTTTCTGTCCAATTGCTTTATAAACGATGAGTGTGTGAAAAATAGTTACAAATATTATGTTATTTCAATAAGGATATAATTTTCTGGAAAAAACAGGAGGTTTTATACATTAAAGATAACCTCTGGGAGACTTTCGACCCATTTGGTCTGTTTTCTTTTATGGTAAATTTAGGAATTGACCCCATTCGACTGTCTAAAGATAACACATAGCCCGAACCACATCTAAAAGAAATCTATTGAACAACTTATGGAGAATGGACATTGTTGGGTCTCACCCTTTATATAGTCCTCTAGGTCCCTGTATGATCAGAACCTAGAATTGGAACATACAAACAAATTAGGCAATGCAATCCAATGAAACCTGCTTTTTAAGAACACAAAATTTAAAATGCATTTGGAACTTGAAGTCAGCACGGGACACGCTTAAATTGCAGCAGAAAGTTACCTTATATGCACAATGGAACCCGTTTCTATAAGCTCCATCTCTCATAGACTCTCGTTGTAACATGAGGCGGGTTTTAACCATGTCCATAGGTGCAGTCATGAGGGTGCTCACCGAGCCTGCTATTGTACTTGAGCTTTACATGATGCAAGTTATAGTTAAGAATGGGTGATCTAAATAAACAAGCATGATAACATAGCATATATGTGAGTCGAGGGATACGATTTGAAGTGATCATAGATGAGAGTAAAGATGGCAAAATGCGCAGGTTGGTAACAACTCAAAATATATTAGGCCGGGATAGAACATTACCCAAATAACCCATTCACAAATACGTCACACTTGTGTGAAATGTTTAGCGTAATCCCGTGAAATTCATTAATCAGTGTTATACAGAACCACTATTTTTAATGAAATAACATATATGTATATTGCAAGTAGAGATGCGTACATGAGATGAAGATAGAATCCTTCTTCAAGAGGCGTCCATTTTATTAAGACCCACATCATAGCCACATAAACAAAAATCAGAATCAGATTTATACATTAATATTCAGGATAAGTACATTCATTAGACACATATGCTAGCTTCAAGTAACTAGAGCTCTTTAGCAGTGGTGAATTCAATTGACGAGGTACATTTCTCACTTTTGGTACCACAAAAGAATACATATTTTTTCATGGTATGATGAGGTGGCAACATGGGCAGGGTAGGTGATGAAAGCGTACATACATATATATACATATATACATTTCTCACTTCACGTAACTAGAGGGGTCAAATAACCAATTAAGTACACAAGTCATCAAAAAATGACCAATGTTTAAACGAGATTTGAAATGGAATGAAAGCATACATACATATATATACATACACACATGATTTAGCGTTGACGAGGTAATAGAGAGATAACCTGAATCATGTAGAGAGGAACCATTTTTGATTCCTTGAGGCATCTGACCCCTATTATGCGGAATGGAATGCAAGTATTGTGATCTTTACATTTTTGCCACGTTAGTTTTTTCGTATTTCACAATAACCCTTATTGTTTCTTCATATATATACTTTGCACCCTTATACTTTACTTTTATCGGAGTTTTAGAGAAAACCATTTTAGTTGTTACCGTTTTCTTTCTTTTTCTTTTATACAAATTGGCTAGCTTTCTTGTTAAAATACGAAAACATAAGGATATTCAGTAGTTAGTGTTTATTTTGATTAAAATAATCATACTACTTTACTACAAATTTAAGTA
Source organism: Logfia minima (assembly GCA_963921325.1). NCBI lineage: Eukaryota > Viridiplantae > Streptophyta > Magnoliopsida > Asterales > Asteraceae > Logfia > Logfia minima. Next base: position 40,335,864 of record OY992765.1, read on the forward strand.
AGATGTGAAAGCCAGATTTATTAATGACACAAGAATTTAATATATTTATGTGCAGATAAATTACTTGGTGGTGTTCTTTGTATTTTATTTAAATATATACTTTACTTTACAGTTAAAATGCGTATTGTATTTATTGTGAGAATGGAGGGACAAATTTAAACTATTGGATTCAACTATATTTTTCTTAAAAATAATTAAATATTCTAATCTATTTTGGACGGAGGGTAGTGCAATCATTTTACATTTTCAGCAGAAACAAATCTCTCATCATCGTAACATCCATAGGGTTTTTCTCTAAGTTCCTACTCCCACACTTCAATGTTATTGTTCAATTCATTCATATCATAGTTATTATCCTATTAAATGGAATTCAATGGACTTCTTTTATAATGTAATGTTAGTTAAAAAGAATGATTATGTATATACTTCATTGTATTTGTGTGAATTTACTAATGAAATGATAATGAAATGATGAACATTCCGGTGATTTTTGATGTTCGGGTGATCAATGAAATGGTTGAAAACTGTTATGGGGATATCTCGATTATATCGTCTATATCTGAGTAAAAAATAAATTTGCCCACTCCGAATAACCTGAATAGATAAATCCTCAATCCTTTATAGTTTATCACATGTGATAACAATAAATATCACATATGATAACAACTATTGTCACATGTGAAAACAACTACTATCGTATGTGATCATAGTTGTTATTGACATATACGTAATCATAGTTACTTTTTGATGTTTTATTTACACGTGATAGTATTTATAATCAGATGTAAATTTCAAACATATCAATATTTCTTCATATGTGACAACAATAATAATTACATGTGATCATAAATATAATTGATTTGTGTGTAATTACATGTATTTACTTTTTAGGTGTTTTATTTACATGTGATTGTATTTGTAATTAGATGTAAATCTCAAACCAAGAACTACTTATCACATATGATTATAATTAGTATCACATGTCATAACAACTAAATATCACATGTGATAATTAGATGTTATTAATTGGTGTGTAATAGAATGTGGTTACTTTTCCATATATTCGTAATTAGACATAAATTTAAAACGTAAAACTACTTATCTAATGCGATTACAACTAATACCGTATGTGATTATAATTATTATTGTTTTGGTGTTTAATCATATGCGATTATAGGTTTTATCATATTCGAACGTTAAATCATCATTTGTAATTACATATAAAAGAGCTTTATTTGACAATTAAAATTTGAGATATAAAAATCAGTTATTATCAAATGATATTATGGGAAGTAATTTCTAGACAAACAATATTAAAACATAATGTTATTTTTTTCTAGAGAACCCACAAACTGGTAAAAGTAAAATGTATAGTTGTTTAACTTTATTCGACTTTTTGTATTATTTTCTTTTCTGTTAACAATTAAAATTAAAACCTCTTTCTATAATAAAAATAAATTAACAATTTATATGTATTAGTTTGTTTGAGTTGGGATCAAAAAATAACAAAGCAATTTGATGAGAATAGAGAATCAATTTGATTCTAACTAATATCACATGTAATAACATTTAATATCACATGTTTTAAAAACTATAATTGGTTGGTGTGTAATCACATGTGAATCAATCCGATTCTAACTAATATCACATGTGAGGATATTTAATATTACATGTGATAACAAGTAAATATCACATGTTTTAAAAACTATAAATGGTTGGTGTGTAATCACATGTAAATATTTTATTATTTTTCACACGTGAGTGTATATTATTACATTAAACTTTATTCTCGGGATGTAATGTTATTTCCATTCATTGGAAGTTTCATTTAACATTCTCCAATACGGTATTGACAGGTGTTAGGGTTTGACGCTTCAAGCATGTATTTATGACACTATAAATTATCTCAACTACCGTATTCAATGTCTATAATTACATTAACTTTAACCTTTGATTTAAGCAATCACTCTTGTCTGAACAACGAGCATTGTGCCCTCACCTTGTGTTAACTGTTGATCACTGAGCGCCATCAACATATGTTAGTTGATTGGCTTGTTGAAGTTAAATTTGTTACAAGTGTAGTTTACTTAGACTAGTTTGTCTTTTTTTTTTTTTTTTTTTCGCAGTATACTATTGTAAAGTATTATTCAATCGAATCAATAAAATAAACTTTAAACTTGAATTTGTTGTTATACTTTACATTTTTTGTTAGTAGTTTAACGTTAAAATTGCTTTACGGAACCAACAACAACTATAATCATATGTGATAATAACTATTATTGATTGATGTTCAGTCATATTTAGTTCCTTTTTGGTATTCGATTTATATGTGATTGTATTTGTACTTAGATGTAAAATTCAAACCTATAAATGTTGATCACATGTTATTACAATTATAATCACACGTGATCATAATTATTATTGTTTTGATGTTTATAGCTTTTATCATATAGGATATTAAATCACTAGTTATAATCGTGAATAATTTTATTTGACTATTAAAAAATTTGAGATACAAAACTCAGTTATTATCACATGTGATACTACACATTATCACATGTGATATTATACTATGCAATTATTAAAACCCATACAAACACAAAAAAAGGTTTTTTAAGAGATGTATAAATGAAGAGGAAAAAATGTTGATTTTTTATGGTGAAAATTTTATAATTTTTGAAACTACCTGTTTTTGAAATATTTAATTTTAAAAACATGAAAAAGGGGACTTTATTAAAATGACTATGGTACCCGTACAAATGGAGCTTTCTGATTGGTTCTTCAATCTTCATGAAATTTTATGTACTCTTTTAAACTCAACTCTATACTTTAGTTATACACAAGTTTGTACTACTACATATTATATATATAATTATTTGAAACTTAAGTAATTCTTTGTACTATTTAACAATAGCTTTTTTTATAATCATAAATAACCATGATGTTTACTTATAAAATATAAACTATTGATAAGCGAATAACTCATTTCAAAACTTATCCGAAACTCTTATTTTGTTTAAAGACGGAGTAAAAAAATAATTTTAAGAGAGCAGACTTAAGACTTTTTTTTTTTTTTTAAATGATAAATATCAACATTCTCTTAAATATGTTTTTAAATTTTTTATATTTAAAGACATATATTAAAAACATGTAACATTTTCTAAATTATATAAATTTTAAAGAGAGAACACGTCTACGATGCAATTTATGTTCCGCGTATTATATTTGGTAAAATGTACTGGGCCTGAAGTGATAGATTTGTAACTCAAAGGACTACATTCAGCAACTTTAAGGTATAATACGTACCAGGCTTCCCCTTCATCATCTCTCCTGCTCAAAGCTAGGGTTTTCTTTTTAATTATCATTCTTTTAAGTACGTTATATTACTTTGTGAATCTTTTGTTTATAATTTAATATGTTTTTAAGCTTAAGCTTAATCTCAATCATAATTAATGTAGTTTTTTATATTTAGTTCCGATGTGATTCATTGTAGCATAAAAACGATTATTATTTTCGTTTTACGATTAGGGTTAGTTTCTACACATGATGATGAATGTAGCTAGTGTAAGTGAATATATTACTAACTAATTATGTATTCTTTTTAACAGGTTATACGCAACAGTTAGACGAAACAATGCCTCGGTGAGATTTTCGAAAAAAGACATATCTTTTTGTTAGTATTGAATTTGATTTATGATGTGGAATTATCATGTTTTTTGGTTGACTTTGTAGGTATTATTGTGATTACTGCGACACTTACTTAACACATGATTCCGTAAGTGTTCTTTCTTTTGCTTCCTTTTTTTGTGTAAAGATACATATGTAATCAGTTAATAAGAATAACAGTTTTGTTGATTTGGGGCTTTTATGGGGGTGTTTTGGATTTCTGATATTAAGTGCTTATCTGCTCGATGCATATTTTTATGGAAGATAAGCAAATCCAAACACTCTTTTGTTAAATGGAATTCAACTTGACATGATGGATGGAGTTCGAATTCCTTTCCATCGACTGTCTGGTGGAATAATGGATGGAACTAAAATTTTCCAAGAATGGAACCAATTCTCCCTTGGAAACTTCAAAATTGGAATGCAACTTTTGCCAAGCAAACGTGTTAAACATTCCAATTCCTTCGAAAACAAAAACATTGCACAAACCAAACACAACATAAGAAAACAACTAGGTTGGTATCTGCCTATTTTTTAAGCAAATAATCACGCTTTAAAAATAGGCAATCCCAAATACCCCCTAAACATAGCATCTTCTGTCATACCATGCTTATGTATATAGATGGAACATAAGTCGTTAACTTATCATAATATGTTAGAAGTATGATTATCATCTACACAGATTTACTTTTTAAGTTAGTTACCTTCGTAACCTAGTATGTAACTCGAGCCTTTTTGTCATTTCTTTCCCCAGCCATCCGTAAGGAAGCAACACAATGCTGGTTACAAACACAAGGTAACACTGCATATAATCCAATAGTACATGAGAACATTTTTAATCAAGAATGTGACAGTAAATGAGTAAATCCGTTACAGGGAAATGTTAGGATCTACTATCAACAATATGAAGCACAACAAAATCAATATCTAATTGACCAAAAGGTTAAGGAGCATCTTGGGCAAGCTGCGGCATTTCAGCAAATTGGTGCTGCTTACAATCAGTTGAGACCTCGTCTTCCTGTTCTACCTAATCCGATGATGATGCCAGGAATGAATCCATCATTAATGCCTGGAATGAGACCACCAATCTCTTTGCCAAGACCTATGCCTGGTAGGTGTCTTCAAGTAACTTTTACATGCTTCTTGATTCTTTTTATCTTAAATATTAACAAGAACAACATCATAATGAACTTCTGCCAAACACTGAACACCGATTATTGCGATTGATAGTAGTTTAAGTACAACATGAAACACCTCTTAACTGTGTGATCTTGAAAGCAACTTGACTATGTAGTCCTACATAACGTGCTTATTTTTTGTAATATCCATGACGATTGTTACTGCAGTTGGCAAAATGGATGGCTTGTGTAACAGGTCTAAATGGACAATGTCTGGATAGGTCAGAACGCATTGGGTTGATCTAAAATACTCTTTGTCCAAACAGTTCTATACTTGTTATATATTAATCAGAGTGTTAAATATGATAAATAAAGTTACAGTATCGATAATAATCGATGTTTTTGATTAAGATGATTTTGGACATTTTGCATAATAAAATAGGACATTTTGGCTAAACTATTCATTTGATTAATTAAAGCCTTAAATGGATCTAATTTTTTTTACGGTAAAAAAGGGACTTTTTTGACCTTTTATAGCATCACGACACCAAAAGCTGCTTTCTGAGCGGGCGTTGAACTACATCTTTTTGTTTTTTATGATTAAAAAGGGATTGTTTTACCTTTTGAAGCATTACGAACCAAAAAACATCCCCTTTATAACATTAAAAAAGCTTAAATACTAAAATGAGCAATTTGATAAAATTTGGGTGATACTTTTTCCCATATGATCCGTTTTCATGTAAGTATTTATTTTGGTTTTACCTGTTAGAGATTAAACATATCGTGAATCCAACAATCCACCCATTCATAAGTAAACGGGTTGAAATCACATCAAATTGCTATGAACCACTTCTCAAGTGTTCTGTTTGTTGATTATCAGGATACCCTGGGATGCCTCAAATGTTAGCACCACCAGGTGCACCATTAATGCCGGGTCAGGGTAACCCATCAATGCCTGGTCAAGCTCCCAATGGTGTTCCAAGGCCAATGCCAATCAACCCCCAAATGATGGCCCCGGGGAGCTCGGCAACCCCTACGTCAGGTGGCCCACCAATGTTCCAATCACCTATGTATCAAGCCAACCCAACACCACCAACATCAGGAGGTTTCGAGACTTCAAATGTTAATGCCCAATCCCAATCTCAATCTCAGGACTTCGACAACTGATTAGTCTTCTAGATAGCAGTGTATCTGACAACTGGCTCTGTACCCGAAGAGGATCACTTCCATTTTGCTATATTAACCACTGTTGTAAGAAACGAACTTGAGAACTTTTGACTGGAAGTATTGGAAGTTCGAATTTTGCCTTCTTTCTTTCTTCTTGAACTGGCGTTGTATCATATTAGTCTTGCAATTTAGAGGAAAATTAGATTAAAATAGTTCACTGAAATTTTTATTTGGGGATTTCACCGGTTACTAATCCAGTATCGGTATAGTAGGCCTCCTTGGCCACTCCACTAGTAGCTCGGCTTCGTCCTAGAAGCTACTGCTTCCGCCTCTCTAGGCTTCGCTATTGCTCATGACTGGTATATGGATCTCTCTATGTAGTGGTCGGCCTTCTAGAAGCTTCGCCAGAAGCGACTAGTCGCTTCCCGAATGCCCCTTTCCTTCGCTACTAGGAGAGTTGCTAGCTTGCTTGCATTCTAGAAATGAATGTATTATGTATGATGGTATGTTTACATTTTTTCCATGGAAACTATACATATAATTTCTTTTCTTGCAAAACTATGTGGCTCGTGAGATGGCACTGAGTTTTTTTTTTTTTTTTTTTTCTTTCGCTCTATTATTACATGCCTCATGATTTTATAAGGGTTTATTGGGTTTATACATTTTATAATTGTATGAGGTGAACTTTGACAATTCATATTATATGTATTTAAGTTCTATTGTATGTGTTTGTATATAATTTGATTGTTGTTTGTTACATAAAAACATATGTTTTGATATGTTCTATACATACAATAGTAATTTAAATACATACAATAAATATTTTTAGAACTTAAATATATACAATAGAAATTTTCAAACTTTGCTTCATAAAATAGTAAAAAGTGTAAATTTTAATACATTTTGAAACAATAAACTCATTTTATAAAGCTTCTATAAATAGAGGGATGTTCCAGAGGGAAGATGTAATGCTGGGGAAAGATGGAAATTAATTTAAGTTGTCAGTTAACATTCATTACGATAAATATTAGTTATCATTCATCACGAATAATATTAAATCATAACCCATACCCGCTATTTTTAACATACTTTGTTATAAATGATAACTAACATTCACCATGATGAATGTTAATTGACAGCTCATATTAATTTTCCCTTTTCACGTAGATATGCTCCGATAAATATATTATTTCCCCCTTTTCAATTTGAATACATTATGAAGATTTTTACCAATTCATCTCATAAATGCTTAGTTAAACTTTCGAACCATTTTACAAGTTAGAGAGAATATATAAATTGCCCAAGCCTTCATTCCTCTCCCACTTTTATTTTTAATCAATAACATAAAATTTTTATATACATCCCTTATACCTTTTTACAACTTTCTTTTTCTCCTCTCCCACTTTTTAACTATCTTCCTTCCACTTACTATAAAATGTAGTAAGAAACATTAAAATGACATGCAGTATGTATAAAATGCAGCAACTAACATAAAAAAAACATTCATTATGTATAACATGCAGTATGTACAAAATGCAGCAACAAACATTAAAATGACATGCAATGTGTATAAAATGCAGCAACTAACTTCCTAATACCGTAAAAAAAACTAAAAAGCGTAAAAAAACGAAAAGAAAAGGAAAAACGAATAAAAAACGTAAAGAAAACGAAATAAACAAAAAAATGTTAATAAAACGGAAAAAAACAAAAAAATGTAAAAAAAAACGTTAATAAAATGGAAAAACGTAAAAAAAACGTTAAAAAGACGTAACAAAACGTAAAAAAATGAAAAAAATGTTAATAAAACGTAAAAAAATGGAAATAAGGCGAAAAGAAAACAAAAAAATGTAAAAAAATGAAAAGAAAACGGAAAAACGTTAATAAAACGAAAAAAACGGAAAAAACCGAAAAAACTTAAAAAAATGAAAAAAAAACGCGAAAAAACGAAAAAACGTAAAAATAAAGTAAAAAACGAAGAAAACGGTAAAATAAAATTTTAGAAAAAAATTTAGAAATCTCTTTTTTTTGGATAAAAAAAAAAAAAAATGTTTTTCCGGCGACGGTTGGTGGCAGATGGGGTGGGTAGGGTGAAGGCAGAGGTGAATGTGTCACATTTTGATTGGTAAGGAGGCTGCCCACTATTTCCTTCTAAAAGGGGCTATCCTCCTGAACCAAACCCGATACTTAATTTTAACCTGACTGGATATAAATAACCTTCGGAAATTTGATGCATTTGGTATGTACCATTCACACCTACAACATACATATTTGTTTGACGATATAACTGAACTTTGAAAAATTGACGTTCCTGATTTAAATCTCAACCTCCCTAGTAAGTAAGACCCTAACTGAATTCTGTAGCTCTTGAAATCATAATCGAGTAGTGTAAACCGTGAAAACATCATAATCTAGTGTACTAAACTGTTGTTTACAGACTTTTGTAAACTGATTCTTGTCTCCTTTTTAACCTTTTTTTTTTCTGAAGAAAAAAGGAAACTTACATTAAACAAAAGCATTTCCAAACAAGGTCAAAAGAATCGGCCTTATGATCTTTTACTAAAAGTCATTACATTTCATCTATACATATTTAGTGTTCAAAAAGGGTATTGGATAATCTTTGATGAACTGTATAATACGAATCAAAATGGCAAAAACCAATGGAAAAACCATGTTTCGAAATGGCCATTTTGACTAGTCGCTAAAATATGTGCATGGATGTACAAGAGATTGGCTCATGCTCCTAACCAACATGAGGAAATTGGCTTCCATTTTTCGTTGTCTAGCATAACACTTCATTATAACATGGCCATTGAAAAGTTGATGCCTGAAAAGTCAAAAACCAAAGATCGAACACGTTTAATGACAAAATAAACGTTTGATTAGTCAATGCATAAATTGCAAGGTGTTACTCATGGCCAAACCGGGAATCACAGGTAACACGTAGGGTTGACCCAAAACACTTTTTGTCCATGAAGTCTAATATCTGAGAGATAATTTGTGTGTAAAACATTAACAACAAATTACTTCGACAATAATCTAACCTTTTGATTTAGATTGTAGCATTCAAAGTATAAAATATACATTGGATAACTTTTGACCGATTTGACTTTTAGTTTCTCTTTTTTAACCTGTTAAAGATATAAAAAATACCCAAATTGACCCATTTACAAATAAAACGGGACGAAATTGCCCCTCTAGTTATTTGTTTTTAACATCTGTCTCCGTTCTATTTCCTATCGCATCATTTTTCTTTACTTCAAGTAAACGGAGCCCACAAATTGGGTTAATTAAAAAGGAACATAGATATGAGTGGTCTTAGTATACGTTATTATCAATTTGTAATTTGAGCCTTATCATTAATGTTCCACATTTCACTGTTTTTCAACTTACCTCACATATTCTAGTTTCTGAATAATGATCCCATTTAGTAAGATTTCTGAACTATAAGCTGCGGCACCTGCAAGTACACATACATCCGATATGTTTATCATATACATTTAAATAGTGATTACTTTTATGGGCATAACGAAATATGGGTCTATCGGTACCTTTCTAAGAATGGAACGCATGCTTCATAATCTCGGTCACAAGACAATATTAAGAGATTATTTGAGATCTTGCTAGCTTGCTAAATGCTTTCCACGACCTGGGGAGCATCTTATGATAACATGAATATCGGTGGTAGATATGAATTTTTGATCAAGGTACCCACTACCGTAACAGATATTGTTCAAGGGAAAACTTCAACAGAAAGTTTTTAACACCGCAAAACACTCCAAAAATTTTCCACAGTGTGCACTTGCATACCCATTGGACCACATAGGTCCACCTCTAATGAGTGGAGTGGCAAGATTGGTGGGTTGCATAATGGATCAACAAGAGTAAATATTTTTACATGTTGAATGGATAGGGTAGACTTGAGTGTTGACCCAGAACCACTTCTTCCCTCCAATTTTTAGCTATTCATTAATAATTAAGACATTTAAATACAAAAACCCTTTATATAAATAGAACTCCGAATGTTTAAAATAAAGCAATTTAGGAGGTTGTACGCATTATACAAACACTTTTAGCGACTTTCAACCCGTTCAACCCACTTGACCATTTTCTATTAAGTTGAAATTTGTTATTTTTACTTGCTGGAAAAAAAAGAAACATAACCTGATGTGACACATTCACAAGCACGTGGGTTGAAACTGTTACCCCTACTAATGAATATAGAAGTCATCTCACCAGATGTGATAAATAAGGTTTTTATATAACTTTATGACGATCATAGTAGAATATAATGAGCATAAAAAAGGAGAGCAGGATAGCACCTGGCCGTGAACTGCCCTGACTAAGCTTTTAATCATTTCTCTGTCAGGTTCGACATTTGGGGTAATGAAGACTCTTTGATCCAGGTAGCCAGCCCCAAACATATCATAAGGGCATATAAGGGGGTTTGGATTTATGGTTTAGAGCAGATAGCAATTATGCGAAATCGAATAATTAAACAATCATCTGTATGTGTGTAAGAAATAGTGGCAAAATGGGCGGGCCAGGGATAAAGGGTCAAAATGTCTAATTTTTGGTTTAAGTTTGAGATGGGCTGGGTTGGGTTAAACCAAACTTTATATCCACTTATTTTATGAACTAATGACTTATATATGATCAAAATAATAATACTTCAAATATAATCTAAGCCTTTTTGAATAAAATGAACTATTGAGGTTTAATGCATTATAAAAACACTTTTGGGCAACTTTCGAGCTTTTGACGTGTTTCCTTTTGCGCTATTTTTCTAACTTACCCATTTAATCTGTTAGGTATACAACATAAGCCCCATCATACGTAAACATGTCAAATTTTCACTTTTATAACTAATGTTACTCCAACACTAAATATTAATAATTGCAACTTAAAGTCATGATATCCAGATAACCACTTTCAAAAGGCACCTCCAAGCAACCCCACATTACTTTAAGAAGTGGATGTGCTCTTGCACAAGACAATGAAACAGGCATACAAAAGCCGAGCACCTTTTCCTTTTTAGCATCCCTAAGGATGTAATGTTTCTTATCAATAACATACCCTGCTTGCTCGCAGCTCTCAAGCCACAAGGGTGTCACAACTGGTTTACCAAAAGCCATTGCTTCTAACATCTTCTTTGTCCTTGCAAATCTATCAACCACAAAATGTGTAGCATCTGTGCAATCTTTTGCTATAGAAGTTCCCAATTTGGTCACAATCTGTGTGGGCAGAATAGAGATTTATGATCTGTAATCACTTACAAAGTTGAATTAAAACAAGAAAGGCTATGCATATGTGGTAGAACTACAACCCATTTACTTATAAAACAATTTGGGTTGTGATTTATCTCTGCAACAACAACAACAACAACAACAACAATAACAATAAAAAAACGTTTTGAGATTAGCTAATTTGAAACTAGTTCATTTGGCATCTCTAACTATGAGGATTATGAAGAAATTGCAAACAAATTAAAGACCTTTCTCAGCTGCTTAACCACATCAACATCAAGGTTTTGACTGAACAATACACGAATTTCTGCCTTACTTCTACATCTTCTCAAGTCTTTTGATATAAAACCAGGGAAAGAATCTGCAAATCCCAATCTAGTAAGCTCATTTCTATTGGAGGGACTTGTAGAGTTTTTCTTGATTCATCAAAGCACATTTGGTGTTAGTAACATCTGCTAAACACGGTTGACCAGTTTTTTGTATTGGCCCCTCTTTCAAAAGTTTATTTCCATCTGTTGACCTGTGTCTGGAAGCAGAACGAGCTCTCCTCTTGACATTTGACATGCAAAAAGCTTCCCTGAAGTTCCCTTCCGTTTCACCAGGTCCCACAACTGAATTCCCATTGCCAACTCCAACAATAGGGGATAGTGTATTTAAGGGACTTTTAAATGTTACATTTTGTCTCACATTTCTACATGTCCTCTTTTTTGGCCACTTCCATGAATCACCAAAAGGTGCTTCACCCTTTGTAGCCTCTTTTAACTTCTCCAACAAGAAACCGGTATCTAAATCACTCAATTTTCTTTTATAATCATTTTCCAGCTTACCATGTGTAATATACCCCGGATTACATGTAGCTTCAGTTCTCTTTGAACGTTTTACTGATGACCCGTGTCTAGTTCAACAAGCTACAGGTGAAAATGTTTTAACTTCTTTGTCAGAATGTTTCTTTTGTTTCTTCCAGCTAAAAACTTTCAGAGATCTATTATAGTATTATGTAACTTCTTCACATTTTCAATTGATGACTCTCCTCTTTCCTTTATGGTACTCGGTAACTCAACAATCAACTCCTTTTGGTTTATAGAGTCTTTGTGGGACATTTGGTGGCTGATGTGAGTAACCACTTTTTGCTTACACCTTATTCCATCAGTTTGTGAATCACGTTTTTTGGATGTTTTCTTCTCAAGACCTTCAAGTTCATTAGCATCAATATTAGGAGGTGGGCCATACAACAAGGGTTCCATAGCTTCAGTTGCCATTTGGGTGTCGAAACCAACATCAAACATATTAACTGCATCCCTCTCATTGCCGCCATCATTTTCTAAAGGTCGTTTCAGTAATTTTTCCTGGAGCTGGTCATCAAACTCATTTACACGATACATTCTATTTGAATTAACCAGAGCTAATTCTTGAAGTCTTTCTTCACTTCTTTCGTCCAAACATTTCTCTCTTTTAATGTCGAGTTCTTTTTTCTTCTTTAGATATAACTCTCCTCCATGATCAGGCTGATTATCATCCCACTCAAAGGTGAAATACCAATTTTGGACATAAGATTGGCTTTCACTGCCAAATTTTGAAACTGCTTTGCACATGAAGCAAGAGGTGATCTTAGACCAAGAACTTTCGGAATTGTGGCTTCTGGAGATGAATTAACAACACTAACTGACAAATAACGATCCACAAATTCCAATGCACTAGCTTGTGATGATTCACCAGGTTCTTGAGATTCACAGTATGTTCCATTTTCATTCTCATATTTCTTGCAGGGGGCCTTTGAAATAACGAACTCATGTCCTTCAAGATTATTGCATTTCTTACTATGCTGGTCTGGGTCAACCATAGGTACATTTTCATTATGATATTAAGTTTCTCTCTCTTGATCTTGCAATTCGTGCTTCTTGATGATGTGTGTCAGATACAAGATTAGGACCATTATCGGATTTTTTGTCTGTCAAATTGCTTCCTGCAGAAGACCAAACGTCAGATGATTGTGCACCAACTGCACTAGCACAGTCTCCATAAATTTCCTGACAATGAATACAATTGAGTCAATAGTATAACAACTTGTGATACATATATTATCAGATCAGACTGGATAAAGGGCAAACTGGATTTTTGAGCAACATACTCACTTCATTTCTAATTTGGTCTAAACTGCAAACAGTGATGTTGAACATATTTTGTAACATTTACCACTAAATTTTACATCAACTGAATAAAATTGTTTATCATGAAATTATATGACATTTTTACCTCTAATTTTTCCCTCTTCTTGATCCTTAAATATACCTTCATCATCACTATCCAACACAACTTCATCTTCACAGTCATCAACCATCAAAGCTCTCAAATCACCAACGAAATTTGGAATTTCCAACTCTTCCTTATCGGCATCCAAATTCACTTTCTATAAATCCGCTTTCCACTTCTTCGGTGTAATCAAAATCCTCAGCAATAACATGATCATCCTCAACACAAAATCGACCTTATTTCCTATTGATTCAAAAAAATATAAATACAATCATATTACACCTTAAAAATTATTATATCACACTCACAAAAACACGTGAAGAGAATATAGTTGACCAGCTTGATGATCGTTAACTGCAGCCAATAATTAAACCCTAAGTAGTTTTTTTCAACTCATATCAAACACCTGTAACAAAAAAACAATTATATACGGCAAAACATATATTATATCTGCATAAGATTAAAGTATGATAATGGTGAGTATTTGAGTAATTAGTAATAAAAATGGAACACCATTCGTGGAAAACAGGAGGAATTGCGAAACATTAAATGTGATCAGGCGGGAAATTGATGGTGATATTTGGAAATTAAGAGATAGTAAGCGGGTGAATTTGAGTGTGCGCGAGTTTGGGGGAATATTAAAATGAAGAAAATGGTGGATTTTTGGAGGGAAAATTAGGAATTAGGGTTTGAAAAATGAAAATTAAAAAGGGGCATTCCGAGAATCGAACTCGGGACCTCTCGCACCCAAAGCGAGAATCATACCACTAGACCAAATGCCCTTACGTCTTATGTTGATGTTATTTATATTTTCATATTCGAATTTGTTGAATGTTCATTAGTTGCCTGAAATGATACATAAATACACAAGACAATTAAAAAGAAATAATTACTAACTTCAAAGGTTATTTACGTAATTTCACACCTTACTACATATTTTATTTTCGATGAAATTAGAACCGATAAACCCGTTAGTTGTTAGAAAGACTTCGATTCTACGCCCTTGAGTGTGATAGTTTTTTATTTAAATATCTAAAGATTATTATATGAACTTTTAGACTCATTAAATATTGAACACTTAAAAATAAAAGTTTTTACTGGTTTGACATAAAATATATCAGGGAAGATGTTTGTTAAGATAATCGAGATAGTTACTTTACCAAAACAATATTATTATTATTATTATTATTATTATTATTATTATTATTATTATTATTATTATTATTATTATTATTATTATTATTATTTAATTTTTCTGTTTGAACAATTAAAAAAAAAGATCTAACACAAGTTAACACAAATATGAGAATGAGCTCAAGTCTATAGATTTGAGTGTGTTTGTTTGATAGATTTTGGAATCTATGCTATTTTTAACATTTTAACATATTAAACGCAATCTTGAATCGGACAACATATATGTAGTTATATATATATATATATATATGTTGCATGACGAAGGATTGTATGGATAAAGTTTGGTTACTATTAAGTATTCGGATGATACACAAGTACCTTTTTCTTTAAATATTGGCAGGTTTATGATAGCCAATGGGAATGGTTAAAACTTTTGATGTGGAAAGCTTTGTCAACTACTTAATTGGATACATTGTTTTTGGATCATTGATTGTTAGATTATGTCAATCATTCATTACCTTTTTCTTAAAAGCCCATTCACCTTTTGTCCTCTCTTTGCTAATCAAATCATAATATATTTAATTTAAATTTAAATATGTTATTTGAAAAATAAATTGTTAGAAATTTTGAATCCAAACAACAAAAACAATTCTTACAAAACAATCCATTTTTATAGTCACAACGTGATTAGCCTTCTTATAGCAAACATCACAAAAATTTCCCACCATACTCCCAAATTGTCCAATGTGATTTTCAGCACTTACACTTGCAAAATTTTAGCTATATAATATATTTTAACTCGTAATTTCAACAATGACACATGTTTTAGTCAATTTAACCCAACTCACCCATTTTATCCCTGACTCATTTGGTTTTACAATCCAATAATGAAATAAAATCACTCCTTTATTTACATAGTTCTTTATTTAAAATTATTCAGCCACATTCTTGTGACTCCTACTATGAATTGTATTCTCTAATTCATACCATCCCTTTTACCCTAGGAGTACACTAGCTAACTCAAGGCATTACTTTAATCATCTCCGTTTACTATTAGGTTTAAGTTCAGACACTACCTACTCAAAGTACATACCTAAGTCCTTAGACTCATTTAACACCCTTTGCCACTTTAGCATAATCAAAACTATTTGTAGAATATTAGTAGTGTAAAAGTGATATAAAACGACTATTTTGTGTATGCCTCTAGTTTAGGAAAAATGATGAATGGGATTGTGGCACTCCACTCGTTGCCAATACGGAAGGATGACGCCGAAAAGAATAGAAGGCTCTTTCGCTTTGCAAATATAGGCGGAATACACTCATGATCTGCTTCACAAATAGGAAATTGGGTCGAAATCCATTTGCGGTCAAATTCAACAAGGTAGACAATTCAACAAGAAACGTATAAGTAATCACATAAGTGATTAGGACTACTATAGTTATTCGCCTTTAAGCTATCCCAAATAACCATCAATTAGTACTATATGAATTGAAAACTACTGGGAACCATGGACGTGGCACAACATTTCCATGCCCTAGGTAAAGTGTTGTTGACTACTAATCTAGGCCATGCTCGTGGCGAATATAGGCTATAGCCATGGCCGCCTGCAGTTTACAAACATGCTTTGACTACTGACTCAAGCCATGGCAGTGGCAAAATATTGGCTATGGTCGTGACCTACTATAAATGCACTTAAATTGAATTTACTTCATTTTATACTCAACTACACAATTTTCTAAATTATCAACAATACAAATTTAACTTCAATCCTTGGTCATTTTTATTACCTCTTAAATCACATGTTCAATAACACCTTTCAAACAATTAGACATCAATTTTTACAATAATTCACCCATTTAAACATACAGGTTCTTAATTTATACCTATTAAAGTCCAAATACAAGAATATGCATGAACTAGCAAGTATGAATACACTTTTAATGAATCTATACCTTAAAACTAACTCGGACCCATATGAAAGGAACTATTTACATGAGATACAAGATGATACAAGAGTTCACATTACCCTTCAGTGCTTTCTCAAAAACCAAAAAGTCAACCTTTCGACAGATTTCAAAATAGAAATTTAAGTCTATAACTTTGAATTCAGTAAATTATTAAATGAATCATTTGAAGAAACTAATTCCACTATGTGTAAATCTAATAGACATGATGCCAATATGACATGTATATCCCATGTGTGCATCATCCGTTAACTCCCATACATACATACATATACATATATACACATATCTTCATGTAGACACATATATAAATATTGATCAAGCTTTACCTTTCTAACTTTACATATTTCTCTCTCTCTCTCTCTCCCATATATAGGATGCTAAGATCAATCAGATCCACTTGGTTAGTAAGTTCTTTTAATTCTCAATACATACATGATACGTACAAATACTTATATTGGGTATATTGTTGATTTCGATATAATATCATGAAGCATCTCCATTTCAAGAGGCGTGCTTGCTTCAAGTTTCCAGTTTGGGAGGTTCTCTTCTCAAACTTCAAGGTTTGTTTCTCATTGCCATCATAAAAATAGCAACTTGTAATTATTCTATCTAAGTTCAGTTTTCAGAACATTACTTTGGTCTTACAATTAGTTTTTGTAATACTTGATATTTCCAATTAATGTATTTAAATTGAATATTAAAAATGTACATTTATAGAAATAAAGAAATTATATGGGTCCATGGGGTTGCATGTGGGTCAGTGCATGACAGACCCAAACATGTATTTAGACCACTTGTGAGCAAAGAGACTTCAATTATTTCAACAAAAGATTCTTTCACACAAACACAATGCTCTCATGGTGGATCTAAAACTTAACATATTTCTTTATTTTTATGTTATTCCTTTTTAATTATAGGCGGATGATATGTTACACCCGTCTTTATTTTTAAGCCGGTAAAAGAAAAAGTTAAAATTATTTATAATATAATAAAACTTTGATTAAAAATTTGACTTATGAATCAACATATAAAAATGTTCAACAACAATTCATCAAAGCGAGTCAACTATTGACTAACAAAATCATTTACATAAGTTTTAACTTGTAAACAACTTTCAATAAAGATTTACGAAAATGGTAACAAGGCTTCATACCACAACTCGGTTAGGTCCCTATTCACCCTCCACCCAAGATTAACCTTGTGTTTTGCCTTTAGGTTAGCTCCTTCACCTGCTTGATCATTTAAGGACACGTACACGACAACACATAAGCTTGAAAGCTTAGTGAGTACAAGGTTTTGTCACCTCGTAACAAACACAACTATAAAATAACTTTTAGACAACATTTAAAATAAAGCAACTTAACAACTTGATTACTTAAATACTACTAAGTACCTATAATCATAACTCATTTGTACCACCTGCACTATCCCTAAGCATTGGATCCAAACTAGGTTATGAGTCCTTAGACTCATTTAACACCCTTTGCCACTTCAGCGTAATCATAACTTATTTGTAGCACATTAGTAGTTTAAAGTGATATAAAACAAATATTTTGTGTGTGCCCCCAGTTTGGAAATAACAATGTACTTACTTGGATTCTCCTTAAGGTAATTAAGTGATAACACATTTTTCGGTCCAATTCAACAAGCTATAAAATTTAACAAGAAATGTATAAGTAATCACATAAGTGATTAGGGTTATTATATTTATTCACCTTTAAACTATCCCCAATGACCATATCAATTAGTACTATATAATTTAAACCTACTGAGGGACCATCGGTGTGAGATTACCATGCCCATGGCAAAGTGTTGTTGGCTACTGGGGCATGCCCTTGGCGAACATAGGCAATGACCGTGCCTGCAGTTTACAAGCAAATTTTGATTACTGACTCAAGCCATGCCCATGACGAAATATAAACCATGGCCGTGGCCTAGTATATCTACACTTAAATTGATTTTACCGCATTTTATACTTAACGTCTCAATTTTCTAAATCGTCAACAACACAAATTTGAGTTTAATCTTTGTCATATTAATTATGTCCTAAATCACATGTTAAACAACTTCAAACATTTTCAAACATTTAGACACCAATTTTTATAATAATTCACCCATTTAAACATATAGGTTCTACTTTTGACTTATTAAAGTCAAAATCCAAGAACATACATGAACTAACAAGTCAAAACCTACCATTTTTACACAAGTACTTGTTATATCACTTATAAGTTTCATGTAATCATCAAAATTTCATAGCATTTAACTTATTTCACCACACATCCCTCAATTTCCTCAAGCACATAACCCTAGAATTCATAGTTAGTCCCTTAATTTTTCATAATCTATTATTTTACCCTTTTACAAAAATTATTTAACTTAGTCCATTCTTGACCACATATGATCCAAGTTTGACTGTTCTTCTGACTATTTAAAAGTCAACATGATATTCAACTTTTAAATACTTAACAAATCGAAAGTAGATAAGATTTTTGGGGTGTTACATGATACATTACTTTTGATATACTTTTGATAAGCTTTTGATAGAGTATGACTATCTTTATTAATTTACAGCAGGTTATACAAAAGAATATGACACATTTCTATCCAAAGGAATACACATATAAAAATATTTCCGTTTACTATTGTTTCAATTATACGTTTAGTATTTATTATTGTAGGTTGTCACCTAGATACATTTACTATCATATCCTATTTTAAGCTTTAAAACAATCAAAACCATTACAGTATAGGAGTGATAATTTTTTCAGCATTAATCACCATTAATACCGGTTTAGCCGGCGTTAACCACTCCTTGCCGGCGTTAAACTTCGTATTGATGGACAAATGTTAATTGAAGGATGTTTAAATTTTTTTTTTATTTGATCTTGTTAGTTCATGGATTCTTTTCACACCGAATTTTATACTGAACTACTTCTTCAAAAAATGTACCCGATATAAAACATGATGGTGAAATTTGACGTCGAATTTAACACCATACCCCTTTATATGCAAAGTTATATATTACATTCTCGAAAATAGAAGAAGCATAAACTTTTCTTTCAGAAAAATAAATGTCACAACCTTCTGATTTCTCTCCATTTTTTATAACAACAAACTTTCGGTAGAAGTATTTGTCCGAACTCTGTTTTTGAAACATATATTTTAAAACATTTATTGCATTAGTTGATAAATATTTCTTGTAAATATTCTCACAAATTAGATTAGCACATGAATATATTTTTTTGGACATAGAACATGTAACTAGGAACACAACTTTCAATCAATTAATGACTAGTTTGTTCTTATTGACCATATAGCAAACTAGAAGGCAAAGTAGCATTGATCACTGGAGCAGCAACCGGTATTGGCAAAGAAACCGCAACCAAATTCATCAACCACGGTGCTAAGGTGGTCATAGCCGACATCCGCCACCAGCTCGGCCTCAACACAGCCACACAACTCGGCCCCAATGCCTCATTTATCTCTTGCAATGTCACAAATGAGTCTGATATTGCCAATGCAGTCGATTTCACAGTTTTAAAGTATGGAAAACTCGACATCATGTATAATAACGCTGGGATACCATGTCGAACATCAATGACAATAGTTGATTTAGACTTTGAGACATTCGATAGGGTCATGTCGGTCAATGTACGAGGTGTCCTTGCAGGAATCAAGCATGCATCACGAGTAATGATTCCTCGTGGAAGTGGGTCCATATTGTGTACGGCTAGTGTCACTGGAATACTAGGAGGGTTGGCCCAACACACGTATTCAATATCAAAGTTTACGGTTATCGGGATTGTGAAGTCATTGGCATCGGAGTTATCTCAACATGGTATTAGGATTAATTGTATATCACCATTCGCAATTCCAACCTCATTTGTGATGGATGAAATGAAAGGATATTTCCCAAATCTTGATGATAAGCAAATTGTGAAAATGTTGCATAATGCAGGGGAATTTAAAGGAACTTATTGTGAGGCTGCTGACGTGGCAAATGCTGCAGTTTATCTTTCTTCGGATGATGCTAAATATGTTAACGGGCATAATCTCGTTGTGGATGGAGGTTTTACATCTACGAAAAGCATCAACTTTAGTGTACCCGATAAAGAGCAATGAGTACAACAAGAACTTGTAATATATAGCATGTTTCAGCATTAAGTATTTGTCACCATTTCGATTTCAAAAAGGTTCAGCTAAGTTGTTTATATACAGTCTCCTATATATGGGCCATTTTATTACAAAACTTAAAGATAGAGGTCCAATATTTGTTCGATCTAGTTTGATTTTCGTTTGGCTACTGTGCAAGCCTACGTCCTTATGACAATGGTTCTTGCTTAGGTTCAAGGTGTTATTATACTGGAAATATACTAAGCTTAAGTTGTACTCCAAGTTAATTAGTTCGATATAAACATTGGACCTTATGACAATGGCTTGATCAGATTTTATATGACTATTTTATGTCTTACTGAAAATATATCGGTAATGTCACAGCTACTTGAACGAGGCTGGTGGATCATAGTCTAAATTGTGTTGTTGTTCTCTGTTATCAAATTGTTTCATTTACGGCACATATTAGTGATTAACCAGCTGGAGGGCCTCAACCAGTCTATGATCAACATAATCACCATTTTATTAACATGTTGATTAAGTAACAATCAATATTGATGACTAATAAAGTCTAATCCCAAATAGTTATTTAATGGAGCTGTAGGATTTCAATGCAGGAGCTTGAACTCAGGTCGCAATGTAGGTCAGGCGTTTCCGACTTAGTAGACTAGGAAAATAATATTCATGATAAGAAGTTTTTAAATAATCTTTTTAAAACTCTTTACAAGTCGTTTGGCAAACTCTTTTTATAAAGTGGTGCACCTAAGAACAGTCACATAACGCGATCACCGAAATTATTAAATATTCATGTTTCAACCATTTTCTCATGAATGTCAACACGGAGACATTTACCAATATGTCACCGTCGGTAAATTCACGAGATGTTGATCAAATATCCTTGGTGATATTTTTGTACCCCATTTGTAGTGAAAATATTCTTAATTATGTCGCCTTGATGGAAGTAATAAACCGGTGGACAACAAGAAGAGCCAAGCACATGCTTGCCAGAATACCTTGTATAAGGCCTCAAACGATCCTAAAAGACATGAATGTTTTACAATATCTTCAGGTGAAAATTGGAGAGGAAGATTGAAACATAAAAACTATAGTTTCCGTTATTTGCATCGTGTGGCTTGTTTTAGGTTCACCACTACAAGAAATAACTTTCCTAACACAATATATCAGCAGATCCCCACCAATATTATGGCCCAAGTTCAAGCTCGATTTTCTAGCGTTAAAATGCCTAAAATCAGTACATTCACAAAATTAGCGATTTATAACCAGACCGAGGCTCTCCAAAGTAATGGTTAGCTGCAATATGTGAAATGAAGTAAACAATTGACTTACAACGAACCAAAACACAACTTTATTTTTGATGCAGCTAGCATCCTGTGGCAAGTAGCATTAACAAATACAAAACAACGTATGACCATAATGGTTATCATTATGCTATTAATATATAAAACTTGAGTTAGAGAACAAATGATGGGTTCATTACAACAGGAAGGACCTATACAAATACGTCACTAAACAGTGTTGGCGTATGATGTCAAAAGTATTTGAGTTTCCATATACAAAGCCTAATTTAACGTAATGGGATAAAATTGGCCCATCGACCATCAAAGTTGTAGTTTCATAACAAAAGTAAGACAAATACAAAAACACAAGTAAATGAGTACTTGCGTACCAGAGAGCCTAGGCAGGTCAGTAGCCCCATCAACTGATAAGACCATCAGGATCATGATGGCGCTAAAGATTTCATAAGGTAAGTCACCAATATGTGCCATATGACGATTATATTAGTTTCGAGAATATGTTCATAAGACAACTATTCAACAACATGTAAAGAATGAGTTAAGATTCAGGATTTTTCTATCGGGGATGCATTGCAATAAAATAGTTTTGGAACGAGTGGGGGTTCGAATAGAGTTGAAACCAGTGGAATTTTGACTTTGAGTGAGAACTTGTGAAATACTAGTGTAGTCTCGGTTTCTACATATTTGACTTGTCATCTCAGTGCCACTAGAGTTTTCGACTCTTTGGTTAGATCATCTCTGATAGCAACTAAATTACAACTAAGTTATAAGCTTTAAGAAAAAACACCACAATATGTCTATAAATAGGCTATTCCATAATTCGTTTTGGACTCCATACTTCGTTTTCGACAGAATTGGATAGTGTTATTGTTGTTATATAATATGTCTTGGATTGTCATTTTGACACATTTTTTCCTCCGGCTAGAATTGTTGTATTACATCACAAAACATATAAGAGTTTCACTTTGAATCGGTTCACTTGAATACTTGTATATATTGGCAACTTAGTGGGGTGTGGCATGAACCGGTTTTTAAGAAGTCACCTATGTGAGTAACCATTTGGGCTGATCCTATGAGAATTTCTAAGGTCAGGTACTCAAAGAGTACTCGTGAAACCAAGATTGTTGACCGTGATGATTACAACAACATATACCAACATCCGATTCCATTGGATTCAAAGTTTTATTATTTTTATTTTTATTTTTATTTACAAAACTCATAGAATAAAACTCAAAACATCATTTGACAATTATACGTACTAATACAGTAAATAAACATTTTTTTTGTGTGCCTACAGTACGTTATCTGAGTGGCCATCAATTCACATCTCAATTAATACATATGTATAGTAGAGTACTCGTGCTATGCAGCGGAAATAAATACAACACATGGTGGTTGTCGGGTACATGTTATTTCTTGAAGAATATGAAGTTGATGCAACTCAATACGTATAGTCGAATAACAACACGTTTGTTCATTGTTTTTGTAATGATTTTAGGAAGATGTAGCATTATTCTTAATAAATATTTGAGAACTCAAACTGTGTATTAGAAAATTCACAAATTGTTATCTTCTTTATATTTCATATTAAGCAAAAAAAAAATCCAGAAATCTATCTTAAGTATATCAAAGCTAAATATAAAACATTTCCTATATATAAAATATATCGTATGCAAAATTGATTTATATATGTATCAAACAAAGAATTTTTTAGCACTTTTATAATATAGATTCATTAACAAAATATAATTTCATTTAATACATTAAATTAATCAACAATATATAAAACATTGATAAGAAGTAGAATGTTCCAATATTTGTTTGATATTTATAGAAAACAGTTTACATAAAGTAAAAATTATGAAAGAAAGAAATAATACATTAATCACTTTATATTTTTATAAATTTAAGTTTTAAAAAAAAAGCGTAAAATGAATTATAAAAATTATAAATATAGATATAGATAACATACATTTTCAAATATAAATGTATAAACACAACATTCTATGTTCCTTTTTTTGTCGAAATTTGAAACAAAGAAAACAGTTATGAATTGTAGTTGAAAGTTAATAATTTAAAAAGTTCATTATCAAACAGTATAATTTTGAATTAAACTTGATGATTTTATTTTGAGATTAGGCTTGTACACTGTGTTCTCGAGTTAATTATAGGGTGGAAAAAAGAAGTAAAAGGATTGAAAATAAAATTGTATTCTTGAGTTTTTTTTTGCAAGGAAAGGAAAAGAAAGGGAAGGAAGAGGAGGGAAAGCTCAAGTGTAATTTTCTTCTAACACTTTCCTCCCACTTTTGGGATGATTGGAAAGGAAACTCTTTCTTTCCTTTCTTTTCTCTCCATCTTAAGGACACCACTCTACAATTCTTTTTCTTTTCATTTCTTTTCTTTTCTTTGTTTTTCCTTTTTCTTCTTTTCCTCCTAATTTTTAACTCAACAACATAACGTAAATGTGATCTGCTATGTTTTGTGCATCAAAAGCAGCTCATATAAGCCTCTTCTTGCAAGCCCAGCAGAACAAAGGCCATTTCTCTTTTCCAATTATTTGGAAACATTGGCTTTGCTAATCCATCTTTGGTTAAAAAAAACTGTCACCTCCCTACTAAAACCATTTCAATACCCTTGAAACAAACACCTTCCTAGAGCCCATAGTTCTAGTGGGCTTTAACATGGGCCTATAAATTAATAGTAACAGGCCTAAGCAATGCTTAACCCTTAATAAAAACTATTTGTCAAATTTTGAGATTTCAATGAACCGAAATCATCTTGCATATATGTGAGAGCTACTTAAGGAAAATAAGACTAATTTTTGGGTATAATGACTGGCTTTTCATGAGTCTTCTATTCAATCTATCATACATACTTTCATGCTTAAAATGTATAATGGTTGTCATACAAAATACGTAGACACCAACTTTTATGCATATTAATACGTATTGTACAATTCTCCAATACATATTTTTGATGTATTTAGAAAAATATTTGTTGTATTTATCACTATCTTTTAACTAATGCATTACTCCAATTCCAATAAATTCAAATATTTATTATCTTTATTTTCACTACAAATTCCTTAAAATAAAATTCAAACAACATCATTCGATAATTATATATGTATCAATAATAAGATTAGGGGTATAAACAAAATGAGTCGAGCTCGAGCTCGACTAGGCTCGAGCTCAGCTCATTTCTAGTCTAGTATAAAAAACCCGAGCTTGGCTCTTTTGGTGTATTTTCATCAAACTTTTTGATAAATTTACTAAATTTGTACATTAAGAACTTGCACTTTACACATAAATGATGTGCAGTTTTAGTGGATTTATTAAAAAGTTTGATAAATTTATTATTGCTCACAAAAAAAAATATAAATTAATTTTACAAGACAGTTACCATTAATTTAAAATTGAATAACAAACATTATAATTTTGAATTAAATTTGATGATTTAATTTTGAGATTAAGCTTGAAATGTGATTTGCTATGTTTTGTGCATCAAAAGCAGCTCCATATAAGCCTCTTCTTGCAAGCCCAGCAGAATAAAGCCCATTTTCTCCTTTCCAATTATTTGGAAACTTTGGCTTTGCTAATCCATCTTCAGTTAAAAGACTATCACCTCCCTGCACATTCAAACAGTGATATATTAATCGGTCATGGTGTATATATATACATAGTACATAGTTAATAGTTAATAGTTAATAGTTAATAGTTAATAGTTATATATATAGTTAATGTAGTTAACTTAGATAATTATCATAATTTAAGTATGTTAAGTACTTAAGTTAAATAACTTTAGTTTAATTCCGACCGGTTCAATTATGCTATACAAGCCGTTATGTTAAGATTAAAACAACTTTTATATAACAAAATGTTATTTCGAGCATGATTTTGTTTTTTAGCCTTGGATGTTTGCGATTGTTTATATTAGTTCGCATAAAAATAGCTATGTATCAAATATGACTATGTTCAAGTGCTTATTATTTTTAAAATAACCGGATAGTTACTTTTTTCAAAATAAGGAGGTAGATCGTCTATTTAGGGTTCTAAAAAAATGTTTAAGGTTACTTATTTGTAAAAAATAGATAGGTTAAATAACTAAACACTTAAATAAGCAATCTCAAACACCACACATATTCTCTTTTAATATTAAATAACTTGATTCAAAACAAAGAACTATAAGGAATAAAATATTCACCCGAAGCCACAAATGGGTTGATCTTTTAAAACCGGTAGCGAACACAATTACATCGAACTGATGACATTTTCCATCCTCAAAAACAACTTCATTCCCTCCACCTTTTATACTCTTCAGCGCGGGTAAAACCTGCTTATAACATTGTAAAAGGATCAATAATCGTGTCTTTATTAAACAGATATGTACATATAACATCTAACTTGTTGTCAAGGTTTGAGAAGTTAGAACCTGTATCTCGCAAGACTTGATCTTTTCAAACACCCCCATATCGATGACTGGATACTTTCCATCTCTTACTTTGATTAAAAATGGACCTTCTTTAGGCCTTTCAATCCCATATTTGCTTAAATCTCCATATGTTACCTTGCTAAGCCACACCAAGAATGAGTCCACCAAATTTAGTGGTATGTTCTTTAGTAACATTATTCCAAAATTTGCTGACCATCTTGAAATGATATGAATCTACATTAGCAATATCATATGTTATTCAACTTAGACAAAATAAATGACGTTGCTACCAGTGTGTGTTGCTGGCTATAAATAAGGACTGTATTTGTATATTTAAAAAAGTTAAGGGTAAAATATATTAGTTAAAAAGCTTATTTGACGTTTGATTAATAAACTGCGTATTTCAATGCTGTTGCATAGATATTATCCACGTTATTTCGTTAATTAACCTACTTACGATTAAATAAGAATTTATTGATTTAATTTGTTATATGTTTAACTTTTACATTTTTATGTTGTATAAGGTTAATTTTGAAATCTTCTATTGTATGATGACTTGCATTTTTTTGATCTAGACAAAAAAGGAAACTTTCTTTTTTTGAAATGACCAAAAAATAAATATTACATACAATAGAGAAGTTCAGAAGGTTTACCTCATACAACAGAAAATTTCAAAATTAACCACATTCAATATAAAACGTGAAAGTTAAACGCATCACGAATCAATAAGTCCGTTAAATAAATATGGTTACAACATATGAATCAATTTTGACCGTGATTAATATATTCTAAACCAAATACTTTGCTTAAAGTGCACATGCAATCAAATATTTGTATATCTATAGTGTGATGATGACAATATGTAAACGAAAAACTTATAATGTATATACTTACCGGACTTCGGACAACAATGGATGTTTTTGCACCACAATTACATAAATCAAGTGCAATTTCCATGCCTGAATTACCAGCTCCAACCACCAAAACCGTCTTATTGGCATACACCTCACCAGATTTATAATCGGTTGAATGAATAACTTTACCTTTAAACTCACTCAACCCATCAACTTGTGGAATGAAAGCATCACTCGTTTCTCCGGTTGCCACAACCAAAAACTTCCCTTCATAACCACGAACCTCTCCATCAATTGTCTTTGTCTCCACTTTCCATATCTTTCTATCTTCATCATATTTTGCCAACTTTACAAGGTTACCAAAAATCGGACTAATCTTGAATTTAGACGCGTAATTATCCAAGTATTTCAAGAAATCGATTAAGGGAACATAAGTTGGATAATTACTAGGAAAAGGTAGGTGAGGAAGTTGACAATGATCTTTAGTTAAGTGAAGGTGAAGCCTGTTGTATGCTTTTTTGTTGAATATCGAAGCAATACAATCTTCTCTTTCTAAGATTATGTATGGTATTGAAAGTTGGTGGAGGCATGCTGCCGTAGCAAGGCCGGATGGACCCGCTCCGACAATGATCACCGTGGTTTCTTGAACATTAGTGGCCATTTTCTGGATATATATATATATATATATGTGAAATGTATAATGTATCTTGGCCATGTAGCAAACTCATAATGCCTGTATATATACCACACGCCATTGGTATGAAAAAGAACTATGACTTGGTAGTTAGATACTTTATTCTATTTAGGTTGAGTTGTTTAATAAGTAAACGTTTTTTTTATTTTTGTGTTTTCATTCGAGTATTGTAATTTATAATTTACAAGCTGTTACTAAAGTTGGATTTTTAAATTCAAATATTATATTATACATTTAAAAAGAAAATATGAACTCATGAGTAATTACCATACAATTAACATGAGTACGAGTAGATTATTGTTAATGGGTTTATTGATTCGTGATGCGTTTAATTTTCATGTTTTTATATTGTATGAGGTAAACTTTGAAATCTTCTATTGTATAAGATAAACTTTCAAAAAAATTCTATTGTATGATGTCTTGCCTTTTTTGGCTTAGATAAAAAAGGAAACTTTCCTTTTCTAGAATGAACAAGAAAGAAAATATTATATACAATAGAGAAGTTTAAAAGGTTTAACTCATACAATTGAAAATTTCAAAGTTAACCCCATACAATATAAAAATGTGAAAGTTAAACATATCACGAATCAATAAACCCTAACTTATTAAAGTTTAATTTAAAATTGAAAAAGATACTTAATTTTCTCAATACTTAATACTTGTTATGTACTCACCTGGGTTCGAGTATTATTGTCCTTTCGACCATTATGATATATGCACATAAGATACGTTGAGTATTACATATACCGTACGTGTTCAAATAATTAATATGATTGAAGTTGTGTTATACTTGAGCTTAGTTTATCTCTGGTGCAAAAACTGAAAATATATGATAAAATTCTTTCTTCTTTTTAGTTGAGTTAAATAGATGGAAGACTTTCTAAAATAATAACTTAAAATGTCTCGAGTTTTCTATAAAAAAATGACACTGACAACTCTAATTAAAACGGTCGTTGTTATTGACTTTTATTATGAAAGATTGATAGTTAATTTGTTAATATGTTACCACCAATGTATTATATTCAGTTATAGAAGTGTCATTGACGGAACTCTTTCGTCATATTAAACCACAAACACACACTAGCTTTACCTATATGTATTTATCTAAGATGAGAGTCGAACATTAAACCACTTAGTTTTGAAACACACATAGACACCATGTACTTGTGTAACATATGGTCGAAGAAATCAAACATCTTGGTCGTTCTATTGTACACATACTAGTTGAAATGTTGAAGATACTTATTATTCTAAAACACGTGTTATATATTAATAGAATATTGATTTGTTTTTATTAAACAATTAAATATATAGGATTTATATGTATTAGGTTTATAAGTCGGATAAAAAAAAATGACTAACTAAACGAAATATAAAGAAAAAGAAAGTACATAAAACGGAATTCCTTCAGATCACCGACAAATAGCCGATGACCGGAGAATAGTAAACTTTTGATGGTCATTTGTACCAAAAACTCTAATACCATGAAAAACTAAGAATAATAATAATATAATCTTGGTGAACAAGATACCTAATCATATTAGAAAACTAAATCAACTCAATAATTACTGTATATATATTTTTACATTCATTTTAGTGTGTCCGTCCAGAAGCCTCCCCTTCAAACTACAAGAAAGTGTTACAATATAAATATATAGATTTTATATTTATCATCATTGAATTGATTTAGTTTTCTAACAAGATTAGATATCTTATTCACTAATATTATGTTAGCCTATAAATATATATTATTGTAAATTTTTTTCAATTCAATAGAGTGTATCTATTATTATTCGAATTTTAACATAGATAATCCATGTCAAGCCTAAATTAAATAATGGATAAACACCATGACTTTGAGCGTAATTGGCATATGTATGTTACAACACGCAATTTACCAAAAAATAAAGAAAACATATAAATTAAAATAAAATATTGCCCATTTTTAATTAACTTGTATTGTTGATGATGTTCTTGCTATGTTTTAATTACGTCAATTAATATGAAAACATTACAACTCCTAAAGGAAAACGACATGAAACACAAATCAAAAACTCGACTTTTTACCAACTCAAAGTCTAAAAACAAGACAAATTAATTAGATACACATTACTCCAGGTTAGTAGATGCCTTTTAACGTTATTGACGCGTTCATTTCTTTTCGACTTTTTCTAGTCAACCTTTTTAACAGAGATTTACTCCGTAATATTTAAATATCGTGTTAAATACTTAAATAAACTTTATTGACATATAAAGAATACTCATAACGAAAGTCAAATCGTATACTTAAATAAACTTTATGGACTTGGAAAGAATATTTATAACGACAGTCAAATCGTATTCATTGACTCCCTTTGTGACTAGTAATATAAAAACTCTGGCTGGCATATACATATCATATAATATAATTAATTTAAGATTTACTAAGACCATTTTCAATTTTGGACGTATCACTCATGTATCAGTTGTGTCATTTTAGCGTTATCTCAGCACTTTTCAAATCGACATAAAATCGATAGACTCGTGCCAACCCCAAGTGCATCACTTTAATGTTTGGACTCTACATTTATCAATATACATTTATTTATATACACTAAGTATAAAGAAAGAAACCAACTACAAACTTTTTCGTGTCGCTATACCGACTCAATGTTACCAATCCACCCAACCGATACAGGAGTGCCAAGGCTCGTCGGTTTGGGACGCAAGTCGGTTTCAAGCAACACCCTCACGTTTGGGAACAGTGTAAAATAATAAGATGCTCTTGTCTGAAATTACTTATTTATATTACTTGTGGTGAAATTCTAAAATACTAAAATGTAAAATATTATCAATTATCAATAAGAAGAAGATTTTACCCTAAGTATCTTACAACATATATTTTGCAAGGGCAACAAATATAAATCTATGTTTTAGTCTCAAGTTTTACAAATTTAATATTATTATTCATTTATAATTAAATAATTTATTTAATAACAACGTCATAAGAACTAACTTTATTATACTTAAACATTAAAGAAATGTTATAATTGATATCTTATTTTGTAAATGTAAATTATTATTCATAAAATAAAATCATTTATATATATAATATATTTAATCGAAATTAAAGTTTACAATTAGAACTAAAATCAATTAAACTTTATGAGTACCACAACGGCTAATATTTATTTTGTCTTATTTTTAATCTAAATTTATTTTATCACTTATAGTAAACTTGCGTAATAATTATAAATTGTCGTTGCTTAACGTGTAATTGTGGGGTGCCAGTTGCCCAAGCGATGGAATAAAATGTCATCATCACGCCTTTCCAAAAATCGACGTCATTTAACGATCGAATTTATTTAATTGATTTTATTTTTGTGTATCTTTATAATTTACCTTTTTACTATAAGTTTTAACAGTAATTAATTCTTTTTCCTGAAACAGTAAAAGTAAAACCAATTTAAGATACGTGTCAATGCCAATGTAAGTGTACACTTTTTCTTTTAATCACTTTTTACTTTCGCATACGTGGGTCTTTTTGTAAGTGTTTATTGTGACGTAAACAAAACATAATCCCCCCAACCTAGAGTAGCTAAGTGGGGAAGTAAAATTAATCCTTGTTCATACATAGGCTTGATTGACATATGTTTGAAAATCTCTATATGGTTGAAGATTTCAACCATGTTGGTTGCGTGGTGGGTTTATTTTATTATGTTTGAATATGTTTGCGTGTTTATCGAGAATTATAAGTAATTAGAGATAGATATTAAAAACTATATTAAACATGACAAACTCAAAATGTACATGAGGATCAATGATAATTAAACTCTTTTATGGTCTTTAATTTATAATAAAATATTAAAGTATACTAAAATGTTACTTGTAATTTTATTTCACATCATGGGCATAAGAAGTTAAACATAACCAACTAACCTTTTCTTTTCTCTTTTCTTTTTAATTTTTTTTAAAGAACTTTTTAATCGCACAAGTGACTCTTGAAAATAATTTCAAAAGGCTTTCACTTTTCATAACAATGAGTCCACTCAACCTACCAAGTCAACACTTACATACGCACAGTTTATAAAACAGTATCACAATTTTCAAAATGGTATTTCTTTATTATATTGGTAGGTTTAGCAATATCATTTTTAAAATATTTTAGTATAAAAGTTTGTAACTTTTAACTTGTATAATTTGGATCGGTGAACTTGTTTCCTTTGATACTAACAAAATCTATTTCATTTCTTGAAAAGATGCATAAGTCATAGATTTAGGATTGACAATAATCATGTACTTGTTTCCTTTGATGCTAACAAAACTGTTCCTTCTATGGGTTGTTGATTTCAATGAAATAAAGCATGAGACAAGAGAACTCAAATACACATGCCCAAAGTGTAACTTCAAACTTTACGAGAACCAACTTACAAGAAAGTTGATTTGGTTTTTAATTATTATGTTGGTGTGGTACCCAACGTGTAAATATAAACAAGGATTTTGCTAAACTTTAACGTTTAGAGTTATGTGTTATAACTGAAAATGTATGAGTAGTTAATAGATAACGGTTTAAAAGGCTACATTAATTAGTTAATGCTAACTATTTAATCTTAAGTAGTCGATGATTTTCTGCTATTTGATAATGATTTTATGAAAGTTGACCAATTTCTTAGAAAAATTATGCTCTTAAACCTAGTCTTAAGAGCTATATTTAACAAAATACAATAAATCTAAGTAATTTTATCATGTCAAAATGTACCTGTTTGAAATTATATAAATGAAAATGAACGGGGTTAAATAAAAAATGAAAGAAAGTGCTTGGGTTTACCATAACTATCACAACCTTCTATTTTAAATTATTATCATTATTATCGTACGATACAATAGTATCAATTTGTTTCGAGAAGTCATTTCTTATCAATGTCTAACAGAAAAACATATAAACATTAGTGAATAGGGTTATAAAATATTAAGGGTGAGCATGCATCGATTAAGAGAAAAAATTGACCGTAACTGATATAGCAGTTAATGGTAAATTTTATCCACTGGTTTTTGGTTAACCGATTGTCGGTTAATCAGTTAACTCGTCAGTTATGAGTCAGTTAACGGTTAACTTTTGATTTTTATGAAATTATATAAAGACAAAATGCAACACGATGGTGAAAGGAAAAAAAATCTTAGAAAGTAAATAAAAGATCTCACTTTTTCTTGTAAAACATCGATCCTTATCTATTGTTAGTATCAGCGTTTATAAAAGTCATTAAACTACACTTTATGTGTATATGTGAAAGGTCAAAACAAAAGATGAATGATTAGACTGCTAAGATTTGAGAGAAATAGAGACACATTTTAATTTTGTTATAAATAATATCTCATGCATTCGTATACATTGTTTAACTTGTATTGCCTTTGTAAGCTTATATGTATTTAAGTGTATATAACTATATGTATTTATGAATTACTAAAAAAATACATATAATTTAATAGTTCGGTTAATGTCGGTTAATTTGAGTCGGTTATGTTTGGTTAACCATAACCGAACCAATTAGTTGGTTAATTGAAAATTCAAAATCGAACTATCAATTATTAGTTTGGATCGATTAATTTGGTTCGATTAATCGGTTATAGATCGGTTGATAGTTAATTTTGCTTATCCTTGTAAAATTTAACAGCAAACTTAATATTTAACTTGCTCAATGAAATTGATACTCATCATAATGAACGTTGTAAGAACTTTAAGTCAATGTAGATATAACATATTGCATGCTAAATTTTGTTATATCATTTTTTAATGAATTTATCATGTTTAAAACTAAAAAACCATTTCAGCCCACTAACCAGCCCAACACCTGCAGCCTTGTTTCTGTTTGGGCCACATAATACTAGCCAGAGTTGTATCTTTTGTTATAGCATAAATACTTGTGCTCGAATTTCGTCCTATTAAAATAATAATAAATAAAAATGAAATTACACATTTTGTTGGTCAAGTGAGATCATCTTATGTACTTAGTATTCACAGAGAGTTTATATATGTTGTTCATACTTCAACTTTTATTTATTGGCTATACAAATCCAAAATTATATTCAGCGTATGACAAAATAGGTTTTGATGAACACTTTCAATTTTCAATGTTTCTTTCTTTGTTTGTTTCAATGGTTAACTGCAAAAAATGACAACTTACTTCCAATTTCTGGCAGCAAGATTGTTGCCATTATATTGAAAATTTCCTTCCAAATAAATGCAACAACCAAATCAGTTTCAAAAGTCAAGTCGTTTCTCGAATATTTCAAACTTCGATAGCATTATCAGAGATCGGGGTTGTTTAAGACCCGTAAATGTAAACCACAGTTAACATATGCACTTAGCACAAAATTGGCTATTTGTATATGATATAGTAGTAAGTATGAATTACTCTAGTAATAGTACTTGCTCACTAACCATATTTACTTGAAACACCATTGTGAAGGTGCTGCTGATTTACTTCTGGCAAGAATCTTTAACAATTCTCTTCTTAAGATCCAAATTATCTTGTTTAAGCAAATCAACACTTAAACTCAGTTGTCTTATTACTTGTCTTTTTTCTTCATCTTTTTCGACCAACATCTCTTTCTGACCCTCGTTTTCTTCTTTAAGTCTCTCTATTTCTTCTCTAAAACTCATCATTTCTTGGTCAATCGATTCACTCAAAGATTCTTGATGATCATCGACGTCTGACTGATCATCTTGATCATGGTCAAATCCGAATGACTCAGAAAATGTGTCACAGCATTTGTCCACATCAGAAGTCTGGTGTTGAGTCAAATGACAAGTATCAGGGTCAAACTTTGCTGCTCCATCGTACTTTGAGCTAGTGCACGATGGGAACGATAGAAATCCTCAAGGATGGTAATAAGTTCTGGCGTTTCTTGTAGTACATCTCTGCACGTTTGGCAAATGAATCTGCGTCCTCTTCGATCAATTTCAGCATCGTTTCTATCTTTTCATCTAATTCTGTAAATTATATACTTCACATTAATGTCATTCTTTTAAACATTGTAATATGTCATCTATACTATATTCAAAGCTAAGTTATATATATTAGTACTACAAAGCAGGACAGAGCCAAAAACAATGATTAAGTAAGTAGGCAATCAATATTATTAATACTTTAATGTACAGTTAACATGTTCATAACTTAAGTTATTACTAGAATTACTAGGTCTACAATAATATTACAAAGAACAAAAATTGGTCAATTGGGTTCAGTTGACCCCACTCAATACATATTGGCTCCGTCCTTACTTAGTCACAATATAATCATCAAAAAGATTCAAGTTTGAACCTTACATAACTTTAGGCATTCTAAATCCAAAGAATGTAACCAGAAAGACGAAAAGATGCGAAAAACACACGAACAACGTACCTGCAAGAGTGGGTTGAAGCCATGGAGACTTCTTTGTGATACTATTGTTGGGCCTATCAAACCACCACCAGTAACAAGACAACTTACTCTCAGATTCCACCATTTTCTTTCCACCTTAACAAAAATACCAATTTGCACAATCAATAAAAAAAAGACCGATGAAGTTCCTAGAATAAACGTTAAGTAGCCGTATACCACGCCACGTCATCATAACACGTCATCGATTCACATGACTATAGGCACTAAGATACATGTAATTAATATCAAGGAGTTTAATACATACAATACCGTTTTTTCAGTTCGATATATAAAATAGCAAAAATAGTAGGTATAAGTAGCCCAAATCTATCTATAATTTTATCTCTCCGTCGTGTAATCTACCGAACTTAATTAATCTTGACAACGGAAGAAAATAAAATGATTTGTTAAAGACAAATCATAATAATTTACGCAATCTCAAAGCTCTGACTACTATATTCAATTCATATAATTGTAAACAAAAAAATAATACATAATTCAAGTAGAAATTGCAGCTGCATTACCGAAATTCGACTATCGCGACATTGAAAATTCGCGATTAACGCCTGCAGATACAGAATTCAGTTACAAAAGAAAACATGTTGATATATATATATAACTCATAAACCAACTAAAATTAAAACCCTAACTACTTTCTTAATTAAATCTTAACAGAAAGAAAAGACATATAATAGCAAGACTCACACACAATGGATGTAGATGACAGTTTAGAAAAGGTTTGCTGACTGTACGGAATATAGTCAAGATTGAGGATATAGAGATAGAGATAGATATGACAATCGATGAATGTATTTGTTTGTATTTGGAATACTTATATGAAGTATTTATCCAATTTTGTGGGGTTGGGGACGAGCGCAAACTAGGAGTTTGAAATGGATCGAATTGACAAGAATACCCATGGTGTCACGTGTAATAGGGCGAAGAATGAGGTGGACCCGGTAAGGGTAGAACTGTGATTATGTCTTAACGGCTTTTTGGAGCGTCTAAAGGACTAAAGACGTTTTGTTTTAAGAGCAACTTTTTGTTAAAAAGGACAGTGAGTAATTAAAATTTGTTAAAGTTACCATTTTGTAGAAGATAAATTAGCTCAATCATTGATTAACTATGCTCAAAATCTTCTTCTTTTCTAATATAGAAAGATACTGTATAATTTTATTGATATAGTTCGATGTTATTAAGTTTAAGCGATGAGTCTCGTATAAAACTAGAATTACATACGTGCAATGCGATGGTAGTGGTGTAATCGAGAGATTAGTGGACCAGAGTGTTAGCGAGTTTAGTATCTATTTTTTGAGTTGGAACGTTTGTTTATATAGAAGATACAAGAATTAAATATCTCTACTGTTACATTTTAATTGTTCACGTTGTAAGTCATGTTTATTCTAAAAAGATGATGTAACCAAAAATATCTTTTAAAATTCATTAAATTAACCATTTTACTCAAATGTATTACTCTCAATAAAGTATTTTATAAATATTTTTTTGTCAAATTTACCTTTAGTATAAAATTAAAATTGACAAGTATATGATTCTTTTATTGATTGTCATTCCGTATCAGTACATATAAGTCACTATAGAGCATTAGATATTATTGCATTTAGTACAATTATAAATGTGAAAGGTGAATAGTTAGGGATAAAACCATGGCTAAGTTGGTGATCAAGTTAGTTTGTCTAACTTCTACACCTTTTCTTTACGACCACCACTTCTACATTTCTAATTAGTTTGTATCAGAGACTCAGATATGGCAAAACGGGCGGGTCGACTAGGGGTTGACCAAAATATATCTTATATAAGCAACTAGTGTTTTGGTTTTTCAGCAACTTCTAACCCATTTGACCAGTTTAATATCAAGTGATTCTTTATTTGACCCATTTGACCTATGAATTTAAAGTAAACTAGTGTTGACTCATTCTTAAGTAAAAATCCATAATTTGTCATCATTGATTTTGTGTGTGGCGCCTGTGATTATAATTTGGAATCCGACAAGTAGAGTTGCAAATTCTGAAACAATGAGAATCCTAATGGATTGATAACAATAACAACTTCAGAATCACACAATTAAACACCAAAATTCATATATCTTTATTACTTAGAATAGTATTTAGACTAAAACTCAAAACTATTTAAAGAACTACAAATAACTAGACGTCAATACAATCTGAAATCAACAACTTAAATGATATCAATTAAACCATAACTTTGAACATTAACAAAGAGAGTGTATAGTATCAAACAACTGTATAAGTCTGGTTCCTTAACTTCAGCTATTCTTCACTTCTGTTTACACCTTAAACTCCTTCAGCATCTAAGTTCCTTCTTCTCAACCTTTAGGAACTTGGGTACAGATATTTTTCTCTATAACTTGCAATCTCGCAATTTGTATTCATAAACTCGTGCAAGTCTAAAACAAGATCCCGGGTTTCCGCTCTGTGTTCCCACTAGAATTTTTCCGCAGTATCAGCAGATGTCTTGTACCTGTGAACGATTTGAATTCTAAAATCTCATACTGAGGTGCCAACTTCAATCTACAATATTCATTGTCTTGTAGAAGATCACTTGTCTCCCATCCGGGTAACACATAGATAAATTACATATCTTGTGAACATACCCTTAACACATTTGTGGCAATGTCATTTTTTCTTGTTCTATATCTAAATTCTCTTCAAGTGGTACTAAACACTTTATGTGTGTACCATCTAATGCTCCTAGACAATTCTACAAAACATACAAAATGAAAGGCTCAAAATACATTATCAAGTTACTTACTTACAAAACCAAAAAGCTTATAATTTCTTATATTTACTTGGAACGACATCAATTTTTCATCCGTAGAGTCCTCAAACAGGTTCCGGTTTCTTAAGTGAATGTGGATGCAATCTTACTACCGTGTTACAAACTCAAATCACAAGTCTACTAATTGTTTCACCCAAGTGATAAAAGTTACAAATAATACCACGATTCTTAATATTATGGGCCATCATATTAAGAAAATGGCAACTTATTTATAAATACTCATATGCCTACTTGATTTTAATCCACCTATATTTTCTAGCATGTCACATAACTTTATAAAACGCCTTCGGTTCATCCTAAGATTTGATATGCATAGTGTGTCACTCTCTAAAGCATACCTACGCACATTTGGGAATCCATTAAAATTTGATGAAAGTGTTTTTAAAGTTATTTTCGCGTTCTCACGATAATTATCATTCTCATTTGGACCCTCTTATATATATATAGGGCGGGAATCAAGAGGGAAGCAAAAAAAATGAGGGAAGTAGGAAAGATAATCTCAGTTCTCCATTCCCATAATGTTAACATTCAACTGTGATGAATGTTACTCAAAATTAAAACTTAATATTCATTTATAATGAAATATGGGGCTTCTCCTTTGCATTGCTCAATAAATCCAAGAATTCCATTTTCCTTCTTGTTCATCAAATCAAGACAAACCGGACACTTCTCCTTTGCATTGCTCAATCTTCGTTTTCTGATTAAAAATAGCAAGCCACTCCACTACTGGTACAGAGGCCAGATAGAAGGTTGCTTATACATAGAGTTGGAACTTAGTCGATGGACGAGTGGACCGGTGTGAAGCTTTATTATTGCCTCACAAAAAAATTTAATAATGAATCTTTATTATTTTTTACTTTAAGAAAAAGTTTAATTGTGATCTTCATTATTTTTTTAACTTCACAAAAATTTACAAAGAAGTGATGCTTTATATATATTTTTTTTGTTTCACATAAACTTTTAACTATGAACCTTTATTATTTTTTAACTTCACAAGAAAATTTAAATTGTGAACCTTCATTACTTGATGCCTTCACATAAATTTACAAAAGAGTGAAACTTTATTTTTGTTCTCACCACTCTTTTATTAACGTTGTTTTCTCACTGAAACTGAACTATATATATAGGTGTTGGATCAAAGGGCGATTTTGGTATTTTTCTTTTATCTTTATTATCCTTAAATAAAAGAATTATCCCCCCCCCCTTTTTAATTTCTAGTTGTCATCTTCTTATCCCCTAAACCCTACTCCCATTTTCCATGTACCAGTGGTCCCTATCACCAAACCCCCCCCCCCCTCAAATCTCCATTTTTTCATGAAAGCTCTTCATCTCCATCTCCATTCTCTTTTCGGCTTAAGTGAACACACATACAACCACCTATTAATGATCGCTCGCCCGTGAACGACCACCTGTTAATGAACGTCGCTATCAAACATCGCTAGACGACCACTTGCGAACGGTTTCACCACCAAAAATCAACAGACCACCATCCCTTTTACATCTCCATTTATATTGTACTTTGAATACAAATTTGTTCGTTGTTATGATTCGGTAGTTTGAGATATAAAAACAAAGTTTAAAGAAAGAACAGTATTGGGTCCGTGAGTGAAAAGAAAATTTGAAATGTGGTGGCTGACTTGTGCATAAGAAATTGTACATTGTGCCTCAAGCATTATACTGTGTGCACCGGTCATTGATTTTTTCTTTTTTCGAGTTTCATTGTCAGTTTTCCAGCAAGGCTACTAACAATTCACCAAATTTCTTTTGCTTGTGGATCAACAGGTTGTACTTTGTGCATCAAGTTACATTTGTGCATCAGCTTTGGTGTTGATTTTCAACATTTTATAAAATGTTTATTTTACCCTTGAAATGAGTAAATGAACCTTTAACTTTTCTAAAAAACTGATATGGTCTTATTAATATCTAATGGATAATATCTCTATCTTATTTGTTTTACAATAACCAACCCATATACATACATATATATGTGTGTGTGTTTGTGTGTATGCGTTTGGGGGGGGGGGGGGGTAGGTACGCACGTGTATAGGTACGTACGTACGTAATCTATAAGCTTGCTTTTCCCGTCACCATGGACCTTCGCGGTAAACATACGACAACTTTCACTGTCCACCGGCTCACAAAATCACGACGTTTTAGGCGCCAAGTCAATTTGAGAAATATTATGTTGATGCAAATGGCGAGCCGCAGTATCAATTGAATGAGCAGCTTTCTTTTC
Organism: Logfia minima; assembly: GCA_963921325.1. Lineage (NCBI taxonomy): Eukaryota > Viridiplantae > Streptophyta > Magnoliopsida > Asterales > Asteraceae > Logfia > Logfia minima. The sequence goes on from OY992765.1 coordinate 40,376,274, forward strand.
TGCAGATAAGTTAAGGGTATCGTCATTGTCCCCCGACATCGTTAATTGAACATTCGGCACTGACATATCAATTGGTTGGACTCCCTCATCATCACCAGCTGGTGTTTGAGCTGGTGGATCATTGGGAATAGAAGGTGAAGCCTGTAACTCGCTATGTGACTGTAGTAGTCCTTGACAGCTTGTGCAGTGAGAGATGAATAGGAAGGAGGAACATGTGATTGAGTCGGGTCTGTACTCGGTCGATCACTGGATATGAGTGTGTCATCACCCACCAGTGACCCTTGCCCTTTTGATGAAATGAAATCTTTTCTTGAAGATGCCAAGTGGCTTTGGGTTTGACTCTCATGTTGGATGAGAGAGACATCCAGAACTTCGCTCGCTGCAGTTGGAGACACAGCGGCTGTTTGTAGGTTTCCCATTTTGAAATCACTGGATTTTCGGGAATCAAGTGAACTGGTTGAAGCTTTGGGTTAATCAAGACTGCCCTCAGTGACTGAACGTACAGTCACCGATTCAGCCTTGGCGTCTTTTGATGTCTTTTGACTATGCCCTGGAACCTTTGATGTCCAGGTCCCTACTGTGGAGCGTTTATTGGTTGCTGAAGATGGAATTTTCTCAGATGGTGGGACCTCTGATCCAGTCACTAGGGTAGTAGTCAATGACTGTGAGGTAGCTGGTAATGTAGCAATAGTGGTTGGGTTTAAAACTTTAAGCTGGGTTTGCATTAATAGAGGCAGAGACACAGTCGTTGGTTTGTGAAATATGTGTGCTCCGACAACGATCGGTTCATAGCCTTGGAATGGCAAGCAATCATAACTGACAAACTGATCTTTAATGATCAGTGATAGAAATCGACTGTATGGGAACAGAACCTAAGCGAGTGAAGGAAGCAACTCGTGTAACCAGCTCTTGGAAGAGCGCACCAGCGTAATCAATTTTTAAATTATTGATAACCGACCAACCGAGCTGAGCCTCGAATGTATTCAATTAATCAAAACTACCTTGTTTGGTACCAAGACATTGAATAATGGTACCGAAGAAAATATTCCAAACACCATCCATATCCTTCTTGTGAATAGTTCCAAAACGTTTGGATCCATCGACCCCTGTAGTGACCTTAACATTGATTTTGGTTAAATCAATGATTCCTTGTTTGGAATCGTCACCGGAAGGTAATAGATCAAAAGCATCGGAAACTGGAAACTCAAGAACTCTACGGATGATGTCAGGGGTTATTAAAATGGTTTCGCTACCATTCTCAATATATCCTCTAATCACGGATACACCATTCTCAATAGAATGAGAGCAGGTATACCAAAACTCACAGAGTACTTGAGGATAGATGAAGCCTGGATCATCAGTTAGAGAAAAATACAGTGTGTTTTGGGATTAAATAAAGTTATAAGGGCATGGCTCGAGTAAGTTAACTAAGATCAAGATTGGTCTCAGGCCGATCGCGAATGCAATATGTCAGATTAGAAAATATAAATTGAATTCGATGATCAAGTGGAAAGAAGACACTATAAAATAAAACAATCAAAGAAATTTAAGATTATTAAATTATAAATTTTTGAGTGGACCGTTTGTACTATAAATTTGAGAGGAAATTCACATCTAGTATAACAGAGAATATTAGAAAAAAGATTACATTACATGTAGTAGTAGTTTCACATCTACTATAAATTTAAAAGTATTATCATATCCAGTATAAAAATTAAAAGTTTTTCAAACTACGCGAAAAATAATAATCAGTAGCACATGCTACCCCCACCGCAATAGTGGTCACTATACTAAATGATATATGGTACATAGATGAACAGATCTATAAATGTTCACGGAACACATGCAACTCGCGAAAGACACCGTGATAGAATAGGACACTTGGGATCATCAAAACACGCAATGAAACAAGAACCGGAGGTGGACCTTCCACCAGTTGATTTAATTGTGGATTGTAATTTCAATAAGTTTGAGACCTACGAAAAAGGTATATTAGAAATCCGAAAAAGTTTATTAGACTGTGGTAATCTGGATAGTCGTAGTGACAAATCTGTAATTGAATTTAGAATTAGAATAGGTGAAGATGAGGGGTTGCGCATATATATAAATAGAAAAGATATTTATGTTGTCGGGTTTGGGATCGGCGCACAAATATTAGAATTGAGTAGACAAGCAGTAAAGTTGGTTAATAATTCCGTTAGCCTTGGGATCAAAGAAAGTTATAAGGGCATGGGCTCGAGTAAGTTAACTAAGATCAAGATTGGTCTCAGACCGATCGCGAATGCAATACGTCATATTAGAAAATATAAATCGAATTCGATGATCAAGTGAAAAGAAGACACCATAAAATTACAAAGTTTGTCTACGGTAGTTGTGATGGTATCTGAAGTTATATGATTTAACTGGGTATTTGAAGTAGTCAAATCTTTGAAGAATGTTGAGAACGGATATTATGTGAAGGATTGGATGGAAGAACTAAAATAAAACATTAAAAGGAATTTGAGCTTATTAAATTATAAAATTTTGAAAACTAGACCGGTTGTACTATATATTTTAGAGTAATTTCACATCTAGTATAGCAAAGAATATTAGAAAATTTCAAATGATTATTTTAATTACTATTACATAAAAATGTGAGCAATCCGTGACATCAGATTGTATCCGTTTTGTTAACTTACAGGTTAAAGAACATCATAATAATAACATATAAGCCAGAAAGCTACCAAAGGGGATAATTTACATCATGGTTGTAGTTTTTGTTTTTATAAGTGAGTGGGTATAAAATGTTCATACTTATGATTCAATAAAAATGCATATTTTGACTCATTTACTTATGAATGGGTCGATTCAGTTACTTTTCATTTCTAAAGGGTCAAATGAGTAAAATAAACAATATCGTAAAATGTTCATACTTATGATTCAATACAAATGCAAATTTTGACTCATTGACAACCTTGTTTTGTCCTGATGATATCCAATAACTATAAACTATTGCAAAACCATGTTCAATGTACACAAACAACACCCTAACATTCCCAATTAAAAAACACCCAATCATATTTTATTTTATTTTTTAGGTTTTTAATTACAATTCAATGTCGCAAAATTAAATATATAAAGTTAATCACGTCATCAATTGTTTACTGGATCTCCTGATGGATAGTGCGAATAATGGCTCTGAAGGACAAAAAAGTCAAATTTCAACGGACTCAAAAGACAAAAGAAATTATATTGACTTAAAAGGATAAAAATAAAAAGTAAGTTGTTAGTTTAAATAAAGGGATATTCTATTTGCACCCCCTAAAATTCCTGGATGCACCCCCTAATCATTATTTATTTTGTCTTTTGCCTATTTCGTCTTTTAGTGTATAATGTTTTTTGCCTATTTCGTCATTTAGTGTATAATGTTTTTTTGCCAATTTCGTCTTTTAGTGTATAATGTTTTTTTGTTTATTCGTCTTTTGTATAAATTTTTTCTTTTTTTTATAAAAATGGGTATTTTTTTATAAAATAAAATAAAATCTTTTTTTAATAAAAAGAATACAAAAAACGTATTTTATTTTTTATATAAAAGTGTATTTTATAAAAACCTTATATTTTTTCTTTTTTGTATAAAAAAAATATTTTTTTTATAAAATTTTTTATATAAAAAATGAATCTTCCAAAAATAGTAGAAAACAAAAAATAAAACACAAAAATACAAAAAAAAAAAAGTTGATTTGATAATAGCGGGGATGTACAATTAGGAATCTTTTATATAAATTTTTTTTTTTTTTACAAAAATGGGTATTTTTTTATAAAAATAAAAAATGTTTTTTAATATAATAAAATAAATATTTTTTAATAAAAAGAATTTACTAACTAGTGGTACAATTAAAAATTTTACTAAAAGTCTGTGAAGAATTTACAATCGTGGTCCACCGAACCATTAACTTTCGTGTATATGGGTTTAATGAGGTCGATGTGACGTGTACCTTCAAGTTTAAGGATTTTCCAAAGCCAAAATGTGCCGTTTAGTGTCATAACCATTGAAAATGATTCCACCAAGAAAATATAAACTTCATTACGTAAATAAATAAACAGTCTTGAATTTAGGAAAATGATTGAAGTCTTTGAAAACGTGCACATACCATTTGATATGCACGCTAGACAGATAGTTCAAAAATAGTGTGACGGGGTCTTCAACTTCAAGATTGTGAATATAAAGAGGAGTAAGCTTCAAAATTAATTATCACATAAATTTGAACAGGAAGAAGATAGAAGGTTAATAAAAACATAAGATGATGATTTATAACAAGTTAAAAGGTTTCGAGAGAATGAAATATATAAGCATTTTAAGGGGAAAATTAAGCTTAGATTTGATATATAGGAAATATTGAAAGATTTAATATTGAAATATTTAGCTTTAAGGGTAACCTTTAAGTTTTTAGTGAAAAACGAAAGGAAATAACTGAAAGATTTTGTAGGTAAATTTGTAACTTGCATGTTTTTGATGAAAATGGAAAGGAAATATAGCATTAAGTCTTTGTTTGGTGAAAAAGGAAAAGAAATGACCAATGGAATTTTATTCTTTTAATATATATAATATAATAATATAATAATTAATCTAATTCGATCCCCAACTGAATTCTTAATATCCGACTCCAACAACACGCGGATCTTAGTGGCTAGAAATTTGTCAACCCTTACCCAATCAATCACATACATGCATAGGGGACTTCATCGAATTTTCGAATTTATGAATTTAATCAGTTTGATTTAAAATCTTTTAAATCTTTTTAAGACACTAATAATAGATCGAACCGAACCATTTAAAAATGTATAAAACCAAACCGAAGACTATAATCCAGTTCTGTTTGGCTTCGATTAAATCCTAATAACCCGAATCACAATACAATATTTCACTTCTTGTTAACTACTTATAAATTGAAGATCTATAAATTAAACATCACAATATCATCACAATTTGCCATTTTGTGTTTTTGAAAATCTGAAATCTTGGGATATACATATAAGTAAATATTATTATCTATATAATATAAAAATTAATATATAATAGAATGTGATATTTACAGTTTTTCAGTTTAACCGAATCAACAATATTCAAACCAATCACAAAACTGAAATTCAGTTATCATATTCGATTTCGGTTAAAATTCAAACCGAAAACTATTTTAAGAATTGGTTTGGATTTAAACTGCTTTTGGTTCGGCTCGATTTTTGAACAAATGATTTAATATCAAATATTGCTCACCACACACGGATCTTAATACCCAACTAGAAAAGTAATCTTTGAGAAATTTCAACATGAAACTTTAGCTATTGAGTTTCAATAAAATATAATAATTGAAAAAAAAATATTTAATTTAATTATAGTATAAAATGGAACAAACTTCGCAAGCGTGTATATTGTTTCAATAGATTCATATGCCTAGAAAAACAATTATTAATTCATAACGAATATATGAATAATTACCATGAAAATTATTATTTTACTAAAGAAATTGTGTAAGTTTTATAAAGTATCAATATTAAAAAGTGTGTCATACAAGTAGAAATGATATATTATACTATATTGATATCGATTTGTTAATACTGATCTTCATTTTACGAATATTTCTAACTATATAGAAAATATTTTAACAATAGGATTATAATTTGAATTCCATTATGGGAAAATTAACTCATATATTATTGAATTGATAAAGAGTCATTCCCTATTAATAATTATATATATATATATATATTTACAATATAAATAAATATACAACACAAACAAATATTTAAAAAATCCACACATAATTTTATTTACCCATCACTTTTACACCACTATTATGACCAATACCGTTACATTACGCGGTAATTAAGCTAGTGAAGATGTAAATTTATTTTAAAAATTTTTACTTATAAATTAAAAATTAAATGAATATTGCTAAAAGATTAGTTTGCTTAGGTATGGAGTAACTTGATTCTACAAGTATCTTAAACAAAGCCATTTTTTAAATATGTAAAGGATTCAAACGAAGTTTTATACAGTGCTTCTATAAAATATACATTTAATAATATGTAATCTTATTATATACTCCTATTTTATAAAATAAAAATAAGAAAAATAAATAAATATAGGAAAAAAAGATAAGGATCAAGACATAGAGTGCAAACTAATGTTTCATTTTTATGAGAGTGAAATATTTTATACGTAAGTATAAATTTATGAGTTTCTTTATTGACATTCAGTTTGTATGCTATTGTTGGAAAGTTTGATAGAAATGTTAGTTTTCAACCGATACTAAACAGTCGATACAACCCCAACACTCACAAAGGCTCCACTTTTTGCGTTCGAAAGAAACACATGACTCTAATCCTCCGACACTATTTCAGGCAAGAGGTCAGTCTGGTAGTACACATGCTACAACTTTTGTACCCTGAAATATAGATGACGAATATCTTTCAAGAGAAACGGGTCAAACACAGCCTCAACTACCACGCTTAATTATTTTCTGCCTCTTCTATGTTTTTTAATTGATCCAGCTATTGTTACAGTTTATGCTTTTGTTTCAGCTTTAGAGTATGCTATGAATTTGGGTCATTTGTTCGTGTATGACTGTACGATAATGATTGGTCCGACCGGGCTCAAGCTAACCTTAGAAAAATATTATATGGTCATAGTTTTATGCATACTTAATGGCCTCTTATATGTTTAGCTTTTACTTCTAAGTGAAAACAGAAAGACATTGATGTGGTATAGTGGTATAGTAAAATTTAATTGAGTTACTTTGACGTGTAGTTTAGTTGGTTAAGGAAATAAGAACATTTGGATGTCCTTAATGACAATACAAAAACCATGTTTTGTGGTTATTGATCATCTTGTCAAAAATTTTAGATAGATAACTTAATCCTTAAAAGATATTAAATATGTATCTAGTTCATAGCAGTGATATTACCAACTATATACAAAAGCATAGTCCTAACTAATTTAGTGGATCACATCCATGTCACGGGTCCCCGTAGCACATGACACACTTCCGCTACCTCCGAAAATTGGGCGCATAAACCTATCATCCAACTTTCTCCAGTAACTATGAACTGTGTGCGTAGGACTGCCCAACAGCATCTTTAGACTTGGCCTGGTTGTTAGTGTTCTATGATTTCCGTTTTCAGTTTCTGGATCATGATCCTGATCATGTCCATTCCCTAGAAGTGGCAAGCTTGATGAGGTTGGGCTAGATGGTTCTGTTTGGTCTGAATGAGGTAGCAACATCCTTATAATCGGCTTCGTCAACAATCCAAATACCTTTAGTGTTTCAACGGTTTTAGTTGGCGTAATAGGATAAATTTACACTAGAATAGTTAAAAAGGCAAAAAAAGTTGCCTTGAAATCTCAAACGAATTGGTTATTGATATTGAAACGGATAAATGGCACAAAGAGGTATCTAGATTTACCGAAATTTCTCATTTCAGATGCTCTTTGTTTGATTGATTTCAGGGTATCTAAGTTTTTTTTAACCACCAGGAAAAGGTTCTCATTAATCAATTTGAAAATTTAAGGGTTTTTCTTTTGAGTCGTGATGGTTCAAAAGGTAAATGGTGAACAAAAATATAGTGCCACAACCTTCTAAAAGCACTTTTTGGTGCCGTGCTTCAAAAGGTAAGAAGATTTCCCATTTAGTGGCTAAACTAAAAACTTAAATGCCTTTAATTGATCGAAGGGAAATATAGTACACAAAAAAAATGGGTAAACCTAGGTACCTTACTGTGCCATTTACCCTATTTAAAGTAGATATCAATATTTATTTTGCACTACAGAAATAATTACTACATTGAATTCATTGGATAAGTACGACGATAGAAATGTAACAGAGATACAAACTAAAATATCGTCCAAATTTTGAATTAATGGACTCTTTTTGGAAGGGTGTAAAACATAAAAATGTAAGTAAATGGTATGAAGGCATTGAGATGCTTACCACTGTACTGAAAAGAACAACAGTAATTGTACTGGTAATCAAAAGCGCATTTGCAGGCTGAATGGTTTGTCCAGAGCCAGTAAACTGCGAACGGACAAAAAAACCAAACTCTATACAAATTAATACTTTATATAGCACACCATTTACGGACACAAAGTGTAGTCATAAAAATTTCAGTTCAATAACTTTAACGATGCAAACTTTGACGGTCTTATTTACTTCAATGAGCTTGCAAGCAAGAAGTAGAGAGTACAGGTGGCAGACATGTTGGTTCGTTTTTGGGTCGGTTTGGTGATTGCTGAAACCCATAAGATCATTTACATGGGTCAATTTCATTATCTTAAAATGGATAGGTGGTCGGTCGAACGAGTACGCTCATCATACCCACACATTTCTCGATATTCAGCTTTCTTAGAGGTGGCAATTTTGAACCCTTCACTTACAAATCAGTTGACTTGGGTTATCCATCTCTAAAGGGCTAAAGGATTTAACTAAAACTAAAGCGGGTCAAACACGTTCAAGTCAGCCTTAACGTATTCATATGCAAAAAAATTCCTAAATTGCTTTAAAAAAAATGTTCGTGTTTAGCACATTATTGTTTATAAACCAAAAACATGGATAAAAATGTGTTTACCGCCTCTAATTTTTTCTATTTGTTAAATCATAAGTTGACCTAGTTAATTTCAACAAACTCAAGTTACCTTCTTATAGGCAAGTGCAACAGATACAGCGCCTCGCATTAAACCAGCCCACCAAACTATAAACTGTAAAATATTATGACAAACACGATTAATCAAATAATAAAAAAAAACCTATAAAGAATAAAAATATTAACTTACTTACCTGCTGCTTGATACCGATCTTTTCATTACTTCCCCTTCTGGTTAAGTTGGATAAATATGAAAGAGGCAATATGAAGCCCGCTCTTCCAACCATAATCAACACAAGCAGTATACCACTTGCCCCAATAGATTTTCCAGGACTGCACAAATTGAATATATAACATGTAACATGTGGCTAAAAACGTGATATATCATATGGATAAAACTGGTAGCCGAGAAAGTCATCTAACACCACCAAAATTATTTTATCTAAAGAGATTACATTATAATATTACTAAAAATAATAATTTTTGTATTCGTATTTGATACATCACTGCCTGTAAATCTTTTCAAAGTCTTGACAAAAAAATGTTTGGGGTCAACCCAACCATTATCAAAAACTATATGTCTTGACCCAAACACTTTCTGACCCATTAACAACCCGACCTGCCGATTTTTGCAAGTCTAAAAATGATAAAAAAGAGGTTAAGGAATAAAATTGTTTGGAATAGTTACCTGTCCGTTACAAAACGCCACTTTTCAACATCCAATGAGTCCATACCAACATACAAGAAGATAAACACTTCTGCGATGTATGAAATTGTTGCAAACGAATGCCTGCAATCCACATAAGCCGATGTGAATACTTTCGGCTATAAGAGCATCTCCAATGAAGGCTCTTTTTTTTGTAAAAAGAAAGTTTCAAAAAAGTTTTTTGTCATTGGAGGAAAAGCTTTTCTTATCAAAAGCTTGAGATTTCTCAAGCTTTTGATATAAAGCTTTTTTAAAAGTTTGGGAGCGTAATTTTATAGAAAAAAGCTTTTCAAAAGCTTTCTCATTGGAGTTAAAGCTTTTTTAGATTAAACTTATGTGGCATTCCAAAAAAGCTTTAGAAAGCTTTCATTTTGAGATGCTCTAAGCAGTTCTATGGAAATATTTCAATTTGGGAGGGGGATTTCATATGGTTACGCACTCACTTTGTGGTCACTTGTGATTTATGAGTGACATTATGCCACGCATAATGTGACATTACGATCCCACAAAAGAACACTGTAAGGATTCCACTTAAGTTACACACCTGGAAGGAAATAAAGTTAGAGTTGCAGCCTAGCAGAAACCTTTCGATCCATTTATTTATAATGGATGTCTTGAGATACTAAAGTCAAATGGAAACAAAAACAACCTAAAAGACAAACCAGTCAACTTAGTTGTGGATTGAACAGGTCAAAACTCAAAAGTCACCCAAAGCGTAATCAAATGGTTATAACCTCTTAAATGATTATATTCAACAAAAATAAATTGAATAACACTCTAGTGATGAAGTTTTTGTAATCATATTGAATGCATTACTTATCCATAAAAGAGAAAAAAAATATAGAAAATAAGTGTTAGCAGGTCAAAACAGACTGTTTCGACTCTCACTAAGCAAGCACACATTTTGACCCAAACCCATTTTGACATGCTACCCATCCCACCACATCTTGCAATCTCTAACTTACAGCCATACACAGGTTAGAGATGGTCAATCACTTACGTCAGCTGTAATGTATGAAAGGTAAGCCATAAGTAACATGAGAGCTATTTCACGGTCAGTTGAGTGCCTGAAAATATATGGGATATTCATTCAAAGCATACATGAATAGTATTCAATACATCTAAGTTAATAGATGGTTTACTCATAAAATACAAATATCATATACACTCATAACATTGAACCATGTAATTACATGACCAATAATTTCTGCATTGATTGACTGGTAAATGAGAGCATGAAAAAACAGATCTAGTAAAAACCAGTATATTCTATATTTCAAAGAGAAAAACAAACCATGTATAAGGTTAACTGCATACCTTCCAAAGTATAACGTTCTAATGATGTACGCACATAATAGCCCAATCTACAAATGCAAATGAAAATCTGTTAGGTGATGCAAAAAATATAGTTGACATGGTTTGTAATTAGAAACATTATACTCCCTCCATTCCAATTTAATTGTCCATGTTTCCTATTTGGTTTTCCCAATATAACTGTCCACTTTGAATTTCAACCAATCAAAAGTGTTGAAGTGGAGAAATATGAAATTTTAGTGGTCAGCAGTGTAAGTATTGCACTTCCCTAAACCCAATCATAAAATGTTTAAGTGGAGAAATATGAAAATTTATTGGTCGGCATTCAGTAATGTAATTATTGAATATTTTCTAAAACTGTGTGCATATTTGTAGTGGACAATTAAATTGGGGCGGAAGGAGTATATACTAAGTCACTAACAGAGCTAAACAGAAAAAACGAATATATATCGATAAATCAATATTGATAACTTACAACAATTCCCAGCAAGGTGCTACCCACAAACAATGTCAAGAAATTCCCAGCAAATTCAAAAGCAACAGTTGTGTTCATGTCGGAGAGGTTAACTCTCGTGATTGCATTGAAAAGTACCACAGATGTGGCATCATTCACCACACCCTCTCCAAACACTAGACTGTACAATAACGGTGTCTCTTCCTGATTAAGCACCTGTCCATAAAATTGAAATTGGGTTAGTATATTGTTATTTCTTGGTTTGTAGTTCCTTTTAAGATCGCACATCGAAGTCCACGTACCTGCAATGTGCAAACAGAATCTGTTGCAGAAAATATGGCTCCAAGTGCTACTCACAATCAGAAAAAAAATATAAAAAATCGAATTATTAGCTAAGAAGAATATGTTCTGTAGATGCAAAATCCGTGAAATTATACCAGACATTGTTCCCGAGACTTGTATCTATGTTACGGATATCAAAGAAAGACAATGCATACCAAGATAGTCCTTCATCTCGAGGTAACCCAAGTCAAATTTACGAAACAGTTGTGTTGCACCTGAATCAAAGATCTAAAGTCAAAGTCTAATAAACAGGTATCAAAATGTTATCAAAATAATGCCAAGAAAGTACACATCACATTTATGCCTCGACAGGAGTATATCAATTATCAGCAACGCCATACACATTAAACTATAATATACACACACATAACTTATCAATAACGAAACACAAACGTCAATAAAGTTACTAAATGACGCTATGTACATGCAAACATGTTTTTAAAATGGAAGCGTGCTAACATACCAAATGATATGATGGCAAACGATATCAAAGTACCAACAACTCCAAATGACGTAATGGTCAAGAAATTGCGGAAGAACTGCTTCTTTTTCACCTGAAAACTGTTAATAGAACCAACTTTTATCAGGACACTAAGACACATATTTTATTTCAAATTGATTTGAGAAAAGGAAGATAACAACGAAGATGCATACCCAGCATTGAAGATTATTGGCGGAAGGAGATATATAAAGAAAAACTCTTGATTGAATTCCAGTATTCGGGAGCTTTTACCACCAGAGATTCGTAAAATTGTGCATCCCGTGAGTATGCCCTGTCATCACAATATGATTTCTTTTAGGTATTCTCTTGTTACCAACAAATAAAAGCAAAATGAGGACAAGTTTGGGAGTGGGAGTGTTTGGCATTGGATTTTCAAAGTGATCATACAATAAGCAATAATCAGAATCAGATAATCAGCCGTAAAAAATGCAATAATCAGATAATCATTTCCGAAACACAATAATCACAAAACTAGTAGTATACTCACGATCAAAAGAGCAGTGATTGACTGATTCAACCACCTGCTTTTTTCGAGTAAATGACCAAGCACAATGCAACCACAAAGAAGAGCTGCAAATAAAGCTATGTGGTTTTCAAACTCAGTCTCAGCATCCGTTGCCGATACACCTAAAACCATACTGCAGGCTAACCATACCAAAAAAAAAAAAAAAAATGTTAAAATAAAGATCAAATTTTTTTCTTGATACAAATTAGATTGTCTTTTTTGTTAAAATTAATTTTTTTTAGTAATTATTAAATTCTGAAACTATATTCATCAACAGTTCTAAGAAGCTAAACAGTAATCGATACAAACACTAAGATCAGAAATTATTATTTTTCACGTCACTAATTTACGAAAAAACATAAAAATGAAACAAAAGTAAAATTGATACCTTAAAATTCGGTACTGATCGTAGCAAATTGTGGAACTGTAACTGTAACAGAGTTAACAAAATCTGGTAGAATAATATATTGCTATTGCTATTGCTATTATATAGTTAATTGATTATAAATAATCATAGGCGCAGAATTAGGGTTTGCTTAACAGGTAAGAGTTGATGATGGTACAAGGCAAGTTAGGAAAAACCGCGAAAGTATCGTGATGATTAGGATACTATTTGTATTTCAGCCGTTGGATCGTTTAAGATCTATGGTGGAGATTGAGGGTTGGTGGTATTAGGGGTTAAGATAAAAATTTGTGTATGAAGGATAAAAAAAATAATATACGGCATAAATATTATACGGATTTTACGAAAGGAAGTCCGATGTATATTGTTCATAGATTCCGAATTATGACGTGTTATTAATCATCGTTTCATTGGAATCTATTTTGTTTAAATGGAATCTTTATTGACCGGGTATATTTTATATAAATTATTATTTTTTGAAATATTATTGGTTTTTCGTCTCATTTTTTTTTTTCTAAATCACTATTTCTTTAATCTTTAAATATGGTTTATTTTAAAAGATAAAATATCATTAAACTATCAATTTAATTTTTATTTATTACTTTAATTCATTTACTATTTCTTAAAAAATGTTAAAATTATTATTAATATAAGAATAAAACTGGCATTTATCAATTCTATATAAAAATTGTCGAAGAAAAACAAAAGTGAAACAGAAAGAATACTAAAAATAGGGACTTTAACACATATGCAACGGGTGTTAGTAGTACTTAACTTAGGTGTTATGTCGTGTTGAGGTTAAGTTTAATAAAAACCAGTGGGAAAGGTCCGTGCAATGTACAAGTTTGTTTAATTCGATCATTGAATAATTCATGTTTTGATAATTGTTAGTACTACTAATTCTTATATTATATATTAATGAATAGAAAGTAGTTAATTTATCACGGGTCTTTATATTAATACCATTGTTAAGATAAGATATTAAGCATTCAAGAGTGATAACATATTATTGTTTATAGGAACGAACCATATAATATACCAAAGTTCATAAGTTGTGTTCTCATACACTTAAGAAGCGAAGTACATATCTTATATGACTCAAAAGTACATAATTTTGTTGTTGTCATCACCCCGATATGACATCAATGGCGACCATCTTCAAGTATCTTTGTATGTCTAAGTGAAAACTCATTAGTTGTCCTATATAAAATAATACAAAATATATATATATTTCAGTAGGTGAATGTCATGGCAGTTTCTATTTATCAATGATTAATAATTTTATCATTTTTTTAACACATGAAGAATTTTATTATCATTGAAGTAAACGTGGGAATTTGAGTTTAACGTCATGAGATCTCTCACATATCAAAAGGAAACTATCGCTTTATGTGGATGTTTTATTTAAATGACTCATCAGTTCATCACATATATAAAAGTTATTTAATATGAGTGTACGAAAGTTATTTGATCACAATTTAATTTAAAGACATGTATGCGAAAAATCATCACCATGTGAGAGTATCAAAATTCACAAAAAAAAAACATAATTAAAATAAAAAATATCATGTATGATAAAGGAGTTCTCATAAAATAATTAAGTTAATAATAAACTCTATAACCAAAAAAGAAATGGACATATATTTAACAAATACAAATAGTTCTCCGATGTATTGTGCACACTTTATTATAAAATCATAAAAATTAAAAATAAATAAAAATAAAAACATGAACGACCTACATAGACACATTGAGTACATATATTTGTTTAATATATTTGTAGAATTTATTTATCATTATCATTGTTAAATATATTTGTTTAATTGACTTTTTTTTAATGTTATTTGTAGTCAAGAATTCAATATTTGTATAATTAATTAATTCATTTATGATTGTCATTATTAAAGATCATAGTTACAATGACATATCTATATGTATGATATTACATAATTATAATAATTATTTAAAAAAGTATTTATTATTAATTATTATTGTTCAAGAACTCAAAAGTTACTGGATAATATTTATGTGATATTCAATGTTTCTTATTATCATCGCCTACTGATTTCATCCATTGTGGGTAGGTAGTGGTGACGTATAAGACTCTATTTGAAGATGTGATAAACTGGTAAGAGTTTAGGATTTGAATTGTTGAGATAACATCTTTTTCATAGTTTTTGTTCTTCCTACAACAAAATTTACCTTCAGTGTTATCTCTGCAATCGATGTGTGTATCGATATGATTAATAAGAAAATTGATGATAAAATCAATAAGAATATGACAAACTTAAAATCAATTATGTAATACTGTATATTTTTATGGATAAGGAGCTTGTAAATAAACCTGGTATTGATTTTAAAGATTTTATTTGATTTAATTATATTAACTAATGTAATTTAATTAAATTTTATTTAATTTTTGTAAAACAACTATTATATTAGCACGCCTTTAAACTATCAATAATAAAAAATAAAGTTAAAATCAAAAAATTAATAAAATAACCTAATAAAAAAAATAGAAAACATAAGAACCACAAACAAATCAAAAAATTAGCGCGCCTTTAAACTATCAATAATAAAAAATAAAATAATAATAATAATAATAAATAAATAAATAAATAGATAACTCAATAAAACATTTCTTCTTTTATCACCTAAAATAGGGGATTAGGTAACGTTAAGAGTAAAAGTAACCAGAGAAAACTATTTACAGTTTCAATATTAACTTTATTCGATGTATATAAATAACTTTTTCCACTAATATTATACAAAATTACGTAATGTAAGCCTTAGAAATTATTTCCCCTTAAAATATTAACTACATAACACTTAGGTGGTGGTTTTGTTAATATCCTAAAATACTTCATTTGTCCAGATTCTCCCGGCTACATTTCATCTTTTATCACCTACTACTAGATTACCTAATTAAAATAGCGAGATACTTGTTACGTTTAGTCTCATTATATAAATAGAATAAATTATATTACATACCGATAATCACAATTTTATTGTCTCAATCGCTTTTAAAAGTAAACATTCACAAATTACATTAATAAATTATGTATATAAATTCACAAATTACATTGATAGATTATGTATATAAATATAGAGTGACTTTAGAAAACATATATAAATATATTTAAATTATAAAAGTTAAAAATCAATAAACATATAAGAATAATTAAATTTTAATTTTAGAGCATTTAAAATTTATGTCATTGATCACTAGGTTAGGACATAAATAGGTAAAGTAAAATTGAAGATAAAGTAATAATTTTGATTAACTTTCAAGAATTAAGATTCAATACATGACCATGCATTATAGATAATTAGTTTGTGTTCTATTTTTAAAGTTACTCGTCTTTACCCAAGTGTGAACTTCAGACGACTCTTAAGCGGTTTCATTCCTTTTTACTGTACTTTTGGGTTGACCCAACCCGAATGGGAAGAAAGGGGTAAGCCAAACAGTGGTCCACTTTGTACGTTTGCTGAGCAGACCAATAAGTCATTTTTAAAATAAAAAGAAAAATATAAACAAAGGAAACTTTTCACCGAAGAAAGCAATGGGAATGAAGGAGGTGGGAATATATATTAACCACATAACTTTTATATTGTTGTCAAAATATTTTATAATCTCATAATTATTTTTGCAAACAATCTGAAAAGGATATTGGAGAAATAGCGATGTTATCTTCTAAACTAATACTATCATTTGTGAAGCTCTTTTGCCTCTAATTAGTTACAATGAAAACGTGAGAAATGCTATAATCACACAAAATTTATAAAGAAACATTCACAGAAAAATATAGACTAATTCATTGATAAGAGAGACACAAGAAAGAGAAGTTAAATAAATTTTTTAAATTAATTCACATATATCTTCACATCATTTTGGAGAAATTTGGTTGTAAAATTTGTATAAGTTTATTATTTCTTTTGAAATTACACGTATTAAAAAAGAGATGGTAGAAAAATGTAAATTATCATAACTCACAACAATATTTATCTTTTTATGAAGTCATTAAGTAGCTAACTTACAAACCTCTTTTTGAAAAGAAAACGTTACGTATAACTTAGTTTGTTGAAGATTTGTATTAAAATCGTGTACATATCATATCCTTTATAAAGAGATAATACATCGGGGGGTTTTTTTGGTTTTTTATTTTATTTTTATTTTTTCGGATTTTAAATAATTTAATTAGTTGTAGATGTTTATTGATTTGTATAACAAAGTTAATGAGTGTGTGGTAATATTTTAGATGCTTTTCATGTATATCAAAATTATGAATTTGATGTTAAAATAGATAGCCGTGTACACTTTGTTGGCTATGGTTAAGGTTACTAGAGATACAATCAAAAACTCATAAATACTGATCATCTACTTATATAAAGGTTGTATTTGGTAGCAAGCATTTGGAAGCGTTTTGGAGTGACAAACGACTAGCAGTTGACGATATGATTGAAAAGTTTGTTTGGCAACAAAGCAACTAGAGTTTACATATTTTCTAACCGCTTCCTGCTAAATGCTTGATGAGGAAGCATTTCAACTAGCAACTAACATTTGGTTCTGAAATTACTTATATACCCTCAAAAATAACATGACTACATTATAAATAATGTGTATATGCCTTTTTTCGTAATTTTACACTTTATAACTACTGCTACTGCTGCGTTACCAAACATTTTTTTCAAACAAACAACTACTGCTAACTGTTACTGCTAACTGCTACTGTTTACTGTTTACCGTTACTGCTTACTACTATGTGTCGCCAAACATACCCATAGCTTCTTATTTTATTTATAGAAATTTTATAAAAAGCTAAAACATGAAAAATTAGTTTAAACGAGTTTTTTTTATTCGCATGTTGCAACAGATACAACAGACCATAAAAATAACTTTTAAGAACAAATTATAAGCACATATAAAATGTACTAGGTAACATATTAATTAAGACATGTTTTAAGAGCTATAGTTAAAAATATGAATGGCTATAATATGTAGAGTTTGTTGATTAACTACAGTGGATCCAACTTCTTTATTTTTTATGAACAATTAATTATTATTGCATAGTACTAATATTTTGTTTAACGTACTACGTTGGGTCCAATTTCTTTACTTTTTATGAATAATTGATTTTACATTGCATAATATCGATTTTTTATTTAACGTACTACATAAATCATATTTCCAGTTCACTTCACAGTTAACTCAAGTAACTTTGTTCGTAAAGATTCGTCGTCAAACAGTGACCTATATTTCATTGTTGATGTTTCTAATGGCTTTTTAAGGATACTAAACATTCCTCAATCTTCAACAAAACAAATATAAATGAAAAGCAAAAATAAAAATTTATCAATAAACACACCCTAATATGGTCAAAATCATATGGTGAGAGTTTACAAACACAATTGAGATCAGTCTTATCTATTCCAACTTGACTTTAGTCGTTTTGTTCACCATGTTTACGTTTTTTCAGCCGTTCACTTTTGTTTCGTACGCTATTTATTTTGACACTAAAATTCTCGCTATAAAATACAAACGATACTATGTTGTTAAGGTCGACTTCTTGAATAATCGACCAAATTTTTCATGATATGGATCATAGAAAACAAGTGAATTTGAATGAAAAATAATTGACTTTTATGATTTACGACATGATGTTAGACATAAAACTAGCAAAGATCTCTAAATCTCTCAAAATTTCAACCATTATATTATATGTTGCATTAGAGATAAAGATGCATTAGAGATAAAGAAAAACAAAAAGATATATCAATGTAAGTGAAGTGAGATTTCGATGTCACTTGCCTTTTTCTATTTCAATTTTATTTTTTACGTTTTTACATCATAATGAACCAAAAATGTCACAATCTGGTCCCAATGGGCCATATCTAAGAATCATGGTTTGAACTCTGCGGTCCATATGTTATGGACCATTCAGTCTCCTTAGGTATAAAAATGTTGGATTCGTTTGGAGTTTTGTGTCATGGCCTTTTGTGTAGTTCACATACGCTCATTCTTGACCATGATAGGCCCATGACAATAACCACTCAATTGTCCATGAAAACATTTCATGGTACTCCTCAATTTGGTTTTTACTATAGTTAATTTATTACAATTTTTTAATGAAATTTTTTATATCAAGAATATTTAATAACTCTCACTAAACAAATTATACGGTCACTAGCGGATTTTAATGACTAAAAATTAAAAAAGTTATATAAATATAAAACATAACCACTACAATATAATAAAAAAAGTACTCTTATATCAACACCATCTACATCTCTATGTTAAATTTTAACATTGTTAGAGTATTTTATCTACTTGTGTAAGTAACAACCTAAATTATATACTTTCCGGTGAGTGATGCGATATATGCTTAAAAAATATGTCTAAACGTATATCTGATAAAAAAAAATTAAATACATGTTCAAATTAATGGTTAAAATAAAGAGAAAGAAAATTGTTGATACATATGTCAATCATCGAATGATTTAAATACGAGGCTACTATTTGGACATCTATATACACACATATATACACATTAGAGCTCATACATACACTTACATAAAAGACGTACACTTAAAAATTTTAAAATGTCCAAAGAGAAAAACCCTTTAAGTACGTATTTTAGGAACACATATCATTTTCTTTCTGAAAATTCACTATTCAATACCCTTTTAGTCCTGTTAATAGAAAATATATCAATTTATTATAGCCTCCATATTTTCAATTTTACACAAAAGATTTATATCAAAATACAGGAACATCAAATCAAATCATGTAGAGGACCAACGGTTTGATATTTATTTATTTATTGTATAAAAGATAAAGAAAGATATTTCCTTTACTGGTATTCAATGACAAGATAGCTTATTTGCAAACTATAAATATAATAAAATAAGACAATAACTCAGTTACAAATTAGCTACTTCATAAATAAAATAAGACAATAGCTCTGTTACAAAATATAAAATAAAAAAAACACGTTCAGATATTAACATGTCCCTAACATATTATTCCGTTGCTGTCTTGAAAATTGTTCTATTTATTTATTTAAAAATAAAACCCATTGATAAATTAATTATTTGTCGACCCTATTATTTTATTTTTTAAACAATAATAGATGTTTCAATTCAAATGTATTAAAAAATAACTAGTTTGTCTTTTGTTGAATGATTAAAATATCATTAGCATTAGTTGGCACGTTTTAAACTATTGTTTAATTTAATAAATCAATATTATATTATATTATATATTTATATTATATTATTATTATTTTATTATAAGAAGTTAACAAAAATACAAGTGTAGAAAATAAACACACTTTAGAACTAAATGAATACTTTATTCAATGGTCTTTTTTCATTCAATTAAAGTAACATGTACTCCGGAAATGATGAAATGTAATGTATATTTGCATAAAATGAAATAAATTTGATAAAAGTAATACATATGACTAGTCATGACCATATTGTGTGAAAACACGTTGTATAAAGTATACATATTTCTTTTAAAGATTAATGTACTATAATTTATAGATTTTAACTACACGAAGAGCCAAAAAAGCCTGGTACCACTTGGCGACTGTCAAAGGGCAAAGGCCCTTGTACCAAAATACCACAAAGGTCTATTAAATTAATTATTTGCAGATGGATTTGGTGGAAGTATTACATTGTAACAAATTGTAGCAAAACAGTTGAAGTAGTTTTAAGAAACTATTTAGAGTGTTGTTTGTAGCATAAGATTGTAACATGATAACATATTGCGTAAGGTTTTGAGAGGTAGTTGCATTTTGAGAGAAAAAAAGAGCATGTGATTTAAGTTATTAATTTTATGATTAAAAGTCTAGATTCGTTGCATCTTAACAACACCGCATTCTATGTAAAATGCAGTCTTATGAAATTCGGTCGTGAATCACATAAATCAACGGTTGAAATCGTCTGCTCCTCCTTCTTCTCAAAACGTAGTTGTCTCTATGATCCCACCCTTAACATATATTAATATTATTATAAAAGCTAATTAAAAATCTAAAATTTTCATTGTAGCAACTTCAAAAATATTGTGCCTGTCTTAGGTAATTTTCAATGATATTGTGCCGTTTCCAAAAATAAACTTCAAAAAAATATGATGAACATTCTTATGTAAGTTTCTAGTTCAATGACATTTCTTTAGAAACAGCTTCTCGTTCGATGATATTGTTGATGATATAAAAGGATTGTTAAACTACCTTTTTAAAGAAGAACGAACAAAAATAAATAACAAACTAATTTTACCAATATGCCCTTTGACGTATATCAAGAGGTGCAGTATGCATGTGTCTATAGCCAACATACATACAAATACATACATATGCATATGATACCCATTCATCGTTTCTGAGAATAATATACAGTAATATTATTAATTAAGCATTGTTATACTTTGTGGTACTTATACACGTACCCATAATACCATGTATGAATGCACGTATACATTATATATACCTTAATATGTATATGGATGACTTGTGTTCTTTTCTTATACATATACAAAATTAATTAATTTGTAAACGATTTGCATAATAAACAAAATACACGTTTGCTTGCAAAAATAATGGCCACGCCAAAAGTTTCCTCATTTAGAGACACTTTCGATGATGTTGGCGTCACTTGCCTCATTTGACTACAATCAACTATCAACTATAATATATAATAATAAGAGTTGATAAAGAAGAGTTATATAATACCATATACAGTTTTTTGTAGATAAAGTAAATACATAAATATATTTCTGAGATGTCAAAAAACCTTGTCACTATCATTGCTATTTTTCTAGGAAGGACTTTATACTTGTCATCTTTTACAAAAATCTCGCAATATGATACATAGTATTTAGTTAGGGGTGAGCAATGGTCGAACTAAAGACAAATTACCAGGATTAATTGAAATAACCGAATCAAAGTAAAATTTAATGGTCGGTTTTATGTTTTTAGACTATCGAAGCTTTGCGTTTGCCTCCAAAATCGAATCGAATGAACTAATTCAGACTAACATAATCTCTATTATCATCTACTTGCATCAAGTAGTTTATTTGATACATTGAAATGGCTACATTCCAATTCATTAATTATTTTGTTATTGTAAAACAGACCTTAAAATGCAACTCAAATACATAGACAGG
This sequence comes from Logfia minima, assembly GCA_963921325.1. Taxonomy (NCBI): domain Eukaryota; kingdom Viridiplantae; phylum Streptophyta; class Magnoliopsida; order Asterales; family Asteraceae; genus Logfia; species Logfia minima. Next base: position 40,398,282 of record OY992765.1, read on the forward strand.
TGAAAAAGAATAGTGTTTGTTGGGGTAAATATAAAGTTCTGAGAGATGACAGGATTAACTGCGAGAAATACCCTAGTGGATGGGTGTTAGAATTAATTAATTTGAAAATAGCGTTGTATGATTGGATGGACGGTAATCAGTTTCTCGTATGATTGGACGGCTATGATGTGGTGATCAATTACGACGACTACGTTACAGTGGCTTTACTTTTACGACGGACCCAACTGTCACGCGCGGGTCCACCAACCCTATTAAACTTTGAAGTTATGCCATGGCTAACACACGATATATTCCAATTCCAACTAAAATAAAAGGTTACGATATTTAATTCATAACGTTTCTTTCTCCGCAAATGAATGAAAAACGAGCGACAATAGTGAATAAATATTCGATTAAATTATTAAAAGTTTTTTGGCATACTATACGAACTTAGCTTATAATTTAACAATAAAACTTATACAAACTTGAATCAAATTGTATCGAGCATTATGATGTATTCAGATACAAAGTGTACTGTATTTATAAATTATAAGATAGTAGTAAAATGGAACTTCGAAGGAATCGATGTGACTCGTAGGTCTCTGCTCTTCGAGCGAATTTGTTAACATCTCGGTAATTTTGCTAGATACACGCTGCATCAAGAAGTGTAAGGCTCAAATAGATGATCTAGGTAATTTTCTCGAAATATTTGAGCTTCGCCTTCTATGAACACTTTGCATAGTATCTTAATGTTCGTTAATTTTAAATGTCCGACAACAATCACATTTCACATCTTAGCATAAATCCCACCCACCGCATATTAGGAAACAACAGAATCCTTTAGAGTCGTACACGAAGCATATCTTGTAGTCAACTCAAAAGACAAAAATACGAGGTTATAGACAATAACGGCTCAACGAACGAATATTCACTCGAGTCCAGGCTTGGTTCCCCTTGAGTCCAACTGATTTTACAGAAGCAAATGGATGATAATAACAAGTGGTATATAGTCCTTTTGTCCTTCATGTGGTGAATGAAATTTTGTATTTTTATCCTTGCACACTAGGTGTTTTAATCCCCATTCATAAATTCTCCCACTGTTAAAAAAAGAGTTACAGCAAAGTCTAGGAATCTCCTTGAGACAAAAACTGTAAAACTTATCTTCATAGTCACTTGACAGTACTTGTATAGTAGTACAACTTTTTTATTTTGTTAAAAATAACCATGAATGATGAGACTCATCTCAAGTACAAATATACAAAAAAATATATACAATTATATAAAATAAAAAAATAATATGAAGATGGTTAGTTAAAAACAGAGTATAGTTATAATTTTACAAACAGGAATGGTTACTTTTTATACAGACAAACATACAGTGTGACTCAGAGGGACCATATGTTAATATAATGCTATAGATTCCAAGGAATTGTATTATGTCCACAAGTTCTTCCTCATCACACCTGATGATTTAGCCTGTGTTTGGAAAGCAGACAAGCTATGTATGTTTTATCCACCTTTTTTACTTTTAGGGACCACAGTTATTAAGTTCAAATCTTTTTGAATTGTGGTCAACTTTGAATGTTTTTACCGTTGAGGTAATAAAAATTCAGCGGTACCTTATATGTAAAGCAGTGGCTTATAGTGAGAGGGGAAGTTAACGATTAGGCCACAAAATGTTTTCAATCTTAATCGGTAGCTAATTTACGTTCGTCTGAGTATGTGCTTTTAAATCCCATTAGCTGCAAATAATAGGAGTTTTGTTCATATATATTGTTTGAAAGTGATTATTGCAACTTACAAGTATAAGATAACCGGATAACTTGTGGAATAAAACAACGGTAAAATCACAAATATCATCCCATTCCTAAAAAGTCATTAGGCCAAAATACTATCTTTCACCAAGTTTTAACTTAAATACTGTTTTTATCGTCGACATGTCATTTATTTTATGTGACAAATGGAGTACTTATGTTGAAACTTGGTCAAAGATAGTGCTAAGATTTCATAAATTGAAAAAGATCGACGTTTTTTTTTTTTTTTTTTTCACTAAAACTAGGTGAAAATGTAATTTTACAATTTCTCCAGATCTGATTCTGATCATAAATAACCATAACAAAATTTAGTGTTTTACCCAAAAAGTCAAGATGATCATTGAGACCCTTCAAGTTACAATAATAATTTCAACCACGCAGAGGAACATCCTTAAGTCAGTCCTAGTTGTTTTGGTATAAACACTTATATATGTTCTAGAAAAGCTTTTACCAAAAATTAAAGATGTCTCCTAGTCCTGAACCAAAAATTAGAAACACAGATCAATGTACAACCCTGAGTTGACTAATGTACAAGTCGCTAGCAGAATGGACATATTGAGAAGAATTAAATAACCATTAAATTAAAAGCTATATTTGTTGGTTGATGATGCACAGTATAGTAGTACTTTATGAATTTATGATCATAGTATCATACTCATCATCATCATCATTATTATCATTCATATTCTCTTTTATACTTCAACCCCCACAACACCTTCATCATTTTTTCATCTTTCTTGAATTTATTCACCACCCACAATTATGATTCCCTCTATGCACTGCAAAGTGTGTTCTTACTAACTCATACTCTTAAATGGTATATACTGCTAATGGTCCACACACTTATTTATAAATGCCTTGCTTACCTGTGACGTTTTCAAAATTGATGTTTTGGATACCTGAATTTGGCCGGTTGTTTGAATCATTAAAACGTCTCTACTTGTATTTAGTTCCTAGTACTAGTACTAGCATGCTTGCATTTTCATCACGTTTTGTGGTACCAAAAAGGAAAGCTAAACTGAAAAATAGAAACGGGTAACTAATTTTGTTTAAGATTCTGTGATCAACCCATGAACAAATATGGTTGGGGAACCGAATTGAGCCTTGAGGTGAGGATAGTGACCCATGTTTTTAGAATTTGTAGGTGGTAAAATGTATATTTCTTTGATGGTCAACAATTGTTCTTTTAAGGGTTTTAAGGGTCAAACGGGTTAAAAGTCATCTTAAATTAGTTATTAAATGAGTGAACCTTTTAAATAGCTTTTATTTAAATAATTAGATTACTGAAAGTCAATAATATTATTGACACTAGTTATAGGAGTATTGTGGAGGTGGTTAGAAATGGTTATTCCATGGATCAGGTTAAAAGTCATTCTAATTTGTATTTTACATTAGAAAATTTTTAAACAGTTTAAAGTCTCTATGAAGGGCAAAAATTTATAGTTTCATGCCTACAAATTTTACTAGGTCATCAAAATATCGACACATCTTAATTTAAATTTAACAAATCTCTCTTGACATTGTCAATTCTAGATATATGAACAACGTCTTTGTTTTTAATCTGAATCTGAGTGTGTCATTTATATCCTTACTTAATAAAAAAACATACTAAGTAAGAACTAAAACTGTAGATATATAGATCTAAGGTTAGCTTTCTTGAAATAACCATAATTTAAGTTGAATCATCGATGAAAACTAAACCTCATGTTTTAATTCGTGTATCGTATTGACAAGGTTCTATAATTTTTTCAATTTGATATGTTCGTCTTGGTTTTGTTTTGGTTCCATTAGTACAAATCTTTCACATGTTCATTGTGCTTGTGTGCACCAATTTTAGGTTTGTTTTTTCGATAATTTGTGTATGTACGTGTTGGGTCATTGGTCGCTAACCAATTTAATCGTCGGAGAAACTGTCATTAGAAATGATGAAGTCATGACTTCTAAGTTGGTTCACTGGTCGTTGGTCAAGCTAGTCACTGCTATCAAAAATGAGGTTAAACTCTCATTACAAAAGATAAAGATCACTGCTATAACTCGTGTAGATATGAGTTTTTAGCTAAGTGAATGAATCTCAACTATGTGTATCCTGCTCACTAATGATGCATGAGAGATTCACTCACTAATACTATCAATAAACACAACAGTCGTTGTTGAAGAATAAAAGGAGGTCACTGGAAGATAACAAGACAAGTCACTCTACAATAGCACATTAGCTCGTAGTGAGGAAGATCATTATTCCTCCAGCGACTTCAACAGTAAAGAATGAAGACTTGCCAAGTATCAAATAAGTTGTGCGAGGTCTCTAATCATAATGCGTCAACAACATCTACAGATAAATTCAAGTGATGGAATGTATGATATCAACCTTGATTGTGATTGGAGGAAATCCAACACACACATAAAACGTGATCAGAAATAATTTTAGAAGCCAATCATACAACGTCACATGTCATTTTATTTGTCCGAGAATTCTTGAGATATTTACGGTCTATCTTGGCTATAAATAGAGTGACCTAAAGTACTTGAAGCTTCACCAATTTTGTATCATTACTTGTGTGTCAGTGATCAAGTTTAAACGAGTGATAAATTAACTTGGGTGTTCAGTTTTAATATTCACTCAGCGAGTGAAAACAGTAATTTGTAATTGAATTCATCTTAATTTTGACTATATTATTCCGCATAAAATCTTTGGTGTAATTTGTGATTAACAAATTTACCATTTAAATTATTGATCTTGCACTTTCTATTATCTACTTATATACTTACAAGTCATACTCTGTTTAATTGTACTCTATGTTTTAAACCATTAAAATCAATTAAAGTTTTTAATACACCATTTAAATAAGAAATTGTATTCATCCTTTCTACAATTACAAGTTATACATTGTAATTTCAAAACACTTAGCTGGTAAGTGATTATTGAGATCTAAATGTGCACATAAACACGAGTCAATAAAAATGATAAGATTAGTTCCTGATAGTGTTTCAATTCTGGTTTCATTTCATTTTCAAAACTAACAAAACTTGAACAATTAATTTAAAACATAACTAAAAGTTCATCTCAATAACCATAAAATATCGTACATTAGAATCTATCTTATTAATCTTCATAATTTTGACAATTCCTAATATACTTTTTCTTTGAAATTATTTGATACTATGATGAAAAGTTATATGTTATATATACGAGGTTGATCTATAGGGAAGAGGTAATATTGAGGGAAGGGGGAAGGGTATTTGGGTCGTCCGTTAACATATATTACTTTTAATGTTAATTAACATTCATCATGATCAAATTAACATTTATCGTGACTTCTTCCTTCTGGATCATCTATATATATATGTATATATATATAAGTAATGAAGCATAAAATAGATATATAATATTGTAAATGGTTGAAAAATAAATGTTCAATTTTCATTTGTCCCGTTAGGAAAGAAGCTAGGTTGTTGCTATTATTGCAAATGACAAACATATAGTTAGGTAAAAGAATCATATCACAATATTATATTAACTGTTACATAATTATGTTATCTTCATGGGTACATCAAACATAAGTTTGAGTAATAATTTGCCTTCATTTCCTGGGATAAGAAGTAGATCGCATTGATATAATAGTGGCATATTTATAACTTGGTAGTAACAATTATTATTTTGTTTTTATTAAGCTTCTTTTATTTAATATTTATTAATTATTATTATTATTATCATTATTATTATATTTAACATGTGTAAGATATACTAATCTATATCTTGAACCTTTTACTAAATTAATTAATCATCAAGTTTCATGATACCATTGTAAAGGAATATACATTTAGAGCTCTTTTTGGGAAATAATGATGTTAGCTTGTCTGGTATGGACGCACATGTTACATGCAATAACCAATTAAAGTCAAATGAGTTACTTTTCAAACACTTATCGCTTCTTATGACAATCATAGTAGAACCGATGTAAACATCAGCTTTTTAGCCGAAGTAATCAGAGGTTCGGTTCGATTTAACTGGCCGGCTCGATCAATTAAACAGCCGATTGAACTGAATGACACTTATGTATTATCCATTTTGTTAAATATATTTAAGTTAATGAAATAAAACAAATAAATTAATAGAATCTATGAAAAGATTCAACGTAGTCTTTTCGAATAAATTAGACAATTTTAATTATTTTTTTCACTAAAAAAGAATACTCAATACTAAAATAAATTAAATTTATTATAAAAATAGAAAATAAATTAGAAGAAAACTGGTTTTTCCAGTCCCGTTCACTGAAAAATTGAACAGTTCATACCGATTCGAAAATCATAGGGTCTGTTTGGAATGGAGGTTTTAGAAGCTTTTCAGAGCTTTAGCTTTTAGTTTTTGAACGAAAAGCTCCTATGAAAATAAAAGTCTTGTTTGTCATGTACAAGCTGTAGCTTTAGAATCCAACGAAAAGCTCAAATTCTCAAAGCTACTAGAAGTAGCTTTTCGCGAAAAGCTCCAAATTTAAAGCTACAGCTACAGCCTACAACTATTTCACCAAACATACCCATAATAAAATCGGTTAAAATGAACCATAAGGCCTTCAATTTCAAGTCAATTGGCTAAATTAGACTGGTTCAATCTTTTTTAGAATATCGATTATATTAGAGGATTAAATACCTAAAACACTACCACTTTTGGTAATTTTGCATTATCTTCCTATTTTTCAATTCATGCTCAATCAAATCCTTTTACAGCTTTATATGCATTCAATAAATATTCAAAATTTCCAACCTCATCTCCGTCTATTTATCAATCTCTTTATGTTATACTGAAATAACCATTGATCGAGGGGATGATTATACGTTTTTGAACATTTAAGTACTCTTTTTATGAGAATGATGTAATAAAAGATATTAAGAAAAAAACGTAACCAACCAAGAGATACGAACAAATGTGCTGTCAAGGCCAAATCGTCTAAAACACATAAGTACCAAGAACACTCAAAATGACTTCACATTGGCACATACATGTGTTTAACCATGTACATCAAATATGTGGCCACGAACAAGGATGTCCTTTTTGTGTACATGATTTCACGATGTTGACCATTCTACCATTTTGGTACCCTCATTATATGTAGTAATAATCTACCAACTCAAGTAACAAAGTATCATAGGTAAACCATACTCAGATAAATGTACACTTTTAAACAAGAACGTCAATAACCAACTATAATAATTTTTACCACTCACAAAACCCTTAAAACACCTCACATTCACCGATATCAACACACCTTTTTAACTTTCATCAAAAAATTTAACACCACTATAGTCTGTATATACTAAAACTGCCTTTTAAAAACCATGATTAAGATAAAAAGATGTCTATGTATGATAATATACACTATAGATTAATGCATCTATGACTATTCATCAATAGGATAAAATATATTTTCTCTCATTTTCAAAAAATAATACCCTGTAGTAGTCAATAAATGTAATAAAATGTATCATGTTACTCTCAATTCTTTTTTTCCTACACCACCTCCTCTAAAACCACGATAAAAAAAGTTAAAGATTGTAAAAAAATATTCACGAAAGAGTAATGCTATATGAAACTATTTATATAAGACTAATTTTCGACCTAACTCTCTCGTTGGTTGAATTTTTTTTCTCTTAATCTTATCTAATAATTTTTTTTCATCTACCGATTACATATTTAGGTCTAAAATTTAACCCTATAAGTCTAGATGTACGTGACATTTTTCATTCACAAAAACCGCCAATAAAACACAGTTATACAATTATCTTCATTTAGAAACAATCACAAAGTATAGGGATGTAATAGTAGTTACCAAGAAATCAAGGGCTACATATATTTTATATCTATATCTATCTATCACAGACACGTATACGACATATTAACATCTTATCTCTCTCTCTCTCTCTCATCTGCAAACTTAACAAAAAAAAAAAATCGATCTGAAAAACTAGTTAATGGTGTAATTCCTTCTCAGATCTGATTTCATCACACACTAACAACACACAAAATCGAACTCAACAGTTTTCGCCGGTGTAATTAACCTCCGGTCAACTTTTCTGGCGAAATGACGCACACGTTTCCCGAAGAAGTACTAGAACACGTATTCTCATTCCTAAACTCCCAACACGATCGTAACACAGTTTCATTAGTATGTAAATCGTGGTACGAAATGGAACGATGGTGTAGAAAAAGAGTATTTATCGGAAACTGTTACGCAGTAAACCCTAGGGTTTTAATTCGAAGGTTTCCGGAAGTGAAATCGATTGAATTAAAAGGAAAACCCCATTTTGCGGACTTTAATTTGGTTCCGGAAGGATGGGGAGGGTATGTGTATGAATGGATCGTTGAAATGGCTAGAGTTTATCCAGTGTTAGAAGAAATTAAATTGAAAAGAATGGTGGTTAGTGATGAATGTTTGAAGATGATTGGGAAAGGTTTTAAGAATTTTAGGGTTTTGAGATTAGTGTCTTGTGAAGGATTTAGTACTGATGGACTTGCTGCTATTGCTTCTAATTGCAGGTTAAATTATGTGAAATTTTGTTGTTTATCTTATTAATTTAATAAATGTGATTGATTTGTTAGGTTTAGTTGAAGTCAAAATTTATGGGGAAAGGAGGTGTGGTGCAGCAGATTGAAGTCATTGAATATGGCGCACGGCTAGAAGCACACATCATTTCCCCAAAATTCATATTCTTAATTATATTTTGGTCAAATTGTCAAGAAACGTAATAAAGCATCAAATATTTGTCAATGTGAGTTGTGCGTACTAATTTATCTCTTTTGCAAAGGAGTTTTAAGTACAGATTTGCCAAGAAAGAAGTGGACATTTAAATTTTAAGTACAGATTTGACCCTATTTTTATGAATAATTGGTTGATTAAGTTATTTGTTTTGTTTTGAACAAAATGTTAGTGTATTTTTTTAATGAGAAATGTGGTTATTCGTGGGACTTAATTATCAAGTACTTTTGAAATGTAATTTGCCAACAATGCGATATATATCTTCATTAGTGATTGTATCATTCTTTTTACTGTCATTGGACGGAGTATAACTGTTTATCTTTCTCAATCATATATGTGTCTTGCTATCCTCTTGGGCTTATGTACTTTCTTTGGCAATTTGAATCAATATCCGTTCTAAAAAGTGAGAATTAGTTTATAAATGAAATTTGACACTAAAAGCTGCTGAGTTCCTCCCTCATTCTTTTCTTACACATTGTTAAGATATACACATGATTCTACCTTTCTAAGAAACATCAGCTTGTATACACTTCTGTATGTTTTTCAGCTGGAATTATTTAAACATAAATGTCTCACTTAATTAACTTCTTTCATCCATTTGATTTCTAATACAGAAATCTGAGGGTACTGGACTTGCGAGAGTGTGAAGTTGAGGATCTAAGTGGATATTGGTTGAGTCACTTCCCTGATTCTTTTACTTCATTGGAATGTCTTAACATGGCTTGTTTGAATTCCGAGGTTAGCTTCTCAGCCCTTGAACGTTTGGTTGCTCGGTCACCCAATTTGAGGAGTCTTAGACTCAATCGCGCCGTCCCCCTTGAGAAACTGTCCACTCTCCTACAGCTGGCTCCACAGCTCATTGAATTCGGTACGGGTGCCTACTCTGCAGATTTACGCTCAGATATATATTCCAGTTTAGCAGAGGCTTTTTCGGGCTGCAAGGATCTAAAAGACCTATCAGGGTTCTGGGATGTGGTTCCACCTTATCTTCCAGCCTTCTACTCCGTGTGTTCTCAGTTCACTACTCTGAACCTGAGCTATGCAACAATACAAAGTCCCGATCTTACCAAGGTTGTTAGTCAATGTCATAACTTGCAGCGCCTACTGGTAAGTTTCAATGCATGTCTTGTCACATATAAGCTTCAATCCTCTGTCTGATGCATATTTATTCATTTATTAGTGGCTTCTAGTTCATTTCAAATTTATAGAAGTTCTACTTTTTAGGAATTGCATTCTTTACTGAATAGCAGTTAGACATGTCTAACAAGTGAGGTAGTCGATTGATAATAATGTTTTTTTTCCCTTGAGAACAATCAACGAGTGTATTTAACACCAAAAAGCCAAAAGGCAAACAAGATACAAGAATCAAGCTGATGGATTAATAGGAGCAAGTATTGGTTAGAATGGCCATGCCATGTCTTAAAGAGAACAAGAGACAATTAATTGATTGATCTGTTTTCTTGAAAGTATTGTTGTGGCTTTCTCATACACAGACACATGCATGAGAGGTTTGGAGAGCCACTATGTTATTTTTAGCACTCGATGCATTGGCCATATTTCAATAGAGGTAGCAAAATTGGCGGGGTGAGTGGGTTTGGGTAACTGGTCAAATTGGGTAATTCTTTGGTACGGGTTGGGCTGGGTTCACATGAGGGTTTTTTTGTCCATGTATTTGATTTTCATTGAAGCAATTAATGTGTCCAATATCGATAAGGAAATTAAAAAAAGTTGGGAGGTTGATGCAAGTATACACTTTGAAGTTTGAATATCAGTTGACCCTTTTATCTAAAGTTTTATTTCTCATATTACTCATTTGACCCATTAGATATAAAAACATATCTCTAAGTGGTCTATTTATATGTAAATGGGTGTAAGTTGCGACCTGGATGGTCTCACCTTAAAGGATTTCAGATTGTCAACTTGTCAAGTACCATGATATGAGTCATTTTATGATGGCACCGTTTTGATGCGTATAGTGAAATTTATATTAAATGTTGTCAGCATTCTTTTTTTATTTACAAAATATTGAACTGCAGGTATTAGATTACATTGAGGACACTGGCCTCAATGCCCTTGCTATGTCATGTAAGGACCTAAGAGAACTGAGAGTGTTCCCTTCTGACCCATTTGTTGCCGATGCCAATGTACTTTTAACAGAAGAAGGTCTTGTTTCAGTTTCAGAGGGTTGCCCCAAACTTCATTCCGTTCTGTATTTTTGTCGACAAATGTCAAATTCAGCGTTAATTTCCATTGCTAGAAACCGTCCTAACCTAACATGCTTTCGGTTATGCATTCTAGAACCCCGAGCTCCTGATTATCTAACATTTGAACCCCTCGATGTTGGTTTTGGAGCCGTAGTTGAAAACTGCAAAGATCTGCGACGTCTTTCAATGTCTGGTCTGCTGACGGATCGTGTATTTGAATACATTGGAACACACGCCAAGAAACTAGATATGCTTTCTATAGCTTTTGCCGGTGATAGTGATTTAGGGTTGCATCATGTTTTATCGGGTTGTGAAAGTTTAAGAAAGTTGGAGATTCGAGACTGCCCATTTGGTGACAAGGCTCTTCTGGCTAATGCTTCCAAGTTGGAGACAATGCGATCCCTTTGGATGTCTTCGTGTTTTGTTAGTTTTGGAGCATGTAGACTTCTCGGTCAGAAGATGCCTGATCTTAATGTTGAAGTTATAGATGAACGAGAAAACCTAGATTCAATCCCCGAAAGCTCTCCGGTTGAGAAGCTTTACATTTATCGAACGATTGTTGGTCAAAGGTCTGATATGCCGGATTTTGTACGTACAATGGGCAAAAATGACATGTACAATCTTTCTTGAGGGGGGCACTCCATTATCACTTGCTATAAGTTCAATTTTTAAAAGATTCGCAAGTTAACGTTATACGGCCCGTGACTGGGCTTTTGTTGCCTAGGTTCAAATAAAGCGTTGAAGCTAATGTATTCACCGGAATGCCCACATTTGGTCAAGTCATCCTCAAGGTGCATCTGGTCTGTGAGTTCTAGGATGTAATTCGTAGTGTTAGTTCTCTCTAAATAAAGATTTCTTTAATCTTGTATCAACAGCATATTGTTTGGGAACAACTCTATCATTTTAACCAAGTATAAAAGTACTTGTAGTTGCTCCGTGCAACTTAGCATGGACCACCACGACGAAGACTACTTCGTCCTGGCTCGGTGTCTTCTACATAACGACGGCTGTGGTTGATCCCCACGTTCATGGTTTTGTTTTGTCTTCCGTTTTTGTTGTTGAACGAGATGGAGGAACCGGAAAACGATGAGTAAGAACAAGTGTGAACAACTTGACCCTAATCTTGTACATGTATTTAGGCGGAAAAAAAACTCCATTAAAAATGAGCTTTCTTTGTGGACTTATGTTTTAAATTTTGGATTAAGCCGAATAAGTTAATATACAAAATGTAATATTTGGTCAAACTTTGTTAAAATCTATATTGAAAATGTAACAAATTATAGGCTATACAAAATGGGAGGCGGACCACATAAATGTAATGGTAAACATTCACAATAAAAGCTTTTTACAAAGCTTTTTAATAAAAATAAAAAAATTCTACGATATGGAAAAGTTTTCTAACATAGAAATTATTAAAATCTATCTAATAAATATATATAGGAAAGAGAGTAATATATTCTCATGTCATTGCAATCTATTTTCTTTGTTTTAATTAAATTTAATAATAATAATTTTTGTGTAAGAAAACCTTTTTGTTGTTGAAGGTAAAGTTTTTTATAACGCTTTTTCTTAAAAAAAAACTTTTGCACCATCTAAATTAATAAAACTTTAAAAAGCGATCGTTATGAATGCTCTAACAGAAATTCTTGATGATCTAATAATTGTGTCATTAGTGCTGATAGGATATTTTGTGATGTACGACTCATCATAACTAAATAATGTATTTTAATATAATAAGTCAAATCTGCAAAACATAACCCCTTTATTATCGATTATAACGGGTACTGATATATGCATTATTAATTTTTAATAAATTCATTAAAACTATTCATTACTTATGTATACAGTATAAGTTTATAATGCATAAATTTAATAGATTTATAAAAATTAATGATGAATATATCACTTTTTACTAAATTCATCAATTCACTAAACCGTAACACTTCAATATATACACTTTTCACCAAAATAAAACACCGCTAATAAATCCATCTACACTAAATGGAGTTAAGAGCACCAAAGCAAAAACATAAGTACTAAGTAGGACATGATTAATTGTACATTACATTATCTATGTTATATAATATACTATACCACTTGAGAAAAACTACACTTACAAAAGATTAATTAAACATGAAGAGAGAAATTATTTGATTAACATGTGGTTAATCTTATACACCACATGATTATATATATGAAATCTTAGTTAACGTTTTATAAATGCATAATCTTCTTACAAAACTTTTAATGTTTTTCTAGTAGTTTTCTTTAGAAACTTCAGTTGAAATTCTTTAGATATTAAGTTATAAGATATATTGAATAACCCCTATATTTCTATACTATATTCTTTAGATATTAAGTTATAAAAAATACCAAATAACCTCTATACTATTAGAAATGCATTTTCATCTACTTTTACAAGGTTTCTTAAAATTACTACTCCACGAGATATTCAATCCATTATTATACATTCATATTACCATTATCAAATTTATTTTATATTTATTTTAATAATTTAGTTAAAGTTTATGTTTATTACATTTGCAAAACATATCAAATATTGTTAATTTGGTATAGTTTCTTTCATATTTATTTATGTTGTGCTGCTATAAGAACTTGTAGAAATATTTCTCTCTTTCTTATAAGATATTTTTTTCGGTCTTGGAAATAGTAGCTTAGTGAGTAGGGACATACAGTATAAAAGCGAATGTCAAGAATTCAAATCTCGTTCATATGTCCCTTTAATTTTTAACTTTTTTTTAATACTGTTTTTAATGTACACAAAAATATAAATATTTTATTAAATGATTCGAGAACTCGATATTTAATAAACAATATTGTAGAATCAGTCAAACTATGTCAATTAACGATCACGTACAGTAAAATTATATTCTCATCAAATACAAGGTTTTCCATGCAACTGAAAAATCTTGCTTGTATCTAGACCAATTTTGATAAATCATAAAGGTAACGAGTAATTTCCTTGCAGATCTATTTTAATCTAATGGTTATTGTTTACGTGTGCAATTACCAATGTGACATTTTGTGGATTCTCAGGCGGACTAGACCAAAGCGGTAGCCATGTCGAACTTCCTCTAGGGGGAGAGAAAATGAACAATTACATTATAACATGACGCAATCATGGCACCTGTGTCGGGTATATGCATCCAAGGGTCATCAGATGCGATACCTGACTTAAAGTGATTGATGGAGTAATGAATATTATTAAGCCCTGCAGATCCAAACAAATTGGCATAATCCTCCTCATGCATAATAATTTCAATTAACAAATCACTACGAATCCATGGCCATAAATTTTCTTCAAGACCAAGCCAACTATCTACTACTTGGAATCCACAGTTTCCATCATCTATAACATTATGTATGTATCTGACGTAAGGTTGAAAGATATCATGGATTGCTTTAATTAGTGGATCTAGATACCTCCGTGGTTCCGGATCCATATGGAAACTATATCGTGGTGGTTCCGGATCCAAATACGAACTATACCTTGGTGGTTCTAGATCAACATACGATTATCACTTATTGGGTGTTATTTCAAAAAACACAATATGTTTAATCTTTGGTGAACCTAAATATTCAAATGGTCTTGAACTAACTGCTGGAAACTGTGGTTATATATTGTGTACAAGTTGTGGGATACCATGTGCGTGCGAACTTGCGACACATTTCTCTAGTTTGTATATTTAATTATAGTCTATTATTATTATTATTATTATTATTATTATTAATTTAGTATTTAATAATTGAAGTGATTGATACTATATTTCAATGTATGAATATATATCAATTGAATATTTTGACGTATTTTGGAAGAAACTTAATTTGTTGTCGTTTACATCTATGCAAGATGATGATCTTACATATGATCCTGAACTGGAGAAGCTAAAACAAAGTTTTCAAAAACAGTCAAAGTTCAGAAAAACCAGTATTTAAGAAAATTAAACGGAATATTTGATACAACAACTAATTTTATTGTTGAACCGACCGTTCTAGAAAAATACCTGTAGATGACCAAATTCGAAGGATAAACAGAAAAAAAATTGACATGTTAAACCTAAAACCTTCGTCCCCCCAACCCAAGAACCACCAATATATAGTTTGTATGTGGATCCAGAACCCCCAAGGTATAGTTCGTATGTTGATCCTGAACCACCAAGATATAGTTTCCATATAGATTCGAAACCACCAAGGTATCTAGATCCGCTAATTAAAGCAATCCCTGATATCTTTCAACCTTACGTCAAGCACATACATAATGTTATGGGTGATGGAAACTGTAGGTTCCGAGTAGTAGCTGCTTGGCTTGGTCTTGAAGAAAATGCATGGCCAGAGATTCTTAGTGATTTGTTAAGTGAAATTATTATGCATGAGGAGGATTATGCCAATTTTTTGGGATCTGTAGGGCTTAATAATATTCACAATTCCATCAATCACTTTGAGTCAGGTATTGTACCTAATGACCGTCGGATTCATATGTCTCACACAGGTGTCATGATTGCGTAATGCTATAATGTAATTGTTCATTTTCTCTCCCCTAGAAGAAGTTCGACATGGCTACTGCTTTAGTCTAGTCCATCTGGTAATCCACAAAATTTCACATGGGTAATTGCATACGTAAACGATAACCACTAGATTAAAATAGATGTGCAAGAAAATTACTCGTTACCTACGATTTATCACAATTGGTCTAGATACAAGCAAGATTGTTCAGCTGCATGGAAAATCTTGTATTCGATGAGAATATAACTTTAATGTATGTGATCTTTAATTGTAATAGTTTGATTAATTATACAATATTTTTTTATTAAAGATCGAGTTCTTGAATCATTTAATAAAATATTTATATTTTTGTGTATATTAAAAATAATATAAAAAAGTTAAAATATAAAAGTTATAACAAAAGGACAAAATAGGTGATATGCGGTAAAAGACGAGGAAAAAAATGATAAGAATAAATTCTTCCAGATGAACAGTGAAAAGTGAAAAGTGAAGATAAAATATGACTGGTTTGACAGGCACTAGGAGCGGGAGTTAAAAATTAAAATTCGTATGGTAGGACCCCTTAAAATCTTTATCTTTATGTTTTCTCCCTCGTCTGCAAACTTCACAAAATAATAAAATAATAATAAAATATTTAAAGAAAACAAGAACTTTCGATCTGAAAAGTTCGTTATAATGTTATAATTGCTCTTCATTGATCTAAACCTATTTCACACAATACATACACAAATTGGTGGGGCTAATACTTATCGCCGGTCTAGTTAACCTCCAGTCAACTTTTTCGGCGAAATGACATACACGTTTCCCGAATAAGTACTCGAATACGTATTCTCATTCCTCAACTCACAACAAGATCGTAACACATTCTCATTAGTATGTAAGTCATGGTACGAAATGGAATGATGGTGTAGAAAAAGAGTGTTCATCGGAAACTGTTACGCAATAAACCCTAGGGTTTTGTTTCAAAGGTTTCCAGAAGTGAAATAGATTGAAATGAAAGGGAAACCGCATTTTTCGGACTTTAATTTGGTACCGGAAGGTTGGGGAGGGTACGTGTATGGTTGAATTTTTTTATATGTATGGGTTTGTCAAATGTTAGAAGAAATCAAATTGAAAAGAATGGTGGTTAGTGATAAGTGTTTGGAGATGATTGGAAGGTTCAAAAGTTTTAAGGTTTTGAATTTGTTGTCTTATGAAGGATTTAGTACACATGGAGTTGCTGCTAATTGTAGGTTAGGTTACATTATATAAGGAAAAATGTTTTTGTTTTTATTATTGTTAGGTTTAGCTTATTATAATCTTTGAATTTGTTTAGTTTAACTTAAAATTTACAGGAATATGATATACTGCTATATTTTTGAATAGTAGCCCACATAATTCGCTAAAATGTATGGACTTAATTATATTTAGGTTAAATTGTCAAGAAAGATAATATAAAGGTTAAAATCTGTCAAACTGGAAAACTTTAATTTTTGACATGTAAAGGAGTGAGAGTTCTGGACTCTTAACATTGTTCAAAATTCCACAAATTCTGTCGATATGTTTCAAAATTTATCTTAGACTCCTTTTGGATTAATATGGATATTACACTCCTTTTCAAGTGGAAGAAGTTAGCAGATGTTCCACATTGTCAAAATTGGAATTTGTGTTACATTTTATGCAAGTTTCCCTTATGTTTATAGGTGGTTAGATTGTTTAGGCTATTTGGTTTGTTGAGAGATTGTTAGGACTTGATTATCATATGCTTTTCAAATGTAAGTTGCTAACAATACTCTTGAATATATGTATTTGCTTCGACAATGTAAATTGGTATCAATTTCTGAAAAACTGACAACTAGATTTGAAATGGAATTCATTTTGAAACCTATTGAGTTCCCTATTTATCTTTTCTTACACATCCGAGAGATAGTTATTGTCTCACCCGAAGACTAACACAAAAGTAAGATGTTTGTATACATGTATGTATTTTTTTCAGCTGGAATTATTTAAGCTTATAATGTCTCTCTTCATTGATGTTTTTCATTCATTTTTATACAAAAGTTTGAGAGTACTGGATTTACGTGATTGTGAAGTTGAGGATCTAAGTGGATATTGGATGAGTCACTTCCCTGATTCTTTTACCTCGTTGGAATGTCTGAACATGGCGTGTGTGAATTCCGAGGTTAGTTTCTCAACCCTTGGGCGTTTGGTCGCTCGGTCATCGTATTTGAAGACTCTTTGACTCAATCGCGTTGTCCCCCTTGAGAAACTGTCCCACTTCTACAGCTGGCTCCACAACTCGTTGAATTTGCTACAAGTGCCTACTCCGCTGATATACGCTTAGATGTATATTTAAGTTTAACGGAGGCTTTTTCAGGCTGCAAGGATCTAAAAGACCTATTGGGTTCTGGGATGTGGTTCGACTTATCTTCCAGTCTTCTATTCTGTGTGTTTTCGGCTCACTTCTCTAAACCTGAGTTATGCAACAACAATATGTCCAGATCTTACAAAGATTGTTAGTTAGTGTCATAATTTGCAGCGTCTATTGGTAAATTTCAATGCATATCTTGTCCTATCTAAGCTTCAATCCTCTATCGGATAAATATTAATTCACTCATCTATCAATGATACTAGTTCATGTTAAATTGGTACTCTTTCTGTGCACTTTAGGAAATTTAATCTATACTGATTGACAGTTAGACATGTCTAACTATCAAAATTAAAGTATGATCAATGAGATACTGGATTAATAAGACAGAGTACTTGTTAAAAATATATCACGTTATTCTTAGTTCTCTTTTTCTTACACCACCTCCTCTAAAACCACAATAAAAAATACTAAAGAAAGTAACTTGTCAAAAAATATTCACGAAGACCACAACAAAATGCGGTTATGCAATTAGCTTCATTTAGAAACAATCACAAAGTATAGGGATGTCATAGTAGTTACCAAGAAGTCAAGGGCTACATATATTTTATATCTATATCTATCTATCACAGACACGTATACGACATATTAACATCTTATCTCTCTCTCTCTCTCTCTCTCTCTCTCTCTCTCTCTCTCTCATCTGCAAACTTAACAAAAAAAAAATCGATCTGAAAAACTAGTTAATGGTGTAATTCCTTCTCAGATCTGATTTCATCACACACTAACAACACACAAAATCGAACTCAACAGTTTTCGCCGGTGTAATTAACCTCCGGTTAACTTTTCCGGCGAAATGACGCACACGTTTCCCGAAGAAGTACTAGAACACGTATTCTCATTCCTAAACTCCCAACACGATCGTAACACAGTTTCATTAGTATGTAAATCGTGGTACGAAATGGAACGATGGTGTAGAAAAAGAGTATTTATCGGTAACTGTTACGCGGTAAACCCTAGGGTTTTAATTCGAAGGTTTCCTGAAGTGAAATCGATTGAATTAAAAGGAAAACCCCATTTTGCGGACTTTAATTTGGTTCCGGAAGGATGGGGAGGGTATGTGTATGAATGGATCGTTGAAATGGTTAGGGTTTATCCAATGTTAGAAGAAATTAAATTGAAAAGAATGGTGGTTAGTGATGAATGTTTGAAGATGATTGGGAAATGTTTTAAGAATTTTAGGGTTTTGAGATTAGTGTCTTGTGAAGGATTTAGTACTGATGGACTTGCTGCTATTGCTTCTAATTGCAGGTTAAATTATGTGAAATGTTGTTGCTTATCTTATTAATTTAATAAATGTGATTGATTTGTTAGGTTTAGTTGAAGTCAAAATTTATGGGGAAAGGAGGTGTGGTGCAGCAGATTGAAGTCATTGAATATGGCGCATGGCTAGCAGCACACATCATTTCCCCAAAATTCATGTTTCTAATTATATTTTGGTCAAATTGTCAAGAAAAGTAATAAAACATCAAAAATTTGTCAATGTGAGTTGTGGGTACTAATTTATCTCTTTTGCAAAGGAGTTTTAAGTACAGATTTGCCAAGAAAGAAGTGGACATTTAAATTTTAGGCGAACATATGAGCAAAAGTTTAGTTTTTAATAAAATGAGGACATTAATATATTTCAATTTTGGACAAATGTTGTCTACATTGTTATAAAATTTATCTTAGACTCATTTATTGGCAAAAATTGAGCTTTACACTATATATACCTCACGTTGACAAATGTTGGATTAGATGTTACCCTGTCTCATTTTTTGGTAATTTGCCCTTATATTTATGAATAATTGGTTGATTAAGTTATTTGTTTTGTTTTGAACAAAATGTAAGTATATTTTTTTAATGAGAAATGTGTTTATTCGTGGGACTTAATTATCAAGTGCTTTTGAAATGTAATTTGCCAACAATGGGATGTATATCTTCATTGGTGATTCTATCATTCTTTTTTCTGTCAGTGGACGGAGTATAACTCTTTATTTTTCTCAATCATATATGTGTCTTGCTATATACTCTTGGGCTTGTGTACTCTCTTTGGCAATTTGAATCAATATCCGTTCTAAAAAGTGAAAAATAGTTTATAAATGAGATTTGACACTGAAAGCTGTTGAGTTCCTCCCTCATTCTTTTCTTACACATGAATGAGATATACACATGATTCTACCTTTAAAAGAAACATCTGCTTGTATACATTTGTGTTTGTTTTTCAGCTGGAATTATTTAAGCAGAAACGTCTCGCTTAATTAACTTCTTTCATCCATTTGATTTCTAATACAGAAATCTGAGGGTACTGGACTTGCGAGAGTGTGAAGTTGAGGATCTAAGTGGATATTGGATGAGTCACTTCCCTGATTCTTTTACCTCATTGGAATGTCTTAACATGGCTTGTTTGAATTCCGAGGTTAGCTTCTCAGCCCTTGAACGTTTGGTCGCTCGGTCACCCAATTTGAGGAGTCTTCGACTCAATCGCGCCGTCCCCCTCGAGAAACTGTCCACACTCCTACAGCTGGCTCCACATCTTGTTGAATTCGGTACGGGTGCCTACTCTGCAGATTTACGCTCAGATATATATTCCAGTTTAGCAGAGGCTTTTTTGGGCTGCAAGGATCTAAAAGACCTATCAGGGTTCTGGGATGTGGTTCCACCTTATCTTCCAGCCTTCTACTCCGTGTGTTCTCAGTTCACTACTCTGAACCTGAGCTATGCCACAATACTAAGTCCCGATCTTACCAAGATTGTTAGTCAATGTCATAACTTGCAGCGCCTATTGGTAAGTTTCAATGCATGTCTTGTCACATATAAGCTTCAATCCTCTATCTGATGCATATTTATTCATTCATTAGTGGCATCTAGTTCATTTCAAATTTATACAAGTTCTACTTTTTAGGAATTGCATTCTTTACTGAACAGCAGTTAGACATGTCTAACAAGTGAGGTAGTCGATTGATAATAATGTTTTTTTCCTTGAGAACAATCAACAAGTGTATTTAACACCAAAAAGCCAAAAGGCAAACAAGATACAAGAATCAAGCTGATGGATTAATAGGAGCAAGTATTGGTTAGAATGGCCATGCCATGTCTTAAAGAGAACAAGAGACAATTAATTGATTGATCTGTTTTCTTGAAAGTATTGTTGTGGCTTTCTCATACACAGACACATGCATGAGAGGTTTGGAGAGCCAATATGTTATTTTTAGCAGTCGATGCGTTTGCCATATTTCAATAGAGGTAGCAAAATTGGCGGGGTGAGTGGGTTTGGGTAACTGGTCAAATTGGGTAATTCTTTGGTACGGGTTGGGCTGGGTTCACATGAGGGTTTTTTTGTCCATGTATTTGATTTTCATTGAAGCAATTAGTGTGTCCAATATGGATAAGGAAATTAAAACAAGTTGGGAGGTTGATGCAAGTATACACTTTGAAGTTTGAATATCAGTTGACCCTTTTATCTAAAGTTTTATTTCTCATATTACTCATTTGACCCGTTAGATATAAAAACATATCTCTAAGTGGTCTATTTATATGTTAATGGGTGTAAGTTGCGACCTGGATGGTCTCACCTTAAAGGATTTCAGATTGTCAACTTGTCAAGTACCATGATATGAGTCATTTTTATGATGGCACCGTTTTGATGCGTATAGTGAAATTTATATTAAATGTTGTCAGCATTCTTTTTTTATTTACAAAATATTGAACTGCAGGTATTAGATTACATTGAGGACACTGGCCTCAATGCCCTTGCTATGTCGTGTAAGGACCTAAGAGAACTGAGAGTGTTCCCTTCTGACCCATTTGTTGCCGATGCCAATGTACTTTTAACAGAAGAAGGTCTTGTTTCAGTTTCAGAGGGTTGCCCCAAACTTCATTCCGTTCTGTATTTTTGTCGACAAATGTCAAATTCAGCGTTAATTTCTATTGCTAGAAACCGTCCTAACCTAACATGCTTTCGGTTATGCATTCTAGAACCCCGAGCTCCTGATTATCTAACATTTGAACCCCTCGATGTTGGTTTTGGAGCCATAGTTGAAAACTGCAAAGATCTGCGACGTCTTTCAATGTCTGGTCTGCTGACAGATCGTGTATTTGAATACATTGGAACACACGCCAAGAAACTGGATATGCTTTCTATAGCTTTTGCCGGTGATAGTGATTTAGGGTTGCATCATGTTTTATCGGGTTGTGAAAGTTTAAGAAAGTTGGAGATTCGAGACTGCCCATTTGGTGACAAGGCTCTTTTGGCTAATGCTTCCAAGTTGGAGACAATGCGATCCCTTTGGATGTCTTCGTGTTTTGTTAGTTTTGGAGCATGTAGACTTCTCGGTCAGAAGATGCCTGATCTTAATGTTGAAGTTATAGATGAACGAGAAAACCTAGATTCAATCCCCGAAAGCTCTCCGGTTGAGAAGCTTTACATTTATCGAACGATTGTTGGTCAAAGGTCTGATATGCCGGATTTTGTACGTACAATGGGCAAAAATGACATGTACAATCTTTCTTGAGGTACACAATGCGTTATACCGTTATTTCTTTATTTTTCAATAGAATCGCTAGTGGTTATATAGTGAAAAGTTTGTGAAGGTCATATCAATGATATTTGACCCTTGACTTGGCTTTCGGTACATAGGTACGAATAAGGCGTTGAAGCTCGTGTAGTCAACTGAAATGCTGCATTTGGTTAAGTCATCCTCCAGGTGCATCTGGTCTATTGAGTTGTAGAATGTAATTTGTACTATTAGTTTTTTCTAAATAAAGATTCTTTTAATCTTGTAATAACATCATATTGTTTGGGATCAAATATATCGCTCCCTTTCATGTTTTACCAAAAGTTCATGTAAAACTGTTTCTTGATTTCTCTTGCCTTTTCTTAATATTGCAGATGACTTAATTATCAATATCCTTGTGATGCCCAGTTTTTTTCTTTGTTATGGGTATGCCATGTGGTGTTCTTGATTTTATACACACATACCATATTATTTAGGGCTTTGAAAGCTTGATAATATCTTGAGCCAAGCTCTTACGAGCTCAGCTCGATATGCATCCCAAGCTTGGTTTTCAAGCTTGAGGTTGCGCTCAAAGTTGATAAAAGCCTGACTTGTTTGCAATACAACTTGATAGTGGGTTGTGTTGGTGGTGTATTTAGACTATATATGGGCGTTGTCCATATTCTTACCGGGTAGGGCCATCCACAGTCGAGGTCATGTTAGTGTATTTTGGACAACTGGTCAATCAAGGTATAAGTGAATAAGATGGGCAAGTGATTAATTAGATGCAATCATGCAAATGAAGTTATACATAAAAAGAAACACTAAATAAAAAGTAAGAAGAAAAAGGCATGAGAACTGAGAAAGAGTAAAAGGAAAGGTGTATAAATGGATAAGGTAATCATCTACAAACCAAAAACTTTATGTTTTGTGTTGGATGATGATATCCACTCCTTTATACATCCTTTTTCCTCTCTCATGATGCAACACATGCATTTCATTCTTCATCATTTCCATCTTCAGTTTTTTAATTATGATTGCCACAGACCATTCTGCAATTCTCTGGTTCAGATTTTACCATGGAGTAGATACTCATTAAAAGTCACTTCTCTGAATAAATAACCTTATATTTATCTTTAACTTATAATAACAGACAATGATTGTTTTTATTTTATTTTCTATAAGGAGTGTTCTTTTAGTTCAGAATAGATATAATGTTCGTGTTGAGATCTTTCTTGGACTCGAGTGTTAGATTATCAACTAAATGTCCTCAAATTTATATATTCACTTTGAGTTTAGTCTTTTTAACATGTCGGATTGATTCACACTTTTAACAGTCCGGTAAATGGTGATACTGAAACCCAAATTATGCCCAAACGTTAGAGTAATATAAGGTTATATACAAGGATGGGCACAAAAGAGAGCTAGAGTTCTACATTATAATAACTGAGTGTTCATGTTACAGGAAGGGAAAGAACCAGAACAATATATATAAGTTAATTAGGTTAAACTAACTAATGGGCTTAAACATAGGGCCCAAACTGAAAAGGAGCCCAATGAAACTACTAAGCTAATATAAACACCAATGAGTTTTAATGCTCTTGATTAAGAAGAAATCATGTCTTGTGATTTTTTTTTTCTTTTCTGTTATAGATGGATCGTCTATAATTTATAGTAGTTGATGATGACGAGTAAACACTTTCGGGTGAAGTAAAGTAAATATTTGACTATAAAACACTCTTTCCCAATTACCAACATATACACAATAACACTTGTGTAACATATCTTCAAAAACATAATGAAACTACAATACAGAACTGTAACTGAAAAAAAAGAAAGAACTACAGGGCCCAAATTTTCATGTCCCAAATGACCAGTTTTGAAACATCAACGAATGCATAATGTAGCCAGAAAGCCCAGATGAGTATAGCCCATTGAAACACTTCGTGTTGTAGACAAGCAAAGGATTGTCAAGTATTCGGTTTAAAAGCATCACTAATTACAGTAGATACAAGAGATCGATTCCCGTTTAATTTGTTGAATCTTGAATGGTCTGCAACAGAGGTTCAATCCTGTACCTCATTATTGGCTGACCCGATTTCGTTCTCTTCAACATGTTTTCTCTCTGAGATTTAGGACGGGTTTCTGATTTTTCTTTTTCTTCATTTTTGGCTTTAAATATTGCCTCCTTCTCCATTCTTGCCCCCTCTTCCTCCTCCCACCTCTTACTATAAATAGCGTCTAGACTATATGTTGTCTTCTTCCCATTTCTTCGCTTCCCTAGGTATCTCTCGCTAACTTCCTTGTTTTCACTTCTGTCATGCAATATATTATCATTATAAAATAAGGTTCTTCTAAACCCCTTTTTATTATTCTAAACGTAGATATATATTGAAAATAATGAATAGAGGTGGCAGAATGTGTATGGTCAAATTTATTAATTTTTTGTTCCTAGTTGTGCTACATAGACAATCAATGTGTCAAATATGATTACAAAAACTATATATTTTAATAATAATCTAAACTTTTGAATAAAATTATTTAGGAAGTTTTATGCATTAAAAGTAAACTTTCATAGTTGCTTCTGTAGCTTGGGAAGAACCTTCCACTTGGTTTGGTTGCTTCTGTAGTTTCTTGTACTTGCTAACGTATTTTGCATTTTTGTAGAACTCCCTTTGCTTTGCTGTAAACATAAAGAAAAGAGAAATGTCATGTATAAAAAATAAGTGAAATAAATGCGTGTAACACAAATCTCAATTTCTCTATGTATTTTTGCATAAATAGTAATTTACTTTAATTGCTCGACATCATCCATTATTAATTGTAAACCAATATCGAGGTCTTAATCATGCTCTTTAAAGTAACAATACCACCCCCATGTGAAGTCCAATGAGCCTCCTCTTGCAAAGCGTAATCCAAATTTTTTGTTGAGAATTCATCAACAGTCAATAAAGCTCAAGAAACCTTGAAAGTACATTGTTCTTGCACCTTGAAAAGCTTCACCGTGACGAAACGGGATGATAAACATCTCAAAAACGGTTGCGTATAATTCATCAGTTTTTGATTCTTCATTTGGAGATCGAAACTGCCAAAAACGATGAGTGTGAACCATTTTGGAAAGTGCTTTCTTGATTTTTCAAGCAACAAAAGTGAGTATTTTTATTATCTTAGGGTCACAGTATTTAAAGAAATTTTCACAATCTAAGAAATCTTGGAAAATCGTATCCAAAACAAATAAAATATAAAGTATTTTAGTCCAAAAGTGATATGAGACGCACATTTGTGTGTACTCGGATACACAACCCGCAATCGTACACACACAACCAGCAAATTTGCGAGTTGCATGTTCTAATTTGCATGTGCGTAGCCAACCATCAGCCCAACTATAAACTCATCTCTTCACACATGTAACTCGCAACCTTGGACTAGCAATCAATTTTTAGATAAAGAAGTTGAATTTGTGTTTTTTTTCAAAGTATATTTCAGTTAATTTCCTAATTTTATGTGGTTACATGAATTTATTGCTTTTGTGAGCCCATTACTACTTAGGGGCTACATCGTTTCGGCTTTTAGAGCCTCTCTTAGACCGGTTAATTTGGACTCTTTTATATTTTTAATGAGTAATATAAGTTTTTCAGTTAATAGAAATATATCTAATCGGCCGAGAATATCTAAAAATGGGTATGGGCTTGGGCTACATATGGGTTGGAAATTGGAATGAAAATGAAATTGAGTTCATAACTTTAGCCATTAATTACTAATTTAGTGGTTTTTGATTATAACGTATTAATTATAATTATAATGTTAAGTTTTCAGTTAGAGTAAATTAGTCAAAAATTACAAAATAAGTAGTAGAAAAATCGTAGTGTATAAATTACCATTCATTTATAAAAATGCTCTTTTAGTAGGGTGTTTTTTTGAGTTTGATACATAATTATAAAGAGTAATGTCAGAGTCACGTATATTTCACAAAATAAACTTTACAAAATAATGTGAAAAATGATATTAACCGATCACAATTTAAGTTTGTCTCTCTTCTCTCTTTACATTATTAGTCTATATTTCTCAATTATAAAAACGTTATTGTCACCCAATTATAAGATGGAATTTGTGAGATTAAAGTTATTATATTTATTAAAACTAAATTATGTCACCAAATTAAAGTTATTATACTTATTCGATCAAAAATACTCATGCGGAAAAAACATTAGGATGGAATTTGTACCACTAAATAGTCACTCATATTTATATATGCCTAAGCTAGAGTGAATCATTTAAAAATATGAGATTAAAGTTCTGAATGCAACTCGAATAAGTCACAAGAGAAAGGGACTTGATTAAAACTAAATACTGAATATCGCTAGCTGGTTAAGGTTAGTAAAATTCGTTGATGGATTTTGAACCCAAATCTGTAGAAGGATTTCGAACGTACGTGAGTTGATTTCTTTGTATATTGAGGTATGTGCTTGTTAAAATATATATGTTAAGTCGTTGGACAACTGATTAAATTTGTTTTGTATATTAAACCGTTATAATTTCTTTGTTATTGATAGAATGTCATCATCAAGAAATGACTTAACAGACCACTTGTCAGATTTAACCAAGAAATGACGAACTTGTGATAAAAGTGGCAACCACGGGATGGTAGGTGCAATTAACTCTGAGAGAGACACAAAATGCAAAAGTGAAAAACCACAAGGAGGAAAACTGTAATTTACGTCCTTATTTGTTTTGAGTTTTTACTTTCTTTTCTATTTTTTTACGTGAATTCAAATTTAAAGCTATAGCTCGAATTAACGCCTCACTTCAAACATAAGTTCTAGCAACTAGTTAATTTTCTCAAACACACCTTAAATACGACAAAATTCCACGCGTTATAACAGCTCTTCGGATTTTTGAAATCAAATTTGAAGATTTTTACTTTATTAGACGATATGTAATTTGATATTATGGTTAAAGCAAGCGTCTAAATTTCTGCTAATATCCTAACATGTTACATGGTCATATAAGTTTTAAATGGCATGTGTACATTTGGGGCGCATTTTAACGTGCTGTCATTTAACCATATTCTAAGCACATTGCATGTTTTATTCAATCTACTTGAGATAAAAATTGCATTACATGAATGAAAGTCTATATATAGCAAGTCTTTTTTTATAAGCATTTTGATTCTGATTCACATAAAAATATAGAAAATTAGATTATTAGATATATATATATATATGGGAGAGATCAATGGGGAAGCAAAAAAATTAGGGAAGGAGGGAAGCAAATCTCAACCATTGATTTCATCATAAATGAATTTTAAAAATTACAAAAGGTTTCAAAATTTAAC
The DNA here is from genome assembly GCA_963921325.1 of Logfia minima. NCBI lineage: Eukaryota > Viridiplantae > Streptophyta > Magnoliopsida > Asterales > Asteraceae > Logfia > Logfia minima. Next base: position 40,425,769 of record OY992765.1, read on the forward strand.
ATTCATCACCAATGAATGTTAAAAATATTTTTTAATAAAAATATCAAGGGTTAAGATTTACTTCCCTCATTCCCTAAATTTTGAAGCTTCCCTATGAATCATTTCCCTATATATATATATATATATAGTTTATTGGGAAAGATAAACCATTTGTTGATAACTTGATATTCAAGAATGGTTAATAAAGTTGTAATAGAAAGTATTGTGGAGTGAAATCAATGTCAAAAACTTGAAAAAATTGTCACAAAAAGAAAAAAAAATAAAATTACTCTTTCTCAACAAATATTGTATTTATTATATAAAAAAACTCACAAATGGTAACTATGATTTACTTTTTCTTTTTTAGAATGTAAGTATCTAATCTAATCTAATATAATATAAGATCAAAAGACAACATATTTGACAATGTCTTTTTTACTCCACTAATACTTAATTGCATATGTCAACATAATAATTATAGATGAAAGACACGGTTCTAACAACACATGTGTATTATTTTTGTTGTAAGTTGCATGGTAAAAAATAAAACTCAACTTAATAAACATTCATCATTCATACTCAATAAAACTTTATTTATTTATTTTATTATCTCCATTAAAAGAAGAAAAAAACAAAAATAAAAGAACACCCATACGATATTTCTTCAATCTATTCGGCTAGCTCAAGCTTCAGCTTCTCGTTTCTTGAACGGTAAATTCGAGAAAAACGAGAAAACCTCTTGCTTCGCTAATAACCTCATTTCTCTACTCGATTTTGTTTTTTAATTTAAGTGATTGAGGACATAATAGTCTTTTTACCATCTAACTCCAAAGAGAATTTAGCCAAGTCTTCTTTCTCATCACCATTAACTTCATCTCCTTCCACCGGCTTTTCTTGAACTTCCACAATTACCCCTAGCTCCACCCCCGGTTTCTCTTGCATTTCCAAGATTGCTCCTAAGTCGACCACGGTTGGTACTCGCCCACATTGTGTTTGAACCATTGGTATCATTTCCTTCTTGTTGTCTTTGTAGATTATGTACAAGATCATTTGTGCTATACCAAAGGCGAATCCTAACACGTTTGGGGTCTTTGCACACACACACAAAAGAAAACAAAACAAATAATTTAGTATACTTGAAAAAGTTAATAGCGTATAAAGAATATAATATAATGTATATAAAAAAGATGCTTACGGCTACATAATAGTCTTTGATCAATAAACCATAAAAGAACCACATAACAGCACAAAGCGTAAGGAAGAAAGACAATGAGAAAGGCATGTACTCTACGCTCTTCGTTTTTATAACCAATCTCTGAAAAAATATCAAAAAAGAAAAGAAAAAAGATATGTTATTTTTCAAATTTTTATTAATAAATATCCTAGACGAGTTAATAAATGGTTGATTAATTAGGTAAATGAATAATCAATTTACCATAATGCTAAGTGGAGCTGCAAAAACACAAACCGAAAATACGGCACAAATCCAACCAACAACAGCGACCCGTTGAGGCCCACGTTGAGTTGCAAAACTTGTTGTAATAACTATCAACCCAAATGTAAGTACGTTGAATACTGTAACTAGTTTCACGGTTGAAATCTGCAAAAGTTACACAACATTAAAATAAAATCTTTACATAAATGGAAAATACTTAACCAAAAAAATACTTTATTTTGTATTTTGTATTAAGATTAAAATAGAATATATTATATATTATATATCTCGTATTAAAATAAAATAAAATATTTTTTAGTAAACTTGGGAACGTAATCAAATAACGTTTGGGTTAAAAAAGGTTATTTACCATAGATTCTTTGGTGGCATAAATAAGAAAAATAGCAACGTAAGCCATTTCAATGACACAACCAACAGAGTTGATCGTAATGATCATCATGCCGTTTTCGGTTTTGAGAAAACCATAGTACAAGAGTAACATGCAACTGAATAGCGCCACCGAGTATGGCACTGATTGAAATCCTTCGGTTGATTTCTTCTTGTAGATCCTACAGAAAGTCGGCCTGAAAATTTGAAATACAATAGAAAATGAATTTATGTATTAATCGCCATAAGAGCGATACAATTAACAAGATATCTTACAGTGGGGCTAAGAACACACAAAAGGAAATGATATTGCCTGATGAGAAAAAAACAATAAGTTATAAGGATTTATGAAACTATTACAAGAATTAATAGCTAGGAGAGATCAATTAATAATTAAGAGGATATACCAAGAATGCCAAAGATAGAAGGCAAAAGATGAGTAGGAAAAGCCATTATTGGGAGGGTGATGAAGCTCTATATGATTTCAAATGATTAAAAGAAAGGAGCTTATGGAAAGACTCAAGAGAAAACCAACATATATATAGGTCTCCCAAAGAGCAAAAATGAATTTACTGTGTGCTTTTTCATGTGTAACATATTGCTTTTACAACTATTATTTGAGTGATATAATTAATAATTGCTATCACATTATTTGTGATCTTAATTGTGAAACTAATTTTTTAAAATGTAGGTTCTATTATAAGGTACTTAATATAATTTGATGTGATTATTGATTTTTCTACAAAATAGAATAATGTTATTAAATTGTTATAATTAATAAGTATAATATTTGATTTGATACATAATTTAATACATGTATATGATTCTTGGTTAGTTATATTATGAATAGAAATGAAAAAAGTAAAATAATAAACTCATTTTTGAGTTTTTTTTTTTCTAAAAAAGAAATGAATTGAAGGGGAAGAAAAAAAATAAAAAATTATATTTACAGACTTTAATTTAAATATAAGTGGATTAGAAAAAATAGTTATACTTTATATAGTTATCACTATAAGCTTGGTATTAATAACTCTAGTATTAAAGAATATAATTATAAAACTATTAGTGTAAAAAAATTATTTTCATGTCTGTATATCTTAAAAATATGGGTTGGGTCACCATATTTTATTTTTGTTAATATTTATTTTTCTTCAAACTCAAAAATACAAATAAATAAACTATATAATATTTTTTTCGTTTCTTCTTAAATTTTTTTATTTTAAAACTTGAAAATGTAGTAGAAATTATAACCTGAAAAGTAGATATAGATTGAAAAATATTGTGTAGAAACATTATATATATTTTAATTGCGGCGTTATATGACATATACAAAAAGAAAAAAGAAGAAGACATAATGTATTTGAGTGAACACCGTATAAAATACACTAAAGACGTAAACTTCGGGTATTCACATTTAAAATGCATAACTTTAATTTCTTTTCCGTAATTGTCGATTCGTATATCTTTGTAATGATTGTTAATAGATTTCTTATAAAACATGATAAATATTTATCATACAACTCTATTACACTAAAGGTTTATTCTCATGTCAGTTGCAACTTTAACAGTATAATATGTATATCACATTAATTATACAGTTATAATAAGTTTTTTCACAGCAAGATCATTCTGGTAATGATAGTGTCGAATCTCGGAAACACTAGAGGGTGAAAATTTTACATGTTGATATCGAGAGATAAATGTTTAATGGTACCTGAATGCAATAATAATTGATACTTCTTTAATGAAAGTGATTTTCTATAATAGTTTAAATTATTGTAATTTTAAATTCAATATTGTAATATAAAAGAAGAAAAAAGGTATTTAAATGTATTATGTGAAATATAATATTAATTGAAAGATTCATATAATAAGTGACGGATAAGTGGAGGGATAAAATAGTAATTTCCGAGATCCTTTTTTAAGGATTAAGAAAGAGAGTGAACACCGTATAAAATACACTAAAGACGTAAACTTCGGGTATTCACATTTAAAATGCATAACTTTAATTTCTTTTCCGTAATTGTCGATTCGTATATCTTTGTAATGATTGTTAATAGATTTCTTATAAAACATGATAAATATTTATCATACAACTCTATTACACTAAAGGTTTATTCTCATGTCAGTTGCAACTTTAACAGTACAATATGTATATCACATTAATTATACAGTTATAATAAGTTTTTTCACTGCAAGATCATTTTGGTAATGATAGCGTCAAATCCCGCGCACAGCAGCGGGTGAAGATTTTACATGTTGATATTGAGAGATAAATGTTTGATGGTACCTGAATGCAATAATAATTAATACTTCTTTAATGAAAATAATTTTCTATAATAGTTTAAATTATTGTAATTGTAAATTCAATATTGTGATACAAAAGAAGAAAAGAAATATTTAAATGTATTATGTTAAATATAATATTAATTGAATGACTCATATAATTAACAGGTAAAGAATAAGTGGAGTGATAAAATATTATTTTTTAATATTTTTTTTAAGGATTAAAAGAGCCGGTATTAAATATTTAATAATAATTGTAAATATAATCGATCATGGTGATTTATATTATTAAAGTCCAACTAACTAAAGGCATGCAAGAAACATTTTATTAACTTTATCCTAGACAATATAATGCAAATGTATGAAGATAAACTACTGAACTAAATCTTCACAGGAGGCACGTAAAATAAAACCTTCTTATGATGACACATCATCAATGCCGTTAACATGAAAATGATCATCAACATAACAAAAATGCGGCATATTTTATATCTTTATTGTCATGTAAAATTAGGAAATGATTTATTAATCTGAAACAAAAATATCTAAAAGTTTAACCGGTACATGTGTTAGAATTATTGGTTACGAAGATGACAGATAAAAGATTAATATCATACATGTGTTAAAATGATCGTATTTAATGTAAAAAAGATTATCTTACCGACTAAGGGCCTGTTTGGCATGGAGCTTTTAGGAGCTTTTCGGAGCTTTAGCTTTTAGTTTTAAAACGAAAAGCTCCTACGAAAATAAAAGTCTTGTTTGTCATGTACAAGCTTTAGCTTTAGAATCCAACGAAAAGCTCAAATTCTCAAAGCTACTAGAAGTAGCTTTTCGCGAAAAGCTCCATTTCTAAAGCTACAGCTACAACCTACAGCCTACAGCTACAACCTACAGCTACAGCTACAGCCTACAGCTACTTCATCAAACATACCCTAAACAATGCATAATAAATAAAAAATAAATATTAATTCCATTACCTTGTTTATCCTATTAAGTATTAATATTAATTACCATGTCCATTTCATAAATTTACCGTTATTTAGCCAACTAATTACCAAATCCAAAAGTTAGATATTATCGATACATTTCAAATTTCCTTATAAATAATTAAATTAATTAATAGATTATTAACTAATTGGGTTCCTAAACCCTAACTAATAATTCAAAATGTATTTTAAATTTGTAACAAAATGATTATACACTGATTCAGATTCACATAATATAAGACGGTAATGCCGTATATATATCTCATAATGAAATGATGATTCAGAAAAATGCTTATTTTTTGCTATTTTAAGAGACTTTATTCTCAACACGTAAATGTACAACAACTTAACGGCGCTCAATCATTCTTGTATACCTAAGTTTTTCTGTGTATGTGCAAGTTCTCAAGTCGTAAGCTAACGTGAAGCAAATTTATAAAATCTGATCTGACGGTTGAGATAATTAAATCATAAAATTGATAAATGAACGGTCGGATGATCAAATAATGGTTACGTTTTGATATCGAAAAATTAAAAGAAGGTCCACTTGTACACTGCTAACCTAACGCCAACATCACCTTTCGAATCGCTTTTGCTTTTTTAGGCTTTTCTGATATTAGTATCCGATAATGCATTTAAATTGTGTTTGATGATTATTATCTGTATCAAATTTATATTTATTATTTTTAATGCACATAACCTGTTAAAAATCACATTTAAAATATCTATCTTACGTTGATCCGGTTACCATTTTTTGTGCCTAGTTATATGCCACGTCAATACACATATGATATGTCACATCAGATCTGAATGCCACGTGACGTTACACATGGCAATATGGCATGCCACGTCAAATTTTTTCGGACAAAAATAAGGCGTAATTTTTTTTTCGAACAAAAATCTAACGTGTCATGGCACGTCAGATGCCACATGGAATTCATATTTGAAAATGGTCAAGAGGTAACCGGTAAATAAATGCGTTAAAAACACTTTTTACAAGTTAAGTGCATTAAAAATAATAAATGTAAATTGTATACGCACAATAAACGTCGAGTACAAGTTAGATACATTTTTAAATACTAACCCTTTTTTCATCTTTTCAGGCTACTTTCTTCACTCACTAATTATTTCTTCTTATTATTTATCTATAAAAGTATATTTAGTTGATTATACAGTTAGTCCATATGATGAGTTAAAAGTGATGTAGTTTGCACGATTGTAAAACTGGTTGTATATTTCTGTCAATGTTGTGGTAATTAACTAATTCTCGACTCTTACATTATAGATTTGTAGAAAGGGAGATTGAATTGATATATTAATCAATCTTTATGGATCAAATAAAGAAAATCTTTACTAGACCACTTTGTTAATAAATCACGTGCCAAGCAATTATGTAATTTTCTGTTAATAAATCACGTGTAATTCACGTGATTAGCTAATTTCATATCATATAAATTGGTCTAATGCGGTATTTCATAATGAATTAGGCAATGTTGGGATTTTGATGTGATGTATAATGTCTTTTTTCAACTCTTTTCTAACATAGTTAACATTGTTAAATGATCTATTTATGTTTGATGAAAAATTGTAACATATGACTACTGGTCTTTTTTAAAAAAGATTTAAGCAAAGGTTTAATGATTAAGTAAATGTCTAAAATTCTTAATTGACATTGTCAGTGGAAGTTGTGGAACTAAATTAAACTCACTAAGATGATCGTGTTATGATTTATGAATGACACCAACATTTGTTAGGGTGGGGGGAGAGGCACCCCATCCAAAAGGCCCAATTAATGTGAAATTCATACTAACTTTAAGTAGGCCCACTAGCCCAAATAATGTAAGCCCTCTTCTTCGATCAAAATCCACTAGCTAAAATGATGTTAGCCCATTATAGCCCATTATATCATATCTTAAAAGTCCAAATTTTAAATGGTTCCCTCAGTGGCGCTCTATTATTATTTATCCAACTTTCAAATGGTTGAAATTCTTACGATCCTAACCGGCTCACTAGTCACTGACAGAGATGAGGTAAATCAAACTGACCTAATAGTCTGCTCAGATGGTAGGTCAACTAACTTTTCAAACAGCAAGAATAAATTTTTTGAAATAAATTAGATTCCCCCTTGTCGCCGGTAGAGATTGAACCTAAATGCTTCCGAATGCCACTTGTCCTATTTATGCAACTTATGATTTGGTTTGCTAAGGTTTTATATTTTCAGCTCTTAATTGTTATTTTCTGTTGCAGTTTTGTCAATGTTTTAATGTGGTGTTATTGTTTCTCACAGAAACATTATTTTGAAGTTTAATGTCAATAACTTCACCCCGACTATATAAAATTCTGAATTCGCCATTGCATATTTGTATAGTTAGGGACATAACCGTGAGCCAAGAATGCTACAAGACATTGCATTTCAAAATGGTCGATCGATATGAACATTTAAAACATGGGAGTGACAACAGTAAGGCAATGGATCCAACTTGGCTTTAATGGTCGTCGAAATGGCCAGAACTTGCACCGATTTCTTAAAGCACTGGCTGGATACAATATTTATGATCATATTTGATATATTTTCATTTATAAAAGACTTGAATATGGACAAAGAGTGTGGATGATCAATCTAACCCACTTTTTCAATCCCCACAACTTATTATAGGCCGATGGCCGTGCTCCACCTACTCATCTTGCCGTCTCTGTGTCAAATGAATAAATGATGTTCACAAGTTAAAAGTTCTCCTACTAAACTCACCTTTATTTGATTTACAAGCTACACTGGCAACATACTCGAAAACTAACGACACAAGAAAAATGTCGATCTAATCACTCTCTAGGGGTGAGATAACACAACGGACTGTACACAAACTACAGTAACTAGAACCCGAGACTGTGCTCAATAGCATTTTTGACCACCGATTTCCATTTACCATAGCACAACTCTACACTACACACTATCATCTATCAGGCATCCAACTTCAAACGTCTGCATGACAGTTCACTGATCCATTTTGGCAAAACGTCCCCTGATCCTTGTCCTGCTTTCAGCTCGTACCTTTCGTGACTCATACCTAATATGCTTATCATACCTGTTATAATACCAATAACAACAAAAGGTCCACTTATACTCTTCTTCTTGTATGCCTATACAATTTTTGCATTCGACCTCTTGAACCATGTAAAATTGTTATTTTCCAAGTGTGGGTCAAAATAGGTTGGGTCAAGTTGGGGACACTTTGAAAAAAGTTCTTTATCCATTTTTTTAAATATATAAATAAAGAGTTTACTGAATATGACTAAAACACTATATTATTACAAAATTTCTCCAACTTTTCTATAATAAAATCATCTAAGAGGTTTTTAATCTTTTATATATGGATATAGAATTTAGTCAGAAAATTCAACATGTTTGACCCATTTCCCACTTAGTTAAATCCTTTGGCTTTACCCATTTTATCCCTTACTAAAACATGACCCAGAATGACCCATTTACAGGTAAATGGGCACACGCTGCTTCTTCATTGAATAAATAAAACTACCTTCTAGATTTCTTCTTCTCTTTGTACCGTGTAATCGCAGTCTCCCTCTCCTGACTGTTAATTTCACGTATGATAGCAGGGAAGACATGTGGGTTTTCAGCAACTGTATGTTGTGACTGGCCTTCAATATTGGCATTGGTGTGGCTTGTATTACGAATATCATCGAACTTCTGTTCAGGAACTACACAGTTTGCCTCAGTGTTCTGTACTACTAATTGGTCGGAATTAAATTCCAGACCTGCAGTATCGCAACTATCGGGGCACCATTGAAATGTATTCGCCTATATAAACAAAAACAGAACCACCATTGGGATATGAGATCCTAAAATAAGAGGTTACTGTATTGGCTAGAGGTGGCATAATGGGGTCCTTGGGTGGGTTAGATGATAGGTCAAAACGGATCCTGGTCAAATGGGCGATTTCTAGTATGGTTGGTGAATGCCAATCAACAATATATACTAGAAGTAGATACTATTAATGAATATAGTAATCCTTTTTGTTTTAATACAATGTTTTAACTAAAGAAACTTACCCATTTTACCCATCGGGGATTAAGCCCAAATCCGATTTTTTTAACAAAACAATTGAAGAGGTTAGAACTGAAACTTATATTTGGAGGCAGGAGCTTATATTTTTTTGGAAGTGTTGGGCATAGTGGCAAGAGCTAGAACTTAAAAACATGACTTGACATAAAAAGACAAAAAAAAAAAGAGTAAAGCAAAAATAGATAAAGACATCTAATAAGGGGTACTCATTTAGTTTTATTTTCCATAAGCTTTACATTTTTTTAAAAGCTAGTTGAAGTAGCTTATTTTTCAAGAGCTTATTTCTTATATATTTGTTTACCAAACAACGCTTTTAGCTTGAGGTGATGTAAAAAATAAGCTTTAAACTCTCGTAAGCTCCAAACACCCTCAGATATACTTTGGGTGACTTTTAATTGACGACCTATTTCCTTTTTCGCCAAATTTGTAGTTTAACCCTTTTCATCTGAAATGACTAATTTTTCATATGGATGTGTGACAAATTAAGAAGAGATTATACCTCATATGAAGAATATAGGTTTGGCTCCAACTTATTCTCAAACACCGAATTCCTACCTTCAGGTCGGATGTTTTTTGTGGCTACCATAGGCTGGAAGTCTTTCATGGGTTTAATTATGTCTTGATCATTATCCACATTTGGTTCAGACTTTGCTAATTCACGAAGCTGGCGAAGCAATTCATCTTTATATATTCCAAAAGCAGCATTTCGGTTCTGATTTAACATACACGGCCTAAACAAAGTTAACAAACAACAAACTGCAACAAATATGATCTTAATAACTGAAAGAAATACACAAAATATAGGTATAATATCAAGTATACCAAAACAAAAGATAATAATTCAAGACTCACAAAAAAAATAATCCATAACTTTGGTAAATAAAAAGTTACCTTTGGTAAAGGAGGTACACCCATAGCTTGATAATTATGTTCAGAACCACTAGAAACAATTAAATCATCGAGACTCACAAAACTTGGTGTATCCCAAACTAAATAATCCGGAAACCCATCACCCGACCCACCTGACCGACACGACCCGAAAGATTCGGATCCACCATCACAACCACCACCAATTAAAAGCCCCTTTTTACTCAAATCCTCAAACCCTAAAATCGATAACAAATCACTTACATTTGGGCACCCGGTAAACCCTTCCAGTGGTCTCCTGTTATGACCCGAACCCGAACCGGTACCAGACCCGGTTTTATTATGTGAGTCCCAATCGCAATTTTGACAATGAACGACGGCGTCGGTGGAGCAGAAAATTACCGCCGGCGACGAATCACAACCGTCGCAAAGTAATGATCGAGTGTGTTTAGTGAATAGTTGATTTGTTGAATGGACCTCACGATCGCAAGATAAACAAAGTTTAGCTGTGTCAGCTCTACAGTATAAAATTGCCGGCGATTGGTTGCAGAAATCGCAAAGGCGGCGTGATGGTAGCGGTGAATCAGGCATCATAATTGTAAAATTGGTGGACTTGAAGTGAAATTCAGTGGATTTTGAGAAATGGGTATGAGGTTAATTTGGGTTATATTGATGAAACTGGAGGAATTGAAGTGAAATTTAGTGAGAAATGAAAAATGGGTATGAGCTAATTTTAGGTTATATTGAAAAATTGGAGGAATTGAAGTGAAATTGATTAGGTTTAAGTAATGGGTGTGGAATAATTTGGTTTAGTTTGATGAAATTGGTGGAGAAGAAGTGAAGTTGGGTGGATGTAGGAAGTGGGTGTGTATTAACTTTGGTTCAATCTGATGAAATTTGGGGAGAAAAGGTAGCATTGGGGGGGAATTAATGAAATGGGTGTGAACTAATATTGGTTTAAATTTGATGAAAATTGGTGGAAAATTGTGAATTGAAGAAATGGGTAATGGTGAATCTTGGTTTTATCTGATAAAAAATGGGAATTTTGGTTCAAAATTTTATTGATGGATATATGTTAGAGATAAAAAATAAAAGAAGGGAAAACTGGGGGAATTAAAGAAATGGAGGTATGAATATGAATGGGATTAATTTTGATGAAAGTGGGTGGTAGCAATAATGCTTGTTCTCCAAGCAATATATTGATGTTAGTAGATAAAAGGTTGTGTTCTCATTGATGATTTCATCATGAGGATGATGAGGATTCCTAGTAAAAGTGTTGTTAGTACTCAATCTTTTTATATTTTTTTAATTGAAGAAATTGAGTTGGTATGTAAAGATTTTCTTTAATTTAATAAGCAAAGAGAGAAGATTCAAGATATTTGGGTATATAGTCAAATGGTGGGAGATAGAAGGACGTGGAGATATCTTGGACTTACAAAGACCTTTCATATGATACTTTTTTAGTTCTTTTCTAATTTCATGAAAGGGACATCCAAGAAAACAACAACTTGTTTCTTTAGCATTAATTAATTAATTAAATTGGCATTCATTGAATCAATGAAATGAAATGGTACAAGCTAACAAATAGTCATGGTACCTCCCAAGTATTGTACTTCAAGTTTAAATCTTTTTTTTAAATGAACAACTACAAACCTTTTACGATTAATATCAATGCATCACTATATTTCGCCAAAAAAGGAATAAATAAGATCGTGTTATCAACATGGTAAGGCATAAAAGTTGTAACTAGTATATATTTAATATTTACCTTGTAAGTTGTTACTAAATGTGTTTAACACGTTAAAGTATTTTTCTTAGTTTTTACTAGCAAAATCACATTCTGACAGTCGGAAAACTTGAGATTCCCTATTTCTTTTAGTGAGTTAGTTGGGTATTTTTAACGAGGGTTCTCACGTACCTTATCTTATTTTATTTATTTATTTATTTATTTTTTACAAATATTAAGATGATTTTGGACTGAAACACAATGATATTAGTTGGGATTTTAACGTCAGTTGTTAGTGGGCTCACAAATTTATTGTTAAACTCAATGTTCTAAAAGAGATAAAACTTCACAATTTGAAGTTTATAGTATAGAGCAAGCATGGGCTATAAAAGGTAGGGTAGCCCTCCGAAAGAATTGAAAACGAATTAATTTTGATTAACTGTGAAAAAAATTGAGTGCTATTATTATGAGGTTACTTGTTATGTGGTAGTTTTATACACTTTCAAAAAGTTATTTGATATTAGAGGAAAAGAAATGGTGTTATGAGCAGTAACGAATTCAAAAACATTTTTTACGAGAACTATTGGTTATATTTAATAAATAATGGGGGTGTTTACTATTATTTGAGATAATTTTTAAATACTATTTGCAAAATTTTTACTAATGGCGAAAGCTCATGGGATCCACAACCTCTTATTTAAATCACTTCAGTGTTACATTAGCACCTTTCAAATTGACACACAACTGACACATCCATGTTAACCCTAAGTGTGTCACTTTAATTTTTGAGCTCTACACATATTTAAATAAAATAATTTTATTAAAAACTCTACATTAATTAAATTAAAACATTAAATAAATTAAATTAAAACATTACATTAATTTAAATAAAACATTACAGTAATTAAATAAAATATTACAATAATTAAAATAACACGATAAATTTAAGATACTATACATTACAACGACGGAAATTTGGAGAGAGGTGCCAAATGCGTTCAATAAAAGCGTTGTGAAGTTGATGATGAACCCTCAAGTTGCATAACTCCATGTCCATACGCATTTGTATTTCAACCATCTCCGTCCATGAACGTCTTGGAGTATTTTCCGGGTTTGACATAAAGTCTTCCTCAAGTTGACATATATTGAGTCTTGTCATCGGTTATCATGTCCTCGGTTATCATGTTGTGTAAAATAACACAAGTGTACATGGATGCGGCATATTTTGTTAATGCTATATAGTCTTTCTGGATTTTTAATAATTACCCAACGTCCTTGAAGCAATCCGAATGCTCGTTCTACATCCTTTCTTGCAGATTATTGGAAAGTCTTGAACTTTATATTCATTTCCTCAATCGGACATTTAAAAGACCTCACAAGAGTCGTCCATCCTGGATAAATTTTCATCGGAAAAGTAATATCCTTTTGTAAATTGAGTCCCTGCAATATTTTATGCTACGAAGGGAGCCCTATCTTGGAGTAAATCGTTGAACAAATCTGATTCATTAAGGATGTTGATGTCGTTGTTTGAACCCGCCAGACCAAAGTAAGCGGGCCAAATCCACAAATCATACGAGACAACCGCTTTGAGCATGATCATTGGATGCCTTTGATCACCTCGTATGTATTGACATTGCCATCCTACTTGACAATTTCTCCAAGGCCAATGCATACAATCGATCCTATCGATCATACCCGAAAAACCATGTAACTCTTAATGTTTAGCATGTAAACATTAAAGGAGTATTGGCTTTCTAAGGTACTCATTGGAATATAAATGAAATACACGCTTGGTAAAGTTGTCCAAACAATCATAGGATGTTTGTTGACCCATGTGTAAGTATTCATCAAACGCATCGGGTGCGACACCGTACGCCAATTGGCGTATGGCGAAATTACACTTTTGATGAGTCTTGAAACCAAATTTACCGAGAGCGTCAATTTGTTGATGGAAATATGCAAAATATGGTGGTAAAGGTAGTTGAACATAAGATGTTATACCTTAACATATACGGAGAAACAATGCCCGGCTCATCCGAAATCGTCTTCGTAAGTAATCCGGCGGGAATGTTGGGTTTGGAGCAAAGTAGTCTTGCCACAAACGTTCGTCAGCACCAATACGATATATCGGTAAGTAACTTCTAGGTGCTCTTGGCGGCTGGCATGAAATTTCAGGTTCGTTTTCTCCATCTTCTTGTTCCAACGTATCAACAATATATAGCATCGCGACCGGATTGAAACATGCCGTGACCACTAAAAATTCCAATTCGTAATCGGAATTAGAGCTTGAATACGAGTTTGGATCCATTTACGATACGATAATGAAAATGGTTGAATTATATAGATTAGTTGGGTGGAATAACATATTTGAATGTAGATGAAAAATGTAAAAGTGTGTGTGAATTATATAGAATAGTTGGATGAAATAATGTTTTTGAATGTAGAGAAAGAATGTAAAAAGTGTGCGTGATTTATATAGAATAGTTGGGTGGAATAATGTATTTGAATGTAGAGAAAGAATGTATAAAGTGTGTGTGATTATATAGAATAGTTGGGGTGGAACAATGTATTTGAATGTAAAAAGAAGATGAAAAGTGTGTGTGAATTGAAGGTTAGTTGTATGTGTATTTTTATAGTTTGTTTGGGGTAGGATAAATAGGTTAAAAAAATTAAATAAAAAACACTTTTTTCTTACAAAAAGCTGATTTATATATGTTATATAACGAATTCAAATTTATTTATATTTATTTAATGGCTCCAACGGTCAAGAAATAAAAAACAATTGCGGGCCCTACAACCAAACAGACACCCCTTTCTCCGTGCGTCGCGAAACCGGCTCAAACTAACCGATGCGGCAATACCGACACCGTCGGTCAACCAACATACATCAATTCCTAGACTCACGCTTGCGATGGGAACGACCTTATACACTCCATCGACCCCTTTTATAAGTCACCATCCTTTCTACGAAAAACCATATTCTATTTACGATAAATATTGAAGTGGGATCCTTTATTTTATTTATTGTAACAAATATGTTACAGGATCTCCTAGGAATAATATGATAATTGATAAGTATGAGAATGATTATTATATTTTATATTTTTTTCATATAATTTGGATCCAGCCGACTTCAACTAGAACTTGCACGAACATATAGTAAGGATGTTCTATAGAAGGTAGGGTGGCCCTACAAAAGATTGAAAACTAATTAATTTAAGTTAATTGTATGAAAGAATAGAATATTATTATTATGAGGTAATTTGTTACGTGTCTGTTTCATATTATGTTTTCGATAAGATTGAGTATTATTGTTATTGTTATATGTTAATTTTATATATTTTAAAGAAAAGTTATTTGATATTGAAGAAAAATAAATAGTGTTACGAGCAGTGACAAATTCAAGAATTTATTTACGGGAGATTATTAATTATGTTTTATAAATAATAAAAGTTCTTAATGCTATTTAAGACGATTTCTAAGTGCTATTTACAAGAACTTTCGCTAATAGCTAAAGATGATGGGGTTCACACCTCCTTACTTGTACACTCCATCTGCTCTGGTTACAAGTCACTTTCATCATTGATACGCCACCGATCATAAAATTCAAAGTTATAATTGAATATCTAAGAGTTTGGTTAAACTAACACTAACTTCTAAGTTTTTCATATAAAAAATTATATTAAGGAGTTTAGTATATGTCATACTTTTATATATTTGGAAAATAAATGTTTCTTCTGTTTTAAATTTATTATTTATAAATAAAAAATTACAGTTTAAAAAAATTTAATTATTATATAGTATTTTTACGTAAGATGATAATTTAACTTTTATTTATTATTCACCTTTTTGTAATATATATATGGGAGAGTTCAAATAAAAAACATAAATATCGTAAGAATGTAAGAATGATTTTGAAATCACTTTTTAAATATTCAAAACACATTTTTCTTGAAAACTTTTTGAATGATTATTATTAAAAATAACTTTTGCAAGCTATGAAAATTTTTTTAATAAAAAATATTAACTTTTTTTTTCGAACTTTTTTTACAGTCGTTCTTTGTGATTATTCAAGATAATCACAAAATATAACATGATAATCACATGTGATTATTTTCTAATATAATGTGATTATTATGTTTTTGAGATAATCACAAAATAGGGTTTTGATAATAACATATTGTTCATGTGATTATTATGAATAAAAAATTAATAAAAAATAATTAAAAAATAAAAAAAGTCAAAATTTTATTTATTTGAAAAATAGTTTCTAAAAGTTATTTGAATAAGGAATTACAAATTTTCTTTTGTAAAATAACGTGTTTTAAATATTTAAAAATAAATTTGAAGTCATTTCTTACGTTTCTACAATATTTAAATATTTTATTTAAACCTAAATATATATATGGTATATATAATATAAAAATTTTAGTTAATCATGTTCATTTACTTTTAGAATTGAATAATTAATTTGAAATATTAAAAAGAAAAAATACACTAATATAAGACGAAGAAGTAATAAAGAAAGTGGTAGAACACGAGTCACCGACAAAATTGACTCGTAAAACATGTTTTTAAGAGAGGCAAAAAGTTCCTATATTTAGACTCCTTTCACGGCAATTTTAGGGTTAAAGTTAAGTGGACCCACAATTTTAACTACCATATTTACTATTATTGCATATGAACCCAAACACCATCCTTTCTACAAAAACATATTCTATACACGATAAATATTGAAGTGGGTACTTTTGTTTCGTTTATTTATTGTAACAAATATGTTATGAGATCTTCTAGGAATAATATGATAATTGAATATGAGAACGATTATTATATTTGTACTCAGCCGACTTCAACTAGAACTTGCACGAACATCTTGACTTTGACTTAAGGATTGTTTACTACCTTCCCCCACAAAGTTCCGTATGAATATGAAATACTATATGTCATAATTAGTGAATATATAATATTAATTTATTTTTAATGTTAAATAAAAAGTATGAATAATAAAAATAATTATTTTATCTTTAAATTAAATAATCATTTTTTTATAGAATGATAAACTTAATTGTATAACTCATTGATTTATAAAATATTAATTATTTTATAAAAATGATTACTTTACCACCTTAGAACGCATAGATGAAAGTACGTAGTCCGTATGTCTCAAAACACAACAACATAGACAAGGTAACACAAATTAAACTACCCATCACCTCATGTCTCAAAACTCAGCAACTCCTTTTGTAAAGTGCTTGAGCCTTGACCTGCTTCAGCCAAAAGGTGACCATTAAAAGCCCACCCAAACCCCTACTACTATATTAACCGACTATTCAACGTGACCATTCAAAGCCCACCCAAACCCCTACTACACTCCAACCGACTCTTCAATGTATGATCACAAAGTAGAAAACACAAATTTTAATGAGTTTCTTCGTCGCGCGTACCAATAAAGAATGATTTAAACTATACGTTTATTTTCAGTAGAGGAGTATAAATATACTCATATTTTTTAATTATTTTACTAATTAACTATAATTATTATACAATAATTTTACCTTTTTTAATTTTAATATTTTATTTATGATTAACTATTATCATTATATAATAATTATGTTGACTAATCATAATTATATTCTAGTTATAAGATATAATTAAGTATATAATAGTTATTATGTTTATTTTTTACTTTTTATATTTAGGCTTCATTTCAATATACTAATTAAATATTAATACATTGTGTCTTTTTTTTCTTTTTCTTTCTATTTAATATGTATTCTAGTCTAATTGTTATTACTTATTAGTATGTCACAAGATTTTTAATATGTATGTCATCTTTATGAATTTATTAGAAATATCATTAATATTATTATATAAGTGTTATTATTGACAAACATATACAAAAGGTCGACATTTATTCGGATAAAAATAACAATTTAAACAATTATATACAAATAAAAAAAAAATGGTCGCAAAAGTTGATTTGTTATTATTATTATTATTATTATTAAATCATATTATATAAGATTTAAATTTTATTTTTCATAGAAAAGTGATAATCTCAAAATTTTAGTTAGGAAGAGAGTTGTGACATTTTGACCGTATTTAATGAGTATTTGACTGCATTTAAATATTTAATTGAAAAGTTGACTAAAGTCAATATTTATAAAAGCAAAAAGAAATATTTTTTGATAAAAGATTTTTGGGTAAATTTAAGAGGACTCTTTTCGGTATCCATATTTCACCTGCAAGAATTATGTCGCAATCAATTTACTTGTAAGTAGATATCACAGATTGTTACAAGCAAAAACAATTCAACAAACCAATCACAAAGACCTTACGCAAAGAATTATTAGTATAAACCAATACAGATGCTGGCCTAAAATGGTCAACAATTCATCATCTCAATTCATGATACAGACAAAGGGACACTAACAATTTCCTTCGTTTTTACTCATGTACCAATGTTTTTAGGGTTAATTCACTAAAAGTGTAACGAACTGCTACCATTTATTTCATATATACAAGCTACTCATTTCATATTTTGAGTATGTAACCAACCGGAAGAAACTGTTTACGTATCTTTACATACTTGATTATGACCTGATGGAAAATGACTTTGCTGACAATGCAGCCACGTGGGATGCCACGTTGAGTATTTTGATACGTCAGCTGTATATGTGTCATTGCAACGTCAGAAAACGAGACTTTAATTGTATATACACGTCAGATAAAAAAAAAAAAAAAAAACTGCTGACACTTACCTGTTTACCTAGAACATAAAATGGATAGCTTGTATATATGGAACAAATGGTGACAGTTCGTTGCACTTTTGGTAAATTAATCCATGTTTTTATAAAGATTTTTAGAATCATGTTCAATACTTCTAAAATTAGAAAACAAATTAAAAAAAGAACTTCAATAAACATCAGACAATGAGATAATTCCATTCAATTCCAATCTTCAAACAAGTTATACAACTAATCTAAAGTAAAACAACAAATATCGACCAAAAGAAAGAAAATAATCAGAGCATACCTTTTGTGGTTTTAGTTTCTCAGACTATTAAATAAACCCTAGTTTTCATTTAGGAAGAATCACAATAGAACAAACCCTGCTTTTGATTTATTAATTTCTTGACCGTACAGTGAAGATGATGAGGCCAGATGAATCACCTACAATGGTAGAAACGCAACAACCATCAGATTTTAGTAGAGAATGATATGTTGAGGTTAATCTTGTTCAATGTGGAAAGGGTAGTTTTGGAAGAAATAAGACCGTACGGGGAGCAGTTCAAAAACTTTAAGCTGCATGTAAACACAAGCTTCTTATGACCGAATAAGTCTTCAGGGCAATTAAGCCCAATAATACCAATTTAAAATAGTATTTCATCAGTGCGAAAATATATGTTTTGTGCAGTAAAACGGTGCAAACTTGTGTATTGTGATATAAAATTCAGGATCAATGATGTGTATTTTCAAAATTTAAAGAGTGAAATTTGAAACCTATATTCTAAAATTCTACTCTTCGGAGTACATAGCTTCGGAGCACATAGCTTATGTAATGTACTTTAAAAATATACAATCTAATTATGTTATATTATATATTGTTTTCTTGTTGTGGATGTTTATTGTAAATAAGTTTTGGTTGTCAAAGTAGGAAGTTTGTAACTTTGTAGCTGGAGAGTTAAAGTTTTGTGGCAGTTTTACGAAGACTTACAGTATAAAAACTTAAGATTGATAAGTGTGTAATAGTATGCGTTTTTATGTATTTTTTCTAGTTAATTTATTAGTTATTTTAAACATTTGTTGTAGATTTTATACTTAATTTGTTCATATTTGTTAATTAAGACTTTTGGAGCTGAAGTATTGAAGAGGAAAATGTTCGATGATTATTATGCAAATTCAGGAGAGAACTGCCAGCGAATTACTCATTGATTTATTCCCTGTACTCACTGAGCAGGAGAGATAAATATTTGAGAGTTAAAGATAGTATCTGAAAACCTAATGAAGAAGAATTATCTCTGATTCAAATTCGTTTTCAACCGACTTCAGGATAGAGATAGAGATGACAACTGATAGGAAGCTGTATGCTATTATAGGTTCCCCTTGAACAGATCCAACGGAGTAACAACGTTTGTTAGAGTGCGGAATACTCTAAGAAACGATACAAGTGTTCAAAACACGTTTATATCACAAATAAATCCTTACTTCGTACGTATTCGAACTAGGATGATGTATTCGAACTTAGTCAGTTGTAACTCAGTTCGTAGAAAGCTTAGAAATGATATTTTCGAACTTTGTATTTATAGGCAGCTAGGTTCGTACGAACTTAGTAGCTCCTAAGTTCGTACGAACTTACCTGCAAATTCGTACCAGATTTAAGTTCGTACGAACCTATAGGTTCGTACAAAAACCTGCATAAATACACAATCAAAATATATTCATTCAATTAATTAATAAACAACATATAACAAAATATTCATTTATTAATAACAAAGACTTATTACAAACTAATCTATTATACAATAGAAGCTGTTGTCACAACATGTACCAACAACTATCTTGTATATTACAATTAAGAAGACTAGATACGTCTGAAGATAGAAAGTTGGAAAAATCCAAAACCCTTACTCGCCAAGCAAAGTGTGGAACTCGTCGAGATAGATCAACCACACTCTTATCTATAAATAAAAGCTTTTATTTTCATTTGTAAAAAATTAGCCGATACTTATATTTTCTATATATCAATAGTTTTTATATTTTATTCTTGAGCATCTACAAACATTGTAAAGACGATAAGGAACAATCAACTTTTTAATTGAAGAAGTAATAATATGATTTACAAGTCTCTTGTTCTATATTTATGATTTCCTTATGTCAATTGATTGTATGTGTAACTAGTTTGTCTATGAATTAGTTATGATATTGTTTGTACCAAGCCACACCTAATGGTGACCACTCATGGTTTGAGTTAAACATCATCGATTTTCCCTAATGGTTTGAGTTAAGATCTCCATGGTCACCTCATACGTGCATCTAAAGACCCCATTAGTCACCACAGTATCTAAGATCTAAGCAACAAGATTTTTTTAAAAAGAGAAATGATACGCTAATTTATTTCTAACAAGGTGTACACAAAATAATTTGTACAGACTCTATTATTACTCTGTGAATAAAAAGAAAAGAGAAAGGAGAGTAGTTGCCTTAGCCGTGATAGAAAGAAAAAGGTAAAGAGAGTAGTTGCCTTAACTCTCATACCATGTCATTGTGTATACGTATCTTTCTATAGTTATTTTTAACTGTAGCATTTCTCTTTGGAAAAATACTAAATTTACATAAAAAATACAATAAAGAAAAGCTTACAGAACCAAAATCAATCGGGTGAAGAGAGACGGATATGAGGAAAGAAAATAATATGATTGGTCATTTATTGCGTCTAATCTATTATGCCACATCATTTTTTCTATATCAATTCGTAGAACTTTTCTAAGTGTGGCATTCATAGTTTTTTTTTTCTTTCTACAGAGTATTATTTTCTTTGCCCAAAGTTGCGAGTTCTAGTCTATAGGAGCATGGGTATGATTTGATTCAACATATGAAGAAAATTTTCAATTGTAATCCACGTCGGTTTTAGGGGTTATTCAATTTGGAAGAGGATACACTCCTCAATATAGCATCTGCAACAAATCTAAACAAGTTTAAGGAACATAAAAAGCAAAATTTATGAATCTTGATATTTGAGAATGACTACGCTATCTAATTGAATTGTTCGATTCCATCTAGCAGGAGCCGTTTGTTGCTGTTCCAATCCTTCGGGTATTATAAGACTTACAGTGACTGCACTTGTGACCAATAATGTGAAAGGATGCTTTGCTAGTATTGTTGCAATCGTTGCACAAGATAGAAATCTGTAATGCATTAAGAAATCAGCACATAATCATTAATTATTAAATTTAAGATTCTACTGAAACAGAATCTATGTCAACATTCAAAACTGAAAAATCTAAACTGCATTAATTATTGCCTTATTAATATGATGATTGCGAAGGTTCAGACAACATCATGAAGGTCTAAAATAAGATGGCAGGGGTGAGCCTACATGGGTCTATTAGGCATGCAGGTCAATACCTTGAATCCTTGATAACCAGAGTTGGTGAAACAGGGGGGTCAGACAATTGGGTAACGGGTCACAACAGGTTCACGTCGGGTTTAGTTCACACACAACTTTATGTCCGAACCTTATAAATTTTCATTAAATAATTAGTATGCCAAATCTATTTACAATAAAACAACTACTTTAATCAAAATCCGACTCGATGCATTATAAATGCACATTAATGGAGAAAGTGACAAACAACCAGTTAACAAGTTTCCTTTTAAGTTAATTTTGTTAGTATTTACCTGTTAGATATATAATTTACTGAGCAAAATGCAAGATACAAATAGAAGAAAAAACTACATTTGTTTTGGGGCGGTATCTGAAATTACGTGGTGTATATGCGAAATTTGAACTGGGTAGTTATTAACAGTTGAAGGTGTAATTAGAGGCCAAAGCTGGCACTTACCTTGGGACAATTCCGCAAAACATAACTAATAGCGTAAAGAAAATTATATATATGATTGTTTTTATAAGCCATTACTATAGACAAAGAGATAATGTCGTAGACATATTAACATAAAAAAGAGTATCTATCTGAAAATTTATCAAGCATACGTATCTCAAACTATCATATTCATTCCAAAAGTGGAACTTATAAAAAGAATTACTTCAACCCCTCCTAAAGATAATCAAGGTAGCATTATTCCCATTTTTGCTATTCTATTTCATGCATATCCCCTACTCTTTTTGATCCTTTGACTACATTTCCCTGATTTTATATCATGTTTAAATCATATAATATGTGATCAATACACCATGTTTAAGCCAGGTAAACAAAAAACCAAGATGCTTACTTCGTATCGGTATTCTTCAGGCATGGTAGTAGCTTCAATCTGTCAAATTACAAATTTCAAAAAATTAATAGGCACATACATATAACAATGTATAACACAAAAACAAATTATTGCAACCATAAGCAAATATATACCTCCTGATCTAATCTTTGCCATGTGTTAGACAAAGCAGTCATTGACTTTGAGCAAATGGGACAACGGTAGCTGCAAGACAAATCCAGTTCATTCATAAACTACGATTTAGAATCATTAAAACAAATCCACACGTAATAAAAAGATAATGAACTAACTGATTCTGTTTTGTCATCTCATCCCGACATTCCACATGCACAATGTGTCCACAATTCATCGTAGTTGCGCTCTTCATCGAGTCAAAAAGAAACTGCCATAGAAGCATTCTTGTAAATATCAAACTCACATGACGGATACTTTTATTAGGTGGGATAACATATGATGATAACGTGGATAGCATACCTCGTAACATATAGGGCAATGGTTTTTCATAGAGTTCTCTACGCACGCGTGATTACCACGCGACCTTACATCATAGCAGGATCCTGTGTTCATGCATATAAAATAGTATTACTTCAAAATATAACAATCATCAATAGATTAACTGACATGTGGGTTTGAAGTAAGGCCGGACCCTCATTAAATATTACGGGTTGCACATTTTCATGTAAGATCAACTAGAATAAAACAACTAAAAAGGTACGATTTCAACAAAATACATGTGTTCAAATCCATTTTAATCAACTATAGGGATTAAATTTTTTAACAAAATAGATGTATTCAAATCCATTTTAATCAACTACAGGGATTAAAATAAAAATTTAAGGGACAATAAAAAAAAATGGACTGGGTGCATTAAATTTCTTTAACTAGTTTCACATATATTGTATATTAAAATTTTTTTACAGAATGCTAGATCAATTGACTAGTGGCAAGTGCATTTTGCAAAGAGGCTTATTTCACGACATGATAAATGAAAGTGACTGAAAAGGAAAAATAAAACTACGATAGCATGACTACCTACCACATTTTTGGCAATGGAAGAAATTCGTAACACCACCGAGTCTGCAGTGACATATACTCAATCATCAGCTTATTTTAGAAAATAACTATACACAATTTCACAAGAAAAAAACACATAAGTCTGTTACAAGCAACCTGCATATTCCACATCCGTTGCAATGGAACTGTTGCTTTGAGATCTGAATCACAAAACCAAGTTAGCATGTTGTTCAAACATTTATGATATTTCTATACAGAGTAACTCATATTTGCTACAGAAGCAAATAGACATTATGTTTACATCATCATCGTAAAACTTGCATATTCCACAGTAGTATTCCCCCATTTTCACTCCGCAGTTGGTACATATTTGCGCAACCTATCATATCAACAAAAATAACCGTTTTACAATCTTATAACATTTGTATTCATTCTCTTTACACATTCCATGATCAAAAAGAAGAATTGAACAAACCTCTTGTTCAGTACTGCAAAGTTCACAAATGACCTGAAAACCAAATGATTGATCCATTATATCAATATGAAAACAACTATTATTCCGAAGAAACATAAAGCTTCATAAAAAGAACAAAACTGTACATGCTTAATGTCTTGACGAACAATTTCATGGCGCTCCTTAGGGTTTATCAACACGCTCTATATAAACACAAAACACAAAAAAACCAATTAGTAAATGATTTTACCTCAATTGAATGAAGTTTTAATCAAGTACGAACACAAGTACAATAAGAACAGTGATAATACATCATATACAAAAGTAAGGTCACTCAATTCACATTCATATATCTCAAAATATGTGTAGAAAAATATATGCATATTTTCATATCTCAAATAGTCACAATTGTTAACCCGTGCATTTATTTTAGATGCACTCTGCAATTTGCATCACAATCTATATACTTTAGTGTGCGTGCATCTGTTACTCTACTCATACGGATATATGAATGTTAAATTTAGTCAACTTGTCGACTTTTTGTGTGTATATGATTTGTTCAGAATTTTGTCTGTGCTCTAGCCTTATCCTCAACCTATACATATGTGTGTGTGTATATACACATATACACACACATAAAATATACAAATTCAGTAAATTTACATTCATATATCTCAATTTTGTGCAGAAATACTGAAGAACTATAGCGAAATTGTGCATCTATCATTTTATCGACTCACTTATATCAACTTTGTATATATGTACATCCATTTTTCTACTCAAATTAACATTTATGAATCTGTATTCAGTAAATTCGAAAAAAAAAAATTCGTCTAACTTAGATGCTTGACCTCTAGATATATGTGTATATACATGCATAGATATAGATATAGAAATGTATACATATATAGATATAGATGTATTTGTATATACCGTGGCTTCGTTGTGACAGTGACGACAGAAAAATATCTGATTACAACAAGGAGCACGAATTTTGCATCTTCTACGATAATGATTGCAGCTAGGGTTATCAAATCAAATCAATAAGATAAATTAACGATTTTATAAAAAAAAAAATATACAAATAACAGAAAGTAATAACAAAAATAAAAGGATGAATTTATTAATTACCCATGGAGCAACTTTCCAATATCTAAAGGATTAATATTATTATTAGTTTCGTTATTGTTTTCTTCAAGTGATGAAGTGTCGTTGATTTTATCATCATGTTTGTTCACCGCCATTGAGGTATCTGGGAGAGGTTCCGGCGTTTGTATTTTATTTTATTTGTGATTTTGGGGTTTGTCTATTAAAATTGAATTCTTAGAGATGTTTTATGTTTCTAACAATATATATACGGCTTTTTGTAGGGTCCATTTCAAAACAAAGAAGAATAAAAGTATAAAATCTACAGTATCATGTTATTTATTTATAGATTAGATAATAGATATGTGAATCGTGTTACTGGATTTGGATTATATTTGTTTAGACTATTCAAATATATCATTTTATTTTTGTAAGTCATTCATATTTGAAGATGATTTTGTAGATCATCCAAACATATCATTTTGTTTTTGTAGGCCACCCATATTTGAAAATAATTTTGCAGGCCGTCCAAATTTGTATGTTATTCTGTATATATCAAATCCGGCTAAAAACTCATCGAAAAAGTGTAAAAGGACACAAAAACCCATGTATTTTAAATAAAACCAAAATAATATAAATAATGTTAATTAATAAATATAGGGGTATTTGTGTCCCTTCATATTTTTTTATGAGTTTTTAATCGAATATGGTATACATGAAACAATATACAAATTTAGGTGACCTATAAAATTGTTTTCAAATATGGGTGACTTACAAAAACAAAATGATATTTTTGAATGGCCTACAAAATCAAATTCATATATAGACGGCCTACAAAAATAAAATGATATATTTGAATGACCTTCAAATATATAATCTCTTATTTTATTAAAGTAAGTTATAACGTTATTAAACTTTTTTCAAATAAGAATGCAACAAGGCAACAAACTGATATATTACTTTACTATATCTATATATATATTGAAAAACTTTTGTACTTTTTTTCATTTGAATTGATTGAACTCTTATCGTATAAAATATTATCTTACTCACGGATTATATTTACTAGTCAGTCAGACCCGTGCGTTGCACACATATTGTATAATGAGGTTTTGTTCTCATGGCAACAATCTTCACTCATATTTAACTTTAATCTTTCGAACTATAAACCATTACTCATGCTCCTTAACTTAGCTAGAACTTGATAATCATTTTGTTTTTAGTCGGTGTTTCACTGTTTTAACGGTGTAGTAAGTTTGGTTAAATTAGATCATACAGTCAATTTATGTATTATTTGAATTTATTAAATGTCTTTTATTATGTACACCATATATAGCTTTTATATTTATTTAGAATACAGAACATTTAAATCAGATTTTTACCAGGTCACATAATTTCATAAGTATTAGACTCGGTCTTAAGACTCCACATTTGTGTATTTGGTATTCATTAAGACTTCACATTAATAGTATGAAACTCAAATTTTAAAGTATATAGAAAGATATTATATTATACATTATAGAAGATAGATTATTTATATATATATGTATATATTATATACCAATATTTAAGATATTAATATTTATGTACTAACATTTATCAGTTGAAATTCAACTTTTATATACTATACTATACTATATATAAATTTATAATTATACTATTAATTGCCAACATTAATAACTTGGAATTCAACTTTTATTTATTTATATTTATATTTATTATTATACATTAACATTTTATAATATTTATGTTTATATACCAACATTTATGATTTGAAACTCAACTTTTAAAGTATATATAGATATATAGATTTTCATCTTTAGCCGCATTAAACATCATTTTACTAATATATATTTTTATCTCGAGTCACATTAAACATTATCTCACTCACTAATTATATGTCTTTCTATCTCGAGCCATATTAAACAACATCTCACTCTAGCCTCATTAAACATCATCTATACGTCCTCTCATGTCTTCTTTCTCTTTATGTAATCTTGCATCTATTAGTCACTTTGTGTAATCTCACATTTTCACAATCACATGATCTTTCTCACTTTCGTAACGTTGTAAATCATCTCTCTTTCCTCTCACGTCTTCTCTCTCTCTCTATACAATCTCACATTTTTTGTAATGCTCTTGTTTTCTTTATATAATCTCACATTTTCATAAGTACACAAGCTCTATCTTTAGTCACATTAAAGATCGTATCTCTTTTCTCTCACGTATTTTCTATTTGTACAGTCTCACATTTATCATAAATTTTTATAGGGTTATACGGGCTCGAACCGTAGACCTTCTCGGTAAAACAGATCAAACTTATTCTTCGTGCTGACCAACGATGATTATAATATTGGACGTGACAATTCTATTTATATAATCTCACATTTTTCAAATTCTCTTTAGTCATGTATCATTTCTCTTTCCTTATATGTTTTTTCTCTTCTTTATATAATCTCACATTTTACATAATGTTATTGTTCTCTTTATATAATCTTACTTTTTCATAATTACATAATCTCTATCTTTAGTCACATTAAACATCATATCTCTTTTCTCTCACTTACTCTCTCTTTATGGAGTCTAACATGTATCATAATGTGTTTGTTTTATTTGTGTAATCATACTCTCTTTAGTCACATTATGCATCATCTCTCTTTCCTCTCACATCTTATCTCTTTTTATGCAATTTAACATTTATCATAACGTGTCTATTCTATTTTGTGTAATCTTACATTTTTCATAAGGCAATGGCCAAATACACCAACATACACTATCAAATCAGTATTTTCAAGATAAAAAAGGTATTAAAAAGACAAAAAAAGCAAAAACGGCAAAAAAGGCAAAAAAAATTTTCCCTTGAAAAGGCAAAAACGATAAAAAGACGAAAAAGACAAAAAAGATTTTATATTAAAAATATAAAATATCGATGTATTTAATACGACCCTTTTCATAATTATATAATCTTTCTTCCTCATCATCTCTCTTTCCTCTCAAGTATTTCTCTTTCTTTATGCAATCTCACATTTTTCATAATTTCCTTGTTCTCTTTATGTAATATCACATATTTATTGTTACATAATCCCTATTTTAAGTCACATAGACGATTGTGTCTTCTATCTCTTTATTCACGGTATACCTCATCTCTCTTTCTTCTCACGTCTTTTTCTTCTTTATCCAATCTCACATTTATCATAATGCTTATCTTCTCTTTGTATAATATCATATTAATAGTAATTATGGAATCTGTATCTTTAGTCACATTAAACATCATATCTCTTCTCTCCCGTCTTTTCCATTTTTACATAATCTCACATTTATCATAATGCTTCCACCCCTTCATGTACTCTCACATTTATCATAATTGCATACTTTCTCTTTAACGACATTAAACATTATTTTCATGCCGTCTCACATCTTCTATCTCTTTGTGTAATCTCACGTTTTGTCATAATGCACAAGATGCTCACAAGTAATACCATCATGCTTTTATCAGTTCCTAAAAGATAGTTCAGATTTCTTGTAGACATTATTTCCTAGTTTCGTTTAGCCATTGAAAAAAAAACATAGATGTGTTTGTGACATGAGATGTGCCACCATTTTGTCGTTGTAAATGAAAAGTGAGCGTGTAATGAGTTGTATGAGACTAATTTTAGCGACCATCTCAAACCTATAAAAGTTAAATACTTAAAGAATACAAGTAATACCCATTTCCATTTTAACTACAATAGTCAAAGTTGATCCATAGTCTAAAATCAACTCATTTATCCATGTCATAAACCTCTATGAACAAACCAAGTGTCATTCATCCAAATCGAATTCAAATTTATCTAAAACACGATGAATAAGTAAACTCCTCAAACAAAGTTTTGCTCTACAAGCTTTAGGTTTAGTAACTTGGCCTAAATTGGTCCAATCTCACACATAGCATAGATGACACGCCCGGAAGGATTTCAATATACATGAAAAAGAAAAACCCAATAAAACAAGAGCAACTTTATGCAATACAAAGAAAACTCTCAAGTCCCGACACCATTTCAGATCCCAACACGTGTCTATATCAACTCATATATTTGCCACATTAGCTAGTCACATATCCGAGCACGGTTACAGAGCTAAAGGATTGTGCATCCACATGAATTCAGTTTTCCCACCTCATCTTGTTTTTTGGCTGCATTGTATAAAAAAAGGGATTTAGGCATATCACCAACCTAAGTCCACTCATAAAGAATTTACTGCATTTATGTGAGCGTGTTTACTGCAAACGTCTAACCTACGTATGCGTATTCAAACCATGAGTTCTTTCAAACCACTACAGAAGTTAGCACATCTTTATTCATCATACTTTGAACAAAAAGAGCTTAAGCATCAATTTAGCGGTAGAAAAATGGGTAGGTCAGTCAGTTGGTAATGGCTCAAATGGGTATCAGTTGGGTTGACACACCATCACTTTATTATCCCTTTTAGCTGAGCTTATATCCATTGTCACTGAGGTATAGGTAAATGGGTTGAAAGTGTTGGCCGCTTCTAAGCATCATGGACATATCTCAGAGAGTATTGGATTTAATAAAATGAAGTGCATGTCATATACTCTGATTCTCAGGTTCAACAGCATACAAAGACTAACATGAAAGAGGGGTGACAAAACTGACCAGGCTTCTTTTTGGTGAGAACGGGTTGAATAACAACATGCATTGTGATTACTCCTCCTGCAAAGGCACCATCACGTACTCCCGATTCGGATAGTGTCTTTCCGTTCTCCAAAACTTTTCCCAGATGTATAAGCTTTATGTCATTCACTGTCTTGGGTACTACAGACTTACCTATCAAAGAGACATAATTGTGTTTCAGATAACAACGGAGAGCTATGTGGCACAAGTAAAAAGAAGGAATCAAAACACGAATCTAGACACACATGCAAACATGTAACGTGTCTAGCGCACAAATAAGTAAAAGATTTGTAAGTTCACCTTCAAATTCTCATGATGTGAATGACTTCAATATAACTGACTAGTAAATCGAGGAGAGCAAATAAGAGTGAGTAATAGTAACTAAAACTTAATACGATCTACAAATCTACACCAGATTGCAGGATACGGTGTTTTTTAAAGAAATAATTCGTCACATAAGAAAATCACGTGAATGTAACTTGACACACCATAATGATTCAACTTAAACATTATTTTATCATAAATCAATTACCTTCCTTTCCAGATCGGAATTGATGTCTGCAAAATGTGCCACAAAATATTTTAAGTTTTTTACCACTATGCAATTTGTAAATTTGTATGTAGTAACTCACCATACAAGGGTCTTACAATCTGTTGAGAACTCTTTTGTTTATCAAAAACTAATTCTTAATCTAGTGGTCTACACAGAGATCATACTATGAGTTTTAGCATGTAATGTAGCAAAATGGACAAAAAGTAGCAACGTGAGGGAAAACCTCCTGGATGATGCATCATCATTCTCTTCAACAACAATTGATAAAGATCAAATAGAACTTATATAATGCAAGCCATCTTGCCCAAAATCGAACACTTATATAATGCAAGCCATCTTGTCCAAAATCGAACACTGTCAGTAGAAAAGGCTAAAACAACAAATAATCAGATGTAAATTCACTACTCTACAAAATTTTTAATCATGTACAATGTACCACACAAGCATAATGACGACCAAATTCGCATTATACTAGATGTAAATAATGTGAGGCATACAGGTAGTTAGTAAATGTTAGCACTCACTGTCATGCACTATTCTGAATGGTCCACAAAATATTCATAACTAGCCCACAAGTTCTACTTTTTCAACATGTAATGCAGTTTTTGAGAGTGATTGAAAGAAGAGAAAGAACATGTATCAACAATGAAAGAGTTTAGTGCCGAGGTAAAATGAATAAGATAAGTGAATGTAATGACAATAGAAGATTATCTCAAACCTTGAGGCCATTCAGAAACAAGCTTTTGCTTAAGAGCAGCTATAGTAGTGGTCGAGGTATAGCTGCTATGACAAATATCCGCTCCATCATATATTCTGAATTTAAGTTCTATATACTCGTTGCCTTCAGCCATTATATACCTTTTCCTCAAAACCGAGTTTCAAAATCGGCTGCACCTCTTCAACAAAACAAATAGACACAAGGACAAGTTTCTCCCAATTCACCTACATACAATCCCCATATCAAATAAAATGTTTATAAAACTACATATACTTCAAAGAAGAAAAACAAACTGTTACTGACATATAGCATATGCATGGCATGTTATCAAGTCGGATGTCGTTTTCATTTTCTTCTCTCTCTTCATCATATGATTGCTAGTATGAGGTGGCTTCATACTCAATTTCATTGCAGCTACTTTAATCTTTTTATTTTTATTTTCATTATACAATTGTAGTATTATACGTGGGTATCGATACCGTTTACGAGCCACAAACATATATAGTAAAACAAACAAAATTGAAGATAAATGAAATGCAGTTAAATACAAACCTGGAAATGTACGGAAACAATATGAAAATGTGCGGATAACACATCAGAGTCACGGATTCCAGAACAGACTAAGCAATTCATATATTCCAATAGCCAACAGAAACTCTAATTCGTTCCTATCAACACATACAATAATAAAACTACCAATATCAATAACAGTTTATATAAAATTCTGAATTGTAACAGATCTATGTTGATAAATGTTATTAAGCGAATCAGTCTGATTTTAACCTAATTGTTTGCAAATATGATTATTATACGCAAAATTAGTATCGAAAGCAAAATCAAAATTGCAAATAGTAAAATTAGAGATCGAATTGATGAATTAACCTGACGGAGATGCCATCAACGAAACGAAAGTGTCATTATAAGGCTTTGATTGATTTGATGATTTGGATTTTGAAGTAATTGTGTAGAAGAGACCTAATTCTTATTTTTATTTGGGGATTAATTTTCCTTCTTTTAATTTTTTATAAGCTTTTTTAGGTATCACTTTTTAACCGATTTTTTCTCTCCTGTTTATATCATTTTTCATTTTTCAATATATTAGATGTTTAATTTTCAATTTTAGTCATAGTATCACTTTTTAAACCATTTTTTCTCTGAAGTTTATATATTTTTCATGTTTATATATATATTAAATTCTTAATTTTTAATTTTAATTTTAATTTTAGTATTAAAAATATGTTATAATTTGTTAATAAATTATTTTCATTGAGTAAAACTTTGAGTTTAGTTCGACTTCGAAGTCTATCAGATCTTTATGGCATTTGTGTGAAAGCTCGAGTTTAAAAATCAAAACTGAAAGATTTATTGAGATCGAAATTAAACGTATATGAGTTAGACTAGAGTTGATATCAAGTTTCTTTTTCCAACTTTAAATTGAAATAATAAAAATATACATATATATATATATAGTTTGGAATATGTAAATTACTACTCCGTATAATCAAGCTCCATTCATAAAGTAAAATATTTTTACGCATAATAAATAATAGTTGAAATTTAAGTTTTAAACTCTTAATACCCGTACATAAAAATAAAAACTAAATCTAGATATATATATTCTACTAGTTTTTGTACCCGTCCGATGAACAATAGAGAATCATGAGAAATCAATATACGTAGAAATTATCGTTAGCAGTGTATCATTAGCACTGTCCACTAAAGTTGGAGTTGCAATAGCACCCCATTGATACCTGATGTTTTAATTCTTTGCTTGTGTCGTCTAAAGTACAAATCTAAAGTACAAGTCTAAAGTTCATTTCGTATATAATTTAAGATGCGGTAAATGGTTCAAAGATCAAAACTCAAAATCAAACTTTTAGCATTGATTTACCAACCCATATGTGTAACATTAAGCAATGACAAACAACTTTTCCACGTAACTGTCCAAAAAGTTGAGTTCTCCTGCACATACCTGATGAAACGTTTTTTGATTGATTATGATGCAATAACATTGATTCCAATTAATATCATGGCAGTAAAAAGAGTTTAGTGATCGCATAAGTTGGTTAAATCCAAACCAATAAATAGTCCGTTTTACGTCAAATCACTACGACTTTTCTGTAAGGGTAGATAATCTTCTTAATACAATTACAGTAAAAATTATAAGAGGTCATTGGTTGATCAATTATCAACCACCTAAAACAGTTTATCACTCAAGCCAATATAAATTAGAAAAGAATAAGGGATGAGCTAATTGATATGAACACAATATACCTTGGGGCATTATATAAACTCAAGCCAATATATATTGAAAAAGAATGAGGGATGAGCTAATTGATATAAACACAATATACCTTTGGACATTATCATAAGAAAATAAATGGATTAGGATTTTGCTATCCATTATACAAAATGCCTCTCAGAATTCAAAAAGTTGGATCAATAAACCTGCTAATGTAATACTTTAAATCATTCGACTCTTTATCATTAAACTTAAAAACATGGACAAAAACTAACACAACATAGGTTATCTTACATGTAGTTCCAGTGGGAAAACGTGCATTACTCCAAGCAAAGTGACCCTTCAGAACGTGCTTGATATAAAATAAACTAACATATACACACAAGATGGAGATTATATATATATATATATATATATAATATAAGGGCTGACTTACAGAGAAAGGGTAATTTTGAAGGAAAAGGGGAAACAAATCTGGACCGTCCATTAACATTCATCATATTGAATATTAATTAACATTCATCATGACCAAAATTAACATTCATCACGATGAATGAATGTTAATTAACATTCACCGTGATGAATGTTAACGGAAGACTCATATTTGCTTCCCTCTTCCCCAAGATTACCCATTCTCTCTAAATCATCAACATATATATACTATAAAAATAAAAATCGACAAAGTAAGCCCAACATACCACGTTATAGCATATTTTTTCATATTGAGAATAAATAGATGACTGAATTTATACATAATTGAATTAAAGTTAAGAAGAAACATTCAATTGATTAATGGATTTCAGTTGATTTTAGTCTTCCAAGGCAACATCAATCGATTACGGTGGAAGAAACATAAGGTAATCTATTAGAAAACTTAAAAAAGTGTTAATGTGAGTACAATATGTATAGCTTTAATTGAGGAGATCTTACATGCTTTAATTTAGGAATAAAGGGAGATTATTTTATATCGTAAGGGATCATGTATTTCTCACGATGATACGATGATATGCTTCTTCATCCTCCTTATTTTTGTTTATTAACTATTTAAATTTAAATTTAAATTGTGATATTATTATCATTAATTTAATTTGTTTAGCTTTAATTAAGATAATATTAGTAAATTCTTAAATATTAATATTTTAATATATAATCATTGTTATAATTATCTTCTCGATCTTCTTGTTTTTTTTTATACTTGCTATCGTACCCTTTTTCTTTCCATAGATATATCATCTATTAATGTTAATCCTGATTGATAAATTATTTTAATTTTGCCGTTAAAAAAAATAAATTATTTTAATTTTAATTTTAATTTTCTTTTTATCATATTAATTATTATAAATATCTAACTTTTAGGAAGGTAAGGCCACGTGTGAATGAAGAATTTGACATGAAATAGTTATTTTTTGGAAGCTATGAATAAGACATGTAGAAATTTGCTTATTTGTTAAAAGAAGAGGGCATTCACATAGGACAATTCATATCCTCTCTTAGGTATATAGAGGGATAATAGAAGGATAGATGAATTTATCGTGTTTTATATTCTCTATCATGCGAGTTGTATTATGCTTAATTACATTTACAAGTTTTTTTATTTTATTTTACTTTTTATTTTTTACATGATAACTATTGTAATATCATTATCAATAAATTACACTTATGAATGACTTTACCATCAAACAAACAAGTGTGACCTTTTGAATGAACAAATCTATCACTTCTAGTAATAATCTAATAGCAACTAACATGTAGGGGTGACAACTTGAGTTGGATTGAATCAATAGATTTGGGTTGGTGGGTCAAAAATGGTCAACCCAAATTCAATTTGATTTTCAAATCGGGTTTAGAATTTCAACTCATCTCAAAAACCACTAACCCGTGACTCGATTCAGGTAATCCAAAATTCTTTCTACTCTAAGTTTTCGGGTTCACTTAATTTTCAAGTTAATAGGTAGTTTTGGGTCAAATTGATCACACGCTCAAATGGATCACATGGATGAGATAAACTTACATTACCATTAACAATCATTGGATAAATTTCTTTGAACTTCATTCACTTTTGATAAGTTAAATTGTGCTAATTTTTTGTAGGATTTGTTATATCCAATTTATAAAACTAGTCGCACCGACATTTAATAAAAATTATTAGATGAAGTTTGACACTAGACGGGATAACTAGTACTCCATGCTACCCTTACCACTAGTGTAGGTTAGTAGGTCAACCCATAAAAGCCAGCAGAGTGAATAGTGTGATCGCCTTCTACATTGGCATGACTACTCCCTCCCTCCCAAGGTGGATTTAGTGTGGTCCGACCGTAGGTGGTTGTGGCCGCTTTTTGTGGCCATTTTCTTTTTAGAATTTGAAGGTTAATTTTTATTTTTTTAAAATGGTATTCAAGCCTTATTACCTAATTGATGTTTTTCAAATCATCACATCATTATTTACTCTCTCGTAGATAAATACAGTTATATTTGAAAACTTTCTTAATGTTTCTTTGTGTGTGTGTGTAATGTTTTTGGGTTAATGAAATGATAATGTGTTTTTATATTAATGTAATTTTTATTTTAATTAGTGTAATGTGTTTTTAGTTCAAGTAAAATTGAAAATGAGGTCCACTACGGGAAATTTCCGGTTCGTGTTATTTTCCGTGTGACCGGTTCTTCTCCGTATGCACGTGATACCATGGTGCAAACATAATAATTAAGATTTCCTAAAGATTAAAGTTGTTGCAAGATCTTTTACAATCCTTCATTTTGGTCATATCTAGAAAAGGAGTTAGAATCTGTAAAGGTTAAATGGCCAAACAAACATACTAGCTAGTTCCAAATTGTTCAGTTCAGCTGTGCTTAACCAATGTGTAAGACATGGCATGCAGAAGCTTCATAAATTTCATAAGTCGAATAGCCCGCCCAACTAACCACTTTCACGGTTCTACAAGAACTTTGCAAGTGAGATTAATGGGAACTGATTCGTGAAAAGATCTATATTCTCTATATATTCTGGGATTCCGCGGGCTACTTAACCTTAGTGCCACCTTTTTCGCTACTAGTAATGAAAGGATCAAGCTGCAATCTTTGAGTATCATCTTTCTATCAACTCGGCTACTTGCTTTTCAGAAAGAACATAAGAAATGACACTTGAGTCTCTTACACCATGCAAAAAGAAAAATATAACTTCATGGGTGATGTCCCTTGCACGGCTTGTGGGCTTGTGGCTGCGTTCTTTTAGTTTTTGAAATTAATATAGGTATAAATTGTTTAAAGGTGTAACTCTATTATTTATGACTCGGTCAATTTGGGTTTTCTTGTTAAAATATCAAACGGGTCAATAGGTAACTAGTCAAACCGACAGAAAGTTGCCAAAGTCTATTTTAAATGTATACACCATCCTCTGTTTAATTCAAAGGTATGAATTATTTTTGTAATTATATTAGTTGTTATAATCATAATAAACACGTTATTTATGTATACAAAATATGGAAAAGAATGTCTTTGCAGGTTAACCAACCCGTTTGACCAGTACTAAAATGTGACTAGTTCTAAGCTGAAACAATTTTAACCCGTAACCCAATCCCCCCGACCCAACCATCTTGCCACCTATACTTTTATCCATTCTTATGTATCATGAAACTACAACATTTCTTCCAAGACTGGCCTAATATACCAATAAATCCCGGTTAAAGTCAGGTTTAATATTTGCTGCAGACGCTTACACTATGCAAAATCGGGCTTAATGAACATAATACTGTATGTGTAAAGAGGAGACTTTGGTCACGTTTGGGAGAAGTTCTTTACTTAAGCAGCCGAGAACATAATTTATTTTGCACGCCTGAATGTTTATATGCAAGGGGAATATTCAGATCAGAAAAGAAGCAAGTTTGATGAAGAAGCCACTGTACCAGCAAGCAGGCCTATATTCCCTAGCAATCTTGCTTGTGGGAACTTTTTGAAAAAGGAAAGTTGAAAAGAAACAACAAGATAATTATTAGAAACGAGTGATTGATAATGAAAGATTGAGGCATTGAATTCCTCTCTTTATGTGAAAGTGGAGAATATATCTTTTGCAACTTTTTGCAAACGCAAGTAGGAATGTCAGAGGTTCAATATATTCTCATCAATCTTATTTGATCCGCTGTGCATGGAAAGCGAAAGTATGATGCAACCCTGATAACCAGATATCTTTAACCAAATATGGTGCTTTCCTTTTATTCCTCTTTATAACCTCTTGTATGTATATTTCAGGTTCTATTGTGTTTTTTTGTGCAAGCAAGTATGCATAAGGGACTTTAAGTCAGAATATGTAAAAGTGCGAGAGCTTGTGCTACTTTACGTTCATGCAAAAATCAAGTACTACATCCATACTTTAGATTGCATTTCGACGTTTAACTTTCTGTTGCTGCAAAGAGAAG
Organism: Logfia minima; assembly: GCA_963921325.1. Lineage (NCBI taxonomy): Eukaryota > Viridiplantae > Streptophyta > Magnoliopsida > Asterales > Asteraceae > Logfia > Logfia minima. Next base: position 40,463,608 of record OY992765.1, read on the forward strand.
GGTTGAGTACTTGATAATACTTAACAATCACATTGATATAAAGGATATATACTATGTCTTTTCATCAAACGCATATGAAAAGATCAAATTATAACAGCTTAATTCATAACCTGAATGCAACTAATTATATTAATCTACATTTATGCTTATTAAGTTACAGTAAAAACCTAATCAAATACTAGAACAAGCTGCTGCATAACCTAGTAATGGTCTTGACCCGAACTTATTTCTTCAGATTGTGTACAGACACTCTAATTAAGCAAGTGTCTGGTATGGCCTGAGCAGTGGGATGAGGTTGCCGCTGAGGTGGAGCGACATGACCTCGTTGGTGGACCCCACGAGTTTATCCCCTATGAATACAGCTGGAAAAGGGGTAGAGTTGCATCCTTTGTTGACCAGAGCCTTCTCGATCTCCCAGCCCGCTGGATCATGGTCTATCTCGTGAACCAGTGGCTCGACTCCAAGTTCTTGGAACAGAATGGTCACAGCGTAGCATAAGCAACACGTGCTCTTGCTAAAAATGACTATTCCGTTCTCTGATGTCAATGTTTGTATCTTGTCCATGAACAATGCCACACGTCACAATTTAACCACTCGGATCAAAATTTGAATTTTGATCCGATAGTTAAGGAAACCAGGAGAAGGGTTGAGGAGGAAGATATAAGATTTGTTTGAAGTTTGAGGTTCTTAACTCCCCCTACTTCTATTTATATAAAATAGGTAAGGTTGGACTCGTTTTCTCCAAACAAGCACATTCAAATGAGATGCTTTACTTAGATGCTCGAAAACTACTAAAGGTACTTTTGAAAGATGGATACTTTTTTCCTTTCCGCACATTAAGGAACAAGTTTAATCCGTATTCTTTATTGCATTTGCTTAAACTTCTATGTTAAACACATTATGACCACCTTATACACCAATGAATTGAACCGATTGATGTTAGATATGTGACTTTGATCCAATTTTCAAGGGTAGAAATGTCTTTCGAATTTTGTAATTAGAATTTCATTTAGTTAGTAGTTCACTTCAAATGATGATCAAAAAACCAAACTTAAAAATTTACTCAGCGTGTGGAAGCTAACTACCACGGGTTTGATTCCTGCACATTCATGAATCTCAAGGCTTAGCCGCAGAAGTCCACTAAACTGAAAGATTCTGAGGCTGGTCAGTTTTTATTTTTAAAAGATTCCATCAAACAAAGATTTAGAATGAGCCTTCTTTAGGCGGGCAATGATTCTTGGTAACATGCCCACCAACTCGATCCTATAACAAATATGAATCTTGTATGTGTGAGTTCATTCATACATTATGCCTACAAATCTCCATTGCTAACAAGTCAAAAATTTATGAAGGTCCTAAAATGCGTTCTGTAAACACAAAAGTTATCCATTTCAGTATACATGGAGAGACTATTTTCCAATCTATTAAGTTTCAACATGTAGATCAGAGGTGGCAATTTCGACCCATTTACTTATGAATGAGTCAATTTACGTTTTAAATTTATCGGTAAAGTGAATGTATCAAACAGATTAAAAGTCGTCAAAAAGCGTGTTTTAAATGCATACAACCTCCTATATCTCTTTATTTAAACAATTATATTGTTTATGCAATAAATTTATAGCATCAGCTATTTATTAGAGAAATTCAAAAATGGACAGAAAGTGTCTTTGGGTCAACCCGGCCTATTCCCAACCTGTACTTAGAAATGACCCGTTTTGAGCAGTTATCCAACCCTCAACACCAGCCCATCATTTCTGCCTCAACTATAGATAAAATTCCACTATCTAGATACTAACATCTAGTAACAACTGTCAGATGTGCATTCATATGCAGGTTCATCCTGTCTGACCACCAGAGGTTCGATGTACTTCCTTCTATGTTTGATGAGATGCAGGGGAAGTTGAGGAAACAAACTTCTATGGACTTAAGGTGAGGCCTTAAATTTGACTTCTTTTTCCAAATTGAAGATCAATGACTTTTTTTACTTTGATTTTAGATGGACAACAATAGTGAAATGTCAGACAGGCGCTGTGGGATATTGTAGTAGTTAGAGCAATTAATATCCATTTACTTATAAGTGGGTCAATTTTGGTTTTATTGTATCTCTAACGGGTCAAATGAGTTATGCTAACGGAATTAACACAAAAGGAAAGGGTCAACAAAGTGTATTCAAACGCATAAAAACCTCCTAAATTTGGAATAAGATAGTTTTTGTAATCATAGTAGCACATTATTGATTTAAGAAACTAAAGACATGTAAAAAAGAAGCTTTTGTGGGTTGGCCTGACCTAACCTGCACTTAAAGTTTACTCTTTTTGATCTGAAACCATTTTGACTCACACCCAACCTGCCAGACCCGCCCGTTTTGCCACCTTTAGTAGTAGCACACAGACTCAACTCAATAAGTTATCCTCTTGACACGAGTTCAAAATATTTGAACCGATACAGATTTTTAACTTTGAGGTTTAATTCACAACAAACCAAATATATATTTCTTGATTTGAACCATTAAGTCTGCAATTGAAGTTCCCAGGTGAGAGCTATGGGCATACTTGACTTTTTAATATAGGATATGCTAATCTTTGTGCCAAAAGTAATTAGAAATTTCCATGAATCCATGATAAGATTAATATGTCTAATGATCATGTATTACATATCACCAAGTTAACACTTCGTAATTATAATACAAATTACATATTTCTGATTCTAAAATTCCATTTTCTTCTGTGAACCTCGAATTCAAGGAACTCGTCACAATGAGTAATTTCACAAAAAATTCAAGCATTTGAGTTATTCAGACATCAATCTTTAGTATTAAAATTATTTTTTATCTCAAAGCCGAATCCAGATGATGAAACTAACCACCCTAGACAAACTCAAGTTCTGTTTAGTTCTCTCCCATTCAATCACACCTTCACATTTTTATTTGCGAAAATATAGGACTGAACATGATATTTAAAACAATGTCGGGATCCCATTGAAAAAAAAGGCCTAGGGAGACTTGTGTGTGAAAATTCAACGGTCATGATTTTCACAACACCAACTCAAGTGAGACTTAAAGTGGTCAGCAACAATAAAATATGTATAAAGGGTAATTGCATAAAAAGGTGACCATTGTTGGTCCAATTTTCTACTTTAGGTAACCAACCCTTTCTAAAACAGGAGAGAACCATCAAAGTTTCAAGATTTTCATATAAGGTTACCAACTTCCAAATATTTCGATTTAACTATTTCTGCCCAATAACCAGTCATAATGATGACTTGGCAGCTAACAGAACCGGTAGCTACTTTGACCAAAGTTAGGCAACATTATATGCAATTAGTCCTATTTTTAATCGTAAAGCGTAGAAACATCACCTATTTTTAATCGCTGTTAGGATGGAGTTGTTCACTTTCCAAAGAATGTCAGATCATCAGAATTTGAAGTTCTTTATTCAAAGTGTGATTAATCCTCTTAATGATTTATCATTTTTCTCCTATGAAACTAAAACTACGATAATGAAATTAATATAAAGAAAACCATAACCACAATAAAGTATATATCTTGAAGACCGAAATCCAAATGTTAACCAAGTGTGACTTCTTTATGTACAGTCAAGAGAGCAGGCAAAAAACAGCAGCTCTTAGTACAGTTACAGTCATGTTATTCTAACATGATGTTGTAGAAATTTAATACATTAATACTATAACATAAACTGGTATAGTTATTTTTTTATTTTGTTATGGTATTATTTGCTAAAACCATATAGCTCTTGCTTCAATAAGCTTCTGTTTCAGAGATCCGTCGACATGAAGGGAAATAACATCTCTAGCCGAGCCAACATATTTACCACCAATGAACACTGCCGGGATCGCAGGATTACAACCTAAGCGTTGTAGGGCCCACTCCATGTCAGCATCATGATCAACTTCGTGAATTGCAGGACTAGCACCAAGTTCATAGAATAGTGCCTTGATACTGTGGCACATGCAACAAGAACTCTTGGTGAAGATTACTGCAGCTTTCTTGGAAGCCAAGTCTTTTACTCTATCCATTTGATCGGAATTAATACTGTGAAATGCTAATATATAAGATTGTGTTGAAAGGCTTATCTTGTTAGACTTTGAGGTTTCTTTGCTTCTTATATAGGGGATACCGAGGGTCACGAATTGCATTGTTTAATGCTCAAAGGAAGACGAAAAAGCATACAAAATATGATAAAGATAAGTTCCTTTGGGATATTTGTCTGGATAAGAATAATGCTTATTATGATTTGCTTAAACAAGTTGACACATGGTATCACTTCCTAAACACAATGCAAATCTCCTAATGATACCCCATAAGGATGAACAGTCATCTAATCATAGAAAAATATAGACTAATATGAGGTCATGTTCCTTTCATCAAATGACAATAATTTCATGCATGTTTTGGGTGATGAGGGGCGCAAAAGTAATGATATATTCTTTAATTAAGTATACAAAAATTTCATTTCTTGAAGCTAACTTTTATATGAATTAACTAATAGATACCCTTGAAGCCTGGTAAGGTGTCCTGAGAGACCCAGGTTCAAACCTAGCTTGGTAAACATCTGAGCCAAAAAGGCTCGAGTTTACCCGGGTAGCTTGAATAGGATTCCTCTCTGTTTACACGATTTATATTCTTAAAGGTATGATTGAACAATATCAGTACATGATGACTGCCTAACATTACATGTTAGCTAAGTCAAAACCGATATTAATAGATATAACTCATTTTAGTAGTTAAGTTTCATAAATGATCTGCTTCGCCATCCTTTTCAGCCAAATTTGGATCTATTCGATCTTTCTGTTTTCCTCTTCATTTTGCGAGTTCTTATTGAATGTTGCTTTGCTGCTGATGTGTAAGAAAAGGAATTTATCCTATTCCCTTCTACTTTTTGCATTTCCCCCGATCTGAACTATTAAAATCAATTGGATAAAGTTGAGCTAGCTTAACAGCCAATCAAGCTAAATTGTTTTTTTTGGATGTATTATCTTAATGAATACTGCTACTGTTTATCTCTTAAGCCTACTGCTTTTTAAAACAGAATATATATATATATATAATGACTTGTCGACAAGTTATCGTTTAGAGTAAAATACGGGATCATGTTTTCCAAGAAAATAGCAACAACTGGCATTGAAAACTTTAGCTACGCGGTCACTATCCAATAGAATCTATCATGCATAAAAGATTCTATTTCATTATTCTTGATGATGCTTACTGTTTAAGAATCACAGTAAAGTTATCAGAATTTATGAAATATTCATTTCATAAAAGATATGTCTGGCCAATCACAAGGAGCCAACGATTCTTCTAGGATAAGTCATGATCTGGATATAGCTCAGTTGTATCGATCCATAAATGACCTTTTTATAGCTTCAATAAATCTGATCTCAAAATGCAGATAATTAAATGATGTGAATGTTCATGAAGTTTTTCATGTTCAGGTAATTAATCAACTGTCCATTCATAATCTGTTCTTATGAGGTGATACCATGACACGTTACACCAGAATAATATTTGATGTGTAATGTGTAGATATCAGTTGAACAAAATAAAAGGAAAACTTATGTATAGACCTACCCAAGCCAAGCACCCTGATTTGAGTTGAAACCTCATTCTATATGGTCACGTCAACTTAGGATATAAGAATAATTACGTAAGCTTACAGATTATGATAAACTGTAAACCTTGAAAGTAGTAGCAAGATATATGTTAGGTTAAGTGCACCAAAATGCATTAAACTATGTGTTGACTTATATTGTATGTAACCAACTAAATTAGAGCAACTTCAAGTATCCGGTGTTTTTGCTGATGTGGCAACTTGATACATTGCCACGTCATCCAACACATCATCAAAACCGGTGCCACGTCACCAGTTTACGAGTTATAAGAGGTCAAATGCATACAGTTAGCAATAATTGAAAGTAATAAAAGCCATTTAGTTGGTTACATACAGTAGAAGTCAATGTATAGTTTAATACATTTTGATGCACTTATCCCATATATATGTTCCAAGTGAAAGGAAACAGATTTGATAAAAGAAGGTACCATGTTGGCATGTATTATTGGTGTAAGCATAATATGATGTACCTTTTATTCCTGAAACGTCATTTCCTATGCGATTTCCATCTAGTGCTCAAGCATAAATGCAGCATCATACCAAGTGTACAAATGACCCTAGGCATTTTCCAGTTTGTCTCCGCAAAACATATTTTATATAATTTGATAACGATTGAGACTAGGAAAAAATAACCAATCATATTACAATAACAGCAGATCGTAAAGCCACGTAGACATATAGACATGGACACATATACAGAGACGTGGGCTTAAGCTTACCAGTTACCATTGATGATATGTTCCACCCCTGCATATTTTCATCTTGACACCCACCCCCAAAAGAAATAAATATGTCTTTTATTTCATATATTATTACTGTTATTATTATTATTATTTAAGTGTTATGTACCTTCCAAAATATTTTCATAAAACTCAAAGAATATATATTGGAGTATTTGTATCAACATAGATTAGTCATTTCAATAGGACACAAGATGTGGTAGTGTATCAACGGAAATCAAATGACTCTTCGCTTTGTTTTGAGCCACTTCTGCAAATTATTCTTTCCTAATCTAAGGCATACAAAAGACGCTGGTATCTAATACTGTATTCGTATGAACTGTATTGGAATTTGTACATAGTGTTCCTTTATTATGAATCTTAAACATGAAACTGATTTTTTTTTTTTATAGAAAAATGAAATATCCTACAGCTGTTTGATGCAAATACGACACATACAGATTCATGAGATAAAATTTTCCTGCACATTGCTCATCAGATAAATCCTAGTTCTTCCTAGGATTATGTCAGAAGTCCTAAAACAAGCTAACACTTTATAATTATTTATAAAATAGGATGCGAGATATGAATTCGTATATTAAAATGGTGCAGCTCATGATGTATTTTACATGTTCATGACTTGCAACCAAGTTAAAGGAACATGTGGTGAATCGGCATGATTTGGTTAACTTATGTCGTCACAAACAATTGTTATATTCAAAGTTATAACCACACATTTCTATTCCTGAACAGGCATAATTCACTAAGAATCATGTGATGTGAACTAATTTATGGGCTCATCTTGTATGGCCAAATGAATTAAGTACATAGATGTTTTTCTTTTCTTTTCTTTTTTTAAGAAAAATGAATATAGTACATAATGTCAGGTATTTGTTTGACTGTTGAGTGGTTTTCATAATTTTCGATATTTTTCATTCACAATAACTTGACCCTCGAACTTATTTTTGGTAAAAATGCTCACTTGGTGGTTGGGCACTTTTCACATTCTTCATATTATTTAGAATCTTGCAATAAGAAAGGAAGGGTGTCTACACAATTTGAAAAACATCTTTTCCACCTCAGCATATGCTCTAGGATATAAAGATGAAAAGACGATTATTCATTTTCATATACATAATTACCATATTACCCCCTCAAGGAATAATTGCAGCAAAGAACTTGTTAAAGGCTCTATCAAGGTTACAAATGTCATTCTACATTTAAGATGCTACCGTGCATATCAATATACGGAGAAACAACTTGTTATACTACACTATGATAATAATATCAAGCAATGTGTGAAGGCTGATAAATGATACTATAGTATATTTTTGGTGAAAAAAGAATCTCTCCTGTTCATTCTCAAAATCTGTTATCTATATATAGCGTCAGTAAGAGCTTGGTTTACTCACAACAAACTCTAAACTTTCAAGAACATCAGTTGCTACCAAATTTAGCATCGGTTTTCAATATCTCTTTATATACTTTCAAGATATGGCCATGGTTAGAGCATTGGTGAACGAAAGATCGGTGGTTATATTTAGCAAAAACTCATGCTGCATGTGCCACACGATTAAGACATTGATAAGCAGTTTTGGAGCAAATCCAACTGTTTATGAACTAGATGAGCATCCAAAGGGACAGCAAATAGAGAAAGAACTCAAGGGATTGGGATGTAAGCCAAGCATACCAGCTGTGTTCATAGGGCAGGAGCTGATAGGTGGTGCCAATGAGATAATGACTCTTCATCTAAAGGGTCAGCTGGTGCCATTGCTACTAAGGGCTAATGCTATATGGGTTTAATGAGACGCGGTCAATAATGATAAGTTTTCAAATTTAAGAGTTAGAGTTATGTTAGTACAACTATAGGAGCAGTTTGATGCTCCCAGAGTTGTTAGAGTGGGAAAGAAAAGAGTTGTTTTTTGACGTTCTTTTTCTTTCTTTGTTAATGAGTCCATGACAATGTATGCATGTGAAAAATTTCACATGTAATTTCCTGCTTATTAAAATCAGGAAGAGCTTCAATGTTTAGACGGTTGTATGCATTAAAACTAGACTTTGAGTGACTTTTGACCCATTGACCCATTACGATTCAAGCTATGTTTTGTTAATTGTGAAGGTGATGAAACCAGCTGACAAGTAAAAAAGGAATCTTGATCTTGTAGAGGATATGTAATTTAACTGCTGATGTGTGGCAAGATGGGGGGTCGGGTAATAGGTCGAAATGGGTTATTTATAACATGGCTCAAAAAAGACCGGGTTAGATTAGGTTGACTCGCTAAATATGTTTTTCAAACTTAAAATATCTCATGATACATGACCATTAAGTTAGTTAATTATGAATAGAAAAATAGTACTACTACAATAGTAATCTATATCTTTGACTAAACGATTGGAAAGTTATAAGTTTCAAAAAGACTTTGAGTGGCTTTTGACCCGTTGACGCGTTCCAACTTATTTTGTGATTTGACCCATTCGAGATATGAAAAAACCCAAATCGACCCATTCAAGATATGAAAAATCCCAACCGTTTGTGATATAAGAACAACCAGATCAACCTGTTTGAGATATTAAAGCATGCAAATCAACCTGTTCATAAGCAAATCAACCCGTTAAAGAAAAAATAACAAAGATTATAAAACAGAGCATATATCTTTTCAATGCATTAGATTTGTTTTTGATATTGTGCGACTGTTACCGAAGCAGCAAGAACTTGCTTATCAGTACAGTAAGAACATGCTAAAATGGACAACATCCACATGACTCTATAAGATTTTTACTGTCTTTTAGATGATCATAGAGCCAGCTAACAAGGTACTGATGAGAGACATATAATTACTGCAACGTGAAGCAACTACGATTCACAATTACTTAAACTAAATTAAATGCTAGTTTTTACAATGAATGTAACTATCCTATCTCAACTATGGTGACTTAAACATAGTGTTCTGTGTATTGTGTTGTGGTCAATATCAGTTGGTTAAGTTGTAAGTTATCAGATGACCTTTAAGTTGTGTTTTACTCTGCATTACACCTGAAACCCAACTAAGGTTCTCACTAGTTGTTAGAGTCACTCTACTTTTATTTTAGGCAATAATTGGCTTCACCTCAGTAGATATTTCTACTTATGTAACTTAGTCAAGTGAAATGTATCGACTAGAATGTCTTACGGAAACTACTTCATTCTGAAATATAATTATATAATGAATACCACCTAAAAATAGAAACACGGATGGATGTCTTATGTTTTCTAAATCTAAATTATTGTTATAGAATCACAAGTTTCACAAGAAAAAAATAACTGTGAATCTCAACAAGTCACTAGCTTAAAAGGTAATATACCAGTAATAGGGAATAGAAAACCATGAGATTTGGATTAAGCAAAAGGCACCGCATCATCCTAAAAATGCATAAATTTCAAGGGGTATCACAGGTTTATAATTGCTGATCCGGCTCCCAGATATTAAGTGCAACTACTATCTTTAAGTGAAGAGAATAAATTCTGAAACAGTTTTTAAGGCAGAAAAATCAATAGAAATTTCATGCAAGTGTTTCGGTATATATGTGAGACGTGTTTTTGTAAGCCACTTTTCTTGAGAGAATTTCTTCTTTATCTCACCAAGATCTAGAAAAAGCATCAAACGATAAATATAATGCATTGCATTGGCAGTCCTTTGTCCTTTTCTGGAAGTGGAAAAGATGAGGGAATAACAATCCCACCAGTTTCAAAACCAGAAACAGCATGCCAGGACTCAACTATGCATTCCTATTCATAAGCACACAAATCCACTTTACTTAATTAAGGATAAGGTGCAGAATGGTGCACAATAATATATACCAGGAAGCCAAGGAGTGCCTATGAGCATTTATTTGCCAAAGACACAGTCTTGAAGAATAGCTAGCACACTAATTTCATAACAGGCAAACATTGAACTATTTACCGCATCATTGAGTAACTATAGTTTTGCATAGATAGAACAAGTGGAAATATGAATGCAAGGTAAATGATAGAACATTGAATAATAAATGGGTAAATCAGATGAGGTTTTTCTTGTTAAGGTTACCTGGGAAGGGCGAGCCTTTTTTTGACTTAGATGTACCCGACCTAACCGGGTTATCCCCCTGTTTCTAACCCTTTCCCTGGCCACCTTTATGGCCACCTCTAAGAACACGGAAGAATATATGTTTAATATATCATGTGATGTATAGGTTAATTGCTAGATATATAGGTGGGCCCTTAGCTTTGTCTATGGCTAGTTCTACAGATTGATTCCATCTTTAAAAATCAGATCATCCTTTTCTTCTTTTGTTTTGACTTTTTGGGCGGCATAGATGTGGCGATATCTTCACATGGAAACTTTCTGTACTACTTGTACGGATTCCATGTGTTACATTAATCTAAAATATATGCTTATAATCAATGATAGGTGTATCTTTTCTCCAGACATTTCATTTTGTTGGCTTTAAGTGTGTTCACTGTTGAATTAAGCCGCATAACCATACCGTAAAGGAATGGTGGTTGCAGCGATTTGTTAATGGAAGGACTAATTTGTTCATCAACAACAGATGATCCAAAATAAATAAATTATACAATAAAAAGACCTTAATTAAGAATCCATTGGTATCCCATAAAATAAGAAATAAAAGATTGATGATATTTGGAATGTTATTGCATCAGTTTAAATATTTCTTTACTAATATTCCATTTAAGATCAATGTCAATGGGTAATCTTGCTGGATATTACCAAATACAACTTGTATCTACCTTTTCCCTCCTTATATGTTCTGTAAACTGGTAAAGGGAGGTTTTTCATGTTCAAGTTATCCGGGGAGGGCGAGTCTTTTATGACTCAGATGTACGCGTTCTAATTGCGGTATCCCCACGACCATTTTCAAACCCTTTCCCAGGTCCCCCGAAGATGTTTACCTAGTGAGATTTGAACCTAAGACTGCTTGCGAGGACATCAAGACGCCTTATTACTAGGCCATCTTTTACGTTCTCTAGTGGAGCTATATCTAGCCTTAGGCATTTCAAATTTCTCAGAGCAAATTTTCTCTCTTTCTCATTACAATCATCTTACAGTAACTTTATACCATAAAGCCACATAGACTTGGGCATTTCAATAGGACAGTAGGACACAATAATGAGGTAGGGTATCAAAAGAAATAAAATGACTCTTCACTTTGTTCCGAGCCAGTTCTGCAAATTCTTCCACCAGATCATTATTCTTTTCTAATCTAAGGCTGACAAAAGACATTGGTATCTCATACCGTATTCGTATGAACTGTATTGGAATTTGCACATAATATTCTTTATTAAAAATCTTAAACATAAACTTCCTGTAATAATCCTACAACCACTTCATGGAAATATACACTTACAGATTCATGAGATAAATTGTTCCTGCCCATTGCTCATACAGAAGTCCAAAAACAAATTAATACGTTTTAATTTTTTTCCTATTAATGGTGTGGTTGATGATGCATTTTACATTGTTAAAGGGAAATGTCGTGAATTGGCATGATTCGGTTAGTTTATGTCGTCACAAACAGTTGTTATATTCAATGTTATAACTGAACCTTCGATGCCTAAACAGGCATAATTCACTACGAATCATGTGATGTGAAATAATTTATGGGCTCATCTAGTATAGCCAAATGAATAAAGTACATAATCATGTGATTGATGAGTGGTTCTAATTTTTTTTTATTCTATAATTTTCATGCACAATTACTTTATACTAGAACTTAACTTTTTTTTCCCCTCTAAAAGTTCACTTGGAGGTTGAGCATTTTTCACCTTCTTCCTATTTTAGAATATTGCAATAAGAAAGGAAGGGTGTCTAGCTACCCAATTTGGAGAACATTTTTTCCACCTCAGCTTATGCTCTAAGATAGAAAGATGAAAAGACAAATATTCATGTTCATATACATAATTACCATATTAGCCCTCCATGAATAACTGCAGCAAAGAATTTAAAGGCTCTATCAATTAAGTTAAAAATGTCATTCTACATGTAAGATGCTACCGTGCGTATCAATATACGGAGAAACAACTTGTTATACTACACTATGATAATAATACCAAGCAATGTGTGAAGCCTGATAAACGATACTATAGTATATTTAGGTGAAAAAAGAATCACTCCTTTTCAGTGTCAAAATCTGTTATCTGTATATAGCATTAGCAAGAGCTCGATATACTGCAAAAGTTTTTTAACTTTCAAGCACATCTAGTTTTCTACCAAATTCAGGGTCAGTTTTCAGTATCAATTAATTTACTTTCAAGAGATAGCCATGGTTAGAGCATTGATGAATGAACGATCGGTGGTTATATTCAGCAAAAACTCTTGCTGCATGAGCCACACGATTAAGACATTGATAAGCAGTTTTGGAGCAAATCCCACTGTTTATGAGCTACATGAGTATCCAAAGGGACACCAAATAGAGAAAGAGCTCAAGGGATTAGGATGTAAGCCAAGCATACCAGCCGTGTTCATTGGGCAGGAGCTGATTGGGGGACCAACAAGATAATGACCCTTCATCTGAAGGGTCAGCTGGTGCCATTGCTACTCAGGCCTAACGCTATATGGGTTTAGTGAAACGCGTTCAAGAATCCTAAAGTTTACAAATTAGATTTAGAGTTATGTTAATACAACTATATGAGCAGTTTGATGCTTTTGTAGTTGTTAGAGCTGGAAAGAAAAGAGTTAATTTGGCCTTCTTTTCTGCTAGTGTTTTTTTTTCTTTGTTTATGAGTCCATGACAATGTATGATCTAATAACCTTCACATCTAATTCCCTACTTTTGATAATCAACAAGAGATACAGTATATTACAATTTAAAGGTAATCACTGTGTTATTGAAGTATAAATTTATTGCTTACAACGACAAATGATTCTGATCTGCTCTCAAACAAATGTTATACATCCCCACGTCGGGAAACAGAAAGTGATCGAAGGTGAATACTGAGATTGCAGGGGTTATGTGTCACTATGTGATTTAGCTGCAGATACGTGGCAAGATGGGCGGGTTGGGTAATAGGTCAAAAAGGGTTGGATTGAAATGGGTTTATTTAGTATGGTTCAAAAGAGACCGGCTTAGATTGGTTTGAGTTGCTAACATCCTTTCGTCCATTCTTATATCTCATAATAGATGATCATTGTGTTAATTATGAATACAAAAACAGTATTACTACAATAATAGTTTATATCTTTTATTAAAATAATTAAAAGGTTGTGTGCATTAAAAAGACTTAGAGGGACTTTCAATCCATATCGATTTCTACTTAAGCTATGTTTTGTGATTTGACATGTTTGAAATATAAAAAACCCAAATCGACCCGTTCATAAGTAAATTCGGGTAAAAAATACTACCTTTTAAAGAAAAAATAACAGAGCATATCCTAGAGACAATCTCACATATATCTTTTCATGCATAATATTTTGTTCATGATATCGTGCGACTGTTACCGAAGCAGCACACATTTTCTTATCTGTGCAGCAATAAAATGTTAAAAATGCCCATCACTACAATGACACCATAAGAGTTTTACAGTCTTTTAGATGATCACAAAGCAAACTAACAAGGTACTTATGAAAGACATAAAATTACTGCAATGTGAAGCACTAGCTGTTAGAGTCACTATACTTTGATTTTGGGGAATAATTGGCTTCACCTCAGTATATGATTCTACTTACATAACTTCGAGAAGTGAAATGTATTGACTAGAATGTCCTACAGAAACTAGTTCATTCTGAAATAAAATTATATGATGAAAATCAAGTAAAAGCAAAAGAAAAGAAGGATGTCTTATGTTTTCTAAGTTTATTTTGTTATAGAATCTCATGTTGCACCAAAAAAAGAGTCTCTACAAGTCACTTGCGTAAAAGGTAACCACTAATCGGGAATAGAAAACCATGTGAGCTGGATTAACCAGATGGCACCACATCACCAAAATCGTGATTAACAGACCTAACATATGCAGGAATTTCCACCTGTTTTACAGGTTTATTGCTGATCCGAGTTATTAAGATTAACTAAGATCTTTAACTTAATAGAATAAATTCTGAATTAGTTTTGGACAGAAAAATTAATAGTAATTTCATCCAAGTGTTTAGGTATCGAATTCACTTTTCTTGAAGGAATTGTTCTTATCTCACCGACATCTAGAAATAGTATTAAACCGATAAATATAATGCTTTGCGTTGGCAATCCTTTGTCCTTTTCTGGAAGTGGAGAATATGAGGGAATAACAAGCCCATCATCTGCAAAACCAAAACCAAAAACAAAAACGTGCTGCTAAGACGGTAAGACTAGACTATGCAATTATATAAACACGCATATATACACTTAACTTTATGTTGAAATGAATAGCATACCCTTGAATATTAGGTAACTAACCAACTGCATAACAAGCAAAGATTGAATGCATCATGTAGTAACTATAGTTTGACATAAAAAGAACAAGTGGCAATACAAATTTGTTAAGGTAAAAGATGTAATACTGAAGCATGTATGTATAATTGATCATGTGGTGTTTAGGTTAATTGATAGGTAGATATCATGTCATTTGGAGGCCCCTTAGCTTTGCCTATGGTCAGTTCTACAAATTGATTCCAAATTCTCAATCAAATCATCCATTTCTTGTATTGTTTTCACTTTTTGGGCGGCATTAGATTTGGCGATATTTTAGCATGGAAAACTTTTCGTACTACATGTACGGCTTCCATGTGTTTTAATCATCTATATTATATGCTTATCTCCAATGATAGGCATATCTTTTCTCCGAACATTTCTTGTTTTTGGCTTTAGTGTGTTGAATTAATCTGCACACGGGCATATCTGTAAGGGATGGGGGTTGCACCGATTGGTTAATGGAAGGACTTCGTTAATCAACAACGTACTTTTTATGTTAATTGTCTAAAAACAATGAACTTCAGTTTTGTCACTTTTTAGAAAACGTACTTTTTATGTCACGCGTCCCAATCATACTTTCAACTTTTGTCCCTTTTAACAGTTATATAATCCAAAACTCGAATCCACAAGATATGTGGTAAATGATCCACCACCGAAGTTGTTAGGCATCCTGGTAAATCAAGAAAAAAAAACATGTTTTAGAGGTTGTATGAAGGATATAAGCACATGAGGTGTGGGTGTCAAACATTGTTAAGCATCCTTAACTTTGTTTTTGTTGCGCTAGCTCCTTGCTAGTGTTTTTTCTATATATATCTTTTGCTGTTCAAAAAAAAAAAGGTGTGGGTGTCAAACTTTTGAGTGAAAAAACTTTTAGCAAAGTGGAGATTCCCAGTGACTAAGCAATGAATTCGGTTTTCGGGTTACATAATTGTTAAAAGGGGACAACAGTTGAAAGTACAATTTGAACTTGGGACATATAAAAGTGTACGATTGTCTAAAAAGGGAGAAAATTGAAAGTTCGTTGTGTTTTTAGACAATTAACCCATAAATTAATCATATATGCATTTAGATGATTGGAGTTAAGGACTATTAATAGGTTCTTATACAATAAAAAGGACCTAACTAAGAATCCATTGGTATCCCATAAAATAAGAGATATCAAGATTGAAGATTTTGGAATATTATCACATCAACTTAACATCTTGCTCCAGTAACATTCCACTTAAGATCAATGTCAATGGGTAATCTTGGATATCAACAAATACAACTCGTATCTACCTTTTCCCTCCTTTTATGTTCTCTAGTTGAGCTATATAAAGCCTTTATGGCAGTTCAGATTTCTCAAAGCAAATCATCTACCTGGTCTCATTGTCATTACAATATATATCTCCATAGTAGTATCTTATTGTTATCCTATTGTAGCAATGTCGATTTTGACAAGATTGGTAACTGATAAGGCAGTGGTTATATTCAGCAAGAGTTCTTGCTGTATATGCCACAGCATCAGGACCCTAATATGTAGCTTTGGGGCCAACCCAACTGTTTACGAGCTTGATGAACATCCAGACGGACAGCAAATCGAGAAGGAACTCAAAGCCTTAGGACATAAGCCGTGTGTCCCAGCTGTATTCATAGGAGAGAAGCTAGTCGGTGGAGCGAATGAGATCATGAGCCTGCATCTCAAAGGGAAGCTGGTCCCAATGCTCATCAAAGAGAGAGCTATATGGCTCTAGTACCATGGTGTTATAGCCATAACGGAGCATTTTTATAAGCTCTGGCATACTTGAGAACAATCATGAATAAGAAAATAATTAGTAAACAGGATGGCATTTTGTGTAGCCATGCCATTTATGATATATGTAACTTCATTTGGTTTCAACCTTTTTGTTTAGCTCGATTTGACATTTTGTCTAGACATTACATATATGATAAACACACATAAATTTGGTTTCAAAAATTTTCCTTTACAATATTAATATGCATTCAAAGTCCATCATTTGCCATCAGAAAATGATCGATCCTTAATGGCTGTAAAAGTTTATTATAAAGTGTTTTTGTAAATAAGTTTACATCACAACATATTTCTAATATACCAGTTCGCTTTCTGGTTGTAATTTGTGTAAGTAAATGAGTGAGGTAAGTGGTATCTGATATCGAATATCATCGCTAGAACCTATGGTAACAATATTTAATACAATCACCAACATGTGATGATGTAAGATGACGTTGGTTTGGTTGACTCCAATTTTCACATTGTCTCATATATAGTTATGATAGAATATTACTTGAATGACCTTTAATTGCACATATTAGTCATTCGCTTTAGTCGCCTCTACACTCGAAACATACAGTTCTCACTGCCAATGACGCGTAGTTTAATTGTTTAAGGGTGAGGCATCTTTGTCACAAAAAGTACAAGGTCGGGCACCTTCATAGCCACAACCGCTGAGTGAGTTATGTATGCCCCATATTATGGATAGGTAGCCGATTGTGGGCCACACATACAGTTCTCACTAATTAAATGGCTCAATCTTGATATGTGGTATTTCTAATTATGTTATTTCAAATTTAACAAGTTCTTATTAAAATGTAACTTTAAACAAGTGAAAGGTATTGAGGAGAAAGTCTTAATGGAAATAATTCATTTAAGATTAGAAACATTTGGTGATAATTACCTAGAAAGTAAGAGAAATAACAGAACGATATCTTACACTTGTTAAGAGTTATGGTTATAGTATTACACCTTCCATCTCAACATGTTTCTTGCATACATCAAATATACCACTACTTGTGCTCGTCCTGTCTTTAAGTTGGCCGCTTTTCCATAAGGGAATTTTATTATCTCACCCACATCCGGAAAAGATATTAAAAGATAAATATTAAGTTTTGTGTTGGGAATCCTTTGTCCTTTCCTAAATATGAAAAACATGAGGGAATAATAAGTCCACGAATCAGCCCAATCAAAAAAGGGATGCGATGCCAGGACTCGACTATGCATTCCTATTTATATACGCACATATACACTTTACTTCTTTGGATAAAAACCAAAGAATTATAAATGTCGATATGGTAAGCATGTGTCAAAATCTTAAAGATTTATATGTAGAAAGATACACGATAACACAAACCAAGCATGACAGGAAGCATTGGCTAATAAAATATATATTACATAAAAGGTATGTTCTTGAACAAGAGTAACTAAAATCAATAACTTCATAACAGGCAACGGTTAACTGCATTTTTGAATAACTATAGTTTGAATACAACAGAACAAGTGGCAATATGGATGCAAGGGAAAAGATAGAACATTGAAGAATATATGCTTGATAGATTGTGTGGTATCTAGGTTGATTGATAGGTAGATATCATGCATGTAACTATGTAAGTCGGTGGCCCAAACAAGTGGCCCTTAGCTTCGTCTACGGCCAGTTCTACAAATTGATTCCAAATTTCATAAATCAGCTCATCATTTTCTTCTTTTCTTTTTGACTTTATGGGCTGCATATATGTAGCGATATCAAATACCAAGAAATAAAAAATGTAAATACCGTGTAATACGGTTTCATATATCATCCTTGGAGCATACATGGAAAGACATATCATATACGTACTCATGGTTCTGATTTGATGGAAAGGTATCGGAAAGAGAACAAAAGTAAGAAAATTATTATATTATGACTCCGGAACAAGATAGACCTAAAATTATCTAGAACAGTTAGAGTGCCTGCTGAGAAAGAATCTAATAAATCTTAATCACTAATTCAAGTAGGCGATATCTTAAACATACTGTATTAGTTTAAAGGTTAAACTGGCAGTGTTTATAAGAATAATAGATATAAGGAAGCAATTAGCACTCAAAGATACAGAAATCATTAAGTGTATATTGTGCATGCAACACTTTTTGTACGGATGGCATGTGATTTAAACGTCTCAAATTTATGCTTATATGCTTTCTCACTACGAAAAGATATGCGTTGAGATGATAGAAGTCAAATATCCTATACAATTAAATTTTCTTAACTACGAATCCATTGGAATCCCATAAAATAAAAATATATCAAGATTGATGATCTTAAAGGATACCAACGACAACCTTTAGAATATTATTATATCGATCTGCAACAATCTTGCTTCAGTGACAATCCATTAAAATCAGTATCAAAGGGTAATCTTGTAAATTACTAAATATATCCTACCTTTTCCCTCCTTTTTTTTTTGTTCTCTAAATCAAGCTATATATAACTTCCATACCGGTTCAAGTTCCTCAAACCATAATAGTAGAATTGGTATCGATTCTTTTTATTGATGTTAATTTGGAGAGATTACAGCCAAATATAAAGAGAAGAATAATTACACTTTGATACCCTAAAGAATAATAATACTGACAGCTTAATATTAAACTACAGACTAAGGTTATTATTCCCCAGCAAGTTCAGGGCGGTTAGCAATCTGCAACTTGGAACGCAAAAACTCAAACTTCTGAGATGACAAGGGCTTTGTAAAGATATCAGCAATTTGGTCATTTGTAGAGATGAACTTGACATTTAATTTTCCCTGAGCTACTTGCTCACGAACAAAATGATAGTCAACTTCAACATGTTTAGTACGAGGGTGAAAAACTGGATTAGCTGTGGGATATGTCGCACCAAGATTGTCACACCAAAGTGTGGGTGTCGTGCTAGCCAAACCAAGTTCACAAAGCAAGGACTTTAGCCAAATTAATTCAGCAACGGTATCTGCAATAGCCTTGTACTCTGACTCTGTTGAAGATCGAGATACAGTTTTCTGCTTGCGAGCAGACCAAGAGATGAGATTTGATCCTAAGTAGATAGCAAATCCCCCCGTGGATTGACGATCGACTGGACAACCAGCCCAGTCAGAGTCCGAGAATGCCTGAAGATTGGAATGCCAATTGGAATCCGAGAAAGCTTGAAGATGATACCCCGTACTGTGTCGAATCCATAATCCCAAGTTAATGGTGCCCTTAAGATAACGTAGGATGCGTTTTACACCAGCCCAATGATTTTCAGTTAGAGCGTGCATGAATTGACAGACTTTATTAACTGCAAAGACAATATCAGGGCGAGAGAGAGTAGCATAGTGAAGAGCTCCAACTGTCTGTCTGTAGCAAGTGGGATCATCAAGTAAGGGGCTATCATCAGGCAACAACACGTGAGAAGTGCTCATGGGAGTTGATATTGGCTTGCACTCGGCAAGACCAGCACGATGTAAAATCTCACGAACATATTTTCGTTGGGAAAGAACCAAGTCGAAACCTTTGTGAACAACTTCAACCCCCAAAAAATAGTGTAGTTGACCCATATCCTAGAGTGCAAAAAGAGAATTGAGTTTCTGAATAATTGAGGCTACAACAGCGGAGTTATTACCGGTGATGATGATGTCATCCACATAAACCAGAAGATAGACAAGGGAGCCAGATGAGTTGAGTATAAAAAGTGACGGATCAGTTTTGGATCCATAAAATCCGAGCTGATGAAGTGCAGTAGACAACTTCATGAACCAGGCCCGAGGAGCCTGTTTGAGGCCATACAATGACTTATGCAACAAGCAGAGGTGATCAGGTTTGGTTGGATCAATAAATCCTAGAGGTTGGCGCATGTAAACCGTTTCCTCAAGGTCTCCATGAAGAAAGGCAGTTTGAATGTCTAACTGTCTGAGGGGCCATTTGTTGCTGACAGCTAGAGAAAGAACAGTACGAATCGTGGCAGGCTTGATGACCGGACTGAAAGTTTCATGATAATCCACGCCATGCTGCTGATTAAAGCCTTTTGCCACTAGACGGGCTTTGTACCTGGTAACCTTTCCATGTTCATCTGTTTTTAACCTGTACACCCATTTACAAGAAACAATATTAGCATTAGAGACAGGGGGCACAAAAGTCCACGTGCCATTCCTATGGAGAGCAGATAGCTCCTCCACCATTGCTTGGCGCCATTCGAAAGACTTGTTAGCAACGGTAAAGTTGGTGGGTTCAAGGGCAGGAGATGTGGAGGTGGAGGCGATGTAGGCAGCGGGGTTGTATCGATCTGGTTGTTTAGGATTAGGCCAAAGGTTGGATGGCCGAGGTCGAGGAGCTGGTGGTAGAGATGGTGTAGGTGACGTTGGGGAAGATGGTGAAGGTGGTATGTTGGTATTAGGTGGTGGAGGTGAAATAGGTGACATTGGTGGAGATTGTGATGGTTCAGGTGGAAAACCAGGGGGTGGGTCGGGAAAAATAGAGATGTAAGGAGAAGTAGATTGTAGTGGAGGTGTTCGTGAAGGTTGATAAGGAAAACATGTTCATTGAAGCGAACATGCCGAGCAATATAGATCCGATCAGTGGAAGGGTCAAGACATCGATAACCATGGTGAGCAGGGCTGTAACCAAGAAAGACACAAGGAGTAGACCGGAATTCAATTTTGTGACGATTGTAAGGACGAAGATAAGGAAAAGACTGATAGCCAAAGACACGTAAGAAAGAGTAATCAGGTTTACGTTTGAAGACATGTTCAAAAGGAGATTTGTTGGATGAAACATGTTAAGGAAGGCGATTTATGAGGTATACAGCTGTTTCAAAAGCAAAGTTCCAGAAGCGTTGAGGAAGACTGGATTGAGCCAAGAGTGTGAGTCCAGTTTCCACAACATGACGATGACGGCGTTCAACAAAGCCATTTTGCTCACTGGTGTGAGGACAAGACTGTCGATGGATGATGTCAAGGTTGCGACAAAGATTGGTGAGAGGTCGAAATTCTCCCCCCCAGTCAGATTGGATACATTTTAGTTTAGTGTTGAATTGACGTTCAACCATGGTGATAAAGTTTGTGAGAATGGTGTGAACATCAGATTTTTGCGTTAAGGGATAAAACCACATATAACGGGTACAATGATCAACACACAAAAGAAAATAACGATGACCATTAAAGGATGGTTCAGGAGAAGGACCCCAAACATCACATTAAACAAGATCTAAAATATTAGTGCTATTAAAATTAGAACCAGGTAAAAATAATTTTGATGATTTTCCACATTGACAAGAAGAACATAAATTATTTGACAATATGTCCGAAACAGGTAAGGAACAATAAGAAATAATAGAACGAAAAACTTGTGCATGATGATATCCTAAACGTTGATGCCAAATGTTTGAAGAAGCTTTGACAACAGTGAAGGCAACCTTGGGCAAAGACTTGAGTTGTGGAAGGCGAATGGAGTACAAACCCTGGTCACTGGGGCCCGAAAGAAGGGTAGTGCATGTAGCCTCGTCCTTCACAACAAAATAAGAAGAGTGAAATTCAAAGAATACATTGTTGTCAAGACAAAATTTTTGAACAGATAAAAGGTTTTGTTTTAGTTGAGGAACATGAAGGATATCAGATAAGGTAAAGGTTTTGTTTGGTGAGTAAATTTTCGATGAACCAATGTGAAAGATGGGTATAGAGTTACCGTTACCAACAAGTAAAGAATCGTTACCATAGTAGGCCTCGGAGCTATCCATGCTAGCTAGGTCTGGAGTGGCATGATGAGTTGCACCAGTGTCAGGCTTCCAAGTGGGACCAAAGTCAGCCTCTGAACGTGTTGTAAAGTTAGCCTGTGGAGAAGGTTGAGAAGGTTGAGACTGATTTGATTGATTCGGACACTGAGATGGTAAATGTCCTATACCACACCTATTACAATGACCATAAACGGTGTTTTGAGTGGAGGCCCAAGAAAACTGTTGTGTACCATTGCTGTCCCGAGAGCGATTAAAAACACCACGTGAGCTGCCACGAGAAGAGCCACGAGATCCACGACCGCCTCGGTTATTATTGAAGGACCGAGAACCAAAATAAGCTTGAGGCCGTGAAGATTGAATGGGGTTTAGTTGATAACCCAACTGAGTGGCCATTAGTTGAATACTTTGTAATTGTTGTTGAAGTTGATCAATATTCGGTTGTTGAACCGAAGAAGCATTAGCCAATGACGATTGTGGAACCGAAGAAGTGTTTGCCAAGAAAGCTTGGGGAGTGGCAGTTATCATTTTTGTGAAGACATAATCATGATCACACAGAAGGCCATGCAATTCATGGAAGCATACAGGAGGCACACGAGCCAATAAGTTAGCCTTGAGGCCATTATATTCCTCTCGAAGTCCTGTGAGAGTGAGCATTACTAGATCTTTGTCCTTTACTGGTTCTCCAATGTTAGCAAGAGCAGTGGCATATTCTTGAGCTCTGCTAAGATATTCGGCTGGTTTTTCATCACCCTTCATGGTGATTCTCAGAAGTTGACTTTTAAGAGTAAATTCATGAGATAAAGTAACAAGAGCATAAGCTCATTCAAGTGACAACCATACCTCTCGTGATGTTTTTCCCTGAATATGCTGATAAGATTCTTTAGAAACTGTTGAGATGATAAGCATACGGATGTGGGCATCGTTACAGATCCATGGAGTGTAGCTTGGATTATCGGTAGTTACAGATTCATTGGTGACTTGTTTTGCGGGGCAGGGTACGGTTCCATCAACATAACCAAAGAGATTGTGAGAGGTGAGGAAGGATTCAATCATTGATCTCCAATAACCATAATTGGTCGGTTTGAGAGAAAAGGAGAATTTGTGAGAGTATTGAATGGTTTTCTCCTGATTTGAGAATTGAATTATTGTTGCCATGAGTTGAATTCCATGATTCAGGATTGAACAATGGCTGGGATTGATGTTAATCAGATGAGAGAGTTGCTGGTTGTTGTTGATCGGCAGAAATAGGGCTGTTATTTGCAGTCGCAAGTTTTTATTATTAGGGTTAGGAAAAAAAGAGATGCTCTGATACCATAATAGTAGAATTGGTATCGATTCTTTTTATTGATGTTAATTTGGAGAGATTTACAGCCAAATATAAAGAGAAGAATAATTACACTTTGATACCCTAAAGAATAATAATACTGACAGCTTAATATTAAACTACAGACTATGGTTATTAAACCAAAGCCTCTTACTCCTTCCCCATAAAATTATAGTACTCCTAACAAACAGTAGCAATGACGGTTGTCACAAGATTGGTAAAAGACAAGGCGGTGGTTATATTTAGCAAGAGTTCTTGCTGTATATGCCACATCATCAGGACATTAATATGCAGCTTTGGGGCTAATGCAACTGTATACGAGCTTGATGAACATCCAGATGCTCAGCAAATCGAGAAGGAGCTCAAAGCCTTAGGACCTAAGCCATGTATCCCAGCTGTATTTATAGGACAGGAGCTGGTCGGTGGAGCTAATGAGATTATGAGCCTACATCTCAAAGGGAAGCTGGTCCCAATGCTCATCAAAGCTAGAGCTATATGGATTTGAAACAAGAATATGTTGGAAAAAATTGGATTTCAAGTGCAATTTTCCCAACTTTGGACCTAAATATGTATATGTATACAAAAAACTTATTAGTGACATTTTATATGGTGACATAGCTTTTGACATGAGCTTCGTAACGGTATACTATGTGTCCAAAGTTATGTTGTGGTGAATGAGATATCATACTTCAAAATGAGGTGTTTGATGTTGGAACTAAAGGAACAAAAGTGGGTATGTTTTGCACCCTACCTATGGGTCTGTTTGACCCATGACCCGTATAATCTGATCCAAACCTGACCTGTAAGATATGACCCAGACCCGGTTCCTTTTAGATTCATATCAGTTGATCAGGAGTCTCTAACTCTCTAACTGATGCTACTTGATTAGTCATTTTAATGAACTTAATCGTGATGATTAAAGCATCAGTTATGCTTCTAGCTGTACTAATACATCACCTCCTGCACAATTTATGGTAGACTACAGAAAGCAAAAATACACATAAAATACTCTCTCATTACTGCAATTTAAGGTAAGTGAAAACTCTGTATGTACGCAACTTTGAACCGTACTGATGCAGTGTACAAATAACGAACACATATTAGACATGTTGATTCACTGAATACCAGGTTTAATCCTTTCTAACGCACGTTGATTTAAAGAATACCGCGGTTAGACTTCGACTCAACTCAAACGATGAACACGATTTGAGAGAAAAATTAAATTTCATAAGCTACGGGCCAAACACAAAACCCAACAAAATTCATAAAAAACACACAAGAGTCCATATCTCCTTCCAGAAGGAGTATTTGCGCTTCAAAAGTGGGTAAGCCGCCTAAGGCAGCTAATTGTGTTGTGCTCCTCGGCCCAAGCTTTGATTCGACTAGTCATGGGCTTTAAACGGAGCCTCATAGCCCAAGTTATGACCTTTTTTGGAAGGCCCTTTAGTCACTCGATCATGGGCCGCCAAAAACATAAGGGCCCAATCCTCTACACCAAGACCCGCATCACATACCATTGGAAACATACTCGCATCTGTTTTAAGGGAATTGCTTTTAACTCAAGCTCCGATCAAACCTTTTATTACTTTCGTTTGTTTCAGTTTATTTATAAACATTCATGTGTTTTAACCTTCTGTTTATTTGTGATTAAAAACAACTAATATATCTCAGTTCTATATTTTGCAATAAATGGTTATGTGTTCCTAATTTTTTGTTTATTTTAGTTTATTTAATAAACTCAGTATTGTAATTTTTTAACTTTGTTCCTACAGAATATGATTAATAGTATATATGGTGTTATAGCCATAAACAGAGCGATTTGTCAAGCTCTTCCATACTTAGAAAAATAATGAATAAGATAATAAAGTCAACTCGCATTTTGTCGTTATAGGCATGCGATATTTGATAAATGTAACTTAGTGGGTTCAATATTTTTTTCGTTAAGTAATGACATACTTCGTAGTTCGTATGCATCATGAATTTTGTGGTTAAGTAACGCATCGAAAGTCCTTGTGGGTTTGACATTTCAGGAAATGATCAATTAGGTTTTAACCGAAAGATATTAGTGTTTTGTTCCTCTAGCTCTCTAAGAAAATTATTAGTATGCAAAAGTAGACTATAATAACAAGAATAAGTTACAAAAATGGTCCATGTGTTATGGCATTTCTACAATTTTAATACGTTGGTAAAAGAATTTGCATGTTCGATCCCTTGAAGACACGTTTAATTATATCAACAGTCCAAGATCCTTTTAAAATGACTAAAATACTCTTTACTTAAACTTATATCCCTCTCAGATGTAAGGGTATTTTAACCATTTTAAGAGGATCATGATCTACTAATGTAACAAATGTGCCTTTTAGGGACTGCACATGCAAAAAAACTTGACCAAGGGACTTAAACTATATATCAGTATTACAAAAGGAGCATTTCTGTAATTTACTCTTTAACAAAATTTAACAAAGCATAGACATAACTTGATAATGTCCAACCGTTCTGCACGATGAATACATGTTAATGCATCAATAGATATAGGTAAACAGTTCTCAAATTATAATACCAGAGACTAGGAAAAAAAGTACAACGAATCACAATTATGTGATGATGCAAATTTTACATTAAAAAGCTAGGTTAATGCGCTTATACACATGAGGAACACCGATAATTAAGTTTTAAAAGGTCTGAAGTTATTAAATGGGGTTAGAGCTCCAGTGTTCATATTTTGTTGCAAATAACTTGAAAAACGGCACAAGGAATCATCGAAAGATTAGAAGCACGATAAATTTTAAAAAATAATGCCGATCAATGTCCATAATTAAATGATAATATAGAAGCCCACATTTAGTTCAAGTTATATACTTGAAAACATAGTGAATGGATTTTGTTGTGGTCACTTTTCATAGGTTTAAGTTATGATAGAAAATGACACATATAACCTTTAACTACACAGATGACTTTCGATTACATTTACTCATGAAGGGGGCATTTTGTGTAGCCACGTCATTTATGATATACGCAACTTCATTTGGTTTCAACCTTTTTGTTAAGCTCGATTTGACATTTTTGTCTAGACATGACATATATAATACATAACTTTGGTTTCAAACTTTTTCCTTTACAACATTAATGTTCATCCAACGTCCAGAATCATTTTCGATCAGAAAATGATCGATCCTCAATGGCTATAAAAGTTTATTACAACTTTTTTTTTTCTATAAAATTTTACGTCACAACATGTTTCTAAAGCATCACATGACAGAAAATTTTAACTTAATAGCTGTTGGTTATATAGAAAATTCTTCTTGGAAACATTGAATTTGAAAAACATCACCTTAGGAGGCTTTGGAGCTAAGAGATTTGACCATTTTCAGAGTAAAAAAGCTTTCTCAAGATTTATTTGGTGCCGATATTAACGGGGAGACGATCCACATTCATGGACATCTACTTTTGACCTTACCATCTATTTTTTGGTGTGAGAATGCATGAATCTTCATTGACAACCATGTCATACTCATTTTCTGAACCTCATGTGAGTATGCATGCTCTATGATACTCTTTATGCTAGTGTTTCTCACTTCTCCAGTAAAAGTAAGATTTAACACATCTACATTGCTAGTGTGCATAGTCGGTAAGTGCTTAACGAATCTTGCAAACTGCCTCTTATCTTGAAATAGGCGACTATCGAGAACTTGCTGCCAATATGAAAATAATGAATATTAGAGGTAGGACATACCTCTGTTTAAAGAACATTCATTTCTCTCTTTTCAAAATCTATGTTTGAAAATATTTTTGTATTAGGAGATGGATTATACTTTGAAAATTTATGTCTCTCTGGAAGTGATGAGGAGCTACCTAAAGACTTATATGGTAACTAATGATACCCGTTGAACAAAGGTATGTCCAACTTGTTACAAAAGTCTCACAGAATAAACCTAGTTACATGTTTCAATTAATTAAAAGGTTTAAGTCATGAGTCTGGCCCGTTATTTGAATAACGAAGTCTATGTCTATTTTCAATATAAAATGTAAAGCCTAACTTGTAGATGTTGTAATAATAGATTATCTACCTCTAATATTCATTATTTACTTATGGGTATCATTCTTTGTTTCACTGTTTACATCTAAACAACCCGTTAATAATAACAAATTTAATGTTGCTTAGCTATGTTACAAATGTGACATGCAATAAAACTTAGGATTATACCTAAAGACCTACCAGGAACCGTACTGATATTAATTTTGGTTTTTGATTGACAGGAACATAACACCTCGTCATGATAACAAATCGGGACATTCTATATAGGTTATGAGTGTTGTTTTTAAGCCACTTTATCTTTAAGGGATCTTTATTCTCTCACCCACATCTGTAGAAAGTGTCCTAAATAACATAAAATTTTCCCTTTCTTTAAGATATGTATCCACTACTAGAAAATTGACTTTTAGCGACTGAAAAAGTCATCGCTAGAAGTGACATGCCCATATCTTACTTTTTGTCAGAAACATTTGCGACGAAAGATGTCGTCACTAAAGGTATTTTAAAAAGAAAATCAAAATTAAATTATTGTGTCATTGCTAAATCATTTTGCCCATGACATGTATCGTCGCTAAAAGTGGCTGATTTCCACTATTAACCTTTAGCGACGACAAATGTCATCGCTAAAAGTCACTGAAATTTTGGCTGAATTTTGCAGTTTAACCATGTTTCATATTTGCAGAAACCAAGTTCCGCATTTTTCGCATTCGAAACAAAAATGAACAAACAAGTAAGAAACATTACAAATCATCCGTTGTTCACTAAGTTTAAGTGTAAAAGTACTAATTGTTTAAACAAATGTACATTGTTTCCACACACAAACGACTCACACATCACAAACAAACTTACTCCTCATCCTTGTCTTCTTCTTCTTCATCACCATTTTCCTCAATATCCGCTAACTCAATGGGCGATGTGATAAGTTGAAACTCAGGAACGAGAATTTTTGCTTTTTGAAAGGCGGGATGTAGAGAAGTCATATCATGTTGAGACTCGTTAAATTATTGTTGAGCAGCGAACATTTTATTGACTTCTTACTGTGTATACATATTTGGTTGTTTTGATTGGACAATTGAACTTGATGCCCCCAACATTTCCCCAACACTCTTCTATCTACCCGGTCCACGATTATGCCTGCATCGTTCCCCCAAGACTTGTGACAATATAGCCTCCTCACTCATAGTAGTGGAAGTGCTCAATTGGCTATCCTTCAATGCCAACATTTCTCTACAAAACAAGATTTATTAGTAGTGATTGGTTTTGTTACTAAAATATGACCAACTGACCCATTTCACTCATATGACCGATATGACCCATGACCCATATGCTAGGATTCGACTATGTACGTGCTCTTATACATATATCCACAGGTAGATACTCTTACTTTATTCGATTAAAACTAGAGGTGGAAGTTTTGAACGTTTCACTTATGAATTAGTCAAAATACGGTTTAGCTCAAATTATAATAGGTCAAATGGGTAAAAGAATACCTTTATATTAAACTGGTCAAATGGGTTAAAAGTTGTTGAAAGGTCTGACACAATAATTGCTTATATAAAGGGGAGTGATTTGAACACCACTCTTTTTTCTTCGTATACCACTAATTGAGCTTTATGGTGTTGTATAATACAACACTATAAAGCACAATTGCTGGTGTACGGAGAAAAAACAGTGGTGTACGAATCATCACCCTTATATAAAAAGTGTTTGGGTCAACCCCCAGCTGGCCCGCCCATTTCGCCACCTCTAAGACTCTAATAGTCTAATACAAACTGATTAGAAATGTAAAGGTGTGGGTCCTAAAGAAAAGGTGTCAAACTTAGACAAACGAACTTGACCACCAACTTCATAACCGCCGAAGGTTAAATGCGACTTTTAATAATTATAGTTTGACATATTAAACAGTGAGTGGCAAAGGAAATGAGCTAAATGTAAAAACATAAGAAAATTTTTTACATATCATATGATGTCTAGATTAATCGATAGATAGATCAATATCATGTAAACCACACAATTAAGTGGCCCTTAGCTCTGTCAACAGGCAGTTTCTACAAACTGATTCCAAATTCAGAACTTAATTCAGCCTTTTCTTTGGACTTTCTGGGCTTCATGTATGTGCCAATGTCTAATACCAGGAAATAACAAAGGAAACTACCTTATGTGTACAGCTCTATACGTTATCCACGGATCATAAAAGAATAGGGAAGTGAAGAAAAGTGAGCATATGAGAATGATATCCGTCTGCAACAAGATAGATCTCATATTCTCTAGAACAAAGTAGCTGTTAGTTGAAAAAAAGAATAATCACTAATTCATGTAAACGAACTCTTACACATAATATAATGAGTGCACACAGTTAAGCACTCAAAGATACAATCGGTAAGAATATCTTCCCATACAAAACTACTTCATCTGAGGATTACTTTCTAATGCTACTTGATGGTTGGGCACTTTCAGGGCTGTCTCTGAGATTTTGATAGCCCAGGGCAATAGTTAATCACAAAAATGAGGGCCTATAACACAAAGCAAAATTGTAGTTACATAATGTAGTATAATATATTTAACTAATTTTTTTTTTTAAGGCTCAAACATCTTAGATACAATTAGATCCAATTCTTTTTTCTTTTTTCATTTACTAATTAACAATGAAACTATTTATCAAATGAAGTAACATACATACTATAAATACATACACACACATTTTTGAGGACCTTATAAATCGGAGGTCATGGGTGGTCGACCACCTCGCCCACCCTAAAAATTAAAAATAAAACAGTGAAATACTCATGCTGCCTTTCTAAAGGTACATAATTACTATACTGCCCTTTCACAATTACTTGCAGCGATGAACTTCTGAAAGGTAGGTTAAAGATGTCATTCTAGTTGTAAGATGCTTCTGTGCATATCAATATACAGAAAAGAAACTTATTGTATGCTACGCTAAGAATCTCTTATTTTGGATGTCAATTACGCACATCAGCCAAACAACTTCAAGATCTTTTCTCTGTATATAGCATTAGCAAGAGCTCTCTTTAATCATAGCAAAATCTAAACTTTCAAGCACATTTAGTTTTCTACCAATTAGGTGTTGTTTTTTATTATCTTTTAATATTAAATCAAGAAATGGCCATTGTCAGAGCGTTGGTGAATAAAAGATCGGTGGTTATATTCGCAAAAACTCTTGCTGCATGAGCCACACGATTAAGACATTAATAAGCAATTTTGGAGCAAATCCCTCTGTTTATGAGATAGATGAGCATCAAAAGGGACAGAAAATAGAGAAGGAACTCAAGGGATTAGGATGTAAGCCGCGTTCATAGG
Source organism: Logfia minima (assembly GCA_963921325.1). NCBI lineage: Eukaryota > Viridiplantae > Streptophyta > Magnoliopsida > Asterales > Asteraceae > Logfia > Logfia minima. The sequence continues at coordinate 40,494,543 of OY992765.1, forward strand.
TAGGAGCTTATTGGGGGTGCCAACGAGATAATGACTCTTCATCTGAAGGGTCAGCTGGTGCCATTGTTCCTCAGGGCTAGCACTATATGGGTTTAGCGAATTTGTTAAGGAATATTTAAGTTTTTATAGTATAGAGTCAGAGTCATGCTTATACAACTACGGGAGCAGCTTGATGCTTCCACAGTTGTTAGAGCAGGAAAGAAAGGAGTTCTTTTCTTTTTCTTTTTGCTTATTTTCCTTTACGAGCCCATGACACTGTATGCATGCGCTAACTTCCATATGTAATTTTCTACTTTTGAGATATGAGAATAAAATAGAGATACAATGTTTTACAGTAGGTGTTGAAGTAATAATTTAATGCATATATGTTGATAATCTGGTCTAAGTACAGCACTATACATCCCCACATTGTAGTAAAGGAGGTCAAAGTAAGGGATGAATCTATATAACAAGTAAAAAAAGGTAATCCTGATATTGTAGTGGCTATGTAATTTACACGTGGTTACTTATAGGTGGCAATATGGAGGGGTCAGGTTGGGTACCGGGTCAAAACAGGCTGTGTTGAAACGGGTTATCTTTCGTATCCGTTAAAGAGCCGGGGCTGGTTGGGTTGACCCACTAACAATTTGTCTATTCTATAGTTATTTTGACAAAGAATCATGTGTTAATAGTCTAAATGAACGATTTATAAGGCCATATGCAGCAGTAATAGACTTCGGCTGACTTTACTCATTTGACCCATTTTAAGTCTTGTAGCTATTTTTTGTGATTTGAAGCTTTAGGGGAAAAATTAAACAAACTGACCCATCTCGTAAGTAAATGGGTAGACATTGTCATCTCTAAAGCATTCTATAGTAACAAAAAAAAGGAACAAACCGATAAGGATATGTTGAACCCCATTACAAATAAATGGAACATGCCCAGGATGCACTATCAGAGAATTTGTGTTCATGCTACCACATAATTAGTTCCAAAAGAACAAGGACTTGCTTATCATTTCACTAATAAAATTCTGAGAATTTTTATTCCACAGTCATTTAGCTGATCGTAAAGCCAACTAAGAAGGGGCTGTTGATCTACTATGATTCGTGATTACTTAAACTAAAATGTCAATTCTGTTCTATCAACTATGATGACTTAAGACATGTTATTCAATGGTTTATGTTGTAGTCACTTGGTACTTGTTAAGTTCCTATGATTAGTTAATATATGGAGTAAAAGATTGCACCAATGAGCTTTGGGTGCAACTATTACTTCTTTGTGTTTGTATGCATTACACCCTAAAGCATACACTTCTCACTAACCAAGTAACTCAATCTGGATCTGTCCTTGTATCGTATTTCTTTACATTTCACTTTTCAGCGTATTGAAGGATCTGGATCTGTCCCAGTTGATCCATTTGCCCAATTTCCTTTGTAACTAAACCACCATAATGACTAATGCTATTCACTGATTTAGTACTGATCCTGATCCGATTTTTTGAGAATATGTAAGATCTTCAAGTTCGTAAAAGAAATTCTGGAATAGTTTTTGGCAGAGGAATTAATAGTAATCTTGTGAACGTGTTTTTGGTATGTATGTTATTCTTCATGTCTTTAAGTCACTTTTATATATCCCACCCACATGTAGAAAAAGCATCTATTCGAAAATATAAAGCATAGTGTTGGCGATCCTTTGTCCTTCACTGGAAACGGAAAAGGTGAGGGAATAACAACCCCACCAATCAGCACAATCGAAAAAGAGATGTGATGCGAGGACTCGACTATGCATTTCTATTTTTATGCGAACGTATTAGATAAAATCCAAAAGAGTATAAACTGTAGATTTGGTGGTCATGTCAATATCTCAAAGATAAGGTACCGTACACGATAACATAAACCACGACACCAACAGGGCAAAGGTTAACTGCATATTTTAGTAACTATAGTTTGACATATACAAGAGCAAGTGGCAATATGAATGCAAGGCAAAAAGATAGAACAACAAAGAATATAAGTTCGATAGATAGATATCATGTAAGTTGGTGACCTTTAACAAGTGGCCCTTAGCTTTCATTATGGCCAGTTCTACAAATGGATTCCAGATTTCTGAACTCATTCATCTTTTTCTTCTTTTTTTCTTTCTTTTTGGGCTGCATGTATGTGGCGAGATCTAGTACCAGGAAAGAACAAATGTAAAACGTGTGTACGGTTTTATACATATTGGAACATAAGACGGAAAGATGTATATATCCATACCCATGATTCTAACTTAATGGAAAAGAATAGGAAAGAGAAGAAAAGTGAGCATATTAGAATATCATCAGTCTAGAACAAGATAGACCTCAAATTCTCTAGACAATCAGAGTGCCTGCTGAAAAGCAGTACAAGGATCTAAATTACTGTTACAAAAAAAAAAAAAAAAAAAAACCGACCACTTAAACATAATATAATGAGTACAGTTCTCAACGTAATGCGTGTAAAGTGATTAAACTAGCACATTTTATAGAGAAATCACTTAATCAACGATACAGAAATCCATAAGAATTTCTTCTCATGCGAAACTTATCATTCAACTTCTGTGGATGCCATCAAAAATATACTTTATCATCAATGGTATGTGATAGAGGGTTGTCCCAATTGGTTACTAACAGTACTGTGTCCACAATAATTAATATGCATCTAAATGATTACATTCTTACACAATAAACAGAGTTTAACACAGAATCCTTTGGTTACCCATTAAATAAGAGATATAAAGATAGATAATCTTAAATGATATCGATAACTACCTTTAGAATATTACTATATTACTTTGTGATCTTACTTCAGTGGCATTTCATTTAAGATCAATGTCAAAAGGGTAATCTTGGAAATTACCAAATACTACTTGTATCTTCCTTTTCCCTCCTTTTTTGTACTCTAGTCAAGCTATAAATAAAGCTTCCATGGAACTTCAAGTTCATCAAATAAAAGCCTTGATAAGCCTCTTACTCCATACCCATAAAAGTATCATATATATCCTAATATTATCTTATTGTAGCAATGTCGATTGTGGCAAGATTGGTAACAGATAAGGCGGTGGTTATATTCAGCAAAAGTTCTTGTTGTATATGCCACAGCATCAGAACACTAATATGCAGTTTCGGGGCTAACCCAACTGTTTACGAGCTTGACGAACATCCAGACGGGCAGCACATCGAGAAGGAACTCAAAGCGTTAGGACGTAAGCCATGTGTCCCAGCTGTATTTATAGGACAGGAGCTGGTTGGTGGAGCCAATGAGGTCATGAGTCTGCATCTCAAAGGAAAACTGGTCCCGATGCTCATTAAAGAGAGAGCTATATGGCTCTAGTACAATAATACATGATTAACACCATGGTGTTATATATAGCCATAAACAGAGCATTTTGTCAAGCTCTGCCATACTTGAGAACTATAATGAATAAGAGAATAAAGTTGCAACTGGCAGTTTGTATAGCCATTGATAGATGATATAATGTAACTTAACGAGTGGGTTTCAACTTCTTCTTTTTCTTCTTCTTTTCTTTTCTTCTTTTTTAAGCAATAATGACATACTTCTTAGATCGTACCTATCATGAATCTGAGGTTAAGTAATGCGTCCAAAGTCATAGTTGGTTTGACATTTCAGGAAATGATCAATAAATGGCTGGTTTTAACTGAAAGATATAGTGTTTTGTTCATCCAAGCTTGTCTATTTTAATTTCCTAATTTTTAATTAGTTCATGAAATTTTTAAATGAATATAATAAGAAAAAAATTATAATAACAGCAAAGCATCAACAGAGATTGATAATGTCCAGAACCGTTCCTCATCACTGAATAAATGTAGAAGCATCAATAGATAGGTGGAATCAATGATCTAATAAAATAGCGATGAACTAGAAAAAAACTTACAAGGACCAACATGTCGTGATGCAAACTTTTACACAATACAAAAGTACATTACAAAAAGGCTAACGCGGTTCTACATATGAGGAGCATGCACTAGTTTAACGCATTACTTAAAACCAATTTTGAAGTTATAAACTCTAAATGATTGTTGCAAATAACTTGAAAAGGGGCAGAAGGAATCCTCGAAAGATTAGAAGCACAATAACTTGAATTCCGATCAATATTCACAGTATAAATTTATATGATCTTTTAGAAATCCACATTGAGCACAAGTAATAGAAAACAAGTTTTCTTATAAAGAAAATATACTTATGATTATTCTATGCAGATTGTCAAGTTGATGAAGTGAAGGAGGACCAAAAGTTAAGGAACTTAGATGCCGGAGAAGTTAAAGATGTTAAAAAAGGGACAAAAGTGAAAACTATCTGAAGTTGAGGGACAAAACTTATACATGTGAATTCTTATAAATTCGTAAATAAGAAGGGAATTACTCCTATTTTTTAAAAATAATAACGGATTTTTCATTTCTATATTCATCAAATTAAACTAGTTTATTGACTCGTGTATATACGACTTTGACAAAAAATGATATTATAAGAATTGTTTATATATATAGGGGTTGATTATTGTAAAACAAATTTTAACGTAAAATAAATAAGATAAAATCTCAGTCATTGGATGATGTAATGACCAGATAGTATCTTTAGAAGGTCAAAAGCACATTAAATATTGTTTGAAGGTACAATAGACATTGTATTTTCCTGCTTTAACAATTCAAATTTTGGTTTTAGTGATGCACGATATATTCACTACTAATGCACAGTTCTTAAGTACTCCGATGCAAAGGTTTCTGATTATATTATTTAATGATACACACTCACAAAAAAACATCAAAGAATAATAAAAAAAATAAAAAATAAAAACTGATATTCTAAATGATTCATGTTCATAGAAATTAATATTTAACCAATCCAATACATAAGAGACATGATGCACATGAAAAGAACTGATGCACATATTATAAGTCTTTAAATTTACACACTGATCTATAAAAAAAAAATCTAATATACAACATGTATATACATAACAAGGGGTTTAAAGAATCCAAAAAATGAAAGAATAATAACAATAAACTCTTAAAAAGAAATCTAAATCCATCATATTTATAAAAAATCATAAAGTTGATGCACAATCTTCAAGACTTTGTGTTTATAGCCAGAAAACTTATGCACATCGAAAACACTTGTTGCACATAGGATACAATTGGTTCACAAATTTAGATGAAAACTCAATGTGCAACCTGTGAGGAAAGTGGATCAAATATTTAGATTGTGATCAAGATTATTTACAGAAACCAAAGTTTAAGTGGATCAAATATTTAACTAATCTAATTGTCGAACTTTTACCTACATCAGGATACCCCACAAACTCTACGGTTACATGATTGGTTTTTGCATCAACATATTTTTCTTGATATGTGTTTTGCTTTTGCATACGATTGGATAGTGAGTTTATCTTCCTTTAGACTATTTCCTTTGCTTCCGGCTGTAAACGAGATAATAATTCATCCCTTTTGTTATGTGGACTATTTTCAAGTTGCTTCCGGCTGTAAACGAGATAATAACTCATCCCTTCTGTTATGTGGACTATTTCCAAATTGCTTCCGGCTGTAAACGAGATAATAATTCATCCCTTCTGTTAGGTGGACTATTTATAAGATTATTAGGTGGAGGTGTGGATTAATTAAATATTAAGCCGATTCAAAGCCATACGTGATGCGATTTTCAGGTAATTGTAGTCCAGCAACCCGATCTGATCAAAATTGAGAATCACATGGACAAAAAAATCAAAAATATTTCGGGAGGGACAAAACGATAAAACGCACATTGAGAGGGACAAAAATTACAAATAACCCAATTTCTTATTCTAGCAATATGTATGCATTCATGTAATGATCAATATAATATATAAAACAATTCAATCTATTATTTTTTGGCAAAATTTTATCAACCAAACCCACAACTTTACATCCACTGTTTTACATGATCATGCGCAAAACCGCTATACTATACTGACTTGCATGTTTCTGTTTTCTATTTACATTCCAGACTAACCACAACCCAACATAATTACAAATTACACCAACATGCTACAACCACCACACCATCTCAGGTCTCATAGTATGTAAACATTATTAAAATAATATATAGCTATGATTCTAAATATAAAAATTTACCAAAGACTTCTTTCATCAAACATGAAACGCCCCTGTACAAACATATAACCAAAAAATAAAAACCGGTGGATATTATAAAATTAAAACAACAATTCACTAATTTATAACATAGACGTATAACGATGAATAGCATGACTCGTGTAGCCACTTCACACGAGCCCAATCCAACCCAAGGCGTAATAAATCACCTCAAAACTTTAATTACACAAAATCACATGAATCATTGCACAAGAGCCCGTTTTCATTATCCCTATACATTTATATTAGTTCATTTGAAACATCTTTCATGAAGATTACCAACTTCAGATGTTCGTAATTTAATATTAAAAACATATATTAACAAAATACATTTATTTCAAAGCGTACCTTATGAACTATTGCAGAATCAATAACTTTGCTGTATGTTTTAGACTTTTAGTTCTCTGTGACATTTCATCAAATAGATGGTGTACACAAGCCAAACCCTACACTAGCATTGAAAATCACCACCTATATTCCACCACCAAAAAAAGCTATATGATTCAATGTATCAACAATGCATGTCATTCACATCAAGAGGATATAGTCTATCTATTATAGATGCAAATGAGAACAAAGGTAGATAAGATCATTTCATAGCACGATATTCACATAAAAGAAAAAAGAGAGTCTGCCCTTCAAATTGTTTTGCAGTAATTCTTTTGAACGGGCCTCAAGATTAGAACAACCAAACCTATAACTCAATAGAATTTTGAATGGTCATATAAGTACTTTAATTTTTTAAGAAGCTATTTTACTCAAACATGCATTATCCCTGTTCACATACAAATCAGGTAACTGAATCAAATTATATATCGAAGTTCGAATAAAAAAATAATAAAGGAGAAAAGAACCCCTCATACATATATGCATACACGGACCTGAGGAACAAAAAACATTAAATAAAACATGTACATACAATAATCAGGGAGAAAACCATCAAAAACCGCATAGGCATCAAACACACACAACATATTTACTTTGGAAATATAAATAAATTATGGGATTTTTCCATAGAGATACTTACATGGATTCTTCTCCTTGTAAAAATATGATCCGTGATTGCACAATCAGTTTCTTCTCTCTTTCAGGATGTCAATATAACCAATGCTTTATAAAGCTAAACAAATAAAATCAAAGAGAAAAGAAATAAAATGAATAAGAAGAACATAATATAAAGAATAAAGAAGAGATGGTTGCGGGCGAAGGAACGGCGAAGTTGATGGCCGGAGATTTGACTCATGAAATGTTAGAGAGAGTTTATAGATATGTTGAAGATCATAACTAATTTCACATTCATTCTAAGACCAAAAAAAAGGTGGATGTTTTCAAATTCTTTTATCATTTGAAAGCAAGTTTGCTTATAGAGAAGCGAGCAACTAAATAAAATTAAAAGCTAGCTATTCAATTGTATGTACCCGGTTGCAGGTACAAAAGAAATCATGAAATGAATTAATAAATGATTTTTGACTGATTTTCAACCGCAATTTGACACATCGGCAAAATCTGTCAAAAATCTTTTTTTATTATCACCCATTTAACCACAATCTGACACATCGGCAATAAAATGAACCTTGGTGTTTGCCATGTCAGCTTACTTATTCCATTTTTAAGAGACAGTACAGAAGATACAGAATTAAGAGACGGTATAGATAGATTAATTCCGACTCTCAACTTAGGGTAAAATTAGGGTTTAATAGTTCTTGTGAAACAGCTATTGATTTTTACTGTGCGGAATCCGTTAGATGCGTATCTGTTTATTGATAGCCTAGTCTCTCCGTTCTTCAAAAAAAATATTTAGGGCTTTGTATCGGTTGAGGGTCTTACCAAATTGATTCTACGATTCTGCTGCATTTTGTAAAGGGTTTCATTGTTACAACTTACAAACTCATGATTCTTTGAATCCTTCTTGAATTTGAAACCCTAATATTTTGGAATACTGTTTTGAGTGATAAATTGTTGTTTGTTCTTTATTTAGTTGTAGGGTTTACAGAAGAAAAGGAGCATAAATGAATGAACGAATGAAGTAGTTGCCAACGGTGTGACACTGTAGGTAAAGGGTTGTTTTAGGTACCAAACAGTGGTATATATAATTGAACTTCTAAGGTATTGAGTCAATTCGTGTATGTGGTGAAAACACGTCTGCAACGCTGATATACATGTGCTCTGCTCTCAATAGCAGGTCAGGCACTTGCAGACGTTGTATTCGTGTCTTATCTATTTTTATTTTTGTAGGATATGACGTCACATGTTATTTGTATTTATATATGAATTCGTTGAATGCATTTGTGGACAATTTTTTGCTGACATTGATATTGATTTATTTCTACTTGTACGTTATATAGTAGTTAGCATTTCCCTTCATGTATGGTTTAATTTTTAGGGATTTTTTTAGAAGTAATTGATTTTTTTTAATAAAATTATGAGAAGTAGTGGACTTTCAAGAGGATTTTTTGAAAAGTAAGGAAAGAAACCCGGTTTCTAGCTATGTTCACACAACTCCAAAAACCTGACTTCTAACTTCTGCCAATCTTTAAAACCAAGTTTAGAAAACCCAGTTTCAAGGTATACATGTGACACACTTTGTGGCTTCTTAAGTAGACAAAGTGTCGATATTAAGTTATATACTTTAAAAGATGTTGAATGTTATAGATAATTTGTTTGCTATGATGCTTAGTAAACTTGCATGATTTATTTTTTTCAAAGTACAAAACTGATACGTTGATGTTGCATGAAACTACAGATTTAGACAATTAACGTATTGTCAAACGTCTAGAGAATAACTTACGTGTTATTAAATGAAAAAAGAGGATAATTATATACAGGACGAAAATAAGAACACCATTTATTATCAAACGCCTAGAGAATAACTAACATGTTATTAAATGAAAAGGGGTATTATCGTATAATAGACGAAGATAAAAGTACCATTAAGAAAACTCTTTTCCACTCCTTTTCATTAATCAAATCAGAAATACAAATCATCCTCTCATAAAACTAAACAAGACAATGCCTAGAGAATCAATTAAGAAACACAAATCAACCTCTCATAAAACTAAACAAGACAATGCCTAGAGAATAACTTAAACTAAACAAGACAATTTTAACTTATGAAAAAAAGTATTATCATATAATGGACAAAGATAACATTCTTTTCTACTCTTTTTTATTAATCAAATCAAAAACACAAATCAACCTCTCATAAAACTAAACAATAAAACCTTATTTATGTTACCGAGCCCGGCGATTTGTTCTGTCCAAATCAACTGTCCAGATGCCCTTTAAATATACTAATTTAGTTTTGTTTACATCAATGTGGGACAGTTGATCTTTCTTTGTTTTTTCTTTTGAAATATATTTTAGTGATCACTTCTTTTTTTCAAATTATTTGAACGATGTATGGTTTGGAATAGATGAAAGTTGTATGGTTAGTTGGACCAAATGACAAACGAATCGTTATTAGTTAACGGTCCAAAATAGATGAGTTGAACGATTTGGGTAATTTGAAATACTTGTAATTCGATTGGTTGAGTTGTGTTAAATATAATTAAAATGGTTTAATTGTTACGATTGTAATAGTATATTATGACTAACAAGATGTATATACATGGTATGGTATGCGTTTGAATTTATATGGACGGCATTTTACTTGTTATACTTGATTAATTCGTAACAGTTTTTAGCTGAACTTCTATGTTTTACCATTGTAACTCGTCCCCGATTATTGAAGCCGTAAATATCATTTTGAACCAAGGTGATCAAGTTAAAGCTAAAATCGACGATTGCAACTTAAGTTCTCTGTGATATGTGATATTGTTACAACCTTATAATATATATACAAATCAATTCTTGTTTCGGCCTGTTATGAATTCACAAAGATAGTCAGAAGCTAAACAAAAAACTTGGATTAGAGATTCGGCCAAACCGTAGACCAAGTAGTCAAATAGGAATTCAACCAAGTTCAATTTTAGCCAGTCCAAAACGTATACTTTTTCGCATGCTTATTACCTTTCAGTATTTTCTGCCAATCAAAAAGCCCTTCGGTCTAAAATACCCAAAAACATGGAAAGTATTACATGTTGTAAGTTTGTAACTTGAATCATAATTAAATGTCGAAGTTCTAGCCCAATGAAACCAACTAGGAAGGTTTAGACTACAGTTACGAACATAACTTCTCATAAAACTTGGTTATGTCATGGTTAGATGCTTTATCTCACACGTCAGGTTATGAAAATTAAAAGGTTAATAGTGGGGTTAAGAAGGGGTTTTAACTTTAGCCAAGAGAACGGGCAAGCATCATCTTTGATTTGGATGGAATTCAAATTGGCGATAGAGTCTCTATCGCCCGTGTCACAACCATCGACTCTATCGCCCGTGTCACAACCATCTCTTAGTTCTGACCACTCTATCGTGTTGTCACAACCATCTCTTAGTTCTGACCACTCTATCGCCCGTGTCACGGGACCATCTCTTGGTTCTGACCAACCACCCCCTAGCCATGAGTCTTTACTGTATTCGGACATGGCTATAGTTTTTTTTCTAGGTGGCCGCTAGCATGCTTGCACCAAACTTGTGCTTCACCAGTATCGTTCGAGGGTCTTGTCATTCTCCTTGACCCATCGTTTTCATCCTCTGAAGATGAAACTCCCCACGAGCTCCCAAAACTTAAGTCACCCCTAGTTCCTAACCCTTCATTTAACCTTAATGCCCCCACTTGGGTTACAGGTCCACGTCACTGAACCCGGCGATTTGTTGGACTCAAAATGCATACTAAAAAGGCCGTTCTGGTTACAACTTCCACCAATGTGGGACTCTTTTTTTTGCCTTTGATGTTATGGTAATGAAATGATTTTGTCTTGGTCAATATTTTGATTGAAGTATGTATTAACTCAAAAGTTTATTTCTTGAAAGAAAAATAAAGCGACGAAAGAGAAATACCTTTTACAAATGGAAACGGGGTCCCTCTATCTTTTGTATGTGATCCTAATAGTTCTCGTTCATTCGTATTTACTAGTTTCCGAACTCGTCTATACACACGCATTAAGCAAGGTAAAAGATAATAGTAAATTAAAATTGACATGTGTTGTCCGTATAATGTATTATTCAAACGTTTATAAGTTGTTGATCATCAATATATGTTAACGAAAACATGAATTCAGTATTATAGTTCAAGTGGACCCATTCATGTCTAACACACATTTTTTGGGTTATATATTTACAGTACAATGTATGATATAGTTGTAAATTTATAATTATGAAATTGAGATGGAAGATGATATAAGTTAAGTCATATCTTTTGTATTAGAGTGTATGTAATGATAGATAATAATAGGGATAATTACAAGGTATACTCCTTTGACCAAGCCTAATTAACATTCTAATCCTTTGACTAAGTTGTTTACGACACTAATCCATGTTCGATCGAACCATGTTTGATCATGTCGATCAGGCAATGTTTTTCAAAAGTAATCCGTTAAATAAACTAAATTCAACTTAATTAATTCAACTTAAGTCAACTTAATTATTAAATTAATTCCCTAAGTCAAAACTAACCCTAATCGAAACCTTCGATCAAGTACAAGAAGCCGCCACGTAAAAGCATGATCGAAGCTTTCGATCATGCTTGATCGGAAAAAAAAAACATTATTATTTGAGGATTGTTTATTCGAAAATCTGAGGAACAAGGGGACCCACCTCGATCCCACCTCTTTGACCAGCCACCCTGTTTGTGACACGTATCGATCGACACGTCACTCGAGATCGACTTGTCAGGTTTTGGTGAGGAAAAGGCTGTAAAAGGAATCTTTTTTTTAACCATTTATAGCCGAATGCACTCCCATTTTCATCCCTCCTTTCATATTTGTTTCTGTTTTCACTTCTTTTTTCCTTCTTTTCTGCTTGAATTTCGATTCCCATTAGGGTTTCTGGTCCCAGCCCCTTTCTTGAGTAAGTTTCGATCTCACTTTAATATTTAATGTTTGTCTTTTCTTATTTAATCATTATTATAATCTTTTCTTATTTAATCGTTTAGGGTTTTAGGGTTTGGTTTTGTTTAGAGTTTATTTGATTTTAAAATTTAACTTGATTTTTCTTTGTTGTTTTATAAATATTTTGCAGGTTGAAGAATTCAACAACAATTAATGGAGGATTTTAATTTTGATCTCAATATAAGTCTCATTTTTTTTATATAATTATACATTTATTTAAATTGTACTTATTTATTTGTTTTATAAGTTATTAAGTTACTTGTTTGTTTTAAATTTATGTAAATATTTGTTAGAGATGAATTAATTTAAATATTAATTTATGTTATGTAAATATTAATATAAATTTATATAAGTAACTATATGTTCAGTAAAAGTTAACTTTTTTAATTTAAATTTATATAAATAAGTATATTTTTATTAAAAGTTAACTTTTTGAATTTAAATTTTTATATAAGTTAACTATATTTTTGTTAAAAATTAATTTATATAAATATTAATTAAATATTAATTTATGTGAATATTAATTTAAACGTATATAAGTAAGTATATTTTTGTTAAAAGTTAACTTTTAGAATTTAAATTTATATAAGTTAACTAAAGACTTTGATAAAAGTTAATTTATGTAAATATAAATTAAATATTAACTTTTATATTATTTAGGTCATTTAAATATTAATTTATGCAAATATTAATTTAAATTTATATAAGTATATTTTTGTTAAAATTAACTTTTAGAATTTAAACTTATACAAGTTAACTGTATTTTCGTTAAAAGTTAACTTTTTTAATTTAAATTTATATAAGTATATATTTTTTTTTAAAGTTAACTTTTTAATTTTAAATTTATATAAGTAAGTATACTTTTGTTAAAAGTTAATTTATGTAAATATAAATTAAATATTAATTTAAAAATTAAAATATTTATGTAAGTAAGTTTAAACCTAACAGTGATTTGTTGAACTACATATTACGTAAGATCACCATACGGGTTATTACGGACGACTTCGATTAGAAAACCTACATCTTCATCATAAAAAATATCAACCAGGTGTGTGTAAGTTGACATTTTATAAACCAATCTGAACTCCTATTGAATATCTAAACGAGCCTTTTTCGCTATAAACTTCTTCAACTTAGAATACCTTGTATTTACAGGCAGACTTATGGCATGTCTAGGTAAACAGAAAGGCAAATATTCATACGTTTCATTTACTAATTCCCACGACCCCCCCCCCCAACAACAAAGAAGAATGTTAACACTGTTAACTTGTTAGCTCATTTTTGTTCCAAGATATGAATAAACTGATAAAATAATTGAGGAATGGAAGTAAAATATACAACACCGTTCACTTATAAATAGAGTGAAAATACAACTGTAAGTGTTACTTTTCTTCTTTTGACTCACGTCCATAAAATGAGAATCCAATGAAATAATAAGTCAATCAAGAGTGATATAACTCGAATTCAATGTAAAAGTCGGATGATTGAAATAGAATCATATGTAAAAGTTAATATAATAAAATATTTATATATTATTCTTTTAAAAATATAATTAAATATATATTATTTTTTGAGCCAACTAATTGGTTAACATATATTTATTTTTCTTTTTAAAATATAATTATGATATAAATAGTAGTAGATTGAAGGGTTCGATCTGATTTACTTTTTTTTTTTGTTTTTTTTTTTTACAAAATTCGATCAAGCTTTCGAAATTCGATCTAAGTTGCCACGTGTGTCTTCCTGATTGGTTGATCGAACCCTTCGATCTAAAGGGTTTAAATTTTTTTTTTTGAATTTCGATCACAGAGGATCGAAGGTTCGATCTTGTGATAATGAGGCAGAGTGTGGTTAAATAGTTTATCAACTTGTTCGACTTATTTGATCCATTGTTTATTATGTTGACTTAGGATTAATTTGAATTAATTAGTAACAAGTTCATGTTTCTTTGTCATGATCGAAGAATGTTCGATCAAACATGGATTAGTTTGGCTAATGAGTTGGTCAACGTATTAGAATGTTAATTGGCTTTAGTCAATGGACTATATTTGTGATTATCCCATAATAATAATAATAATAATATCATTAAGTCCGATTGTATAAATGAGCTACGGTCTATCAAGATTAAGTTTAGATATATATTATTGTTTGTTTAGTAGGGCTGATTTTGAAAAGTGAAAATTAAACCCATAAATTTAAAGTTTTCAATCCTCAATCCTACTAAAAACTGGTACTCGTAGTGATAGTGAATTTCAAACCAAACACAACCTTAATTGTGAGTGGTATTATTGGATTAAGTTTATCTAAATAAACAATTGAATTTTAATTTATATAAGAGATTTGTACTTGCATTGCTTTGTTCAATATTTCTCTCCATTAAAATATCAGGTATCATATTATTTATCATAGCTTTACTTTTTTAATGTAAAGACTTTATAGGTAGAATGAAAAAATGGCTATCCCTATAAGACCGATCGCTATGGATCCGTTCTGGCTGCCCGTTCTAGTTACTTTCTTCAGTTCTCACAAGGACGCCATAGGCGCGGTCCCGTACTGGGACCGTCCTTGGCATATTCTTGCTTCTACAGATGGTAGGAGAACGGACATGGGTGTAGGCTACATTCAAACGGGCCGAAGGTAACGGCTAGTTTAAAATTTTTCCTATATATACAACCAACTAATAACAATTTTCAAACACAAACTTTTACAATCTCTTCTCACAATCTCTACTCCTTTTATACACAAATTATATCCAACAATTATCACTCTTTTTCACTCACAATACTCACTTTCTTTTTATTATTACATCAATTATATATACATACAACCTATATAACTCAAACACTTTATTTTTATCAAATTGTAAATGGATCCCTTAAAAAATTCCAACGTAGATTCCGATATGGAAGATCTCAAAGCAAGTATTGATTGTAACGTACTTTAGTTTTAATTAGTGTAATTTTTCTTATTATTGTAACATAATTTATTTTTCTTATTATTGTAACGTACTTTAGTTTTAATTAGTGTAATTTTTCTTATTATTGTAACATACTTTATTTTTCTTATTATTGTAACGTACTTTATTTTTAATTAATGTAATTTTTATTATTTGTGTAACGTACTTTTTTTTTATTATTTTTATTGCGTTTTTAAATATATAAATGTATTTGTATTATTAGTTAATAAATGACGTGGCACTGACGTGGCGCTGAAAAGTTCAACTCTTCAGTCATTATAGGCACTGTTCAGTTCTGGGTCAGTTCTTCAGTTCTTGTGCTGATGTGGCACTTATGTGGCGGTCAGTTCTCCAGTTCTAGGTTGCATTATAGTGAGTGGTCCAAAGGGTTGAGTTCAAATGAGAATGGAAATTTTAGTGAGAATGAAAGAATGAATCATAGCCATTCATTTTGCAAAACCTAATTTTTTTCCCCAAGTTAAATATTTCACAAACGGCTAATCAAAAAATTATAAAAATTGCACCATAACAATCAGCGTTGTTTTCTCTACAACTAGACATCCCTCATGATATGCTTTCGTTGAATTTTTTATTTTTACTTTTTTGGGGTTGAAAACCGGTAACACATGTGTTAGTGGTTGGTAACACATGTGTTACTTGCGACTAATATATGTGTTATTTGCGACTAACACATGTGCTACGGAAACTAACACATGTGTTACCGGCGACTAACACAAGTGTTATTAGTTTTCGAAACCCACCCAAAAATGAAAAAAAAAGTTCATCGAAAGTATACCTTGTAAGATGTCTAATTGAAGAGAAAAATATGCTGATTTTTATGGTGCAATTTTTATATTTTTTTGACTAGCCATTTGTGAGATATTCAATTTTTAAAAATATTGAGGGTATTATTATTTTGATGAAATGTATAGTTGAGATTGATTCCTCCATTCTCACAAAAAATCTCATTCTCATTTGAACTTAATTCACTCTATAAAATCTACCGCTCGTGAATTATGACGACATAATTTTGTTTTTATACACGAATGCTGACTACCTTTTTTTATAGTTAAAACAATTGAATTTAGGTTTTTATTTTTAAAACTCCCGAATAATATTTAGAAACTCTATATTATACTTCACAAGTATATATATTAAAAACTTAGTTAATATATATATATATATAGAGAGAGAGAGATCTAGATTTAAATAAAAAAATTAAATATCGCAGGAACGTAAAAAATGACTTTAAATGTATTTCTAAATATTCAAAACACGTTATTTTACAAAATTTTCTTCATAGCTCCTTATTCAAATAACTTTTAGAAGCCATTTTTCAGATTTAAAAAATTTTGATGTTTTTTTTCCTTTTTTAATTATTTTTATTAATTTTTTTATGCATAGTAATTGCATTTTATAACTAGATAATCACATGATTAATATGTGATTATCAAAACCCTATTTTGTGATTATCTCGAACACATAATAATCACATTATATTAGAGAATAATCACATGTGATTATCATGTTATATTTTGTGATTATCTTAAATAATTACAATAGTAACGGTTGTAAAAAGAAGTTGGAAAAAAGTTAATATTTTTAATTAAAATTTTTATCATAGCTTGTAAAATTATTTTAGTAATAATCATTGAAAAAGTTTTGAAGAAAAATGTGTTTTGGATATTTAAAAAGTGATTTCAAAGTCATTTTTACGTTCTCACGATATTTATATTTTTTATTTGAACTCTCCCCTATATATGTATATACTTTAAATATAGTATAAGAATCAGTTAATGATGTCATCAAATATCCAATTGACCAATAGAATTGCATAATTTTTTTTAGATTGGTTATAATTAAAGAAAACATTACTTCATAAATCATAGTTTTAATAATCACTAAAATAATACAATTATTTTTTAATAAATATAATAATATTTAATTTAAAATTTGTATCTGTATATTTAATGTCACGTGCATATAACAATAATTAATAATTAATATTTCAGTAATATGTTAAACAAAGGTGTCTGCACATTTAAAATTTAGATGTTACTACATCTTGACAAATTTAAGTAGATAATAGTTTAATTCAAATGTTTTCATCAATAATAGGGCCAAAATGAAGGAATAATGTGCATAAAAATATGATTTTTTACGACATATCAAACCTTCACCTTTAAGTTTAACTTTATATCTTATGATTTCATCATTTTCATTTTATTTTTGTATGATAACCCACTTATAACTATTGGTCCTATATAACTTCTAGATAATGTACTACTAACAACAAATGTAATAATATTAAGGGTGGTTAATTTCAATTCGTAAGTTTTTATACAATGTAAAGTTCTAATAATGTTTGACCAGATAAGGTAACTATAATCTAAACATAAAATCTTGAAGAAAAATTCAACTACAACTATCAATGAAAGGTTGGTCGATAGTTCTCGATAAATCTTTACTAACAAAAAGTAAGCATTGTGATCGCTGATAGCTCTGAAAGTAATTGCAAATTCAAAGGTTGTAATAAATGTGAGAAACATTTACTCTAATAGTTAAGAGCAGTATTTACAAAGAGATAATCATTTTAGTCTAACTTACTCCTAGTTACTTTCTTCTAGACCTACGTTTAACGAACGAAAGTTCAGAGGTGGTTGATGAATTGTGCTTATAAAATCAATTTAGTTAGTTGATGTTTGCTATTTAATTTTAACGGGTTTTTGCCTTTGGTTTCGTGGTGGTTATCGGCTTTTAATAGAGCTTAACGGTTTCTCTAGGACGGTTGAGATCTCGAACTTAGTCCTAAAAACTATATTTAGCAAAATTATAATTTATGATCTCTTAAATTTAAGCATCTCAAGCCACATATTTCACGATTAAAAAACTTTTACAAATTTTAATGTATCACCTATATAAACAAAATGCCAAATATGAATGCACAAACATAACTAAACATAATCTAACTTTAAATGAATTTACTTAAAATCTAAGAGTTTTCAGAAACTACCTAAATGTTTTTTGAAAAGTAAAACTTTTTATTGACACCTTATAAACAACACAATACATAGACCGAGCATATTTACATTCAATTGACACCCACAGTTATGATAAACGTTAGGATAATGTCTATATCGGTGGGCGACTTCCTTGAATAATTAAAACACAAAAAACACGTGTATTATTTATTATATTCGAAGTCAAATAATTTTTCTCATATTCGACGATTTTATTCTCACCTACCTACCTAATTCTTGCGTAGTGGAGCACTTCATGCATGTTAACCAATTTTTTATCATACGGTGGGCCGTTGCCGTTTTCATTTTTTTATTGCGTTTTTAATGAGTGGGTATTCTTGAGTTATTATTATTTTTATTTAATTTCAATTGGCTTTCTTTTAAAAAGCTGGATGATTTTTATTTATCTATTATATTATAGTTATTAGGTCAGGAAACGAACTAAACATTTAGCGAATAATTTACAAATTGTTTGGTATGAAGTTTTGTGTATGTTCGTTCATTTATTATATGAATAAATTTGAACAAAAATCTATGTTCGATTAATTATACGAACGAACATGAACACATGTCTCGTTCGTTCATTTATATTCATGAACATTTGATAATATGTTCGTTAATGTTAGTGTATATTCGTTTATATATGTTTGTTAACTAATGGTTTAATTAAGTGTGTGATATTTGTATATCTCATTTTATCTAATCTAAATTAGAATTAAACATCACATTTTGGTCATTTTGTAATGTTGAATAAACATCGCAATGCTTTAACTTATGTATATATAAGTTCGTTTGTGTTCGTTAGGTTTGGTTGTGTTCGTTTAGGTTCGTTTTACATAATTACGAATGAATGTGTTCGTTTATGTTCGTGAACAAACATATTTTCTTAGTGAACGATAATGAATAAGAAAATTCGTTCGTATATCCATTCGTGTTCGTTCGATAAAACGATAATGAACCAACACGAACATGCTTCGTTTGTGTTCGTTCAGTTCAAGTACAGGCTTAGGTACTCATTCAAACATTTAACAATATTTTTTTATACTTTGTATATATTTTTTTCACAACAAAGAATTATGTAATGCGAAATAGTAGATCATTAAATTAATGATGATTTTTGGAAAAAAAAATATACGTAGATTGAATGGCTTCAGATGTGCTCTGGATCCGGAAGTAAAAAAGTCATAGATATTTTCATATGAAAAAAGAAAAAGAAAACCATAGATATAAGTCACATTTTTCCGATGAATTTAGTGAACTAAATAGTTAATACTCAATTACTATCGATAACTAAAAGATTTGAATGAATACACCTTTTTATATGTGTATATGGAGAGACGTGTCTGTGAGAAAAAAAAAGTGGTTACATTCACCGTAACTAAAACTTCTAATCACAGTTACAATCATTATTCTTATCCAACGTATATATAATTTGATTCAATGTACTTGGTCCAATTGTAGTATCTTAATAGCTAGAAAACAATAACTTAAAATTTTAAACAATAATATAAATTATAATAATTTTTAACATAAAAAGTTACGTTGAAAAACATTTAGAGTGTAGTCATTATCAAAGCCATGTTCTAATTATGTATTAATAATCATATTTAATGTATATAATTGACCTTTTATGTTGATATATCGAAAAGGAAAACATGACATTATTTATTAATCAAGTAAGGTGACATGTTTTTCACTAGTATTAAATTTAAAACCAAAAATATACAATAAATTTTTCTAGACCTTTTAAAATAAGAGACTAAACCGAGAAAGTTTTTTCTGTTAAAATTACTTGATAAACATATTACTTGATAAAAACGATTATTTTTACTTAAATATAATTGAAATATCTTAAAAATAAGAGTATGCATAAACATAAAAGAGCATGGAAAGGTTTATGAAAATACAGTAACCGAAGGTTTTAAAGTAAAATATAATTTTCAAAGATAAGGCGTCAAAATAAGGGAAAGACAAGAAACAAATACAGCTTGACCAACTTCCACATTCTTAGGTATGAAGTCAAGTCTTGACAGTTGAACCAACTCCAAAAGTATATCCAAACTCCAAAAGTGATTAGAAAGTCAATAGTCATTATTTTATTCAAAACCCTTAAATTTTTAATTCTTTTATTTTTAATATTTAGAAAGCGTGTAACTCTTTTGTTAGTCAACTAACTTTCTTGTATAAAAGTTTACTTGCTAATCGTGTAAAGTTTTAGAGTGAAAAAATATAAAATGCATAACAATGAACTCATTGTTTAGATTAACAACTTCACTTATTATTTCTTCAAACATGTTGATTGGAGAATGACAATAGAGTCGTTTGACAATCATGGTTGATAACACTACCCTAGATTTGTTTATTTGTAATCCTATCATATACATATAAATTATTGATGAAGGCATAAAGCCAATGTGAGAGCATTTGTACCTCGTTGCTGTTAACAAAAGTTTTAGAGCTTTAGTCAAGATGAAAAATAATAAATTAATGATCAATTTTTAGTATTAAATAGTATAATGTACTTTATATTTTACTCAAATATATAAACAATTCAAATACTATATATAAAGTAAATAAAAGAGTATTAAATATAAAAAGAAGTAATAATAATAGTAACTTGGTCGTTTCGTAATAACAAAATCGATATTTCATAACAACAAAATCTTGTCGATATTTCATTCTTATGGTATTCTTCTAGAAATGGAAATTGTAAGGTTTCTAGGTCCAACTGGATCCAAAACCCTTTTACTTAGCTCTATTTTGTAATTGTTTTTGCTAGTTTCTTGTTAGTTTTAATATAATTCAACCGTTCGAAAAAATAGTAACTTGGTAGGTTCAGTTAATTTGAGTCGGTTTTGATACATTTATCATAATCGAACCGTTGAAAATTGTTAACTGTCTGTCAGTTAATAGTTTAGGACGGTTACTTTGAATTGGTTAATGTGATTAATTTGGTTATAAGTCAATTTTCAGTTTTTGTTGATCATCCCTACTTTCTTTTAATATCTTTATTATATAAAATAAACTGGTTAAGTAACGTCAACTAAAAATGATGTTGATTTAATTACAGTTCTCTGCAAATTATCATCCAACCACATTATTAATAGATTTATTTAATAAGAATCGTACATTTTACGCTATCTCTTTCAATGTCCTCATCTTTTGAAGTAAATTGAGCACACAACAATCAATACATGATGACAATTGTTTAAATGCCATTTTCATTTAAAGTTTGCTACTTTTCAAATCAGTGTCAATAATATATCAATCAATATAATAAAATAAAAGAACATCTATAGTGGAGGTTCAACATGTAGCAAAAAAATAGAAAATACTATGTTTAACCGTATTCAATTTAGAAGTCGTTAAAAAATTCATAAATATTTACAGGAAGACGTGCCGTCAAAACTCAAATGCGGGTATTAGAGCATCTCCAATGTTTTATAATTGTACTATATCTCTAAACATAGAGGAGGAAAAATGCACATTAACGGTTCTTTTATATCTAGATATAGAGATAGAGTATGTCCAATGTCCTCGATATATAGAGGAACACTATTCTATCCTTTAAAAACTTTAAACCATATTTAATATGTTTGTTATTTATGTTTATATGTTTTCTTATAGTTAATATTTGTTAATTGTTAATAACTAATTAATTAACGTTATCAAATTAAATATATGGAACACTACAAATAAAAAGATAGCATTCATTAATGATAAACATATTAAAATAATAATAAAAAGACTACGATCACTAGATAAATAAAAGAAGCTAGACATAATTATTCTTACTAATTTAATCATAAATATTAGTAATTTAGAAGATTATCATCATTTCCTTCTAAGTCAAAAATTGACTTAAACCATCCGAGTTATCGTCGACTTGAGGCGTTTCTCGTTGAACTATTTTTCTCATTATATTCGCTTGCTCAAGTCGTAAATTCTCACGCACAACAAATCGGTAATAGAATTCAGATCCATGAATAAAATTCTATTCTCTTCTCTAACAATTATGTTCTCTTCTTTTAGTTATATCATCTCATTTTATTTTTCCTTTACATTTAACTTTTTTGATTTAATTTCAAAACTTTTTCTAATTATAGATCCACTTGTTATCTTCTCTTTCACGTCGTCATTTATTTTAGTAGAAAAGACTTTCATTTCTTGAGTTTGTTATTTTTTCATTTTTGCTTTGTTCCTTCCAATAGGACGTTGTGTTTATTCGTTATTTTGTGTGCCATCATCAACACTATCAAAATCGCTATTTAAATCAATAGAAAACAGTGACGATCCTATGGCTTTATTTGACTTTCGTGGAGAACCGAACTCGGGTGTGTCAATTAAATTATTGCATTTTCGTTGAATAAGCATTTTATATTTTACAGTTTCACTGAATTTTCTCCATGTCTTTTCGTAGTGGCCACACATGATCAAATTTGAATTCCTTTTTGAAACTGGGATCTTGTTGCATTACTACTTTTGCTTGATCTAACTACAAAAAAAATATTGTATAATGCAAACATAATATATTAGAACACACAAAACTTACTTTGTAAAAACCAAAATGTTAAATTACTTACAATATCTAACTCAGAAGCACCACTTAGGTTCATACGTTCAACTTGTCGAATGCATCCTCTAAATTTTCCAATAGTCGTTGATATTGTTTGCCATCGACATAGTAGATGTGTTTGGCTGACGTTATCTAAGAGTACCTGATGCTAAGGACGTTGCAAGACTTCTTGAAATTGGTGAGAAATGTGGCTTCCTTAGGATGCTTGGGAGTTTGGATTGCATGCACTAGAAATGGAAGTCATGCCCAACTGCATGGGGAGGACAATACAATGGGCGAAGTGGAACTTCTACTATTATTCTTGAAGCTGTATCTAATTATGATTTACGGATATGACATGCGTATTTTGGCTTACCGAGTTCTAATAATGACATTAATGTGTTGGAGGTGTTTAATTTGTTCGCAAATCTTGTTGAAGGTAAGTCTTCTTCGACTCATTAAAAAATTGGAGAGAAGAATTATGAAAATGGATATTACTTAGCTGATGGTATATATCCATAATGGTCAACCCTTGTGCAAACCATTCGTGACTCCCGATGCCCAAAAAAGAGATTATTTGCGAAGATGTATAACACATTAATAGAACATATTTGGGAGCGATATTAACTAAAAGAATTAGACGTTAAACTTGTAAACAAAAAGACATGACATGTCAGCGTGTTATATTCCTTTTCAATATATTTGCTATGTATGTTAAATATGTTTGTTACATATTTTTAATACTTTCAAATTTACTAAATATTATAAATATGTTATCAATTATTAATGATATTTAATTTGAATTATTTATTGTTTAATGATTTAACAAAAATATATAATAGAATTAAATAAAGTGGTTTAACCATAAATAAGTTGGATGAATATTATAGATGTGAAGTTTTAGAAAAGATGGTTGGAGATGAGTTTTTTAAGGAGAAAGAACATGCAAAAAGATTCCCTAATTCCTTTGTATTTAGAAATAAAAGTATGGTTAAAGAGAGCCTTACATATCTATATCTTTATTCTTAAAGTAAAATGATCATCACTTAACGGTTATTAAAAAGTTGAAAAACATGTCCACTTAATTACTACTCAGTATTAGTTGTGAATTTATCAACAAATCACATGATCTTTCTACGAAGATATGGTATAAGTTTTAATAAACTTTCTTTTCACAACAATTTCTTCGAAAGTAAATTGATCACTTCACAGTACTTAAAAGTATGTTCCGAAACTTTAGTGGCACAAATAATCTAAACCAACCAAGATCTATACGAAGAGGTTTTCTAAAATATTCACATTTTATTTTCACATCCTCGTCTTCTAAAGTAAATTGACATGTAACATTAGTTAGATAGAGGAGAGTTCATTAAAGTATGAGTTTTTTTTGAAAGTATGAAAGTACCAATAGGATTGTGTCATTTGGCACAAAACCCACTTTCTCCCACTTTTTTTGTTAAAATTAAATATCTCAAAACCGGTAAGTCAAAAAATAATAAAAATTACACCATAATAATTGTCATTTTTTTCTCTTCGATTTAAGATCCCACAAGATATACTTTCGACGAATTTTTTAATTTTTTTCATGTTTTGTGGGTTAACACATGTGTTATGATGGACTAACAAAAGTGTTACCCGCGGCTATCACATTTGTTATCAACGACTATCACATTTGTTACAATCGATAGTCGGTGCTAACAGATATGATAGTCGTCGGTAACACATGTGTTATTTGTTTATAACACATGTATTACTAATTTTCTAAACCCACCAAAAAATGAAAAATAAAATTTCGTCGAAAGTATGTCATGTGGGATCTTAAATCGAAGAGGAGAAAACGCTAATTCTTATGGTGCAATTTTTATAACTTTTTGACTAACGGTTTTTGAGATATTCAATTTTTAAGAATGTGAGAGTTTTATTATTTTGATCAAGATCAACGGTTGAGATTTATACTCCAATACTTTCAAAAAATTTCATACTTGAATGAACTTTTATTTAGTTAAATAATAAACAGCATGACATATATATATATATATTATATTATATGAGGTGAGTTCATGAAAGTATGAGTTTTTTTAAAAGTATGAAAGTATCAATAGAAACGCGCCACGTGGCAAAAACCTACTTTCCCTCACTTTTTAAAAAATTAAATATCTCATAAACGACAAGTCAAAAAATAATAAAAATTACACCATAATAATCATCATTTTTTTCTCTTCGATTTAAGATCCCACAAGGCATACTTTCGACGAATTTTGTTTTTTTTTTTTCATTTTTTGGGGGTTAACACATGTGTTATGATTGATTAACAAAAGTGTTACCCGCGGTTATCACATGGGGTTATCAACAACTATCACATGTGTTACAATCGATAGTCGATGCTAACACATGTGTTAGTCGCCCGTAACACATGTGTTACAAATTTTCAAAACCCACCAAAAAATGAAAAAAATAAAATTTCGTCGAAAGTATGCCTTGTGGGATCTTAAATCAAAGAGGAGAAAACGCTGATTTTTATGGTGCAATTTTTATAATTTTTTGATTAACGGTTTTTAAGATATTTAAATTTTTAAAAAGTGGGAGAAAGTAAAAAAGAGTGAACTCTTTACCAAATGGCACAATTCTATTGATACTTCCATACTTTCATTAAATTTCATACTTTAATGATCTTTTATCTATATTATATA
Source organism: Logfia minima (assembly GCA_963921325.1). Taxonomy (NCBI): domain Eukaryota; kingdom Viridiplantae; phylum Streptophyta; class Magnoliopsida; order Asterales; family Asteraceae; genus Logfia; species Logfia minima. The sequence continues at coordinate 40,519,896 of OY992765.1, forward strand.
AAAGATCACCGTAAAATTCACCATAAAATGCAACCATATGTATAGTAATCATTAATTCAAGACAATAAAAATGAATTTTGTTAAATCCAGTAACAATTCAATTCCAATCTCAAAATGTTTAATACAAATACGTGAACTTCACGCGTTGCTTAGTCGTGTGGCCTTTATGTAAATTCAGTTAGGTCATGAAATCTTGCGTAGTTCAATCTTTTAATGTACTTGAAACAAAACAACTGTATTTAACAAGGGTATAAACTGTAGAAACTTAGAAACGTAGTGAAAAATAAGGGCGCCCGTAAAAGAATCTAGTTGTTAAAAATAAAGAATTATTTTCATACTTTACAAACAGCAAAAATAAAAGGTAAAGTATTTACACAAATAGTAGTATTTTGAACAATAAAAAATAAAGAATTTTATAGAGAGAGAAAAACGCGGCTGATGAACCCCAAGCCCGATTCTTATGTCGTTTACCATGCTCATTGATTTCGTCTAAATAAAGATCGTAAAAAGTTTGCAGTAAACCCAGTTCTAGTTTCTACAAATTTCCATAATTTCGTCAAAAGATCGGGTAAATTAGCTAAGTAAATTATTATTTTTATCTTTGTGGGTAATTTTACAAGATTTTTCTTTTGAGTTCCGATCTTGATGTTTCCAGAAAAATCCTTTGTGGGTTTTGATGGGTTTTCGATGATTTGAATTGGGTAGTTGAGATTTTTGAGTTTTGTTGTTGTTTGGTGAATCAAATTTCCATTCTTTTTTGTTGTAGTATACTTTTACTTTTTGTTTTTTCTATTTTTTTTTCTTAAGAAAAAGTGATTTTTTTTTCTTTTTGGGTTTTTTTGGATGATATCTGTTGGGAGTAGAGATGAGAGGAAGGGGTTGAGTTTGATGTATGGTTTTGAAGGTGAACAGATGGAATTCGAGACTGAGATTGAAGAAGGGGAAGCTTATGATTCAACAATTGATCCTGATGTATCTCTATCTTATATTGTAAGTATTTGTTATCTCTTTGTAACTATTACAATGGTTTATTGTGTTTTTATTTGATTTTAATTTCCATTAGTCAGTACTTATTATTCATTAAAGATGCACATATCTGTAATTGAACTTTTGTTTTAAACTAATTAGTATTAGTATTATCAATTTCTAACTTTTGTTTTTGTGAAGTTGGGTATGTTGTAGTAGATATTCTGGAAGTTGAATTTTGCTAGCTACAAGTGGACTGATTTTGATGTTGCCTACTTTCCTCTTTTATGAAAGTCATTGCAGAAATTTGCAAGTATCAAATAATTAATCATATGTCCAAGTGGGGTAGTTATTTCAGTAGAAAGTGTCAGCATTTGGTTTTGATTTCTATATCTTAACTCAGATGTTTCATATGGTGTTTGATTGTGTGTTGAAACTGATTATTTCAACTTGAAACCTGTTTTATTTGTTTGGGTTAGCTTATGGTGAATGCTATTCAGTTATCTGATTCTGATTATGATTCCTCAAGTCACAATAATCATAACTCACATCCGAACACCATGTATAATGAAGTATCATTTCTTATAGTAGCTACAAGATGTATTTTCTGGATTAGCGATACAAACTTTAAAAGGTGAAATATATGTCCATTGTCATGAAAACCTTTTCTGTAATTTTTGAAGGATGAAAAAATTCAAGATGTTTTGGGAGATTGTCAAAAGGATTTTGAAGGTGGAGTTTCAGCTGAAAATTTGGGTAAGTTAATTGATCATTAATAAACGAAACTAAAGGAGTTATTAGTGTTGATGCCAATTTTTGGTTATTTGCAGGGGCGAAGTTTGGGGGATATGGTTCGTTTTTGCCCAGCCATCAACGTTCTCCTGTTTCCTCTTATCCAAAGACTCCTCCAATATCCATATCTTCAAATAATGCTCTGATAGAGGTGGTTCTTTTTGGAAGTTTGGATCGTTATATGCATCATTCCATTAGTACAACAGTTATTTATCTCACTTTTTTGATAGCCTTACACTCTAATTTCAAACTAAAGCTGAACAAGTCAACCACCTTTAAATTTATGATTGCACACACCGACTCACAATCAAGGAAAATAATGTGTAGAAGACATAATCTGCGCGTGCATGTATAATTTCATAGTATAGTGTTCAAATATGAAATATTTGTTATTGTAGTGGGTCTGCTGACAATTATTGTGCCTATAATGCATAACCTGGTGTAAAATCTTGGATCCACCACTTTGTACGTGTAGATGTGGCAGTTTCAACCCATTTGCTTATGAATGTTCAACGGTCTTTACCATTTTATCCAAAGATTTAGATTATTATTGTAACATAATTTATTTTCTTATGATAATTTGCACATGTATTATTTGTAACATTTTACTATAGAATGGTCAAAAGTGTCTACGTTAGACCTGTACAATAGTGACTCATTTCAACCCGAGTCCTTTTCTTAGGCTACTTGTGATTCTATTCTGCATAAACATTTTTGATTTTTTATGACTATGCAGGTTGGTCATCAGAACCCTTTTTCCCACTCAAGAGGGTCAGCACCTAGAAAGTCAAAGTCGAACAGTAAAAAATTGAAGCAAGAAGTTCTCTCAACTTCTGGTGAAAAGTCCAACTCTGTTAGCAGCTTTGCTAATGATTCTGACCCGAAGTCACTTAAAGTTCGAATCAGAGTCGGTTCTGATGATTTGTCAACTAAAAGAAATGCCGAAATATATAGTGGACTTGGACTTGATGTCTCTCCATCATCTTCTTTAGAAACCAGTCCTGTAAATAGTGACGCTTCCTTTCACATGGCTCGAGATGGTCCCGATGAATCTCCTACTAGTATTCTCGAGGTTCGTAAGTTTACCAGCGAGTTTGGAGAGAATAAAGAGAAAAAATGTAACTTGGAGAGAAGTATAAACGAAAGAAAATGTGATAATAACTTTTTGTGTTTCAAGTTGGAGAAAAAGGGAAAGAAAGCTTACAATCTTACACAGATGCTGTTCTTGTGATGGTTAATGGCAGTTCTGTCATTATAAATGAAAAGCTAGTTGGAGTAGCTATTAAGATGGAGCTGGGGCTTTTAGATTCCAAAATTTCATAAATACGCTTGAATAATTAGTTCCCTTACTTATTTCTTCATCTATGTGTTATATCATTTTAAACTTTTCAGCTACTTACCAAACTGTTTTAAATAACTTAAAGCTCCAGCTTACAGCTCCGACTAAAAGCTCTAACTTGCAGCTCATAGCTCCAGTTTCAGCTACCTTTGCCAACATACCCTATATTGTCGTATATCATCATGTAAAGGGGTGTTTGGGATTGCTTATTTGTTAGCACTTTTTTGCTTAAAAGATAAGTACGTGTCTCCATGCTTATTTTTAAGTGCTTATTCCTTAAAAAATAAGCAGATAAGCAGTTTTATGAAGAGTGTTTGTTTCTGCTTATGTGCTGTAAAATAAGCAATAAGCAGGTAAAATAAGCAATCCCAAACACTCTCTAAATTAGCTTAATTTTGAGGTCAAGGGTAGTTTTGTCATTAAAACAGTTTATTAGGCTTTCATCCTTTCTTTCCAAATCTTCTCACATTTAGGAATAGAGATGCCAAAAATTTTGAGAACCCAAAAGTTAATTTTCTCTTGTTTCTTTTCAAAACTTTTTCTTTCTCTCCATTTTTGAAACTCGAGAACACTGCGAAAGTGATGAGACTTTAATTCGATATTGCAACAGATGATGACCTCATTTCCAGTTGTGGGAAGTCTTCTCTTATCTCCTCTTCCATATGATGTGTTGCACTTGACTGAAAAGAAGTTGGAGGACAGTAGTTGTGGGCCCATGCACAAGGGGAGCCAAGAAAGTACCGTGACAGCACTTCACGGGTCTGATTTGGTCAAAGTTGACGAAAGTGTATTTATAAAGAAGTCAAAGTCATCAGAGAAGAATTCTGCTTCTATGGAATCAACGAACGGTGATGATATGTGCAATGCTGTTGAGGTTATTCCTAAGAAGGAAACAAACCTTGACCATTCAAGTCTTGGGAATAAGTCATCATCATCATCTATAAATAAGAACAAATCTCACGCCTCAAAAAACGATTCTTTTACATTTAAAAATAAGAAGAATAGTGAGAAGGTCAAAGAGACTTATAAAGATTTCTTTGGGGAACTTGATTTAGAACATGAAGATAACAACGAAATGGCTTTTGAGAAACCTTCCGAGAATATTAATGTAAAAAGCACACAGGAAAACCACAGTTCATCGAAAGAGAGATTAAATGGAAAGGAAAGTCAAAACCAATCTTCATCTACAATGGGCAATGTGCTACTATCTGATGTAGCTGTGTCTACAGTAGTTCCGGTAGTCAAAGAAAATTGGGTTGGTTGCGATAAATGTGAGAAATGGAGGCTTCTTCCTCCTGGTGTAAATCCCAGTAGCCTTCCTGAAAAGTGGCTATGCAGCATGCTCGACTGGCTGTAAGTTCTTTTTTGATGATTGGTGACATATATAATTTTGTTTACTTCAGGACAGAAGCATGGTAGATATATTTTTAACAAACGAGACATAACACGCACTTTATAAGGATAAATAATATCTGAGGTTTTCTTTTTCTGTGGAGGTTGGCAAATGGGCGGGTCAGGCCAGGTTGAGTTGACTCCGAAACACTTTTGTTCTCTCCTAAAATATATCTTTGAAATATGATTGCAAAGCTTACACTATTTTATTGATGGATTAACTTTTTAAATACACTGGTTGTGATGTTTTGTGCATTTAAAAGTACACTCTGGGTGATTCCCAACCTGTTTGACCCCTTCCCTATCTAAAGAATCTCAATGCTTTTAACACATTTGACCCGTTGGAGGCGAAGCATAACCTGAATTATTAACCCAATAATAAGTAATGATATAATCTAAAAACACAAAAGTCTTCAATATTCGGGGAAATTAAAAGTTGGAGCCCCAACGGACGATGAAAAATTATGCATGTTTGACTGGTTGGGTAATCAAAGTGGGTTGTTTATTGGTAGGGGTTGGGTTTGTTGACCTAAAATACTTTTTGCCTGGGAGTTAAGTAATTTATTGGCAATTTGTGTGATAAATTTGATTACATAAATTATAATAATTCAGAAATTATTTAATCTTTGAATGAAAGCATTTTAGGAAGTTGTATGCATCAAAGTTGCACTTTTGACTTTTGAAAAATTTGAATCGTTTGACCCATTTGATATTTTCTGCGTTTAACTTAATTGTTGTATATTGCCTGTTGAGCCATTAGACATAAAACATAACCCAAATTTTCGTCTAAAAGATTGTACATTTTGTCATGTCTCCAGGCCTGGAATGAATCGGTGTAGCATCAGCGAGGAGGAAACTACAAAAGCTACAAATTCTCGATTTCTCGGTCCTTCTGTTCACAGTTCTCAACCCGTTCATCCTGGTGGACCGCACTTAGGGTTGGACTCAGTTGATGCTTCATGTCCTAATGGGACCCACCAACATACAAGTTCACAAGTCCCATCTTCTGGCGTCAAGAAAAAGCATGGATTGGAAGATGCACTGAATGAAGTCAAGCAGGAGAGGCCCTCAATGTCTTCTAACTCTTCAAAGAAGAAACTTCATACCTCTTATAAAACCAGAAGCTTGAATGGTGCGAATCAGTCTCCTCTTGTTAATGAACATGAGTTTCAAGATTCGGGTCAGTCCCGCGACTTGATTGTGGAAAATAACAGACTAAAGCTAAAAGGGAATAATAAATTATGCGAAAACGTTGCAGATGGAGGTATTTAGTTGATGTTGGCGTTAATTCATACTTGTATATATGTGTATCTGGAAGTAGGGGTGGCAAAATGGGTGGGGTGGGGTGGGTAACAAGAGAAAACTGGTATTCGTACCGCTCATCACTTTTTATTCTATTTTAAAGTCCGGTTGATTTGGAATTCCATCTAGAATATTCAAGATCTTCATAGATAATTAGGGTGTCAATTGTCAGATATGAATACAAAATCATAGTATTTCAGTAAAGATATTTTTTTGCTGGATAAAATGATTTGGGAGGTTTATGGATTAAGATTATACTTTGGACAATAAATATAATCCAGATCAACCAATTCATAAGTAAATGTGTTGAAATTGCCACCTCTAATCTGAATACACTCTAGGCAACTCTCGACCTTTGTGACTCGTTCCGTTTTAGCCAAGTTTTTCCAGTTGATCCTCAAAGATAAAATATAAACTTCTTCAGGTAATAATAATCATCATTCCAAGATCAGCAACAAAAGAGAGCGTACTCAAGATTTTCCCAAAGAGTGCAAGAAACTTAAAACAGAGGGTAACGATGGAAAATTTGATAAACGAGATGTTTCAAAGAAAAGAAAAAATGTGAATGAAATTGATGGTACGGGGAGATATGCAAAGGAAACGAGTGAAACTAACCATATGAAGGATAAGAAAGCAAGGTTAATAAAATCGTTTGAAGAAGGTAAAAACACCGAAGATGCGAAATTGGATCGATCAAGACGAGATAAGGTTGTGGCTGCCACTTCAAGCTCTTCAAAGGTTTCAGGTTCTCATAAAACTAAAACTAATAATCACGAAACAAAAGGGTCGCCCGAGGAATCTGTATCTTCTTCTCCTATGAGGATCCTGAATCCCAATAAATTACAGTCACCAAGAAGGGATAGTAATAGCGTTGACCGTTTGACCAAAATTGTAGATACACGAACTTATGATGAAAAGTCAGGAGGAAGACACAAATCAAAGGAGTTATTGTTAAACAAAAATGTTAGAGTTACTGCCGTTTCTAGTCAAGATTCCAAGAAACCTTTAAAGGAGGATGCTTACGTAAAAGAAAAGTCAAATTCGTTGCCACCAAGGCGTCAAAATGAAAATAGTATTCCGTTGAAGGCATCGAAACCAAATAAGAAAGATCAGAAAGATAACGTAAACCAGCCTTTAATTTCGAAAGATCCATCACCAAACAAGCATAAGGGCAAGATTCGGGATTCTGTCGGTGTTGTCCTTGTTAAGGAATTACCCAGTCAGGCTACGACAACTGCTTTAAAAGAGGCGACAAATCTTAAGCACATGGCTGATCGCGTAAAGGTTGTACTTGTTTTCTTTTACGTAATGTTGCTATAGTGGCAATATGGGCAGGTTGGGTAATGGGTCAAAATGGGTAAAAAGGGGCAGGTCAAGTTGAGTCGGTCCGTTATTTTATTATTTGTATTGTATAATATGTGATTTTTTTATATAGTTATTGTGTTAATTGTGTTAATATGGTTGCAAAGACTACATAACTACAATAATAATCTAACTTTATTTAATTAAGTGAGTTTGGAGGCTTTATGCATTTGAATACACTTTGAATGACTTTAGACTTTTTATCCTTAATTATTGTTTCTCAAATCTTATAATTTAACCTATTTGACCTGTTAGAGATAAGACATCCCATATTTACCCGTTTATAGGTGTGGGGTCAAAATCGCAACCTCTACTTATTCCTGTCATCTAAAAGGTAGCTAAATGGGTGGGTTGGTTCACATGACGAATCTCGTGATTTTAGTATGGGTTCAAAACGGGTTGGGTCAGGTTGACCCACCTGCATTTTTATAGTTTTATTCATAAGGGATTAGATATAATTAGAATAACTGTAGTATTAAAATGATCTGAACAGAAAAGAAAGCAATTATGGTTGTAATCATTTGACTACACTTGGGGTCCAATTTCCACCCGTCTACCAGCTTGGTTTTCAGTTTAGTCTGTAAAAGTTACCCATTTGACCAATTAAACCATTTTTAGGTAAGCAGGTCGAAATTGTGACCTCTGCTATGGTTCTTTAATAGTTGTTCCCCATGATGATTATCAAAATTTGGCTGATATATGCAGAATGGTGGATCAAGCACTGAAAGTAGAGCCCTTTATATGCAAGCAGCCCTGAAGTTTCTTTATGTAGCCTCCTTGTTTGAATCATCCAATAATAACCAAGGAGGTGGAATCGTTCAATCAATGTCTATATATAATAGCACTGCAAAACTTTGCGAGTAAGTAATAAATATCGTCTCTCTAACTTATTGTGAACACGAAAACTGATAAAGGAACAGATTCTTGCGTTCATGTTCGTTCTTTGAGAAAACAGTTTTGTTTGTGTTTGTTTATGTCTGTTCATTAAGACGCTAAACAAACATAAATGAACACAAATGAATCATCTTATAAATCAATGCATAAACAGAAGAATAAATTGCTAGTTCAAACATATAAAACATCATACGATGAATTTGATTATCCAAAATTCAAAAATTTAAACAAATTACACAAGATAATCCAATTTTACCAATTCAAAAATAAAATATATATTTTTTTATTAAAATATATATTTTTTTATTAAAATATATGTAATATCTGAATATTAAGGGTTGTAATTGAACGAACGAGACATATATTCATGTTCGTTCATTTAGTCAAACGAACAAAAGATCATGTTCATGTTTGGTCTTTTATTAAACGACTGAACATAAACGAACCTACCGCCAAATGATTCGCGAATATCTGTGAACGTTCTAGTCGTTTACAACCATATACGTACACTAAAACAATGTGTAGTGTAAAAAGGTAAAAAGTTATAAGTTGTGGTTGTGTACACATGAATTAATTTGTTATGGTTATTAGGTTCTGTGCCCACGAATATGAAAGAACCAAGGAGATGACTACTGCAGCTTTGGCTTACAAATGCATGGAAGTAGCGCACATGAAAGTTATATTTTCTACACATGCCACCAACTGCAAAGTAGTGAACGAGTTGCAAACGTCTCTTCCAATAGGTCCTACAGGTGCGTCTTCTATTTGTTTCAGAAGCAACGCTTTAGATATGTGTAAATAATATATATGTTCAGAAATCACTCACATCTATACACATGTTATTTTGCATATACAGTATAGTCTTGTAAAATAAAAAATTAGGTAAATCTCACAGGTCAAATGCGTGAATGATTTATTCTTAAATATTTATGTTCAAGTAAATTTATGTTTTTGTATTATAACTTGTTATAAATATAAAATTAGGCTTCTTGAAAGCTTTTACATTTTATTATTAATAACATAAGTTACAGTTATGGTCAAGCTTGATCACAATTGATCATCTGATTCAGATTTTTCGGTGTCATAATTTTTGGAATGGTGAACTTTCAGTGACATGTGTTGGATCTAACCTTATTCAACCTTATTCTTGTTTCGGTACTTTGATAGGCGAGTCTCCTTCTTCCTCTGCCTCTGCCTCTGCATCGGCTTCTGATCTTGATAACTTGAACAACCATGCAACAGTTGGCAAGGCTGCTGCATTAGCCAAGGATGCTAATGTTCCTTCAGTTGCTGGAAATCATGTTATTGCTGATAAAAACAATCCCAACTTTATGCGAACTCTTAACTTTGTAAGTCCATTCTTGAAAGCCAGTAAGTTAGATATGAAAATTATATTATCCTTTATCTGTATGGACGAGGGTTGGGGGTTATTGGGTCAAAACGGGTAGTTGTTTTCATATGGGTTGGGTTATCCTGCCAACATTCTTTTGTCCATTTTCAAATTTTACAAAAGTTCTTTATCTTTTTTTGGAAAATATTAGCAAAAGATTAAACGATGTTTAAAAACCTAAACTTCTAGTTTATTTGAATAATGCTATTTAGAAGTTAAGGATCTGTATACACGTGGAGACTATCGACCCATTTGACCTATTGGAGACAAAATGACCCGTACTTCAAATATTTTGCAGGCACAAGATGTAATCATGGCAATGGATGCCTCCAGGAAATCACGGATTTGTTTTGCAGCCTCTAATAATTCAAAAGAAGATGTTCTATTTGCAGTAAAAAGGGCTCTTGATTTCAACTTTCATAACGTGGAGGAATTCTTGAAGCTGGTTCGAGTTGCAATGGAAGTAATAAGTAAGTGACTCGAGTTATGAGTGAAAAATCTTGAAATCCCACCACAAGATATTGGCTTTTGTGGGTTTCTGCATTTGGGTATGCGATAAAGATCAAGCCTTTAGAATCTGATCGAAAGCTTAACCATAAGGACTCCTCTTTATCGGAATATCTCCCAACCAAAGAGATCATTCTCGTATCTTTTTGGAAAGAAGGATGATTCAGCCATGTTACTTTGTTATGAAGATTGTTATTATGCCAAACCCCAAGAGTAATGCATTATCGTAACGTGAATAATTCAGATGCAGTATAACGAGAACATAAAGGCGATGTTTATAAAAAGAAAAGAACAGAAAAGAGAACATAAAGGCAACAAGTTTCAGGTAAAAGCATATTCGCACAAGTTTCCTGCATTGGTTTTATTTTACTTCTTATAAATATTAGAGATGGCAAAACAACTGGGTTGGGTGATGGGCAAACCGGCTAATATTTATAACGATTCAGGACATTGTATAACCCACTCGAACCTTTTCATTTTTAGCTACTTTTCTACATTTGACACGGTATCAATAAAAGGCAACCCACATTGATCTGTTTCCAGATAAATTGAATGTATAAATGGTTGAAAGAATTTTCTTTCTTTCTAAAATGAAGTTATATAACCAATCATTTCTTCTTTGCAGGCCGTATTCTAAACTTTCTGTTAGTTGCCAAGGCCAAACTGATGATTTGGACGATTCTTATCTCAGGTATTAAATAAATTGCTGATTTGGGGGGGATGAATTCAATATATAGTTTCGAGACAAAAAGTGATTATTATGAATTTCTGAATTTTTTGATTAAAACTATCCAAACTTGAGATAGATGATACAAGTTGTGAGAAACTGATTATTTATCAGTTTATAATCCGATTGTAGCCGTTATTTATCATTAGAATGTTCAATTTACCATCATTCTGGTTCTGGCTGCAGTTGATATTTCTGTATATAATGGAGTTGCCAAGTTAGATTGCATTCTGCGGCAATGGAAGTCTTGAAGTAAATACTTAACGTCGCAGTGATGAACGTTAGAAAGGTAATTTCCCACCAGACTTTTAAGAAGTCACCAAAAGAATCATCCTACAAATATTTCATTTTCTTCAAAATGTGGAGTTGACGTGCTTATATGTATATATATAATATATATATATTTATCTCCAGATGAATAGTGAGACATTTATATGCCTGGTGATAGGCTTCAGTACACAACGATCAACGGACCCTGTCAAAAGCTCCGACCTGTGCATGAATTATCGTTCTAGAGTTTTATATAGATGTCTAGGATTATCGACTACCGATGATGTCTGGTTTTAAGTGCCATTTATTCTGTTCTTATAAATTTTATGGTTTTTACGTGTAAAGCTTCAATCTATACCAATAAAATAAATAAAGGTTGCAATATCATGGTCTCATAAATGTTGAATTAGTTTTTTCGTTGATTACTTTTCCTTTTCATATATAAAAGACACTCGAGAATGCAGTGGAAGGATATACTTTATACTTTTATAGAAACAATGGATTTCTTTAACTACCTGAATAAAAATTTATTTGAATTGAGATTCTCTCGTGATGATGAATTTCAACACATGAAGAATTAAATAATTTATAAATTCATTTTTGTACTAAAGTAAGGCGTTTATAATTTTATATGATCTCTAATGTTAGGTTTAACAAGAGGTCCCAATCCATTTTACTGACCAATAATTCAAACTTTAAAGATCTGTGAATCACATAATTTAGTACACTTCAAACTTAATAAAATTATCAAAATTTGGTTAGTATTACAGATATTTTACTTACAATGCTCGTGTATATACGACCTTCATAATATAGTACAATCAATAAATATATGTTCATACAAGCAAAAGCTTATGAGTACTTTTTGGACACTTTGGGGGTGTTTGAATTGCTATTTTGAAGTGCTTATTCCTTATAAAGTAAATATATAAGCGATTTTCATAAAGGTGTTTGAATGTGTTTATCTGCTGTAAAAATAAGCACAAAAGCAGATAAACGCTTAAATAAGTAATCACAAACACCCTCTTAGTTTAGTTTTTGTGAGATTAAATCCAAGTAATCCACTTTACAACGGATTTGTTCAACCTCGGTGTACACGAGTCTACAAGCACTTGACTTGATATTATAAGCTAAATGACAAATGTAAGATAGATGGTATTTGGTTATCAAAAATAACGATCAGCGAACTATAGTATATAACATAATCCTACTACATTCATTTTGATAAGTTTCCGTATTCATCCCAGATGGGCTTTTGATGGTTTGACAAATCCTGATTCATAAGTTGTTGAAATGAATTCATTGCTTGCATATCTTGATGATTTGTTTCTTCAAAATCCCTAAGTGTATGATGTTCTTGCATATGTAGTGATCTGGATCCACTGAGTCCCAAAAAATCAACCGTCAACGTGTCACTGCCGCCAACAGGCATGTGTCGGCCCAGTGCTGAATCTGCTCTACCCTGAATCAGATTGGAGTTATTATTACCCTTCAAAATATCACTGTAAATTCCTACATCATTCATTACAGGATCACCACCCAATATAGGTTTGGGCCCAGGCACGAATGCATCTTGTGGGTTGGGCTTTTGAAAGGCATTATTTTCTTCTGATCGTGTGTGGATATTGTGAAGTGAGCCGTGGACATCAAAGTATGACGGGTTAGGATCTGGCCCATCCGAATTGGGCTGGTCTGGGCCAGCCATGCTAGTTACATAGCTCTTTTGCATCATTGGAGAGTTTATGACATTACTTGCTGTTGCACCTATTTGGGCTGCTTTTTGAAGCAAGGCTGTTGCAGACATTTGAGCCATGGCCCCAGAAAACGGGCCTCCGAAGCCTGATTGCCCGTTTGATGAGCTGAGCTCGAGACCAGAAGTTGAAGATGATACACCTCTCGGGTTGCTAAGTAAAGTACCTGAACTGCTCGAGAACAAACCTCCTGACATATTCATTGACTCGTAAGGCATTTGAAGCCGATCTTGAGGGTGCATTTCAAGTGGGCTTTTCATGTTGTAATTGTTGAATTGGGGGAGTCCCATTGACATGTTATTTCCGTTGTTCATTGGCATGGATGGAGCGTAATGATCGGGCATTTGTTGTGATTGTAACATTCCTTGGTTCATTTTGTTGTTTTCTTCGGCTAAAGCGTCGCAAAATGCTCTATGAGTGATGAAACTATCTCTTCTGCATATATAAACATTGGATAACATGTCAAGGATATGGATCGGGTGAGAAGACATTTTTGTTAGAGAATAATGAGAAGCATCTCCGACTAATAATTTAAAGGCCTTGTGAGTATTTAACATTTTTATTGCAATTCTTACTTGAACTAAATAATTATGAACGAGTTGACAATTTCAAGTCGAATGGACTAATCCAGTATGTTTTCTATGTTCATATGAGTGCATCTATGTTTCTGCTTTACGAATATGATATTTTTTGGGCATTTACGATGACATTAAGTCTGATTCCCATTTTGGTATTATTATTTTGTTATTTTTACCTCCGATTATCAAAGGAGTGAGAAACCTTCTAGTTATGAATTGCGTATAGAACCAATAGGAAACACTTAGGTTACAATTTAATATCGGCTATTATATGTCTGCTCTAGTTTTTGTTGTTGAAAGGGTTTTTCTTTATCCATGGCAATGCATTCCAATGTATTAGGTGTATCCGTATTTGTAGAAGCTTTGTTGGTTTAGTTTATTATGGCGAAAGGGGGCGTTGGAATGGTCTTAGCTCCTACTAATTTGGGTGGTTATTAAATGCATGTGTGGGCCCATAAATAATTGGATTTAAATGTTTCTCACCCTTCTCACAGGAAAAACTCTTCTCATTCCATCCTTCTTCGAGATATGGAAAAAGTTGGATAACTAGCTAGCTTACACTATTCCTAAAATGGGTCCATTCGAATCCACTAAAATTGTTATTGATAATACTTTAGTTATGACATATGAGCTTCTAACCTTGAAAATATGGTGCCACAATCACACTTGTATTCGCGAGTGCCACAAGTTTTTTGATGAGCTTTCCAATCAGACTGAACCGCGTATTTCTTGGAACACCGATCACATTTCCATTTCTTCTCACCATGTTTCCTACTATAATGCTTCTTGATCCCAGTCAGATCACCAAGGGCTCGAGCCGGATTGTGATGAACACAAGATGGCTCAGGGCATACATACACTCTTTTTCGAGTGTCAGTACTTGTTCTTTGCTTAAGCTTCCATGGAAGATTATGACCTCGTCGATGCAACTGCAAATTTTGGTCTCTTTGAAACCCTTTGCTGCAAATCTCACACACAAATCTGTTGGTTGCCATTAACGTCGTTGGTGATAAAGCAATAACTTCTGCTGTAGGATCTGCATATATATAGAAAATTAATTAGAGAAAGGGAAAACTCACAAAAAAGACGTAAGGAAAGTTGCAAGACTCTAAGTTCGATTTACTCATAGAACGTAAACATAAAATGAAATTTTTTATATAGTTAACCAACTTTCTAACTTTTAACTTACATTTTTGTTGATAGAACTTTTACACATTTTTATGACCAAAATTGAAGTTACAGTCGATTTAATGTGTGATTGAAGTTACATTAACTAAATATGGAAGTTCAATTACTATTTTATGAAAGTTTCCTTAAAAGAAAATAATTGAACTAATTTAGCTAGAAAAACACCAACACGCGTTTGGGACGGGTTCAACTCTCATCAGGGACATGTGTGTATGTATCAGTTTTTGCCATTAAAATAAAAATAATAATAATAATATAAGAGATAGTATATTCCGTTCAAGAAAATAATTTAAAACCAAAAGAACCAAGAACCTGGTGTTCCTGGTAAGTTTCGTTTCTTCTTAGCAGGAGGGACTGAAGTATTTCCGTCATGGAAGTTGGTTTTACGCTCCAAAAGTTGGTGTTGGTTTTCTAATTCTCCGGTGTTCCCTGAAGAGAAACTACCTTCGTCTCCGGTGAGATTAGACATAAACCTTAGAGATTATGTATTGTTTTGGGGGTTTGATTAGAGACAAAGTTGTGTGCTTTTTGTGGAAGACAAAGAAGAAGAAATTTTGTGTGTTTTGGTTGATGAAATAGGAGTTGAGTGTGTACACATGTGGTAACATTTGGCTTATATAATTGTTGGATTCAGACCGGTATCTATTAAATTATGATGTAATTTGTATTAGTAATTGTTTAAAAAAGAATATGATTTAAATGTATGTGATGAAATATATAGATTCCATTAATTAATTCCTTATCGTGTTTGTTTATTCGATTACTTTGTTGATTTCATTTCTTTTAACCAAAGTGACTACTTCATTAAAGATTAATAACAACCACTTTTAAGAATAAGTTAGAAGAAAAACTTCTAGGTGTAATTGTACTCTTCTTACGAAGAACTTTACCTAGACCAAGTATATGTATCATTGTGTTTGATTTCCGTAGAATAATGACCCACTTAAGTTTGGGTCGAAACCACGACTAAAAAAATTGAATAAAAAAGCAATCCATTTATTTATCCATATAAATAAAATGTAAATGATCTAAATCGAGTTTGTTTGTTAATTGATGAGAATTTGATTGAACAGTATGTGTATAGTCAGAGAGAATATGAATATGATAACTGCTAATTAACACACATACATAGTTTCTTATTCCAAGTTACTAAGAGTTACATTAATCAACTATGACTAGCATATATATATACATACTCATTAGACTAGACATATACATTAAACACTAGCAATATTTACAAGCCATAATATTTATTCCCCACAATCTCACCCTAATTGTACACGTTGTTTGAATCATCTTCAATTAAGATATATAACTTTTCAGCTTGGCTGCTAAAAATCTTTTGTAAGCTGAATACCACGTTGAAGCACACTTTTTGACAATCACGACTCAGCTTTATCTTTGTTTTAATTCTCAAAAGCGTTCTGAAGATAAATCATTTTCTTGATCTTCAACGACAACTTTTATTCTTCAACGAATCGTTGGAATATTTTTCTTTGAAGCTTGAACTTTGAAAGCACCTTGTAATGATCTTGATTCTGAACGTATATTCCAAATGTGTGTTGCGTAAGGATCTTCTTTTATTTATATGATTTCAAGCTCCCTTTCAAACTGATATTCATCTTCTGGAGCTTGATTGACTTTTGATTAAACTAATTCTTTATTCTCTGAATCAGCTCCTCCTCAAACCAATAAATCTTTTCAATATTTCTAGAAAGATGTTGTGAGAAGTCATTGGAAAAACCATTGAATATTTTTCATCAATGACATTTTCTTTGAAGCTTTATCTTTCATTAAACATTTGTCAAATTTTACTGAGCAGATTTCATCTTTTCTTAATCTTTTCTCTTCCAATCCATATTCTAGAAATCTATAGAAATATCGGGTTTTTCAACCGTCATAGATTTCATAAGATTCTATCGAACAATCTTAGTACTTTCTCTTTCAATCGACTCTTTCTCTTCATTTCAAACCTTCATTTCTTTTCATTATCTTTCTTAATCATTTTTCTTCATCACCTTCAAACACGAAATCATTTGTCCCCTTCATGATGATTATGATTCATCGTGAAGATCATGAATATAGTGTAATACAAGGTGTTTCAAGAATATGTGAGTCTAACAAACTTGTTAAAGTGACTGTCAAGAACATTCTGGTGAATGTTGAATCTTCAATAACTTTCATAAGCCACAATCCATAAGCATTCTAAATATCCTAATCAAATTAATCTCTCTGGGGTAATGATGCGGAAGATGATCATGATATCCAAGAAAATAAATTGTGTAACTAATAGGTAAAACAACAATTCTCTTGAGTAAACCAAGAAAAAGTTGCTTGTGATGTTCAAAAAACAAATTCCTAAAATCACAGTTACTCCTATATCACATAGATCATCAATTTTCACATTAATTGAATCATTAAATGAATAAACTTTAGAGACCTACTTTCAATGTTGATGTTGATATCAGCACTGGTAGGATTTCCATTCAATCATCGTGGAATACCATTATTAGGTATCACTATGAATGTTCAGCCATTGTCACGTAGACATGCGTAATATCACAATGACATGTAGTTTAAAAATACACGTGTGTCCTACAGAATGTGTAATTTATTTGGCTATAGACTCAATAAGTGAGAAAATGAAGGCGAGGATAGGTGCATAATGTCCTCTTATTTCAGTATCAACAATCTTCGGATAAGTTGTTGATAGATTATGTGCTAAATCTCTTTGAGAATTTGAAACAAGAACTTTTTAAGAAGTACTTGAGTGGCTAGGAGGGTAATGTGCATTGCATCACTGGGTCCATGATGTCTTATTCAATACCAGAAATCAACGAGTAAAATTCAATAGTAGATGTGGCAACCCGACGATTTAGGCACTTTATGAAGGGTTTTATTTTTCTTTTAACCCTGTCACACACTTCTCACTCAACCTCCCATATTTTTCAACTCCTCCCTCTTTTAACATTGATGATTGAAATTACGACGATCGACACTCTAATCTCCACAATTCCTCCCACTTAGACCTATTAGACCCTTACATCCTAAACTTTGGAAAATGGCTCCTGAGGTAGATCCATCCTGCTCTAGTGGATCGTAGGAGTAATTCTATTCTTTAACACTCTGTGTAGATAATCAACATTTTCCATATCAAGAATAGATCATCACATCGTTCGGATGCCTGGGGAAGATTTCTTCAAGTCGATGAGCACCGAAAAAGTTAAAAATCTTTCAAAGCGTTTGATAATAACAAAGATTTTAATATTTGAAAGTTTTGATTGTGAAAAATACTCTCCCTTAACATATGCATAAATTGTTTGAAAAGCTAAATATGAAGGTGAGTTTTACATATCTTTTAATATTGTGCGAGTTCCCTCTCAATTATATCATAATTGTTTCAAAAGGAGTTATAATGGGAGCTCGATATCAAACAATTAAGACCTTTCCAAAATCATTTATACCTTTTCTCAAATAAATTGAATGTCACATTTGGGCGCTTTTAATTAAAAGGAGTTTGAACTGAAATGTTCAGAAGCCATAACAGTGGATAACGGGTTTTACTCTGAGTTGAGCAAAAACCAATACTGTGAAAAACGGATTTTACTCTAATTTAAGCAAAAAGCCAAAACAGTTAAGATTGAGTTATGAACTGATGTGTCCATAAGTCATTACAATGCAAATTAGACAACAACTTTTGGAATCCATTTAAGCATGGTGCTTATGGGTTTAGAAAACTTTAAAAACCATTTTTAAGTTGTGTCTTATTGGTGTAAAGATGTTGAATTCCACTTTTGAAATTCTGTGTTTCATTTTGAAATCTAATTCATGTGAAGTTTCAAAAACATAAGGATCAGACGGATGAAAATGTTTTTGAGAAGTAAATATTCCAGTATTTTGTGATTTCTTAGAATACCTCTTACTCTTTTGCAAAGAGTAATTGGTAAACTGAGAAATCCTTTTTGAAAATGGTTTAAAAGATTTATTCGTGTAAATCTTTATTGGAACATGCCCTCGATTCAATTAAATTTTTGGTGTCCAACTTGTTATGACTTTTGATTCAAACTTTTTGTCAAACACTTATCTTACATCCTTTTCTAAATCCATAGCTTTATCAAATGCAAGTTCGATATGAGTTTTTGACCGTTGAGGTTTATGTGAAGTTGTCAAATGATCAAATTCTTTTTCCTTCAAAAGGTTCTTAAGTTGCTCTTAAAGAACCTTCACTTTGCTTAAAGCACTAGATTTTTCAGATGTTAGCTTAACAACACAAGCATTTTGTTTCCAGAACTTTGCTTCCTATTCGTAAGTCAGAGTCTTTAACTCTTTTTCTTGCTCAGTTTGTTTTTTTAATGTCTCAAATTTAAGCTTCTCATTTTCAGTCTGAAGTCTTTGACGTTGCTCTTGTAGATCTTTAATCTCAACTAATTTCGTAGTTCCCCATTTTTGAACACTTTTTATGTTGGAGTAATATCCTTGAAGTTCATCTTCCAACATTGTAACAAACTCCCTAAATTTGATTTGTGTCATATAGTCTGGTTGTAGCTTTACATGATGAGTGATGTCGTATTTAATCCTAGCATTGACAATCAACATCTTGATTGATTTGTTGAATGGAGTTTTAAAGATTTAGGATTTGAAGTTTTTAAAGAATCACTTTCTTTTGCGAAAAACGTTGATCGAAAATTTAACATTTATCTGTCCAAATTTTCCTCTCCAAATTTTTCAGAAAATTTCTCGAGTAAATCCAAATTTTCTCAAACCAAAATTTTACAACTGTACGCTTAAATTTAAAATTTGGGAACTGAAAAATTTTCCCGCTAGAAACGAATTTAAAATCTATGCTTAAATATTTTTTTTAATCCTTGTATTGAGATCGATATGTATTGAGTTTGATATGCAAGTAACTTATGTATCGAGATAGATCAAACATTGTACTATCGAGATCGATATCCTACTTTACCAAGTTCATCATGAACACAATGAGTGTCACCTTTCAAAAAATTCAAGTTAAGCAGAGTTGATTGAATTAGAGTATGATACTTACACTGTTTGACTCCAAATCAAAAATAGAAATAATTGCTCGGTGGAATTTGATAAACACTTCAACGAATCACTTGAAGTTTGTAAATTATACAAGTTGAACACGTGAAACCAATTCTGCACAAAATCCTTTAATCTAGATCTTTTCTTCTTAAATTTGTTTAATCTAACACTTGTAAACTCGAATACCAATGCTTTGATACCAATTGTAAATGATCTAAATCGAGTTTGTTTGTTAATTGATGAAAATTTGATTGAACAATATGCGTATAGTTAGAGAGAATATGAATATGATAACTGCTAATTAACATACATACATATTTTCTTATTCCAAGGCTTACTAAGAGTTACAATAATCAACTATGACTAGCGATATATATACTCATTTGACTAGACATATGCATAAACCCCTAGCAATGTTTAGAATCCATAAAATTTATTCCTAACATAGAGAGCATGATTTTTATTGAGTTACTAACTTGATTTAACTAAAGTTAATTTTGTTCTATATTACAAAAGGATGTCTTCAAATTATATGAAATCATACTAGTATGCCTTGCAATGTACAAAATAATTAAGTTTTATATATACTTGTATTACATTTCACTTCAATATAAATAACTTGTTGTATTTATGACATTGTTATTGTTTATATCTTATAGAAAAAGAATCTTGATAATTATATATATATATATATATATAGAGCATATATATATAGGGATGATCTACAGGGAATGGGTAATCCTAGGGAAGGGGGAAGTTAATATGGGCCGTCCATTAGCATTCATCATGATGAATGAATGTTAGTTATCATTCATCACAAAGAATGTTAAATCATAACCACTGCCTACTATTTTTAACATTCTTCATGATGAATGATAACTAACATTCACTGTGATGAATGTTAACGGACGGCCTATATTATCTTCTCTCATTCCCCCACGATTACCCCTCTCTTATAGATCAGCCCCCTATATATATATATTGAAAATACAATACGATAAGTGATAAAAAAATAAAGTTACCTTTATACAACAACGAAGTAATAACTATTTGATTAATTAATCTTCGATTATCACTATTAACATTATTGACATTTAATAATTTCCATATCACACAATCATCTAAAGTAGTTTGTTACAACGAGGTAAACTAAACCTTAAACCTTTGAACGAAATTTTGTTTTCGTTGTGACATGACAAATATAACACTCCCAATTATACATTGTTTCTTAAGTTTTGGTATTCAAAAATCATTTTTCCAAAACCTTATTCACCTTTTATTGTAACGTCATCCATACTTACATAAGGTTTGTCCATAATAAAAAACAAGAAGTTAGTTCCTATTAGGTGTTAACATTTAAGGTCTATGCCGGAGTATATATAGTAGTACTATACCAGCTTATTTGCGTTCAACTTGAGGGTCAATTAAGGTCATTGTCTGGATTCGAATTGGGACGATTCATGACTTGCAACATGAGGTTGACTTGGGGCGAAAGAATACATTTTCCAACAGGATACCAATTTTTGTATGTTCATAACTTTCTGATTGTAAAGCACGAACATGACAAAAGTTAGAATATACGATAAGCGAATTCAATAATCTGGTCAGTATAATTAAGGGCTAAGTATATCCTGAAATATAACAAGCTATGACTGAAAATTTATTGCGTGTCTGCATTTTCAAAATCTCCATTGTGTGTATCCAACTATTGATTATTGTTAATTGTATTTAGTTTGGTTGGCGTGTCATTCATATATGCTACCATGTGGCAACCATATAAAGTCACATGTCAAGAAATTACATAAAATTAACAATAAATCGAAAGTTGGATACATGCAATATAGGTTTTGGAAAGAATACACTTATTGCGTGTATGAACTTTCAAAACCTTCATTATGTGTATCCAACTATCGATTATTTTTAATTGTATTTAGTTTGGTTGGCGCGTCATTCATATGTACTACCACGTGGCAACCATACAAAGTCTCACGTTAAAAAATTACATAAAATTAACAATAAATTGAAAGTTGGATACACAGAATATAGGTTTTGGAAATTCATATACACAATAAATTTTGGTCATAGTTTGTTGGGCTATTTGTCTGTGAAATTGTAACAAACTATGATAAAAAATCTTTTGTGTGAATAAATTTTCAAAACCTCTATTGTGTGTATTCAACTTTTAATTTATTGCTAATTGTTGGTAATTTTTTGACGTGAGGCTCTTTATGGATGCCATGTGGGTGTGTTATATGGATGACACACCAATCAAATTACATACAATTAACAACAATCCAAAATTGAATATACACAATAGAGATTTTGAAAGTTTGCACGCACAACAAATTTTCTGATATTGTTTGTTACGTTTTCAGAGACTTAATCCTAGTTTGTTCCATTGTTACATTTTAGCATACTTGGCCCTATAATTAAAAGGAAATCAATTGCTCTCTTCATCAACCTCAAAAGGAATTCCCCTCACAAATTATTTTAACATGGTTTTCATCGATCAATATCGATGTATCTAATGCATAAAAGACGAGCCAACGATGTAACGACAAATACAAGCTTTTCTTCAAAGTTATGTTTATTTTTCCAAATATCATTTTCTTGAAAAGAAATTTGGATAGAAACAAAATAGGGAGGCTAAGAGAGGGGGACATATGCTAATCGACATAAACAAAGGAGCCCTATGCATAACAAATTAACCAACGAGGCGGCAAAAGTTATTCTGTTTTTAATTAAAAATAGCAAACGATGGATTCTAGCTAGTTTGGTTTTGTATTCATTTATATTTATATTTTTATTGATGAAATGTTGCTTTAGAGAAATGAATTTAAAATTGTATAAGAACTAGAATTTTTTACGTGTATTTTTCTATGAATAAAGTCAGATTAACATAATGAACCCTTTTTTGTCTGTTTTCCTTAACGATGCAATAAAAACTTACAACTTTAATTGGTCATCATAACTCACAAACCAACCATTCTTATTATTCAAAGTGTTTTTATATTTGTTGAAAAATGGGTCGATCTCAATCGAAAGTTTGTTGGGTTTTTTATTTTGTAATACAACTGAAGTAGTTCTCAAAGAAGAAATTAAAGATTAGATTTACATGGGCGACAAGAATGCATTGTTTAAGTGTTTGCTTTTTCTTGAATTCCCTTCTTATATCTTTAAAAATAATGTTCTGATTGAATTTTATTGATTTAAAACCAAATTAACACTAATATTAGCTACAAGCACACCCGGATATATAAACAGTTCTATTAACACAACAACTACTTAAATAACTACGCCGCTCCTGAGGTTCTTGGGGTCCTGTGCAGATTTTCACAAATGAAGCCCTAAAACATAAAGGTGCAGCAAAAACTATATTTTTATCGACACTAGGCATTCGAAGTTTAATAGTGAGAGAAAAATAAAATTAAAAGTATCTTCTTATCAAAAAATAAATTATGTAAAATTTTCCAGTTGTATATATATCTTTATACGAAAGCAAGCGTTAAAGAGCGAACAAGATCAAAGTATTTTTTACTTGGTGTCAGTCAGTATATCCATACATGTTACAAAATGATAAAGAGTGATAAAGATTATAAATAAGTTAACGTAATGAAAACCAAAAAATACATGTCCCCTCTATAAATCGTTTAAATATTATCTTTGTTTTCTAGAAATTGATCATTGTACTTGAAAATTAAATGTGAAACGGAAGAATTTTGCTTACCAAAGGTTTCGCTTTCTAAGGAATAATGAGAGGGGATATAGTAATGTTTAATAATGGAGTAAGAGTTAAATGTATTATAATGGAGTAAGATTATTTAAAACTTTTCTTAATCAATATAACAACTAATAATGGTAATTTTTTAATCTTGTTTACTTAATTTTGAGAACCAAGACACTCGAAAGCCCAAAATATTTAGAAGTCTTATGCCGAACATTAACAACTATCAAAACCAATCAAAATTTTGAGGCCCCCAGTATGTGGAGGCTCTGTGCGGCCGCATCACTTGTACGCCATCAAGGAAGGTTCTGTTATTAACTGCATGTGTTTATGTTGTTCGGGCGCCGGATGGAATGTCTCATCCTAGGATTAAGTTATTGTTGACTTTATCCTAGGTTCAGAATGTACTTTTTCTGAAAAAAGGTTATACGAGGCTCTACATATCATTTAATGCATAAGATCTTCTGCCATAACAGATCTCTCACCGTGAAACCTTTTCAAGTATATCGGGTATTTATCAAACCACTTGTATTTTCTACGCTTGCTTGAACTGCCGGAAAATAGAGGTAGACGCTGATATCCACTCGGTGTTTAACACTCTTTATTTATCTTTAAACCTAGTGAACCTATACTTAAGTATACTGTTAGCGAGTGATCTATGTGTCAGTTATTCTTGCTAAGTTCCAAAATGGTCGCTGCTAGCCTGCTACACTTTAGCAGTGCCTAGTTATCCACTTAGGTTAGTCATCATAATTAAATATGTAAGGAGGGTCAGAGACTCAACATTTTCCTTATTTATACTAGAGCTCTAAGACACCAGGTACATGACTTCGTTGTCGGAATGCCATTCATCCTCACGACTAGAAGATGTCTCCAAACATTGTCAACAATGAGATTGCTTGACTTCCCTTTGCTTAATCTCACCATTGCTATTAAGAATTTACATGATTTTTTTGCTCTGTATGACGGGGATGACCATGCTTTCATGATAATGTACCTCCATATTATTTTGAGATGAATTTATGATAATATGCAATTCCTAAGGTTCCTATTATTGGAAAATTTCTACAGTTTCTAGAAGCAAATTGACGCCAAAACTATACTTCAAGAGTGATTATCAACTTTTTAAGTGAAGGTCGTATGTACGAGTAGTTTTGACCTGCCTGTGAAAGAAACTGTGATCAAGTACATAAAATTCAGAATGAAATTCATTGAATAACTATTTGACCACTAAACTTCAACTGGGTTATAATTTGAACTCAAGATATAGTTTGCATGGATGCATCATATCATATCTAGTGACATACCATTTACAGAACCTAAAAAAATATTATGCCCCTGAACAACAAGTTTAAAGTGTCCATATCTGTGTAAAGTAAAAAAGTGAAAAATATGTGTATGATATATGATAGAAGTGATAACTACTGGAAAAGAACATAATTTTTTGCACTGATCCGCACATCCAATGATAACATGATAAAGGATTTTGACTCCTCATAAAGGTGAAGAGGTTAGTTTCATGCACTATGTATACTTTTGCTCAACAATATCTGATATAAAGTGAAAAATAGACACTCAAGTTGAAGGTGAATTAACAGGCGATTTTTGTGATTCAGGTGTATAAATATGAACGTTTAGATTTCCCATTTTGGTCTCCCAATCCCTTACAAAACGTTGATAACCGGCAACGCTGTTTGGTCTCCCGATTCAGTTTCTTGGGTTCGTGATCATCCCAAAATCAACAATAAAGAAGCCATTGAATCTAATGGTAAAAGTCAAACTGAGAAGGTTATGGATGGAAATTTAGAATATAGGATGGACAGTGGGAAATGAATAGCTCAAAAATCAAAACAGTTTGCATTCCATTCCCCTTTGTTTTCTGCCTTGGAATGTCATCAAAGAAGAAAGTAATTATATTTACATACATTTGAGAAGAAAATATTCGAGGAACAAAAAAATTGGAAAAAGATTGTTATGATACTATTGGATTTTCAATCCTTAGATTTCATATCCCGGATAAAACCCTCGCAAGATTCTTGATGTTGCTCAGTGAACCCATCCTCCCAATTCATTTGACAGATTCATTTATTATGCGAAACATTATAGTGATTTTGATATCTTGACGTTTTCTGTAATATTAATAGTTGCCACAAACAGAGTTGACTCTCTGCTTTGAAACAGAGTGGCATTGTTCAAAGTCTCAGCTGAACCTACAGTTTTTTTTAACCCAAATACCCTACTAAACATTCGATTTTCTCTACTTTGAAACAGTGGCATTATGTGAAATTTTTTTATAAGTATTTTTTGGCTTAGGTCGAATCAGTTAGATATCTTTTATCCAGTACGCCTCTTCCTGCTCCAAACCATCACCATCAAATTCCAATCATCATACTCCCCTGTTCCTTCCCCTGCAAATTGGGCTTCTAAGTGGACAAAATTGATATCGAAATGAAACATTACAAACTTTATCATCATTGACTTCAATCCTAAAAATCAATATTAAAAATCCTAATACAACACATATCAAAACCCAAATGCAAAATTGAAATAGTTATATGGGAACGATAGTGTTGTGGTGGTCGTTTATGGTGGTGGTGGATGTAGGTGATGTGGTGGTGGATACAGTTCTGACGCCTCATACCTGAGAAAAACTTACTTTCGTGCACCTTGAAGCCTTATGCATATGTTTTGTTTTACCATATGCGTTGGTCACACGATTTATAGAACTATTAGTGATAGTAACCCAATATGCTACCGAATTCCGATTCCTTCGTTAATCTGTTAACTAACACAAAAGTTTTCAGTTTTTTTTACCATATTGACCATTTGTTTCTCACCAAGGTGCTTGCTGATCTACAACAACATGGCCATATAGTCGGCTGGTATCGGGAGGATAAGCTGTGATCTTATTCCTAACTTGGGTCATTAAGTAAAATAACATCACTCATTGGCAAAGCATGAATTTGCTTTCGAGTTGTGGGTTCTTGTTCCCAGAAGCTCATAGACTTAGGCTCTTATTGGTAGGTGCAAAAGAGCCCTCGTAAGGTTTGGTGTACGCAATGAGGTCGGGTTGGGCTTTTATAAGAGCTCGGGGTTGTGGCCCTATATTATATGCCAAAAGATTGATTGAAGTTCTGTGCTGCTCACCACTCCTCGAGGGCAAGGGCGAAGAAACAAAAACTCAAATCAAATCAAAGTCCTTCCATTCCACGATCATCTCATCCTCATCGCCCTCTACATAAACCAAAATGTCTGCTTTACGCTTTTCAATCTCATTGGCATTTTCCAATCCAATGACCTTATCATTTTTGGTTTTAGTATGCTTGTGGAACCAGCATGAGTGAAACTCAGAGATATAAGTAAAGGTTCTGAGCATGCATATTCCTACTACACTGTGTCATTATTTATGGCTGGTATTGCATTACTAGTCCGACTGTATATCATCCTGTGTATAGTAGCCTTGACGTACTAACATTCTTCTAACAAATAAAGAACAACAGAAATGTCTAAGTTCGATTGAATTGAAAATTACTCTTACAGCAAATGCTTTCTTCGTGTTTGTGCTTGATTACCAAACTATGTGTTGGATATCAGACAATACATGATTGGTTATCATTTGATTTGATATCCCGGATGAAATCTTCACAAGATATTTGTTGTTGCTTAGTGGACCCGTACTCATGTTAAACACTTAAACAATACCAATAGAAGCACCAAGCTACACCGGTACGGTCAATCGTAATGATATTGTAATCTCGACATTTGCTGAAATATTAGTAGTGTCCACAAAACAGAGTAGACTCTCTATACAAAACAGAATAAAATCACTGCTTTGAAGTAGCCACATTGTTCAAAGCCACGGCTGTAATAGCTTTCGCACGATAATGAATTTCTACGAGTCTTATTTTGCTCTGAAGTTTCCATTTTTTTATTTTGAGAAATACCATAAAATTTGGTTTGGGTTCTGTTTCATGTGAAAAAACGGAACTAAATAGGCAATTTTTAACATATCATATTTCTGGTATTACAGATTCTAAATGACTGGTATTATAAATTGTGTATGGTCTGTTTCTTACAACATCAATTTATTATGATTATGGGTTTAAGTGGACCTGTTGTTGGGCTGAAATGGGTCCCACAACCCATGAACACACTCTTATATTACAGATTACGCAACCCCAAAAAAAGCCATGGTAAAATCTTAAAAAATCTATATGGATTTTGAAATTCTTTCTCTCTTGGAGTACAAATTGTGAGATTTGGGGATCTGGAATCAGTTACATATTTCTGGAATTCAATATCTGTCTCTCTTGGAAAACAAATTAAACTTGCGTTTTGGTAACGATCTAGGTACAAGTTCGCATATCTGTTTCTGATCTTTTAGTTTTGTTTCTTGATATTTCCTTACAGATTTCATCAAAATCAGGATTGCAAAACCTTGAAATTAAGAACAATTTTTAGTTTTTTTTTTGTACAATAATAAAACCTAAATCTAATTAAATATAATAAGTTCCTATCCAAAACCAAATCTGAATTCATCAACAACAAATTATGAACCAAACCCAGAAACAAATACAAATCGATTTTAAATCCAAAACTTCAAGAAAACAATCCAATAAAAATAAAATAAAACCTAATGTTTGATTTTAAAACCCAGTAAGTTTTTCGTGTTGATGGATGCAAATGCTTTGCTTCTAGTTCCTGGTTCATTTGATAAAATTATGGAGATTTCTTGAACACGATAATTTTCCTCTTAGTCTATATGTAGTTGGGCGGAATTTTGTAATGTGAAGGAATTTATGTGTAACAAGGGTATCATGAACATACTTTCTTACTGGGGACTTCTACAAATCTCAAGATTTTAATAAATGGTCAAAATGCTGAAATGACATACAGAAAAGTCCACAAAATGGAAGGAAGCTGTCCACATGTTGTAACCATTGTGAACTTTTATCTTGTCTATCATATAATGTGACTAAGAAATGTATAGATAAATTTAAACATGGTCTTTTTAAAGGCTTTTTACTGTTTTCACCATCAATTCTTTGCTTGATCTATGATTTCTTTTCAGGCCAGTACATAGTTTATAGAAGGAATACTTTCTCTTTTAATCTTTGTTCACTCTTAAGTATAATGACATTTATCTACTGGTAGGGGCTTTAGCTAGCCATTCGTCAAGAAGAGTCATGACCTTCCGGAATTTCTGAAGATCCGCAACTTGTCTCTTGTCCTTGAAGGTGTACCCATCAAGAACATTTGATCCTCTCTTTCACTATAAGAAATTGTTAACATCTTGAAAGGCAATGGTTTTTAAGTAAAAACCCATCCATCATGGTATGGTAAATTTGAAGGAATCATTGTAGAGTCAAGCTCAAAGAACAAACGTGGCCGATGGATGATAGGCGCAAATCTTCTTCAAATGACTCTGAACTTGGACAGTGGTAACTCAACAGTTTCCCTAAAACAACCTACCAACTAGCACGGGTGTTATATTAAATGGCCTAGTATGGTGTGGCATCTGGTCTATGACCCTAAAGGCACACTGGAGAAACCGTATATTAATCTCAAAACCCTGTAAGTTTCTGCGTGTGGGTATCTATACACGAGAAGAAATTGAAAGGTTGCAGAGGAGAACTCACTTGGGCAGGTTCCTGACATGGTTAGTTTGGTCTCAAGTAGTGTCGCAGGGGATTTCGGGTTAGTGGTGGATCATTAGTTTGTGGCTAGGATTTTATTTCGTGATCTTAAAATTTGACCTCTAGCTTTCCGGTCCAATCTAAATAA
Organism: Logfia minima; assembly: GCA_963921325.1. Lineage (NCBI taxonomy): Eukaryota > Viridiplantae > Streptophyta > Magnoliopsida > Asterales > Asteraceae > Logfia > Logfia minima. The sequence continues at coordinate 40,548,908 of OY992765.1, forward strand.
AGCTTTTAATGAACGTCGAAAGCTAAATCAATATAATCCATATAAAACCAACATTATTTGTGTTATGGTTTTTTGCTGAGATTACAATGTACTTTGAAAATTGATATGATGCATATATTAGTCTTGAGTTCTGGTGTTTACAGTATGGCTCAAACCGAATAAGTCGGCCAAACTGAAAAGAGTTGGACAATTTGGGAATTATCTAATATCTACGCCTGCATGAAATTCTTGAAACAAAGTCGATGAATTCAATTACTAGTTTGAATGAAGAAAGTCATTTGGTCAAAACCAAACTGTTTGTGAAGTTGCGTTGCCTACTTTCCCAGGATAACTCTTCAAATATCACATTCTATTTTGTTTCTTTTTATGAACCTTAAACTATGAGGTTTTCTATTGATATTTGTTAGTCTCAATTATTACTTATAAACTAAGTGATATGGAGTTACAATGTATAGCTTGAATTGTAGATTGGGGTGAATACAATTTAATACTTAATTATGTATTTTAAAACTTTTAATCAGGTTATTAAAAAGTTGAAAATACTTGTTTGATCGTTAGAGTATCAATTGCAAATATGAAAGCTGATAACAAGAAGTACAAACATCAATAACTTGAATGACGAATTTATTAATCACAAATTACACCAAAGTATCGAATGCAGAAATAATCTTGCCAAAGCTTAAATTAAATTCAATACAAGATTACATATTACTGTAGCACTCGTTATGAGAATAGTATAATCTAGTCAAGGCTGAAAGTATTACTCACTGACTCGAATTTGTACTTAGACAAACTTTATCACTGACAAGTCAAGTGATAGATGCAAATCGTTAAACGTCTAAGTACAATATGTCACTCTATCTATACACAAAATATTTCCTGTAAATATCTCCTGATTTGTAGAAAAATTGGAATGACACATGTCGCTGTATGATTGACATCTTTCTAACTGACAAACGGTTAAGAACGGTTATGTGGTCTCTTTCTTATCATGCTTCTTTCGTGTGTTGATTTTTCCACCACTTACAATCAAGCTTGATGTCACGTTCCATTTTTAACACTAAAGGTTGCTGATGCTATATTGATCAGGGACCTGAAACTAGGGGGTTGTAACTTGAACAATGCTTTATTTTTTTATTAATGAAGTCGCTGGAGGAGTAATAAGCTTCTTACTCATTGCGAGCTAACATGCTCTTATAGAGTGACTTGACTTGTTATCTTATATTGAACTCCCTTTATTCTTCAGCAGCGACTATTGTGTTTATTGTGTGAGAGAGTAAATCTCTTCTGCATCACCAGTGAGTAGAATACACATAGTTGAGATTTATTCACTCAGTGATTTTTCTTCTTCTTTAATGAGAGCTTGACTTTATCTTCATAGCAGTGACTAGGTTGACCCACAATCAATTATTCAACTTATATTTTAGGAGTTTTGACTTCGTCATTTCCTATTATGTACTTCAGTGACTAAGTTGGTTAGCGACCAGTGACCCAATACTATCCATTATATACGTGGTCCAAAATGTCATTGTCTATTTGATCAACATTTTACGTTTTAAAAAGGTAACAAAATGTGCATACACATATACAAATAAACTTACTATGTCTCCATGCCTCGTTTGCTGTAAGTTTTAAAGCAAGATGGGATATTTCACGCATCAAACCAGTAATGTACCTGGTTTGGTTACTTAAGACGTTGCTTAATTTGGTTAGAAGGCTTTTTCATGCTCTGAACGAGTAATGTAACTGAATGACTCATTTACTAGAATTACAAGTTGTTTGTTGAATTTCATACTTCCCAAATCAAACAGGTTGTTTCAGGTTGAGCGGTTTACTCAGTTTTATTCAGAACATGCACATCAATTCTATTACAACCTAACACAAGCATCTAAACCCATGTGGAGCATGAGTTTAAGTATACAATAGCATGCCATTGGACTACATGAGACTACATGAGATACTAAATGCTATATCTCAAATGTTGGATAAATTGTGTCAATTATTTGTTCGGATCAGAAAAACTGACCTAAATGGTTCGGGTTGAAATCTGAAGGAAAGGAGCCATACCATTATTCTTCAAAACTAGACGATAAGGAGTATCCATTAGACTACATATCAAAGTTTATTTATATATCCTAATTATTCAAAAATACAGATAAAAGTTTAATATGTAGTCTAACGGTTAGTGGTTATTGTCTAGTTTTTTAGAATAATTATTTATTGTAGTCATCAGCTCAGTTATATGGCTGTCTGAGTGGAGTCAAAAGCTTTAAACATAAAATGCGTTGACTGGACTTGTGATCCAAGTTCATGCTTATCCAAAGCCATGTCATAGTTCCTTTTTTCTCATTCAAAGAAGAAAGTTATAGTCTTGATGAAAACTAGCTGAAACACAACGAAAATTTGCTTCCGAGAAAATGTATTGGTGAAATCTAGAACTGGCTTAATTTTGGAGAATCACTGGTTGGATCAGTCTTGCCACTAACTCGCCTATGTGGCATCTTATTTTCACCCTTCCTCTTCCTCTTTGGGATTAGATACACATACATGGATTCCAAGGCTTTTGTGATTAACATACAATTTCTTGTACTATGCCTTTGGGGCACCAAGACCGGCTGTTGCACCATATTAGCTCCTGCATACAAAAACTCGAGTTGGTTGCTGGTTGGTTTTGGAGAAATTGTTAAGTCATCAGCGTCCAAGACTGGAGCCAATTGAGGGTGCTTCATCACTTCCACGATCCCTTGGTTTTTGGAACTTCGTTCAAATTTACAGTTCTCTGGTGTTGTTTTCTCTTGAAAATCATTGTGGTTTCTAGCATTCACATATGTGAACATTTCCAAATCTTGATTTCTTTTAGGGCCATTGATTTGGAGGTAGTTATGTTATTCTTCATTGTCCGAGTCTTGGTCAATATTTGGATCCACTGGTATATCTTGGTGTATCTTGCTCTAAAGAGACTTTATCAAGGATTTCACATACATAATCAAAATAATGTATTCCTTTTTCAAGTTCCGCACTTGAAATTGTAGCAACACCAAGAACAAGATACACCAATTTTTGAGTCAATGCGAGCACAATCTACTTGCTGTGAAGATTTCCGTCCTCTGGCTACCAGACGTGGCCAGACAGCTCCCTGAAACAGAACGTTTGATTTCCCTTTGCCTAATCGACCTCTCAAAGTATCTACAATTTCTTTTTTTGTAAGAAAGGAGTACTCATACCCAGTGGGTACTAAATTGCTGGTTTTCGGAAACTGTAAAAGATCATCCTCTTCTTGGCCAATGGACAGAGCTGTACTAGAAAATTCAAGCCGACAATATCCTTTAGAGCGTATATAAATTTCCTAAGAGAAAGTTTTTCACAATTTTTGAAAACCTTAAAAATAAATCGTAGGTTAAGTATGACGTACTAGGAATGAAGTTTTCTTGAATAACTACGGTCACTAAGGGGCTTATAGATGCAGTCAACTCCTCCAATATGTGTGGTCAATAGCTTACTTTAATCTATAATCAGATATTTTTCATCCCTATCTGTGCATACCTACCAGCTAGCAGGAAATCGTTGATCAAGTATCTGCAATATGGAATGGAAGTTTCTTGAGTTACAATAGCTTTCACATTTGCAGAACAAAAGTAATGAATTATACAACAAGATCAGTGTGATCGTAATGAAATTTTGTTAAAATTCTGTCAACATGTGATATGTGATATATGATATATGATTATAGCGCATAATTAATTTTGGGTGAAAAAAGTAGTGATTCATAGAGAAATACCTTTTGCAAACTATCTTGTGTTGTTGTGTGCCGTTAGCAGGTAAATGAGATAAAAGCTCATATTTCCGTAAACTTGTGAAAGGTGTTCTTGCATTTGTTGGTCTTCTCCGTCTGTCTTCTTTCCATGTTGACCATCTGATATAATCTCGAGATTTGTAACAGTCCCCATAGTAGTGAGAAAGGACATTCCCCATTCCTTTCTTACCCATAAAATCTTTGATAGCACGGATATTCCGCCCATGTATATATATAGACAAAGAAGAAAACTTCCTATGTTCAGCAACGCTCCATGGTTGACCAAATGAACCAGCTAGAAGGGGAAGTCTTCTAGCTACATATTTGTTTCTTCATCTCCATATACCCCACAACTCTTAATGATTATACTGGTTTCCATCTCACTTGAAATGTTAGATTCAGTTGCTTTATTGTTGGTTGTAGTATCATTACCAACCCACGTTGGAATTTTTGCTTGGTATATCCAAACTCGAATGATAGATGGTGGCTTGATAGTGTTAGGTGGAGGTTGGTGCTGCTTGGGAAGTTTTTTAGCTTTACTCATTCCGTGTGCCATTTACTCAACCACCTGAGAAAAAAGTCAGGGATTTGTGCGAATTTATCAACCAAGTAAGGGAAATTCTCAAAATTAAACAGAGTAAGATTACCGAATATCACATTAAGTACTCTAAATCAACTACAAGTGTTGTAAAAGGAAATTATGTATGATATTAGAACTAAAAATGGCATTTGGCCTAGAGGTATGCAATGATACAATGAACTCATCAACCAAGAGGTTTTGAGGTTGTGGCTTTTGGGATACGATGTGTTAGCTAGTAATGTGTGATTGTAAATGTATAGTAGGTGGGTTAGGTGTAGGTTTGCAGTTCTATAAAAAGGAAAAAATAAAAGAAATTATTTGGAATCCTTAAAGTGGCTTGATGCATCCTCAAATAGTTGCCTTTCTCCTTAGTGACTCAATAACCTTAAGGTAGGAAGCAATGTGTTCACTAACAAAATTGCTACCACTTAAACGAGCCATGTAATAATATCACTATGATTAACATTTTATTTGAACCCCCTCTCCCAAATGTTTAACGTCATTGCTACACACCTTATACCTACTATGCGATTTTCGCAATTGAGACTGTAACCCATAACCAATTTGGTTGATCGGGCACCTTATAATACACGTTGGGTGAAAGCCAAAGGCTTGTTGGTCCAATGCCTCTTTATACCTGCATGCAATGTACCACAACTAACACAACTTTTTCCATTTTATTTCTAGTCTTTGTGATTTTGAAATCCACCATGTTGATTTATTTACCTTTTTCAAGCAACCTCCTTCGATTGAATGGTAAATGTACTAATATTGCAAAAAGAAAATACCCAAAATTAAAATTAGTCGATAAAATCTAAAACCTAAAAATTAAAATCATCGTTGCCATCAATAGCTATAACTAATCAAGAACATTAGAAAATAGTACTTGCCGGAATCACCAATTCCTATCATATATATCCAAACAAGAATTTTAAACCTAATTGGAAAGCACACTTATATGCGTTACATCCGAATTAATACTTTTTGGCAGGAACTTTTTTTTTGATTTCAATGGTGAATTTATTTTCAATTTAACAATACTTTTTACTTCATTTTTCTCAATTATGACCTCAATCATGTTGACGAACTTTCCCTCTAAACAACTTACACGAATCTGAAAAAAGAATTCAAGCTACCATCGTCACCAAATACAGTCTAGATCCGACAGAACATTAAAATATGTGAAATTCGATCACAACAAAAAGAAGAATGTATTTTTTCCGTGTGAATGCAATGAACTATCAAACAAAATCCCATACAATGTATTATCGTATCATAACACCTAGTTCAGCATTTGAGGTTCAATCAAATAGGTTTTATATAATAAAAACAAACCTAAAATTGCAAACTTTGCACAGAAATTTGTAATGTAACAATAGTCACACTTAGAAGCAAACATAAGGAACGGTTACAAAACTTGAGGTGTATAAGATTGATGGATTGTGAACATGTTGTTAATGATTAATGATACTAATAACAGTAATAATTATGACAAAGGCAAATGCAAAGAAAGAAAGAAAGAAAGAAAGGGAAATAAAAAGGTTATACTTTATGTTAAGGAGATAATAAAGAAGAAATAGCATACCTTCATATGTGTACAAAAGAAATGAAGGTGTTTTGACCAAGAAAGAAGTTGAGAATTATTGAGGACTTATCGTGAGAGATGTTATAGAGAGACACTAAAATAAGGAATTTAGAGGTGTTGTTTTAAAGGAGAAGGAATTATAATTTATGAGAGAGATGAGAAAGTAAAAAAAAAAAGAAAAAACTCAAATGACCCATTTACCCTCAACGTGATTGTTTTTATAAAATAAATTGATGACAAGAAATTAATCTTAATTTTGGATTCAAGTCAAACTCAAACAAATGTTTATCGTAGGTGACTGCGAAGTTGGCATTATTAAATTAACATGGCTTATACTATTCACTTTTCTTCGACATCATAGAATAACCTATTTGTTAGAAAAATTCACCGGTGAAGGTGGATCAGTTAGTTGGACTACAATCGAAGTGGGTTAATTATTGAACTTTGTTTACCTCACATGTGATGAGACTAAGCAATTAGGCTGGGGCGGATTGGGGTCGACGACATTTCATCCTTTTTAACATAATACGCAAAAGTCTAATTACAAACTACAAAATACTAACTACATATATGAAATACGATATTCGTATTAGAATTTATTACTTTCTCTGCACTTTAAGTATTTATTTCGAAAATGCAATACAGTTTTAAAAATATACAATCATTCTCCAATTTCACATTTACCTTATAAAAACTTTTTGATTGGTTTTACATGACGGTAAATATTTCTTTTTGGGACAATTAAAATATAAATGAAGACACTTATAATACACGAGGGAGTATTACTCTTTCTATATATATTAAAGATGTATCTAGTTGACCACAATCTATCACCAAGATGGCCTAATGATTGGCGTCTCCCAGGGAAAAGGTTGGAAAACGGTCACGGGATACCCTGGTTAGGCCGGTACATTTGAGTAAAATACTCCTCTCCCCGGATAACCTGAACAGGGAAAACCTCATTCGTTTACCCGTATCTAATTGACCACATTGGTAGTATTATGTACTAAGTAGATTACATGTTGAGTCATGATCCGTCATAAGTTAATTTGGTGTCAACAAAGCTTTGATGATATCCAGTTTAACCATAGTATATTTACACAACTTAGAACCAACAAAGATAGAATACACAACTTTTGGCATCAGTTGCCAAAGCTGAGGACTAAAGAAATGCACTTTCTATGTGAAAGTTGTTTGTGTGTTCAGACAGCTTGAGCATTGCCTTTGATCAGCCTTAAGATTTTATGACCATAATCCAATGAAAGTTGTTGTCTATGAAAGCTGTTTATGCTCATGCATAAAATCCAACAAGTCAAAGATGAAGTTGAAGATAGAGAATCACGAAAGCGTTGAAGAATGATTCGGTTTGTAGACAGCTTGAAGGATGAAGAGTGTTAGAATTTTACTTGATGAATTCTCGCACTGTGCGACAACACTCTTGGACATTGACCTTATACTTAAGGTATCTTTTAAGGTTGTATATCTTGTACAAACCAGAGAAAATGGATTACTTTGGGATCAAAGTCATTCCACTCACACTTAAAGTCAATCATCCTTGCGCATAGAGTCACTGCCAATAGGAAGTACAATCCAGAATATCATGCAGTACAACGGTCGGTGTACACATAATTCTTGTAATCTTATTGAAGATTGGTGATCGAATGTGTTTAATTTGCTGAAGAATGTTATATGGAATCTATATATTAGACAACTCCTTCATGGATCAAGTGTGAATTTTCTAGTGAAGAACTTAGGCAACTAATAGCATATATAAGTTAGACAAATTCGCTTACTGTTAGTCAGCTTTGAGAGATATTGGAGTGTGTTCTCCATTGTGAGTTTCAGTATAAATTTGTATCCAACAAATTGCTATACCCCAAACAATACAACCAAACATAATATATACACATTGTCTCTTATAAGGCTTGAACCTACAACCACATGTGTAATGGGTTACTCTTGCAAAAAGTAGATAGAGGTGTACTCATGTCTTGTTTGTTTGAACCCACAACCACAGGTCATGTGTAATTTCAAGGACACACCTTTGATTTCCATATTTTTTTAGAGAGTTGATACTTATTTCTGATATGGACGCTTGTAATTAGAATTGGATTAGAACACAACTAGGCTTTGGACTTGGACAATTTTGTTTGCCGGAGGTTTTGTTTATTAGTTTTCAAATTTGGTTATAGTGAGTCAGAAAATTATAAGTTCCCATTATCTTTCACAATTATTGAACCAGATTGTTTCTTGTGATTATTAGCCTGTTTCCTCGTAAAAGTAGCGAAAAACATACTTTTTTACTTTATATTATGATGTACTGTAAATTTACTGCAGAAATAGTAGCAAATGTTTTTTTTTTAACACATATCACTTCTAGTTCTATTAAAAAATAAAAATATTAAAATTGAGAAACGTTTCAATAACCAACTGGTCTAGCTCAGTTGGTCACCAAGGTTTCCTTGTGAGGCCTTGGGGAGGGGATGTTTGGCTAGAGGAGGTCTCAAGTTCGAGTCTCACCTAGGACTTTTACCCCTTCAGGTGATAAAAAAGGAGGAATAGGAGGGTCTCAGGGTTAGCATACTTTCCAATTGGATGTCACTACTAGACCTGAACCACTAACATCTAACAAGCTGTTATAGAAAAAAAAAGAAAAAAAAAGAGGATATAGTATTGTCAATGGGCCTAGAGGTTGGGCTGTCTACAAACTTTTCACTTTAAGCCCGTTAGGAAATTAATTTTAAATTTATCAGAGAAAACTTTAGATAGATAGAAACAATCTATTGTATTAATGGCCTGTTAAACTATGGGCTTTATTTGATATTTTTATTCACATCCGGCCCATTGTTAAATTTTAAGCCGGATCCACATAATTTTTTTGTAATTCAAATAATGAGAAAATTAACCTTTTATATTATGGTTTAAATTTGATTTTTAATTTATCGTTTTGTTTACAAAGGGAAATACTAATTAAAATCTATCTTGTGTTTGAACTTGTTTTAGAAAATAATAACTATCTTTTTGTTTATAGAGTCACACCACATACATTAAATGCTATCACACGTCACAAAGTTTTTATCTTTAGTGATACTATAACTCACGACCTCTTGATTAACTGATCCACGGGAAAAGACTTTGACGAATCAAAGTTTCACCATTTGCTATGTTAATTTTTGCTTCTTTCAAAAAGTTAGTTGAGCTTTACAACATTGAGTCTAACAAATTTAACTAGAAATGAAGTATCACCGGGCTAGAAAAAGAATGCATTCTGCAATAATCTTATGATTCCCGAAGAAAAAGAAGATCACTGTTTCATCCATTCGAAGAGATAGTACAGGAAGAATGTTCTATGCCTCTTAACGCTAGTAGCCTCACTCTGCTTTATTTTTATTTTTAGAAGTCCCTTTTTGACTTCTAACGTGCTTTATTCCTCTGGCTTACTAATTATATACTATTCCGTTAAAAATTAATTGGTCAACTTTTGAGTCCATTATTTGCATCGTTTAAGCCTATCCATCTTCATCATCCTTTTTTGTGTCCTATGAATTTAATGTTTAACATTTTTGTAGCCCTGTGGATGCTTGGCCACGTTAAAAAGGGCATGCCAGGTATTAATGGATGTCTAGATCATGGTTTACTCCGTATTTATTATTGTTAAAAAGGGCTGACTGTAGCCACAGATATTCCTCTTTTGCTACAAATGGTGGCCATGATTGATAAATGCCTTATTGACTGGGGGTTATCTAAATGGCTGGTGGGCTGTGGGAACTTATTCAGGATTACTTACGAATTCTGATAATCTTAAGGTGATAATTTTGACCCATTTACTTATGAATGGATCGAAATGAGTTGTATTTATCTCAAATTGGTCAAATTAAAAATACAGCTAAAAGTGGAATATATCCAAGTTGGCTGAATGGTTTAAGGTCATCCAAAGTCTATAATTGGTGCATATAACCTTATAAATCTTCTTATTCAAAGATTTTAGAATTGTTATTGTAATAATATCGCTTTTGTGATCATAGTAATAACATACTCTAATCTTCAAAACAGAACTAACGGGTCAACCCAACCTGATCTGGCATTTAGACCCATACTCAAATTGACCCATTTCCGTCCGAATCTGTTTTGACTAGTTAAGCCACCCGCTTATCTTACCATCGTGCAACTTGCATTTTGGGTTCAATCTATAATGAACGAACAAATTAAGAATCATTTTGATTCACGATGTAAGTTTTCCAGGTTTAAATTCTACATTTTTTTCTGAATGCTACATAGTTTTGAATTTTACTATTCATTAGACCATTTTCATGGTTAAAACTTATGAATTTCTTAGGAACCTTATCTTAAACTGCAGGCATGATTGTTTTAGGATCCTAATCAAAGTTAATGGATTAAGGGAGACCTTCAAAAAGTTAGGTTAGAAGTCCAAATCTAGGAAAGTACTTTAATTACCAGTAGGTATGCACATGCAAATCCACTAATTCTTTTCATTAAGTAGTATTATTACATATAAGAAGATTTATAATACTTTTGACATACATAAATAGTTGTTGCACTAGTTCATATCTACTTATCTAGAACGACATTTCAAGATTCGCCTCCCAATAAAAGTCTTGATCAAATATCCAGAGGACTCATTGAAGAGATCCCGAGTCATGCTACTCATCTCTTACCTTACCTCCCAATAAAATCCGCTACTTCACCCATTTTCTAATCAAAGATCTTACATCTATCTTTTGGGGGTCTTAGAGCTTACATTATTCTCTATACAATACGAACGAGAATCAACATTAAAAACTTTAATATTAGTTAAAAATGTGAAGAGATACCTAGCCCACTAACCAAAGAGAGGATGGTTGGAATGGGGAATATTTCAATACACTGGTGGCCGGGAACTCTTGAAGATCCCTGGAAAGCCAAATTATTTCTACTAGTCAATTGCCACTTGGTTGAAAATTAATATGGTCACTAGCTTGTGCTTTATCCAATACTAAATATTTCAACATTAAACCACACATAATTATACGATTTGTCTCTCTCATAATAACTGCTAATTGATTAGTGAGGACTGCTTAAGGGTCTATTACCTTCTTGTTGATCTATTGGTGCTGATAATTTCCGACACAACCAGAAACCCGATACGAAACCAACTCGAAAATAAACAGGTTTGGGTCAGGGTTTATGACTCGCCAACCTACTGTTTTTTGGGTCGGGTTTGGGTCACCAATGAGTTTTTGAATTGACCTGACAACCGGAATAAATTTCAAAGTTAACTAAAAGTTTTAATGTTTTATTTTAGTTTAATATACCAGAGTATTTAATGATGTTTTAGTACTAAATTTGGATAAACATACTGAGTAATATGATGTTTTTGAATTTCTATAAACATTTTTATGTTTATATGATGAATTATAAATTTAGAGATTGACCTATGTGATTTATTTGATCCGAAATTGGCATTTTAACTAAAACTAACTCGAAAATATATTGACCTGATTAGATAAACATGTTACTTGGGTCGGGTCTAGTTAGCAGATTTTGAGTTGGGTTAAAATACACAACCCGATTGAAAAATCAGGTTGAGTTTGAGACGACTAGTTTTGACCCGTCAACTTGATAACCTGAACGAGTCAACCCGATCCAACTTGAATTGTCACACCTACACTTTCTTGGCCTTTTTGCGAACCTTACTATACGAGGAAAGTTGTGTTACAACTCATAGTGAGGGAGGAATGTAAAAACTTCTAATATGTAGTATTTTGAGAAAGGTTATAAAACTAGGAAATTAGAAGGAGGTAGAAATTAGGAAAGAAGGAAAAGAGGGAGAACAAACTACGTAACGAACTTTCCCGGCTATCTACGATGATCAAACTGCCCACTGTCCTAGAGTACAATTAAATAGTACTCTTTATGTACTAAAAAGAATGCTTATATTATAATTTTTATTTACTTTAAAAAAATTATTCAGTTATCTAAAAATAACTATTAAAAATTAGAATTGGAATGAATTGGAATTTAAATGAATTGGATTATGAAGAAATTGGAATTTGTTAAATTTGAAGGAATTGGAATTTGAAGAAATTTGAATTGTGTTTGGTTGGTATAAATTTATGAATGGAATTGAAATTTCAATAATAATAATGACAAAATTACCCTTATACTATTTTACATACTTTTTATAAATTTTTCATTTTTATAGAATCTATTATAAAATTATTAATTTTTTATAAGTTTTTCATTTTTATAGAATCTTTTATAAAATTATTAACTTTTATAAATTTTTCATTTGTATAGAATCTTTTATAAAATTATTAACTTTTATAAATTTTTCATTTGGAGGGTTTTTTAGTAAAAATTACACATTCCTTTGGAATTTCAAAGTTTACTTCCATGTATGGATGGAATGCTGAATTCCAATAGGTAAAGGAATTGGACAAATTCCAATTTCATTGTATTGATTAACCAAACAAGAAAATGATGGAATTCAAATTCCAATGCTCTAACCAAACAAGAAAACGATGGAATTCAAATTTTAATTCCGGAGAATTCTGTGAAACAAACAGGCCCTAACATTTATCCAATCATTTTTAAATTTTAATATTTCTATTGATAGACACTCTTTTTGAGAGAGAGAAAAAATTAAATATATATATATGCATCTAAATCTATCCCTACAAGTCACAAGCGACCCTCTAGGGGTTTGCTTAATTGAAAAAGTGGACAATATCCTGATATTATACATCCTGATAGGGATGATAATTTGGGTAAGGTTGGAGTTGACCCGTTTTAAATTATCGGGTTGACAGGTTAGAACTAGTCGATTCAAACTTGGTTTAATTTTTTAATCGGGTTGAGTACTTCAATTCAACTCAAAATTTATTAATTCGGACCCGACCCAAGTAACCTGTTTATCTAATCAGGTCAAGAGATTTCGTGTAAGTTTTAGTTAGCAGGTCAAATGTGTTACATGGGTCAATCTCTAAATTTATAATCCATCATAAATAAGCAAAAAAAATATATTATAAAATACTAAAAATATAATATTACATAGTATGCTTAATCAAATCTATACTAAAACATCATTAAACACTTTGTTTTTTAAAATTAAAATAAAATATTAAAATTTATAAATTTCTTTAAAATTTATTCAAGTTGTTGGGTCAACCCAAAAACTCATTAGGTAACCCAAACACAAACTAAAAAAACATCAAGTTGGTGGGTTTTGGGTTGGCGAGTTTGTGAGTCAAAAACCCCGACCCAAACCTGCTTATTTACGAGTCGATGTCAATTTTTCTATCGTATCGAAAATTGTTATCCTTACTCCTTGACGCCGCCCATTTTAGATATTTGCATCGCTATTTTGCGTTATTTTTATATCTATCAATAAAAAGAGTTTTTAAATGATGAAGGTGAAATTTTATCGGAAAATAATATGACGATTGCACTTTATAAAACTGTGCATATTTTAAAGTGAATTTTGAAGTAGATAATACTTACGGAATACCTATCTTCATGGAATCGGTTTGCCTTCATACTATTTTCATTAATTTAGTTTTTGAAACACATTACTAATCTCTATGATGATGAAAAAAAGAATTATGTTAAAGCTTAAAAATCCAAAATGAAATTAATTGAAACATACTTCTGTTTGAGAGGATATTTTTTATATGGACAACTAACACATTTTTTTCGACTCATGGTTTGTGTCAAATAAATTTTCTTTCTTATAAACATTGTCGTCGCCTGAATGGAACCGTCACCCTAAGGGATCTTATAACCAATCAGAATTTGACAGTTAGACACTCAAGTCTCATAGGTCAACGAAGAGCCCTCATCTGGTCAACGTAAATCCCTCGGTCCGTAGTTCGTATTCAAGCGAGTATTCTACGTTTTTATTGGGTTTGTGAAATTTATGTTGATCAGATCGAGGGATCTTTGTTGACATTTAGTATTTGTGTGCCAGCTCTCAAATTCATTGGGTTCAGATAATTCTAGCGAAGTCACGATTCCATTCAAGTGAGCTAAGTGTCTATATGCAAGAAAGTTAGTCTCACACATACCATTAGCCTAAAAGAAAACAAACAACCTACGACGCTCCGACATTTCAAATTACAAAGCCATTTGTCGAAGCATTTTCAAGACCTTAATTCCGGAGAAATGCTTTTCAACTTGTCAAAGGACTTCTTAAAATTTTCACAGTTATTTATATGAACGAGCTCGAAAAGGTTATAGTTCTGATTATTTTCTTCTTTGACCGAGCTAACTATTTCTGATGGATGCTTTTGCTTTTTTACATAGCTAATGTTTTGTTCAATCCTTCTTTGCAACCCAACAACAAAAGTTTATTTCACATTATAAATCCCTTTATTTTATGGTTCGGTTTGATTACTAGGCCCAAAAAATCGTACAGGATTGTTAAAATACTAGCACCTAACTTAAATTTTCACACCAAACAATAAAATCCAAAAGTAAAGAACTGAAATTCGAACAGGAGTATGATATAAAACTGGAACTGTTTGTTTCAGGGGTACGGGTTTTAGTAGGAATGTGTATGACAAAATTTATGAAATGAATGTTTACCCAAACCCACCAAGGTTGAAAGATTTTCGAACGGTAAATTATACACTATAAACTTTTATTCGTACATTAATAAATATATTTTATGTTGTTGTTGTACGTACAATGTTATAAAACATATTTAATGATATACAAATAAATTATAATTATACACAAATCGTCAATTTACTTCTTCTCTCTCCTCATCTCTTTCACACTTTATCAAGTGATTCCCTTTTCAACTTCAATAATTTTTATTTATATTTTAAATAATTTAATATAAAAATTATAAAATAAATTAAAATTTTAAGATAGTTATACCTTTATCTTTCATTCTATTTATCCATTATTATTCGCATCTCCAAACCAAAGCCACCTCAGATAGTCATCGAACTAAAGTCCAAACAAACAAAAATATTAATTGTAGCTATCTGCAGTTACGCCAAAATGGAGGTGCTATCAAACGAATTAAATTTGTTTAATGGCGCATTCTGGAAAGATGTTTTGGTGTTTATGCTTTTTCCATATTTTAAATCTGTTTGTTAAGGAGTAATATTTTTTATTGTACTTGCTCGGGTAAGAGAAACTTATAAATATTTTAAATATTTAATTGAAGCTCATTTCTCCAAATAGAAAGGCGTCTAATAAACTCTGGTGTTTCTATAGGAAGTGTTACATATGTATCAAGACGTACAATACCGAATTGATAATATAATCTTTTTATTTCACTCAAAATGCTACTAATCATATAATATAATCTCGATAAATTTTTTATTTTTATTTTTCAGTGGAATTTGAAAACGACTAATTACCTGTAACAATAAAAACTTAAGTGTTTTTGTATGAATGACTCGATTACTAAAATAATTATGTGTAACTCCATGTAATCGGTGGTAAATAAACTAGTTGATGAATAAAGAAAAGTTCAAATGAGAATAAATTTTTTTGTAAGAACGGAATAATTAATTTCAATCGTCGAGTTTTATCAAGATAACAAAATTCTCATTTTCTCGCACATTTTTAAAAATTTAATAACTCAAAAATATCTAGTCGATAAATTATAAAAATTGCATCAGAAAAATCAACATTTTTTTCTCTTCAATTAGACATCTCACATAAAATACTTTCAACAAACTTTTTTCTCCATTTTCTGTTGGGTTTTGAAAACAAGTATCACATGTGATAACAACTAAATATCGCATGTGATAGTCGCTGATATTACATTTGATAGGCGTTGATATCACATGTAATGGTCGTTTTTAAAACCCACAAAAAATGAAAAAAAAAAATAATTCATCGAAAGTATATCATGTAAGATGTATAATCAAAGAGAAAAAAAAATGTTGACTTTTATGGTGCTTTTGACTAGAATTTTTGAGATATTTAATATAAAAAAACGTGGGAGAAAGTGAGTTTTGACAAATGTAACTCTCTAATTGATTTTCACATTCTTACAAAAAGTCTTGTACTCATTTGATCTCGCATCGAATGAGTAAATGTGAACTAATAATCTTGTTAACGTGCAAATAAACTTACATTTGATCACCTTTTCGAACTTTTTTGCAACCTCATTTTGAAAGCCAATAATGACTCTTATTCCTAGCCAATGGATCAACCGCAGAGCTCTAGGCAAAGCATTTCCAATGATTTTCGCCTCTCTTACCATTATGTCCTTCCAGAAGGAGATGGATGAATGAAAAACAAGTAAACGAAAAAGTTAAGACTAAGCTCCTTAACGAAGGGTCGGACACCTTTAACTCATTACATTTAAAAAAAAAAAAGATTTACCCTTAAATAAAACTATTATGTTTCACATCTAAATCAAACTTTTATGACGATGAAAGAGTAGTAATATTATTATTTTGAAAATGAAAAAACCTACGTGAAATCAATACTTTTGTTGTTAGATAAACTTGTTTCCTTTTGATTATTAGTTGTTCAAATATCAATCCACCTTTTTTAATTATAGTGTGCACTTTCTTAGTTATTAATAACAAATTAAGTTTAAAGGTAACTAATTCATCATAAAGTTATTATAAGTGACAACTACGTATTAGCTTATGATTCATTGAAGTAATAGCTTTGATATGATGATATAAGCTTCTCTAGAAGGAAAAAAAATAAAATCCCACCACGCTTGCAAAGACGAATTCACATCTCAACAATACCACAAGCCACAATGATTAATCGATACAAATTATTCAAAGAACTAGTATACGGTATTACGTAAGCACATAAATTTTCCTAACAATCCACCTCACTTTCCTTTAAACTCAAATTTTATTGTTAATTTGTGTAAAATAAAAAACACAATAATTTTATTTTAAACAAAAAACCAGATTTCTCTATGAGTCGGCCGTACGTTGCAGATTAATTACAGAAATCTTGTAACTAATACGTTACAATTTTAAATTTTAAATTTCAAATCAAATCAATGTTACCTAATTCTACAACACCAAATTACTTAAGAATTGGAATTTAAAATAAATAAATAATCCGCTAACTGCAAATTTATAGTTTCCCAATTAATTAAGACAAGTCGACTTCATTACACTGCCTGCCATAACCCGACAACCCACCTAGCTCCATAAAGACTGTTAGGCTTTCCATTTTTAGTCTTTGTTCCTGAATATATGGACCGTGAATGAGTCAAATTGTATCAAGTCTTTCATTGTTTTTAAATATGTATGTTGTTGGTATATATATCAAAAGTCATTTCATCACTAAAATCTATATATATCATTCTTGAACCCCCATCATAATTTTGTTAATTGATCATTTAGATTGACATGAAAAATGATATACATTACTTTAAAAAAGAGACCTTCAGATTTGTCTAATGATACATAGCATCAAACAATTTATTAGTCGTAAAAGAAGTTCCATTTTCTTACAATAGCGTCATTGATAAATGTCATGTTAAATTAGATCAAAATCTAGTTCTGTTTAGGCCCTGTATCATTAATGGTATTACACCCCTAGTGGAGTCTATAACCAGCACCCCTTATGACAGTTCGGCCGGGTAGGGTCAAGACGCAACCCCCTTGTGTGGTTCAAATCAGTGCCCTCAAACCTTAATGAAAACATATGAAAGTCGATAATGATAAGTTAGCTTCAGGACTCAGGAGGCAGCGTTAAAGGATGCTTTTAGCGAGCTTTTCCGAACTCTTTTTTTGATCACCTCATAATGATGGTCAGGATCAGTTTTCATACAAATATCCTTCTTTTTATTCTACGTTCTTCGGATTCATCATTTAATATGCCACGTCATCATTTTTATCCAAATTAATTTTTTACAAGCTAAAATATTGTTTGGATAAACTTATAGCTGTATAGGATAAAATGATATCAATTTAAAAAATTTAAGAAAACAAAGAATGAGTTATGAAAAATATAGCCAATAAGCTAAATAAGCTTAATTAAGCTCAAGATGTAGAGCTTATGAAATGTAGCTTAAATAAGCTAATAAGTTCCAAACACTAAAATGAAACATAAGTGAGGGGATATGTGAGTGGACTTATTTTAAAACTTCATTGGTTATAACAAAATAAGCTAGAAAATATTAACTATCAAATTTTCCTCTCTAAAATAGAAAATAAACTTATCAAAAACACTATTTTGAGTTTTTTATGTTCAAATAAATTAATAAACAATTAAAATAAACCCACTCAAATACCACTGAGCAAGATTAAACTAATAAACTCTAGAAATAAGCCAAATACATTTATGCCTGTAACTTCTTTTTTCACTTTTCTAAATGTTTACTTGTTTTAGTTTACAATTACTTGTTAACTTCTAATCATAACTTAAATTGATATGTTTAATGTCAACTAATGTGTTTCTAAAAGTTAGTGAGATTTTTTCATGTTAAGTTTAACATCAAATATCATATACTCTCACTAAAAAGCAATTAATCCATAAATTGAAGAGTAAAGTGAGTCTTCTGATTAACTTCGTTAAATTTTTCTAAGTTCCTTTAATTTGCTAAGCCTGTTACTAGATTGGTTTAGATACACGTATGTATGTATCACTATTGTAATGGAATACAAAATAAGAGGATCCGGGTGCTAATAGGAATTCACTAGAAGCAAAAGATATTTGACCAAGTGTTAATTAGACCTAAGATGTAGGTAATCCTGGCAACCTAAGTTTAGTAACCCAATAGTTTATGAGGCTTTAATAAGTTCTTTTTAGGTTTTGTTTGATAGCACTCATGTTCCGAGCTGGACACGTGCTCCTCCCCAAAAATCAAAGGCATTTTAATACTCTTCTTAATCCAATAATTATTGACACCATTACCAAAAATACATATTAATTAATAACCTAATTGGCGGGGACCATTAGTTACTTGGATATTATTGCAAGTCATTTTCTTTCTTTCCAGTTTTTATAAATTGGTCCTTCTAATTTGAATCAAGCATCATAAAGTAACCTAACGTGTACCATTCTTTAAACTTTCTACTTATGAGTTTCTATTTGCTTTTATTAGATTAGTAGTTCTTTAGTTCAAGTTGACAATATAACCTTTTTAGTGTCCTTAATCTCGAACGTTGATCTTGGCATGTCGTCACCAATTGTTTCTGGTAGTAATAAATTAAATATTAATGGTGGGCCGACGCTTCTTAACGTCAGTACTCAATATATTTTAATTAACGATAAAGACTGCAGAAGTAGAAGTGTAAATGGACCAAACTACTATAGATACAAATTTTGTATATATAACATATATAGTAGGTTTATTGATATAAAAGAGCAACGTGTCTATGTTTTAGAGGATCAAGATTTACTTAATTAAAATGGTTCACAATATAGGATCTAATTACCCAGGTAGAGAAGTGTTAAACTTTTCTACATATGATGCCACCACGGGTGCTTCTCAACAAGATGTTGGTGCGATCAAGGAACAAGATCGATTACTACCAATCGCTAATGTAGGTCGTATCATGAAGCAAATTCTTCCCCCAAATGCAAAAATCTCCAAAGTAGCTAAAGAAACCATGCAAGAATGTGTTTCTGAGTTCATTAGCTTTGTGACCGGGGAAGCTTCGGATCATTGTCGTAAAGAGAAGCGAAAGACTGTGAATGGAGATGATGTTTGTTGGGCTATGATGAATCTTGGGTTTGATGATTATGCAGAACCACTGAAGAAATATTTGCATAAGATTAGGGAGATGGATGGTGATAGGGCTAACCAAAATAAAGGGGCTAGTAGCAGTAGTAATGAAGAGAAAGATCATATTCGTAATACTCATCAAGAAACTTCATCAAATTATAGATCTGCAGGTAATCAAGTTCCTAGAAATGCTACAGTTTCACCCTCCATGAATCTTTTTAAATTCACCGTCATTGAATAAAGAAATAGATTTTAGTTAGGGTTCAAGTGGTGGTTGCTTTTATGGGAAGAAAATTAGGGGTTCTTACATGCGTCAAGTTAGATTCAATTACTTGTATAATAGATGATATGACGCGAAGTTACACTAAACCTGACCCCAAATAAAAAGAAAGTTCCAGAGAAAGTACACCAATCTGTAAGCTTTGGTGTTTTCTTCGATCCGCTAGGTTGTGTCATGAATTTAATTACGTCGAGGGTTAGAAAATGAACCCGAAAAGAATAACAAAGTTTAGTCATGGTTTGCCTTCGCAGATTATGAGGTTTCTGTATCATATTGCTAATGTATTGTTTATAGTATTAATTTGAGCTTCTATCACAATTTCTGAGTTTTAAAATTTCCAATCTATTTGATCCTAATAAAGATGTTTTAGTATGTGCTTAATCATGTTTGAACTCCATAAACATGGGTTTTTTAGAAATTTTTGAAACTACCAAAGAAGAACAAGATTCAACAAAACATAACTTCATTCATTAACCAAATCGAAAATAAATTCCAAAAACAAGATCAAGACTCTCTACGATAAAAAACCCTCAATCTCACACCTAAAGACCTATATCATTCATCAAGATTAGACGAATGACCAAAGAAGAACAATATAATCCAGCTAGGGTTTGAGACACAATAACGAGAGAGTAAACCAAGTTACAGAATGAAAAAAAAAAAAAAAAAAAAAAAATTATTAAAAATTAAAAATTAAAATACAAAAATTCCTATCTATATTTTAACTAAACAATATTACAGTCTGCACCCTTGACTTTCTCTTTTTATTCTGCAAACACTTCTCGAATACAAACTTACCTTTTCTGCCCTCCTGGTTACCTGCACTTAACAAAAAACAAACAAAACTACAAATAATTATAGATTAAGAAAGTTATTGTTTCAAGTTTACATTATCTTTCTCAACAGTTCTAGTTCTGGAATTTTGTGCCCAAAAACTTAACCATAAAATTTTGAACCCATGAACATGAAAATTGGAGCAAAATCAATAACATATATGTGTAGTCTGATTGGCTTGCAGTTCATCACCAATGAGTCACGAACCACCTCCTCCACAGTCTTCGGGTGTTTAATGAAATCATTAGTCTTCATCATCATAGCTAAACTACCACATCAACATAACCAATTAAATTAATTACATTATCTGTAGATATGTATTCTACAAAGTTTAATTAATTCTTTAGCTATTTATTCTGAAAATTGGGTGTTTAATTACACGAGATCAACGGTTTATTTCCCCTGCAAATACTAATAAAATATGAAAAACACAAGATTTTGAAAATAAAGATCCGTAGGCTGTTATTCCAACTAGCTGAGCCACATCAACGTAACCAATTGATCGAACTACAATAGGTATAGAATTAATCGCATGAAAATTTAATTATTTATAATCTAAACATCCATAGTGCGTATCGACCTAATCAATCGTTCATTCTCTGTAATTAATTAACTTGTTATTTATTACTATTGTATCTAATTTTTTGTACTTTTACTTGTGTGTCAGCTATATGAGGTGACACGTGACATCATTATAAGTTGACATGTCACCAAAATACACACAATATCAATAAATTGAAAGTTCATTATATACAATGTAAACCTTAATACTTTTGGTATCACACTAACAACAAAAAATTATTGAGGGGGGGTGAATACAACCTTTTTGAATCAACTTAATCACTAATAGATTCAATTGCAAGTTTGTATGAGATGCACATATATTAATTTTCAACTTAATTCTTTATTTTAATAAATCAATGAATTACATGTTAGCTATAGCGGAAGTTGCGAACTGTTTGTGTACCTTATAACTTACCCAAGTCATAATCAACATAGGCTCTAAGATCTAGTGTTACTTTTACTGAATAACACTCCTTTTTCCTAGTAAAACTTTTATATACGTTAGAACTCTAAAAGAAATTTTTAAATGAGACTGAAGTAGTGAATACATAAACTGACTTAGGCAGAAAACTGCATAAGCTATATTTTGTCTAGTAATGGTTAAATAAATCAACTTTCCAATTAACCTTTGTTACTCAGTCAAATTGGTCAAAGGAAGATCAACTTCTTTAAAATTATTAATATCTATAATCACAACATTAGTTTCTATTGGAGTGGATACTAGTTTACAACCAATCATGCCAAACTCTTACAGTAACTCTGAAGCATATTTTCTTTGTGACAAGCACATATAAGAAAATGATTATAACACTTCAATTCCTAAAAAGTACTTCTAGACTCCCAAATCTTTAATCATAAACTTAGAGTTCAAATACTTCTTGAATGATTCAATCTAAGACTGATTATTTCATGTGATTATAATGTCATTTATATATACCAGAAGCAAAATAAACACCTTATCTTGTTTTTTAATAAACAAGGAGTAGTCATTAATACTTCGAACAAAACCATTACCAATCTGGCTTTCAGATAACTTTTCATTCCATTTTCTTGGTGCTTATTTAAGACCTTACAAAGATCTAACTAACTTACAAACATTATTTTCATGTTCAACAAAATACCCTTCTAGTAATGTCATATAAAAAACATTATTTACATCCAATTGGTATAAAGGCCAACTTTTTTCAACAGCAAGGCTTAACACACACATAACAGTAATCATTTTCACAACAAGAGAGAAGGTTTCATCAAAATCTATACATTCCCTCTAATTGTAACCTTTTGCGACTAATCTGGTCTTATACCTTTCAATTACACCGTTGGATTTATACTTAATCCTATAAACCCATCTACAACCAATTGACTTTCTACCAGGTGCTAACTTAGTTAAAACCCAAGTCTCATTTCAATACAAAGCTTCTATTTCTAAATTAGCAGCCTCAATCCCATTCTTGTCAACTGCAGCCTTTTCATAGGAAGTTGGTTCGAGTGATTTATTTAAACTACTCACGAAACATAAGTTATCTTCTAACATAAGTGAGTAATTAACAACTTTATCTAAACTTAACTTAACTTTATCATTTAAAACAAAATCTTCGAACTTTTGAGGCATTCCAGTTTACCTGGTAGATCTCCTTAGTATGGTATTTTCATTTAAAGTAGAAGTTATATCCTCAGGAGCAAGATGCTCAGAATTCTCATTACTTGAAGTTGATGTATTCATATCTTCACTAACAACTCTATTTTCAACCTCATCTTTGACTTTGTTGAATGTATTACAACATAGCTAGCTTTGAAAACAACTTTCAGTATTGAAAGTCATATGAAAGCTCACAGAACACACATATGAGTTGTTTACACGATCATTTTATGACTCTAAGCTAGCTGTAAATAGAATCATTATTGATGTTAAAATTGAGTTGTCATCATAAAATCAATGCAGAAGAATCAGAGCTCAACACATACTATGAATGTCAGAGCATATATATAGTTATATCTTCACCCACTTAAGCCATAAATATATTCATCAAAGAATTGAGAGATTTCGATCAGACGCACATCCCTGAAAGCGTATGGTTCATCTATTATCTAATTGTAAGTGCTAATAGCAACATTTACACAACTAATTAATTACATATGTAGTTAATTTTATATATTCTTATGTTACACTTTTGACAAATGGATGGATGAAGATACAATTGAAGCATTGTATTGTTGTTGTGTATTATAATATTTTATATATATACATATATATATCACTAGAAAAAAATTGGGATAAGCGTTCTTGTGAAACCCTAGAAAGTAAATGGACATGCTTTATTCATCTATCACTGAAAACATATATAAACATTCTTTCCTACATACTATAAAGGTTTTTTAACACACATATTAAACGATTTAGATCACATCTAGTCTCTTCTTATCTGGTTAAATTAGGCTTTCATAAGTCTGTAAATGTTAAAAACGATGTTGCAAATATGGTGGGTGTATTAATCAATATAAAATTTGGATGTACGTTTCGAATCATTTTGGATAGTAATTATTTCAACCTTACAATGGCTTGGATTACATGAAATCTGGATATATGTTTTAAATCATTTTGGATCAGTAACACGATATACTTTGAGTGAATTGAGTGATCGCCTTGTGAGATCGCCTAATCATGGGTACATTCCATATCCCAAGAATTTAAAGCATGCTTAATATGATCATTTCACGTTTATGGAACAAGTACCTAATTTATTCATACTTTTGGGAACAAGCCTCTCGATTCTTTAAATGATTAACCTTAAAGTGTTTGAAATTTCCTAAACAAGTTTTTCTAAAAGCTGTGAGAATCGAGAGTTTGCTTAACGACAAACAAAAGTCTAAATGTAAGATACTTGATAACGTGTTAAATGACGAGATTTTACACCCGTTATCTTATTCATTTTAGTCAAATTATTAGCATAAATATTTAATTGATACACTTAGTTTGTCTATTTTTTTTATTAAGAGATTACGAAGTCGATGTAAAAAGAATCAACGAAAATAGACGAATAACAAATATTTTAGAGCGATAACGGTGAAGAAGATTTACAATCCCGCACACGAGCCACAAACCAACCGAAACCGTGTACAGTTGGTCTCCAACCGTATACAACTTATTTTGCCCGTATCGACTTAAAAATGGAGTCATGGGACAGGAGTGATCGTA
Source organism: Logfia minima (assembly GCA_963921325.1). Lineage (NCBI taxonomy): Eukaryota > Viridiplantae > Streptophyta > Magnoliopsida > Asterales > Asteraceae > Logfia > Logfia minima. The sequence goes on from OY992765.1 coordinate 40,573,412, forward strand.
CGGGCACGTTTTGATGATTCTTAGACGGTTTGACTAGTCAAATACGGGCACATGGAAACTGTCATCAATACCAACCTCCACCGAAACTTAAAACACACCTCATTCTTCACTTTCTTTCTTTACTTTAAATTAGTTCTCTCTCTAACTTCCTCTCTCTAGATTAGTTATTAAATAGCATTAGATTAGTAATTAATTAGAGATTAACAAGTGAAGCATTGTAAGTCATGTTCTTATAATTTCAAGTTTATTTCAAACTCGTTATAATCTACAGTGATTTTTTTTCCTTTATCTATCTTGACTAAAATGTTTGTTAATGTTTTAATTATGCTAGACTTAGGACTTGTCAGGATTAGCGAGTAGTTAACTTACGTATTTGTTGTGATGTACTTAGTTAATTAATTATGGGATGATATTATGCTATTTAATTGGAAACTTAGTGTTTTATTATGCTTTCTATTTATGATTTTTAAACCTTATTATAAACTATCGTCTTTCCACCAATGAACATGATTACAACTTTGATATTAAGACATGGTGAACCTTAATACATAGTAAATAATTTTCTGTGTTAAAACTATGCTTTCATTACAACACCATGCAATCATCATGAGGTACATTGTAAATTATTATAGAAACACTATAAGTGGAATACATCATAACTAGTATGGAAACACTATGAATGACATCATGAAGTACTTAAACGATGGGACAACTGTTTAATAGTTGAAATACATTGTTAATCACCACAAAATATTTCTTAGACATGGTCTGAGTTTGAAGCTATGGAAATGTAATATGTAGATTACATTGTCAAAAATTTAGGGACTTATTCGTATGTTTTGAGCAAATCTAGTTTAAATCATAAATGGGTTTCAAATAGCTAAAACACAAACTTGGTTTATGAATCTTAAATGAAAGATCAAGAGTCATTAAGTATTGTGTTTTTGTCTATCAACTTTAGATTTAACCAAAACCATGTATATATAACAAGTTAAAACACCAAGTCTCAATTTTAAATGATTGTTAAATACTACTTAAGGACAGTCGGATTTTGAATGGGTCTGCTACTTTATTCACACACCCATAAATGTTCATATTCCAAGAAGGGTTACTGTTCCTGTAACTAGACAGTGTTGGGAGTTGAGCATGACCATTCCGACCAGAATCACTGTGACCTAGTTCCTAGTGACATGTTAATCAATTAGTAGGGTATCTAGTGTTTATATCACAAGTATTTAAGGTAATATCAATATCTTTTGATATACGTTTTCCGTTAGCTAAACTTATAAACATCATCCCATAACTCAGCTAATGAAATCGCAACAAACACCGCTTATTTCACTATCTGATTTTAAATTTTCTTTTATTCGCTTTAATTTTGTAGCTTAATTTATAAAATACAAAAAATAATCCCTTATTTTTTATAAACCTCACACTAGTTAGAACTCGACTGTTTAGAACATTTCAGTTTCTAATTCAGTCGGTTATAAAAAACAACCTAGGTTATACCTACCACTAACTAGCCCCTAGGCCAAGTAGTAGTAGATAATTTAGGCCTAGCTAAATATAATTTACCTCACTCCCACTGATTAGGTGCGCCCGTTGTGACTTAAACGACGAGCCGCGGGCGGGCCATCATTAGTCATTTATAAATCTAACTTTGTTAGGAATATAGTTAATTGAGGTTTGCTATTGAAACCAAGATGATACTTCCTCCTTAGTTGTAAACAAATGTAGGACTTAGGACTTCTAATTAACAACAAGAATCAGTTAGAATGAAATGATGTAAGGATGACTTCATTTATGGTTAAGAAATCAGGAATTGACAAAGTTATCTACAACTTCTACAAACTTTTACACTTTGGTTTCCAAAGCCATAAACCAAAAATACATCATCAACTACTTCAAACCAAACATAAAGGATGTTTGGAATTCACTTGATGGCATCGTTTTCACCATTACATGTAGTTCCTAATCAAATTAGTATCACTCTTGTTACTAGGTAACTTTACAATCAAATCGTAACAAATAAGCATTGCTTGTTAATCATGCTCTGATCACAATATATAGCAATCAGGCCTCATGGCTAACAAAGTACAACGATTGAGGTGGCAAACACTTTCGCTTTTTAAGTCAAGCTCTAAATTTGTTCTACTTCTTGGTTGTTATTGTGGCTATCAAGTATAGCTAGTCAAGTAATGATACATGGGACATTCTTGATCACCAAACAATCGATTTCTCTCAGGTGATTTCCTCATGATCAAAGTCATTCATACATCGACGAAGCATGAAGGACAAGTTTTCGTAGAAGAAACAATCTAGCGCTAAAAGTGATTGTTTGATGTATGACAACTTGAACACAAGGAAAACATCTGAAAGAAAATGATTGTTTGATATCAAGAAAGCCTCCGGTATCATCACCTGGATAGCTATAACGCCACCCATAACAACCACTAAAAAAGTCGTCCCGTGCAAGGCATTTGGGGCCCACTTATTGAACTAGTTAGTTATTTCTCCTTTTACTTTCTTAGTAACCACACTTGGCCGCTATACATTGTGATTAGGGCTGATTTCATGCTTATTTGTATCTAGGGCCGGCTCGTGGAATCCAGTGGTCTAGTGCAACAAGTAAAAAAAGTGCCCCTCTAATCACGAAATTTATATTTATATATATACATATAATATGTAATAAAAAGTTCATCACTCCTACGAAATTATTATAAACATACATATCAAAGCAAGTGAAACGAAGTTTCATTTCTTACCTACAAGCATCAATATTTATCATCTCAAAAGTATTATGTCACAAAAATGACCTTATATAGTATGATTTATCAAATTCTGATAACATCATACATTTTTTGTAGCAAATATTGTTTTAAATTTAATCATATAGTATTAATTCCTAAACCTTATTCCTTTGAAAGTCTACTGTTGACAACTTACTAATTAAGATCAAATCATTAACACCCACACCCAAGTAGATAAATTAATAATCAAACTAACAAATTATTGAACATGAAATTGAAAATATTCAAAAAAACTCAATAGCTAAAGAATTAAGAATACACATCTATCTATTGCAAGTGATGACAAATTTTAAAAATTGATCGCAATATTACTTTTAAAGAATATAGTATGGTTTTGCCTTCTTTTTCTTCTTTTTTTTTTTCCGAAAGGCAGCATGGTTGATAATTAGGGTTCATCACAATATGTTTTTTTAACTGTTGATTGGGGTTTATAGAACCGAATACATATACGTAATATTTATTTATTTAGAGTAAAATAGAAAAAATAATATAAACATGATATAAGGAGGCCAATAGTTTAATACAACTATACAAGCCCCAAACAAAAGTATAATTGAATCATCCTCAATTTAGTATTTTTGGGCCATCTTGGATTGTGAGCCCTGTCCACTAGCTCACCCTGCATAACCCAAATATAGCCCTGAATTGTACTTATCTAACCATAACTGTCCTAGATCAACCAACATCACTTCATATCCAATTAATCAAAAGTAGATTGTCAGAAACTGTAATGGAGTAGAAAGATAGAAATGGGTGTGACTGGAAAGTACATGTAATGGCTAGGATGATTCGATCAACTTAAACATAAACATCATTTTTTCGTTTAAAGTAATCATTGATGTATTTAGGGTTTATCGCTTTGGTAGTAAAAGGGTCGAATCAGAAGAGATTGTGTATGCAGATTTTAGCATCAATAATCCATTCTGGCGGCAATGTTGTCACCAGGAAAGTTTGTTTTCATTCAACATGTTTGATTTTATTTATAGGGAGGCAGAGTGGTTTTTAGGTGCAAATTAAAAAAATAAAAATAAAAACTAAAAGATTTATTTTTTTGGATATCTAAAAAAGGGTTAACATGCATTTTACAGTTTAGCTGGACACAAGTTGGGATGTGCAGGTTGTTGCACCTATAATTTCTACATTTCAAAATGGTCATTGCATTTGTCAACAAAGATGCAGGAAACTCAATTTTATAGTTTTGATTACTTGTTTCATTACAGCATTACTATTTCTAGCTTCGATTGGTTTATCATTTATATTTGCTTTTAGAGATCGACTTAGTACCGCAGGCTTCAAACCAGTTAAAAAGGTCATGATCGCGCGTTTCTTTGTCAACAAATGTTTGGTAAAGGGTCCTTTTCATATGATATCACCGGTAAAGATGTATCTATATTTGTAATCTGTGCACACAATTAGTATAACTACCTAATAAATGAGTTTTGACTAAAGGTGACCGAAAAAGATAAATGGGTGATTTTTCTCTTAATATTATTATTACTTTATTAGTATTACTCCGTAAGTCCGTATAATTTTAAATCTAGCGTTCGGCCCACAATAACCCTGGATGTATTTATGTTATACTTCAAAGTTTGTGGGCCCATTCTATCTATGTACATAAAATGACATTTAGCCTACCCAAATGGCCATTCTATCTATGTTCATTTTTTAGTTCCTAGAGGAATATAGTGCAACTGTGCAAGTATATATCTCATAACTTCATAAAAACACATTTATCATAACATAAAACATACACAAAAATGAAACCTTTCTGGTGACAAATTAAATAACAATTGACACCCACATAAACTAGTAAACAATATAAGTTTTTTTCTTTCATAATTACATTCTTGAAGCAAATAACAATAGAGATCTACAATTGATTGCATATATTCCAATCAAGTCGAATGAGAAACTAAAAGCAAAAAGATATAAATTACAAACAACAAGTAAGACTCAACGAACCACACTTGAAAAGGTAAACTGTTTTTCTTTTCCGAAAACCACACCCGAAAAGGTTAACTTTTGCTAGTTGTTTCTATCAAAGCATTCTTGTGATCATAATGCATCTGTAAGATTTGAACTCATGATCTCTGTTTATTATACATGTCCTTGAGATTATTTGTATATTCAATAAAAACAAAGAAGCCCGGCCTGTTCATCATCTTCAAAGCTCGTAAGTCATACCGACCTTCAACATCCTTTTATGAGGAATTTCAAACACACTATAACTTTGTCTCAAGTTCTTCTTCAAAAAATTGTAAGCGTAATCAATCAAGAACCTTTTTCCAATCGACGACCCGCCTCTTGAAACAATCTCGTGTTCACCCACCAAATGCACGACTCCAGCTCGCCACGCTTTGTCTAGTTTCACCACATCCTCATCCGATATACGACCATGCTGTTCTTCACCGACAACATTTTCATACTCGATAAAATCCTTCAAACGTTCAACCAAAATCTTCTCAAATGACTCCTTTTCATTGCGCACATCTGTGTACCCGTACCTTACCACACACCTAAAAACATACAACTCGTTTGGCTTTACTCTTCGAAACAAAAACCTCTCTTCTGGTGCCACCCTACTAATTGGTAATGACTTGATGGAAACAAATACAATAACCGAATGTAAAGCAGGGACGTTGTCGACGTAGTGTTTAAAGATTGGGGGAATGCCATGTGCAAGTTCGGAGTAAAAGATTGCAAGTCCTCCCATATGACTAATGTTTGTGTCCATAACAATGTCTTTTATTGCTTCTTGTGACACCTTGTGATCAAGCTCGTAGTTGTATTTCTTTCGGTAAACGTAGTTCCAAGTGCACATTATGAACATTAGTGCGATGGCAAATGAAAATGGTAAGTATCCACCTTGGCCAAATTTGTAGAGAACCGCACTTAGGTAAATGTATTCCGTTGAGCTAATCACAAGTACATATAAGATCACAAGAAATATGTTCGTCTTCCATATGACGAACATGATCACCACCATGAACCCTGATGTCAGAGTCTCAGCAAATATCACCGCAATACCTTCATCGATGAAACACAAAAAAATGATTCGCAACAAGTTAGAATTTGAACACCACATAAGCATAAGATTATTACTACTAGTGTTTGGAACGGCTTATTAAAACCATTTATCAATAAGTAGCTACCAACATGCATAATTTTTAAGTATTTATTTCTCAAAAAAACATATAAACAGTTTTCATAAGGGTGTTTTTTTACAATAATCGGTCAAAATAAGTACAGACTGACATAAATCGATCAAATTTATCTGTACTAGTTTATTTTCTAGTAACGAAAGGTGAAATTCTTACCATATGCGTTACCAATCTTTTGCGTAGTTCTGAACGACACGGTGACAAGAACACAACCTATCATAAGAAGATAATTCATTTCCGGTATGTAAACTTGTCCTTCATACTTAGCGGATGTATGTACGACACTGACACGAGGAAAGCAACCAAGCGAAAGTGATTGTTTAACAATCGAGAATGTCCCTGAAATCATAGCCTGACTTGCTATAATCGCAGCCATAACAGCCACCACAAACACGGGCCAATACAAAGCATTTGGAGCCGATTTAAAGAACGTGTCAGCCACTAGATCACTATGCTTTCTTAGCCATGACGCCTGACCACTATAAGCTGCTATCAAAGATGGGTAAACCACACAACCCATACTTATTTGTATCGATTTGACGGTAAAGTGTCCGAGATCAGCAAACATAGCCTCGGTTCCTATTACATTCAAGTCAGATGATTAGATACAGTACAAAATCGCTAGCGCAGAGCTAGGATATTATCATCTAGAGGCGAGTTTAAATAATTGCTTAAGCATGGGATCGTCAGAAGGTCAGTTACCTTCTTTTCAAATAAAGTAAAAAGGTAACTTTCTCTTATTTATACGTAAATATGATTTTCTTGTCCATTGTATATAACTTTTTGATGGGCAGCTGCAAAATTGAGCTCGTATGTGATCATAAAGTACCTGTAATTGCAAGAACGACTCCGCCAAGTGAAATCCACGCCTCTTTTCCATTACGTTTAAAATAATCGATGATGTATTTTGGGTTTATGGCTTTAGCGACTGAAGGGTCGAACTTGATGAAATTGAAGACACCGATTCCAGCAATCAAGGCGAACCATACACAAATAATTGGGGCAAAACTGTAGCCAACTCTATCTGTTCCATATCTTTGAACCATGAATAAAGTTATCAAGATTAGTACCGATATCAGAACGATCCTTCCTGCATCAATCCATTTCCAAGGTGTTAGAAGTTTTCGTTATGAGAGTTGTTGCATCAATTCAGCACGTACACTTCTTGAGCGGATTCATAATCAAATTTAATATCGTTTATTATGAAAAAAATGAGGGTTTATAGTTAAAGTTACCTTAAATTTATATTAATATTCCACAATGATTAGTTATGAATATGATTGGAACAAAGTGGGTTCAATTGACTACACTGTCCTGCTTCTTAACTGTATAATTTGAAAAAATTAAAGACATTAAAGTCATTCATATTTTATTAGGATGAGATCTTTTTATGTTTAATTTAAAGATGAGAGTTATGTTCCCTCTAATTAACGACACTTAAAACTATATTTTAAAATAAAATTAAAAATATTTACTAATGTATTAATTTATTGTAAGAAAATATAAATATGGAGTCCATATTGTTGACCCTAGTCAATTGATTAGCCATTTAATTTATTAACATGTCTTTCTGGCTATATTAAAAGATATATTAAATATTTTAATTAAAAACTCAAACAATATCGAGACTGGTTATTTTATGCAAGTAGCTAGGGAGCTAGCTAGTACTCTTTTTTGAGATCCGCTCTCCCACGTTACAGGAACATTATCTGGATAATTTAATGACACTTGAACTTAACTCAAAGCGTCGACGTACCAAAGGCAAAAGTTCAATCATAACTTAAGATTCGATATCTATTATTATTGTTGTAGTTATAATTTAGACGTGTATAAAATGATTATATTTAACTCAACAAACAGTCAACTATTTAAGGGGGCGTTGAGTTTGTTAGGGTCTAATTACAAGCATTGATCGATGCATGTTTTAAGAGTTTAACGGCATCCCTAGTTAAAAGATGTTGTTATCATTTTCCTAATGTGATTTATATATCTAAAACTTGAAACCAGTATTGGTAACAATAGTACTTGTCATTATGTGACACAATGACAGAATATACCATGAAATTACAGTCATGGATGCAATATTTAGCAATAGCAAATATCGAAAACATTGTAAGTTATGCTTGTTTTATTTTGTTTTGTCTAAAAGACGGATACATGTTTATATACCCCGTATTTGTATTGTTTCTTTAGACATTTTTAAGCAATATATGTAAGTTACCTTCTGTCATTGTATCTGTTGCTTCCTTAAGTCCAGAAACTGCCGATAACACTGTGTAGAAAGATTGATTCTTGAAAGTGAGAAATGATCATAAAAATAGAAAGGAAATATAGTCCGATTATCTTTAATAGAAATTAACTTTCAATTCTTTCATCATTCTAATAATACTTTACCTGTCACGTCAAATTTTTTCCGAATTTCTAAGTAACATATTACTAGAATTGTAAATAAATTGTTAGCGAATTTTTATTCTTGATACTTTTGATAGTTACTTTCTTTCGACAATAATTCGTCTCTATATCGTACAATTTGCCCTAATAATAATAAAGGTAAAAGTAGTTACCGGAGATGGACGGAGTGAGGATGCCATCACCGATGACCATTGAAGTCCCGAGCATGGCAGCAAATAAAAGTGAAAACTTGGCAAAGTTGCTACCCTCGAGACTTTTCTTAACCTTTGACGCTAATGTGTTACGTTTGCCCGGTAATTCAAGTTGATAGTTTGAGACCTCTCGATCTTCTGGTTGCTCACTCGGGATTAGACCTATCTTTGCATATCGACACAATTTCGAGTACAACGCAAAAGTACCCCCTGTTTCCAAAAATTATATATCAATTAATATTTAGAGGACATAGAGTTTATTATCATCTTAATACAAATATATTAAGCATGTCTCAATGCCTTAATGCCTTAATGACAATTCCTAGAGTTGTCTAATCATTTTCAAAAGTAAAACACAAAGTATATAATCAGAATCGAAGAAGTAATCTATATCTATTACTGCTATACTATGATTATAAAGCATTCCACACTTCAATTTTAAGAAACTCTTAAGAATAATTTTTAAGACTCGATATTTCTTTTTAGAAATTGTGTCTTTCTAGTAATTCAATATATCTCACAACTATTTTACTTTCTTCATCATGAAATCTCATTTATTCAAATCTTTAGAAGAGTCAAACGGACATACTGCCAATAGCGATTTATAGTGATGGTTACTACATCCAAAAAGAATAAAACTTTACGCTGCATTGCACGGATATTTTATTTTATACTATAAAGCATTTATAACTTTTAGCTTTCATAAGTTTTATCATTCATCGAAACTTCAATTAACTCATATCCACAATCTGTATCATTAATCCATTATAATCGAGTTATAAACTCTACACATGAGCATGAACAAGAAATAAGACTACTACCATCATTGATTCGTTGTTTTTATTTAAGCTACATAGTGCGATATATATGGTAGTTTCAAACAAATATTTCTTTTTCTTTTCTTTCAGAAAGTCTAAATTAATAACACAAAATCAATACATAATTAATTGTATAAATATGCAAACTCAATTGAATCAACACATTTAATCAACATACTAATACATACAAATACATATAGGTACACACTTATATTAATTACCACCAAAACTATTAGACTACACCGTGAAATTGTTGAATTAAAGACAACTTCTAATACTTTTAAAAATATTACCGCCGCATTACACGGATACAATACTAGTAAAACATAAATAGCCTAAAAACAAGAAAATAGTTCTCTATTGTGACACAATCAAGATACAATTTTGTTGCTAATGTACGTATACATAACTAAAGCCTTAAAGCGTGCGTTACAGAACACAATTATATGTAGAATGAAAATATGAAATAGATATTACCAAATCAATTATTATTAAAGAGTTGAATATTTGAATTAATTAATATAAAAATTGGAAAGCCAAAAGTGTTCTTTCTTCCTTCCTTTTATTATTTTCCTAGATTCCAGCTTAGTCAACAAATTATTAGGAAAATATAAAACTGGTTTCCACCTAACTTAGATGAGTCTCACCTCTAGATCTAACCTTCAAATACATGTATGTGAATTTTTATTAATTAGTTACATTTAATTGATCACATTTGTTTTTATTTATGAGACATAGATATGCGGCCTACGACCGGCCTTTTGATTCGAATTTAATATTTTATTCGTAACTCATTGCTAAGGGTGTAAACGAAATTCGGAGAGCTCTAGTTCGAGTCATTGCCACAAAAGCGTTTACCTAAATTCGTCACAAACTAATTTTAGTGGCAAATTATTTTCTCCGAGTTCTATACGTTCTCCATACCTTTTTACTTTATGTTGTTTGCGGTAAAATCGCACAACGTAAAGCTCAAATTATGTAAGAGACAACGTTGATCATTTGAACAATCAAAAGTTCGAATAGTTTTTTTTCTAATATTTGTATTAATCAAGATTAGAACACAAAATTAATCAAGAAATAGAGAGGGGGTTAAGAATGTAGATACATACCGTCACCATTATCGTTGGCACGTAAGACGATTGTAACATACTTAATAACCGGAATTATTGTTAAAGTGTAAAAAATGATGGACAAGACGCCGATTATATCATCTTCGTGTTTGATCCCGTTAGTAAAGGTACTTGAGAACACGTACAATGGTGATGTCCCAATATCGCCGTAAACAACCCCAATACTTTGGAAAGCTAGCCTGAGTATCATTCCCCAATCCTTCAAACAATATTATTTCGATAGATTTAGCAACGAGACCCAAAGAGTCACAACTCACAAGTTAAGGTTAAGTGTGTGAAACTGTATCAAATTTTGTTTAAAATTTTATCATCCCATATATGTATCCAAGTTTATAGATACTCATCGTACATATTAAACTTTTAATTATTTGATCACGTAATAGAATTAGAGGCTTTTTGAAAACGTATGAGATTAGATATATACAACGACATCAATTGAAAGTTTAATAAATACAATAAAAACTAGTGAATTTAAGAAGTGCATATCAGTTGGGTAAACTTCAATACATTTCATGTCAGACACTTGTCACAATTTACAAAAACGAAATTTGTGCATGTGCATCTAGCGACTAATTAAAGAACAGCCATATATCTAAAAGATTATCAAAGAGATTTTATTCCTTCACATAATTTATGCATGTGCTAATTACCTTAGTGTTATGGTGACCGTGGTGACCGTGAAATTTGGCAGACTCGATATCTAAGGAATCATGACGTTTCAAGGGTGGGAGTAGGCTTTCGGGAAGTTGAACATCATGCGGTGTTTGTTCGGGATTAATTTGTCCGGAATAGATTTGTTCATTGCTTTCTTCTACTTCTTCGAGGTTTGAGACGTTTGAGATTCGTTTGCTGCCGGCAGGGGTCGACACGTTGGAGTTTCGTTTGCTGCCGCTGGGGGTCGACATGGTGGCGTTAGGATCGGCGAGACTGGAAGATGATCCAAGTGGTGGAAAAACCCTAATGATTTGTAGTTGTTATATAGAGAGTAGAATTGGGTTGGTAACTAGGAAGGTCTTGTCCTCCTTTAAATAATTAATTAATTAAATAATTACAAGAAATTTAATTAAAAGAATTACAGAGAGATAGAATAAAGACGAATTTGTCGTGCACACAGCTTGTAACTAACTAGTTGAGAGATTGTAGCTCGAGCTAATAGTTTTTAAAAAAAAATTAATTAAAGAGACTTTTATTTAGAAGATTTTCAGGGATTCTTTTAAATGCTCTCCATCTCTTTATTTGTTGCCAAAGCAAGTCTATTTATTTATGGGAATAAAAATTATTAAAATTAAAATTAGTAAATTTTGATAATTATATTACATTCTTCTCATATTTTTGTGATTATGTTAACTGTCTTTTTAAATAAGTTACACAAACTTATAGTAATTTTTTGTTAAAAGTAACATTTAGTTCCACCAACAAATCTTTTTTTTGAAAATTTAATTATCATTGACAAAAAATTTAGCCTTCGTTTTATATAACTTTTATATTTTCAAAAAAGAATAACAAATCATAATTACTTCAGATACTATTATTTCTTTCAGTAAATAACTAGCTTAAGAGATGTTTGACAAAATAAATTGTAAATTGTAATTGTAACTTTTAGTTACGGTTGTAGGCTGTAATTTTTAACTGAAGTTGCAAACTATAGATACAATTATCTAATGTGTGTGTTAAATAGATATAATTGTAATTGAAGAGTGTAAAATGACAATAAAACAAAATGATATATATATATGTAGTTAACATATTAATTCATTATATAAATAACTAAATTATTCTTATCTTTGGTTAACATATTCATTTTCTTATAATTAGGGTAACATTATAAAAAGTAAAAAGCTTAAACAGTAATAAAATAACAAAAACGTGCTATTATGGTATAAATAAGTTTATGTTTAAAGAACTTTTTGATATGTTTTCATTAATTATAATCTAATTAAAGTGAAAGAACTCTTAACTCTAGTGGCTAGACTTGCGTTCTTCGGTTTTTGATAAAAGCAGAAATATTTACATTGATAAAATAAAAGGAAAAAAAAAGGGTCTATAGTTGTGTTTGGTAGCAAGCATTTGGAAGCATTTTGGAGCGACTAGCAGTTAGTGATTTGATTGAAAAGCTTGTTTGGCATCAAAGCAACTAGAGTTTGCATATTTTCTAACCGCTTCCTGCTAAATGCTTGATGAGGAAGCATTACAACTAGCAACGAGCATTTTGGTTATGAAATTACCTATATACCCTCAAAAATAACATGATTACATTATAAATAATGTGTATATGTCGTTTTTCGTAATTTTACACTTTATAATTACTGCTACTGCTACGTTACCAAACACTTTTTTTAAACAAACAGCTATTGTTAACTGCTACTTCTAACTGCTACTGCTTATTGCTTACTGCTATTACTAATGCTACTGCTACGTGTCGCCAAACATATCCTACAACTACTTTCTTAGGAGTGAAACATGGTCGAGAGGATTCATCATAGATAGGCACATATACAAAGGTGTTTTGGTAATTTGAAGTTATAAAGGCCACAACCATTTCTCAACGCTACTTCCTGAAGTGTTTTATTTTGGAACTTAATTCTGCAAAATAAAGTCTACAACTACTTTCTTCAAACAAGGCCCTTTATTAGAAGAGAGCTATTATTTTAAAATTAAAAGTTTAAAATTCTTAAATTCTATGAAGAACTTGCATTCACTTTTTGTTTGTGTAATAGGTGTTTGCTTAATCAGCTTATCTGATATATTTGCTCCATCATCTTCAATCGAACTTGTTATTGTAGGTGTCTGTTGAATTAACGAATTTGCAACATTTGTTCGATTATCTTCAATCAAATATGTTACTCTAGATGTTTGAGACGACATATTGTTGAGATTTTTTTTTAAAAAAACGTAGTTTTGTTTTGCCGTATATTTTTTATTTTGAGTTCTACGATCAATGTAATAACAGAGTATGTAACTTTTTCATTTTGAATCGTATATAATAAACAACGATGAATGTAGATGAGCGTGATGTATTTGAAGATTGTCTTTATATGTATCTATATATGTGATCGTGATTTTGAGTGAATCGCATAATTGTAGGGGAAACGAGATATATGCTTATTATGAAGAATATCGGTCAGCGACCTGGGCAGATTTTTTCAAATTAAAAGTAAAAAATTAACCGTGATGATACTTTGAGGTTAGTAACACGTGTCGCGTTGTGGTTAATCCTGAAGCTGCTCTCCCTTCCCTCCAAAATAGGCCTACTTTCCCGAACTTGACTCAATATTATATCGTTATTGTATTTATCTTTGAACTTGACCTTGAATTCTTGTTACTTTGTCAAAATTGTCAAAATAGAGTTATGAAGATGATGATGTTATAAGATAATGATGTTACAAAAATGATATTATTTTCTTACTTTATCCAAGTTAAATGTCAGATTAACTTGAATTCGTATTTTCACTTAGATATAACTTATCAACGTCATATTTTTAAAGGAATAAAAAATAATTATAAAATTCAATTTAAAGGGTCAACTAACCGGTAACCGATTAACATCTTACTTACATTGATACAAAATATGCTAGTTTATTGCATACCAAGACATATATGGCATACATGAGGTATTTTTGAGTAGTACGGGGCGGATCTAGTCATTTATTTTATATGATACGATGTTTGATTTGCAATCGGTAATTTAAAGAAGGCGATCCTCACACATCAATATTTAGCCATGCACACCATTGTATGTGAATTGATTATTGTACCCCTAAATTGATTTAAAGAAAAGACGAATTTAAAATTAATTTCACAAACAAATAAGAACCACAAACAATTTAATTTCCCTTTGTTCCTCTGTTCTCTCAAGTCTCTGTACTTCTATCCGACTACCAACAAACCACCATTGCTTCTTTTTAATCTTAAATACCAAACATGAAAACTCCTTCCCCTCTCTTTTTATCCTTATGGTTCCTCTTCATTACGCTCAACTCGTCAACACCGCCATTAATCTCTGCCTGTGTGGTACTAAAACAGTACTTTAGTACAGTAATCATTAGTTTATGTTAAGAGCGACGGTTGAGCGGTCGTAAAATGGTGATGGAGCTATGGAGATGTATTCGGTGGGTGAGTTTTGAATTAATTTATTACTTATCAATCTAAGGGTAGAATAGTCAGATTATATTAAAGGTGTGTATGGACTAAAAATTAGTGTGTAAGGATCACTTTTCCTGTAATTTAAACAAAAAATGGAATGAAAAAAATCTTTTTTTGTTGCATTAGGTTCAATCTCCATCAAACCAAACGGTGTGAAAATTCTCATTATTACGTAACGGAACCACGCTTTAATAAACAAGATTAATTAATTAATTAATTTATCAGCTCGCTAAACATTTCAAATCTCTAATGTCTTATTCATGACACCAACATCACAATAACTAGAATTTTAAAGTTTAAATACTTAATTATACAAATACAAATTATAGTATAATATATTTGTATATATAAGGAAATGTTCAAATAAAAGATATATATCGTGAGAATATAAAAATAATTTTAAAATTACTTTTTAAATATTTAAAACACATTTTTTCAAAAAACCTTTTCAATGATTATTATTAAAATAACTTTAGCGAGCTATAAAAAAAAATTTTAATAAAAAATATTAAATTTTTTTTTCGAACTTTTTTTATAAGCATTATTTTTGTGATTATTTAAGATAATCACAAAATACAACATGGTAATCACATGTGATTATTCTCTAACAAAATGTGATTATCATGTGTTCGAGATAATCACAAAATAGGTTTTTGATAATCACATATTATTCATGTGATTATATAGCTATAAAATGTGATTATTATGAATAAAAATATTAAAAAAATAATAAAAAAAAATGTTGAAATTTTTTTTATTTGAAAAATAGCTTCTAAAAGTTATTTGAATAAATAGTTATAAAGAAAATTTTGTAAAATAACGTATTTTGAATATTTAAAATTGACTTTGAAATCATTTTTTACGTTCTCACAATATTTAAGTTTTTTATTTGTACTTAGATCTATATATATATATATGTATATAATATACTAATTTTTAAATCTGAATATTGATCGGCTAATAATAGAAAGAGAAATTAAGTAATTAACCATTAATTATGACTTTCCTTTCAAGATATTCACTAAGTTAAAAAACTTGATTTATATCATATATCCATATGAGATGCTAATGAAAATTGTATAGGCGTGACATATATATTAAGGTTATATATCCATGTTATTAACCTTTTTTCTTTTAATTGGAATTTTTAATTGTTGAATTGTGAATAAAAAATGACATAATCATCCCATTTCATATATTATATTTAAATATAAATTTAATTAAGAAGATTTAACATTTTGTTACCAATTATTGTTCTTATTGTCAACGTTTACGATTTTCAACTTGACTAATAACATATGGTTTTCATGTTATTGATTATTTTAGTGTTAGTCCGTTAGGAATAAATAACCGAATATTCTTCCACAATGTTTGACATATCTTATCTTATATGATTATGAATAGTAAGAGCTATTAAACCCGAGCTAATGAAGTGTAAAAAGAATATTAAAGCCATACATATTTTAGATCATATTACATTTCATCAAAGAAATCGGTAAGAGAAGTGGCCTACTTTATACATCCTTGTGCGTTCTTGGGTCCATAGACCGGAGGACGACATAGGTAACGCCACTGTCTTTTGTTCATTTTTGATCGACGCATAAGCCATTTACATATTGAGCATTTTTTGAGATTCAGGAAACATTCTTTGTTTAAATATAAAATTATCTATAACTCTTATTAAGCATTTAACAATCAGATTAAAAAAGAAATATCAAAAATTACCATTTTTTCACTTATTAATTATATAAATCATTCAATTAATATTATATTTCACATAATACATTTAAATATTCCCTTTCTTCTTCTATATCACAAAATTAAATTTATAATTACAATAATTTAAACTATTATAAAAAATCACTTTCATTAAAAAAGTATCAATTATTATTACATTCAAATATCATTAAGTATTTGTCTCTCAACATCAACATGTGAAATCTTCATTCAATACTGTACGCAAGATTCAACATTAGTAATTATATATTGTACACCAACCCACCAAATGAATGTAAGTAGTTTGTCTTCTTTGGGATTTATTTTATTTAGATTCATCGAATTGAAAGTAGATACGGAGTATGACGTAAATAAATACTAATATTTATTCAACACTGGATTTCCACTAAATATATCTATGGAGGTCGTATACTTGAATTATACTCACCCGTTACAATTCAAATGTCCACTCTAAAATTACGTGCATAACTTTCATACCAAAGTTAGTACTCAAATGTGATATTATTGTTAGTACTCATAATCCAAAATCCGTCACTTCATATACTCCGTATTTGTCTTGTCTTAAATGGAAACTACAACTTTTAATTATTGTGTCACCTTAATTCCAAAAAAACAAACACTAATATTACTTGTCATTTACCCTTCAAAATAATTAAAAACTAAAGATATTTGTTTTCTTTATATATAGATTTAGATTCAAATAAAAAAATTTAAATATCGTAACAACATAGAAAATAACTTCAACTTCATTTTTAAATATTTAAAACACATTATTTTACAAAAAAAATTTCGTAACTCCTTATTTAAATAACTTTTAGAAGCTATTTTTCAAATAAAAAAAATTTCAACGTTTTTTTTTTAATTTTTTCTTTTATTCATGATAATCACATTTTATTACTAGATAATCACATGAATAATATGTGATTATCAAAATCCTATTTTGTGATTATCTCGAACACATAATAATCATATTATTTTAGAGAATAATTACATGTGATTATCATGTTATATTTTGTGATTATCTTAAATTTTATAACAGTAACAACTGTAAAATAGTTTGAAAAAAAAAAGTTAATATTTTTTATTAAAATTTTTATCATAGCTTTCAAAAGTTATTTTAATAATAATCATTGAAAAAGTTTTAAAGAAAAATGTGTTTTGGATATTTAAAAACTGATTTCAAAATCATCCTCACGTTCTCACAATATTTATTTTTGTTATTTGAACCCTTCCCTGTATGTATATGTATATAGTTGTGATTTCATAAGAAATCTATTATATACGGTTACAGAAGCTTTGAAAGTATTTATTTTGAATAGTATTCTAACCCAAACTTATCAAGTTCACCTTCAAAGTAATTTATAAACAAACACATCGATACGAGGTATAATATACAAATCACTATCCTTAGTTATAAGAAAGAGTGTGTTATTTCAACCGATGATTTTCGTAATTGAAGGTTCAAATACATTGCATTTTAAAAATATTACATTTTACGTAAAATGTAGTGTTATAAATCTTATCATTAACGTAAAATCAACATGTAAGATCATCTATTTCTTTTTCCTCTAAAAATATAATTGTCTCTCTAATCTCCCATTTATCGAATATCATATAGATTAAGCATTTACCAATTTTGCTAGTCCACACCGTGTTCAATTCGCGTCTCATTAATCAACATTTCTTTTGTGTTGACTATCTTTAAATTATTGAATTATTTAACCCAAAAGTAATCTTGTCATCCTACTTATTTAATTACTCTATTATTGTGGTACTATTAGTAAAAGATTGAATCTCAGAAAAGTAAACATAAGTATTAGAAATTGTTTATCTCAAGATTGATTGACTAGTATCTAAAGAAATACCACTTCCTCATCTTGAATCGGGGTACTTATTTAATTACTCCATTATTGTGGTACTAAAAAAGTGTCAACCCTATGCTCATTATTCATTTTTTTATTTATAGATATTCGAGGGTAAGTTGATCCTGAGATTCCATGAATTTAGTATAATTCGTCTGAATATAACTACTTGTTGATTTCAATAATTATTTATAAGTTAAGTGGATTAAAATAATAATATAAATTTGGATATTAAACGAGTAAATACAATTTAACTTTTAATTATTATGCTTTAAAACTCTTAACAAAATATTACTAGTTTAAAACACCTGTTTGTATAGAGTATGAATTGTAAAATATAAAAGCTAATAACAATGAGTACATAAAAACAAATAATTTGAATGATGAATTTATTAATCAAAAATCACATTAAAGTATTGAATGTGAAATTATCTAAGCCAAAACAAAAGATTAATTCAATACGATTATAAGTTATTGTAGCATTCGTTGTAAGAATAGTATGACTATCACTCACTCACTCAATATTGCACTTAGAACAAACTTTATCACTAACAAACAACCGGTAGATGCAATTTGTTGAACGTCTAAGTACAATATGTCACTCTATTTATAGACAAGATATTTCACCTAAATATCTCTAGAACTTTAAGAATATAGAATGACACGTGTCGCTTTGTAGTTTACTTCTTTCTAACTGACAAATGGTTAAGAACGAATATTATGTGGTCCCCTTCTGATCATGCTCACCAATCACAATTAAGTTTGATGTCACGAATACCATCACTTTTACTCTAAAGGTCGTTGTCGCAATATTGATAAGGGACCTCACACTAGCGAGATGTAACTTGAACAATGCTTTATTATTTTATTATTATAGTTGTTGGAGGAGTTAAAACACCCAGAGATTTATCAAAACTAAAACGACAATCTTATTTATTTATTTATCAAAGTTTTACATCACAAACGAAAGTGGAAATATATTAGAAGTTATATGGAAAAAAGACTAAAAAAATTTTCTTTGGGTATCATGTGGTCCTACGGTTCCCATCTTGAAGAGCTTACTTGATGTTTCCTGAGATATACATGTACATGTGTAAGCCTAAAGGTTTAGTGATTTCGTGTGCTTGTGTACAAAATATCACACACAATATACAATGATGACGCAACATGTAAAAACGTAAAATATACAAAGTATAATGAGATCTCTATGTCTATCAGGGTTAACCAGATGTCGAGTCGTCTCTGACATCGATTTAGCATAACGGTTATCTGTGTCACGACTATCTATACCAGCACTACACAGAATGACGGGTATGTGCTAGTATATCGACTTAGTACAAACAAGTGGCCGCTTGTGGTACTAATCGTACCAATATATATGTGGGTAAACGATCATCACGTATTAGTAATAAAACATATATATATATATATATAAGAGCCAACGACTATTACGTTTTAGCTCCTGGTTACCCGCGACTAACATGAAATTGATATATTTAAAGTCAATGTGTGTGCTATTAAATGCAATTAAACAGATAATCAGGTCATCACATGGTATATCGCATATATCTCAGTTTTAAAAATAACAAGAAACTCGTCTTGTTAGTTTAGACTGTAATTGCGTGTGTCAACCTATTAATTATATAGGTAAACGGTTGAAAATGTACAATACGAACTCAATTATATCATAGCGTAAAATTCTATAATCTTTTACTAGACGAAATCGTATTATGAATATTATTTATTATAATGAATTAAGTCACTAGTTTATGTATCTATTATTAATTTATTAAACTAAGTATGCAGCAAAGTCTAGCGAGCGATTTTTTCGTAAAGAAATAAAATATTTAAATAATCAAAATTAGAAAAAATATTACCTCTTGATTAGTTAAGTGGTAGCGATGTACGTGTCTAAATTTTTGTATGTATAAAATGTGTGAATAGATGAGTATTGCTAGTTTGGCTATCTATTTATACCATCACAATTAATCCTTGTAAGCAACCTATAAGCCTTAATTATCATGATTTTATATGAGGTGTCTTTTGAATAATAAAACTTAATAACTAAGAAATTAACACATCGACTTTTACTAGCTTATTCATACATTTAGATAGGATTTACAAGACTCTAGAATTTAATTCATTGGGATGGCATACCTATCTTCATTGGGATGAGTATTGCTAGTTACTTTAAATTTTACATAAATATATTACTAGGAAACATGAGTTCTTAAAATTTTAAGAATGACATTAAAATTTAAATAGAGTTATTAACATTTAATATGATATTGTATAAATTTATCAAGTAATTATTAATCAAGTTGGTTAAATTAAATTTTGATCTTTGATATTAATTTTATTATAGATTATATTTTATTTTTTCACATAATAGTATAATAATTATTAGTATTTTCTTAGGATATTACAGGAGTAATAAGCTTCTTAGTCACTACGAGCTAACATGCTCTTGTAGAGTGACATGACTTGATATCTTCCAGTCATTACCTTCTATTCTTCAGCAACTATTTATTGATTGCATAAGTAAATAAATCTCTCTTTCCTATCAGGGATCGGATTTACACATAGTTGAGATTATTTACTTAGCAGTGATCTTCTTCTTCTATAATGAGAGTGTAACTTCATCTTTATAGCAGTGACTAAGTTGACCCATCGATCAGTGACCAAACATATAGTTTAGGAGTTTTGACTTTATTTCCAATGATATACTCGAGTGAATAAGTTGGTCAGTGGCCAGTGACCAACGATCTCCCCCTAAATGATGATGATAAAATATCCTTAGAAAAACTTATTACATAGGAAGAAATCACAAGAACTTGACTAGCTCCCCCTAAGTGTTTTAGAATTAAACACTAGTTAACTTATAAATTACACGATCCATTCGATACTCTTTGCGGATTCTTTTTCTACTTTTGCTCATGATCTTTTCAAAAATGACTTTATATAGCAGAAATTTGAAGTTACAAATCCCTATTCTATTACAAGTCAGTTAAGTCAATCGAAGCATCTTCCTTTTTCTTCATCTCTTCCAGCAACACGATGATCTCATACTTCTCCTCTGATGGTAGGATCATTAATCTCTAGTCTATATTCCTTTTTAGCACCGACAGGGAGTGTCAAATTTAAGGTTCCCGGTGTTGGGTATAACACCCCTTAAATTACCTCAGGGTTAAAATAGTAATTTGACTCGGAAGCGATGGATAAAAGATAATATTATAAATTATCTTACAAAATGACCATAGATTTTTCGCGAATTTACAATATTAAAATTTGCTGAAACAAAACATATAATTGTTATACAAAATCCACATACACGTTAATTTACAAAACATTCATAAACATATCAGAGTGATGGCACGTGTCAAACATTCTTCAAAACCACCTTCCTGCCCAACCCACAAAAGACATGCATAACCTGCAGGAAGGGAAATGGTGGAATTAGCACAAAGCTAAGTGAATGAATGTACAACTAACAATTCAACTTAGCTTAATAATCTGTTTACACTAAGCACAGTAAACACATAAACTCAAGAGGATCGGCGGTTACTGCGGAACCCTACAGCCGCGGTGGCCCACAGTAACACTTACCACAATCTGTAAAGGCCCATACAGAATAGGCCGATAACTTGGCACTACAACACAACAACTCAGTTTCCAGCGACAACACATGTATCTGGAACCTGTGTTGAACACAGTAGTAACCAAGTCCAATCGCAATTGACCTCTGAATAACACAGATGCCCGAAGGCCACATATGCATAACAAGTAGGTATACACAATCATAACTCAGACTAAACAGTCAATCAAGGTTTACGTTACTTGTTGTAATCACACCATTACAACTAACTCAAATTATGAGTTGCAGATCCACTCACCTGTCTGCTACTATCCACCTCTCAGAATTCTAATATTACTGAGTCTTCGACTGATCTGAGAATACAACAGATAATGAGTTAGTAACTCATTTCGTAAGCGAATAACATATCTCAACGCATAGTATCTAGATAATAAACATTTATCAAGTTTAAATCATCATAATAGCACATTCTTACAAGCCGGTAATTCCCCGAAGTCTAAGGAAATAAGAGTTCAATCTGGAATGAAACTCGAAAATCCCGGAACGTCATTTACAAACTGAAAAATGACATTTTGAAGCCCAAGACGACCCCGAAAGGCCAAAAAAACTTACAGGGCTATGGTACATAGTCTTGATTACTTGATCGATTCCGAGTGACCATGCGAATTTCATCAAAATCTAATTTTTAGTAAGATTTTCACAAAACTTAGTAACACTTAGCGACATTGCCAATATCGCCATAGCGACATTGCCAATATCGCCATAGCGACATTGCCAATATCGCCAAATCACTAGCGATATTGCAAGCGAAATTAATCGCGATATTACCTGCGATATTGGTGGCGATATTACCAATATCGCCTAAACCAGTTCATCTGCGTTTTTGCAGAAAACTGGGCTGATTTTACCAAAAATTCTCAAATCTCAATCTTAACAGCGTTTTTCACCAACTAAACGTTCTAACACTTAGTAAACACATAAACAAACACTCGAAATGCATCAATTCAACATAAAAACACATAATTAAATCAAACCAACTAACTTTCTCACTTTTTGTAAAAAAACAAAAAAACTAATCAAAACTAACCTTAATCTGATTTAATCCACTGAAATGAGTTGTAGGAATGATCTATAATGAATTCCGAATCTAATGACACAATTTGGAGATGTTTTGGGCTTGATTTGAGCTTCAATTGTGCAAGTGTGTGTTTTAGTGTGTGTGTTCTTGGTGTTCTTGGTGTTCTTGGTGTTTGTGTGTGTTTTTGAGATGAAGAATGTAGATGAAATGGCTGATTTCTGGATTCTTGAGTTAATATATATATAATTTACGTATACTACGATGTATTATTATCATTAATCTAGCACACGATTGTATTAGTTCTAATAGTTAGGCTAATCCGTATTTTAAACTAAAAATACCGTAATTCCCATTTAATTATTCCTAACCATTATACATTCAAACATTTCATATAAATTAACTCAATTAAATAAAGTAAATGAAGTAACATAAGGTAAATTTACCTAAAAATACTAGGCCGTTGGGGAGGATGTTACATTGGGAATTCTATATAAGCTCTACATTAAACTTGTTGTGTACGTGGGATAGTTGGCCTCTCTTGATCTTCTTTAGTGAGAGCAAATTCATGATCTCTTTACAAACCTAAGATTACCATCTTTTTAAACAAGCGATCAAAAATTTCACTAACACATCATCTCTTGCAGCACTGGTGGAGTGACTGACAACTAGTCTTACTTCATTCCACTCTTCTCTATGTAGCTTGTAGATTTGATCTAGAGTAATAGCTTGTCTCTGATCTCCTCTGTGTATCTAGAGTTGAGTTTGAGAACTTGACTTAGAATTTTTGAGAAGAACCTTGGTGATAGGTGCATGATTTGATCTTCCCAACATTCGCTTGGCGTATATTCTTCTGTCTCTTTCTCTGAGTAGTTTATCGTTGTCAACACCCACTCACTTCTTTGATGGTTTAGGTGGTTTCATTGCTTTCTTTCCTTCTAATTTTAGCCTCCGATTCTCTACTATTAACTCTTTGGCTAATTTAATCGAAGCTTCTCCATCAACTTTCATTTTCTGCTCTAACTCTAGATTCACTATAGCTTTTTCAACAAATAACATAAGTTGGAGCTCTTTGTCAACATCAAATAGAATCTTTTCTTTTATTCCTTTTCTCTTTCCAGCTCTTCAGCGAGCCTTTTTACCTACTCAACCTCAATCACCTCAGTGACCTTCATTTTCTTTGTACTTGGACTACCTGATATATCTGACACTTGGGGGGTCCATTATTTCTTTTTTACTTTCTCTTCTTGGAGATGATAGTTGAAATAATAACCTGGTCACTGGTATCTTCCTCAACTCTGCTTTCATCCCCTCCTATCTTTGTTGCTCAAAACTAACTGTTGGAAAGTCAGTCACCGAGTCTAGCTCCCCATGCCCTTGTGTATCAACTACCCACTCCCTCATCAACGGGTCGCTCATATTTACCTCCTCAACGCTAACCTCATCAAAAATTCTAGATACCACCACTTCTAAAGTGACCTCAAACTCTGTAACCATTACCTCGTCCCGAGGGACCTTATTTTATTCGATCTTAGTAGTGATTGCTCAATCTTCTTGCTAAGGATGTTAAAAAATTAGAGGAAGTACACAGAATTTAGCTAACTTACTTTTCTCCCCCTTTTTGTTATCATCATCTAGGGGAGAAAAAGAAGAAGCACTAGGACCAGCACCAGATGTGCCTCCTACATCAGCATTTGTACCGGAAGGATTAGACTCACTGCTTGGCGTATCATTCTCAAAACTACTAGAAGTACTTTAAACAAGAGCTATGATGGTTTGTAGATCTGTTCGCATGGCAGAAACTTCTAAAAATATCATTTATGGGCTTATATTATGCTTTCAACGCATCTAGCTCCTTTGCTCGCTCAAATACCAACTTAAAGGTGTGATCTATTTTCTCTTCACCTTGCTGGATAACCTTTGGAAGTTCATTCATGATGGCTCTGGGCAGCTACAATAGTCTCTATCTTCCCCTTGAACTTAGCTAGGGACTCAAAATTTTGAGATGTGTCGTTCATGAAGCTCTAAGTGAAGAGTAGATGTAAGAATAATCTCCTTGGTCTTCTCAGTGAATAGATCTGCCCAAGGCACCAAATCCCGTTACAACTTTGCATGCTAATCACTCTTCTAAACAAGTCACTGATAAACTCATGAGCCTTGTCCCTGGCTTCCTTCGAAACTTGGACCTCCTGCCTAGATGACGAGATATCTCCATGATGAATTGTTCAGTCCCTGCATCATTAACAGGTAGTGTATATTCTTTTGATCAAAGAGAGGAGAAGGAGATGTTAGCTCACTAGTTAAGTGTTCTTGGGAACACAAACCTATCATGTTTTCAGGTGAGGATAGATGTTGGTTACCTAGGAGTTGGTCAACTTGATCTTCTAGTGCCATCGATTGATCAGGTTGATGATCAACATGGAAAAATCAACCTACTCAATTGTTGGGGGATTGACTCGTAGTGTCAAACTGATCCCTTATTGAGATGGCATCCTTTTGTGAGGATGCCAAATGGCTAGTGTGTAACATTCTAAATTCGGTTAAGATGATAGTTAATAATTTTAGTAATTGATGGTGTTTCATTAGGCAAGTGAATGATAAGTATATTTGTAAAAGTTTAGAAAAGTTGTGTTGCCCCCTCTGTTCGCAGCTCTACAATTTGTGATCCGTAGGGATTTAGACCAAATTTTAAACCCGAGAGTTGTAGTACATGTCTCAAGCTTTTCAGGGATATAAGATTAATCCAAAATATAAATCGTATGAATAAGTTATAGTGGTTTAAAGTTGGCTACATACTCATTTTTAGTGCTGTCAAAAGTAAAATTGTGTGCAACCCCCTCTGTTTGCAGCCCTATAACTCATGATCCATTGAGATTCAGAACAAAAGTAAAACATGAAAGTTGTAGTCCATGCTCCAAGGTTTTCAGGGATATAAGATTCGTCCAAAACGGAGGTCATATGAAGAAGTTATAGTGGTTTAAAGTTGACTACAAAGTCATTTTTAGTGCAGTCCAATATATTGACTAAGTTGATCCGGGTTGACCATGTTTGACCACAAATATAAAAGCCAAACACTCACTTTCTTTCATTTTTTACCCCAAAACTCCCTTTAGAGTTTAAGTGTGTGTGTTCTTGATGAATTTATTGTGTGAAGTCAAATTTCAAGGGAAATCAAAGGCAAAACAAAGGGTTTTTGCTATCCAACCCAAGATTCAAGGTAATAGCTCATATCCACTCTTTATATGGTTAAATTTTCTGATTTTGAACACATTCATAAACCCCTAATTTCAGCAAGAAGCTTGCATGTGTGAATTAAAGAGTTATGATAGTAAAGTGAGCATGTTTAAGCATAGATTAACAACATTTTCAGCCGTGTACGAGAAAATTCATATCAAATCAACAAAAAATCGTATAGGGATGAATTCAATGGCATATGAAAGATATTTATGTCTATTGTATTTTGTATTTAGACATAGTAAAGCAATTTCAACCTTAGGATGGGTAAAAATTCAATTTTTCTGTTGTTGTACTTCATTTGGACAACATGTAGTTGCTGTAGTAGAATATTCATAGAAAACTGAGAAAAAAATCCTAAATATATGAATAAGTAGACCCTGGAAAGGTAAGACAAAGACCTATAATTCGTATTTAGAAATAAATCGATGATTTTGAGTCTAAGAAGGGTAAAACAAGGCTGAAAGTCAAAGCTGTACATAAGCCTAACAAGGCATAGAAGTTGAGACCCTTTTGAATTCATAGTCTTAGTACTTTACTTAATGTGAATGAATGGAATCAATTTGTATAGGTATCGAAGGAACAAAGGAGCAAGTAAAGAGAGTATATTGTGAAAACTTAGTTAGACCTCTCTAACTAATTGAGGTGAGTACATGTGGATTTTCAAATGGGTACATAGCAAAAACAAGGTTTTCCATTGTAGTCGTATGTTCATATCAACTTATGTTAGTATTGAAAGTTATTTGATCTAATAGTTCGAATGGCATTGCATTGCTATGAGTTATTGTTATAAAAGTACATAGCATGCTAGTTGAGGTCGATTGATTTTGTTAAGTTGTTTATTGATTAAGATTTGATTTTTATGACATGAATGCATTTATTGTTTTCTTTGTCCGGACTAGTTAACCCATAAATGGGGAAGACCATAAGACTCTACTGGGATGGTACCTCCCGGCGCAAAGTAGATGTCTATAGATATGTTAACCCAGAAACAGGAGAGGCCATGACCTTGATAGGATTGGAGGCATTCCAACTATCTTGGCAGCTTACCTAAGTTAACCCGGAAATGAGGAAGTTTACTACGGAGAGGCCCGTAGATGTTTTACCTAAGTTAACTCGGAAACGGGGAAGTTTTCCTACGGAGAGGTCCGTAGTTTTATGTTTATGAGAATGATATTGTTTTTATGAAAGTTTCAGTTTATATGTTTCTTATAAAGTATTTTCAAAAAATTTATATCTTGTTGGGTCTAAACCCATGTATCTCACGAGGCTTTATGTCTTACGTATTGTTTGTTTCAAAATTGCTATGTACTCAGGATCTGGAGCTGAGGAATAGAAGTGTAGAGATTAGTTGAAGACTTTTGGAGACTAGTATGGACTTAGCTTTTATACTAAATTTTCTCTTAACTATGTTTGTGATGTTGATTGGTAACACCCAAGAAATTGTAAACTCTGATATAACTTATGATGTTTTATGGCTTTTGTTAAACCATATTTTGATGCATGACTATATGTCATGAGATTTATGTCAACCATAGTTTAATTAAAAATATATATATATATATATATATCTACATTTAAACGAATTGGGGTGTTACATAGTGGGTTGCCTCTCAGTTAGGGTGGGGCAGACACTATGAACTTTACTCACTGTGGATAGAGCTACAACGACTGTTTGGAGGTTACCCCTTGTAAAATCACTAGAATTTTAGGAGTTTAGTGAAGTGATTGAGGCTGCGGGTTTAACAAGACTGCCCTCGGTGACAGAATATACAATCGCAGATCCAGTCATAACATCTTTTGATGTTTGCTTTTCGCTATGCCCTGAAACCTTTAATGTTCGGGGCCCTAGTTTGGATTTTTTTTTTGGAGCAGGTGGAGATTGAGATTTGGTGGATGGTGGGACCTCACTGACAGTCACTAGGGTGGTAATCAGTGATAGTGAGTTAGCAGGGAGTGAAGAAATGGGGGTCGGAGAGAAAACATTTTGCTGGTCCTTTATTATTGGAGGAAGAGTATTTGTAGCAGGTTTGCTAAAATTGTGTGAACCAACTACCCTTGGTGTCATACCCTGGAATGGTAGGCCGTCATACTCATCGAACTGATATTTTATGATCAATGACAAGAAACGGGAGTATAGAACATATTCAGAGTGAGTGGACGTAGTGACTCTAGTAACCAACTCGCTAAAGATCACGCCAACGTAATCAACATTTAAATTGTTGATTAGTAACCAAGCGAGTTGGGCCTCAATGGTATTCAGCCGGTCAAAACTCCATTTTTTGGTACCAAGGCACCGGATAACTTCACCAAAGAAAATATTCCGAACACCATCCATATTTTTCTTATGAATGGTTCCAAAATGTCTAGAACCATCAACCCCAATGGTGAAAGTGACATTGATCCCAGTGAGATCAATGATTCCTTGTTTGGAATCATCACCAGAGGGTAACGGAACAAACGAATCAGAATCTAATAGCCCAAGAACACTATGGATGGTGTTGGCATTTAGAGAAATGGTTTTAGTATAGTTGTCAATGTACACAGCGAGTACATATCTGCAATTGAATGTGAACAAGTGTATCAGAAGTCACAGAGTAATTGAAAAAAAAATGATACCTGGAGTACCGATTAAAGCGGGATAAATAAATTGATTTTTGAAAAATGTGATTATATCCTCAAAACCTCAATCAATCGAGCTACTTATTGTTTACAATTACGTTTTTCTCTCACTATGTTACCAGAGGCAAGCAGTTACCTGTGTTGAAGATGATGTTGAATTCCCAATTTTTGCCAATAAAGGTGAATTCACCTACAGCCCCTAGAAAGCTTCTGCATGCAACTCAGATGAAGATGTTATCTCTGATAATGAGGTATACACATTACCCATCTCAGTTATGGGAATACTTCAACAGAGGTGTTTTCTAGTTTTGTACACTACTAAAATTGAAGGCCACAGGGTAGAAATGAATTTTAAGGGGTGGATTAATCAATTCCATACTTTATATCTAAGCTACATTTTCATTATTCGCGCATATAATAGTGTTCACTTTGTGATCAAAAGATTACAGGAAACTGCATGCAATTGAGTAAACACTTTGCTTATGAGGCTGACAACTATCAGAAAACGTACATTCTAGTTTTGGGGGAAATAGTAAAGATGGAATTTGCACTTGGCTTGCAGCAAAAACCGAATCAGATGTACTTATTAATGTCAGCGATATTGCTGATTGTGTTTCGTTTCATTTTGGATCTGCCAAAGTAAAGAGGTCATCTAAAGGTAACTACTAAGTCTTTTTATTCAAGAAACTTACATTATTTTTTGTAGTATAGTATTGTTGCTAGCAAATATAATACATTATTTTTAATCAAATTTGTAAAATTGAAAAACTGGACCAAATGTTACTCAACCCTCCCCCTTTTCCACCTCTACTTAATTCCTTTTATTCTGTAAATAAGTTGCATTTTAATGCTAACAGTTCATGACTGTTCATGGTTAATAATCTACTGCCAGGTGGCCAAGGGAAAGCCAAGCACAAGTTTTCTATTCGGACACAGGCACATAACAACTTATTTACAGATACAAGTCTTGTGGATGAAAGTTACACATCAGTCAAGGTTTTTCCATCATGTGACGTAACTGAGTCCAGTATCATATTAAAAATCAGGTAGTCATCCAAGTTCCTAAAGTTTTTCAGGGAAAAGAAATGGATGAATCAAAGAATTATATGGTGACAACTGAATTTCCAGTTTTACGTACTCATACCATGACTTCAATGGCAGAGCTCCTTAACTGTGTTCAGGATGAACGTGATATTTCAGAAGAACCTACAATGAAGGTAGCTGTTGTAGTATATATAATATTTTTACTTGCTTTATAGATTTATGTCACACTTGCATATGATATTCTTATCTGCTCCAGCACAATATAACGGAAGGCACCTCTGAACAACCAGCCGTCGGGAAAAGTTTGTTATCAGTTGATCAGAGATACATAAAGGATTATGTCGAGTGTTTGGGCAGTGATTCATCAGATGAAGACGAGGTATGTTATATCATCACTGCACCATGTCTTCTGTTAGTACAACGAGAGTTGGCAATTTCGACAAACTTACTTATGATGGGTTGATTTGGAGTCTGTTTTATTCCAAATGGATTAAACGGTTCAATTTAAAAAAAATTAGCTATTAGGGGAACAATTCAAATTGATTAGAAGCGCCCAAAGTCTATATCCAATGCATACAACCTCTTAAATATTTTTATTCAAAGATTATCATTTTTGTAATTTTATTTTGGAAAAGCTGATTATCATTTTGGTAATATTGTTTTTGTAATCTTAACTAATACAATACTTATTAATATAGCATGTAGAAAAGAACAAAAAAGTGTATGTGGGTCAACCCAGCCCGTCTTGTTTTGACCACTACTAATAATGACCCTTAACAACTCAAACCCTTTTGAATTGTCACCCAACTCACCAATCTTACCACCTCTAATTACAATAGTTTACCGTCAAGTGCTTACAGCCCTTTACTTAAATTTCAGGACAACCATCAAACCCAGGAATATACCCTAGCAGGGTACAAACAAAAGACCATGGCTGATCAGTTTCAAGAAGCTTTAGGTGCTGCTTCTACAAACGAAGAAGGGCATATGTCTGTAGTTCCTAGACACACAGGGTGGGTGATCTGATTCAAGGTCATGTTGTCTTGAACACTTCTACTGAGTATAACATATTGAAATTAACTATTAAAGTTTTTTTGTCTACAATGCCATGTTTGTAGCTTTGGTTTATTTAGAAAGTTGGCATAATGCAGAGTGAGAAGGGAAGTGATTAGTACTTTTTGAACAAGTTACAATAAGAAGGTACGTTAAAGCATACATGTTTTTTGCATTAAGTCTGTTGGTAAAACAAAGATGGTGCACAAATTTTATTAGCAAGTACAAATGTGCATTTTACAAAACACACTCCTTCACATGGCCTGATTATTATATGTGAAGTATGAGTGAGTTGTGCTGAAAATTTGTGCACTGACTGTCGACTATTTACTTCATGTTATTGTGAGACTACAAACATAAACCCTGAAAGTAACACAATTCGGAATCTTTCTCAATTTAGATGAAGCAAGTTGTTTTGATGTGAAGATACTGGCGAAGTCTCTCGAAGGAAAGCTGACTGTCTGTTCATGTTCTCTCATCGAAAATTTCGTGGTGTGTTTACAAAGTATGATATATGTCATCATCATTTGGCACCAGACTGTAACCTTATTATCTAGCACATGTGGCTTATACCCTTGCAGCTCATTTACTGTAGCGTTCTCCCTTGGGGGATTGATACTTAGAGAGGTGCAATTTTGACCCATTTATATTCAAATGGGTACATTCAGGTAATGTTTTTTCTCTAGCAGGTCAAATAGGTTAAGGTAAAAGATTTGACTAACAATTAAACAGGTGAAATGAAATGTATCAAATGGACAAAATCTTCTAAGTTGCTTTATTTTGAAAATTTCCAGATTACTACAATGACAATATGGTTTCCTAATCGTATTTAATACAATCGTTATTAAGGAAAATAAAAAAGAAATGAAATGAAAGTTTTTCCGGGTTGGTCCAACCTGGCCTGGCACGTTTTGGCTCGTACTAAACGTTACTCAATTTGACCTGTTACCTGACCCGCAGGACCTGCACATTTACCAACCTATTATATAAGCCAATACCACAGCACAAGTAGAACTGTAGAAACTGTCATCTTTCATTCTAGTATATCTTCTCTAATGCACGTTTTGGCCGATTAAAGTATTGTTGCATTCTTCTGCTGAGGTCAACAAGAACATCTAACGCATTAAATGTAATCAAAAGGAAAAACTTGACAATCATCTTTGGTTCACGAGTATGTACAAACGTAGAGCTTGATGTTCGGACACTGGTTCGTATTCATCCTCCTTGGTACGACCAACACTCTTTCCTCTCTAAAATCCATACCTTATGATCTGGTACGCTGAGTATTCCTATTCGAATGTTTTGACAACGTGTTTCTCACAATCCTTCATACAGGAAATAAGTAAATGTTAAGGGGAAGGAACACCATTTTATCCACATATTTCACGGAGATCTGAGCAATCGTACACAGAGCAAGTCAAATGATATACCATGTTATTGTATTACTAGTCTTGTAACAAAAAACTTAGTCACAAAGACAATTAGCTAATGTTTAATGAGTAGGATGTGATATGGTTTTCTTTTTAAAAAAACACAAAGTGATAGAATGAGTATAAAGAAGTCAAGGTACAAGTTAGAGATGCAGCATAAAGAGGAGAATGTACAAGTCAGAATTGCAGTATATGGAAGCTCACTGCCATAGGATTATGGGGAAAGAGTCAATCCAAAGCATCTAGATTCTTTTTTGTGTTACGTATACTCCAATTAGCGAATACTGCTTCTATAGTAAAAGTTTGATTTGCTCCCTGTTCTAATTCGTATTCAACTTTCGCCCCTTACACTTTTATTATTTTACACCTTAACTCCTAAACTATGATGTAAAAGTCAAAGTACCAAAATAGGTTTTTCTTTTCTTCAAGTACCATTTGTTTCACAAATTGTTATACATAATGTTAAGCCATTAATTAAGTACCTCTAGGTCTATAAATTAGCATGAAAATCATTTTCTTAGTTTCTTAGTATATTAACCACAAGTGATTATTTGAAATATGACTATCATATAAAGTTGTTATCTTTCTAAATTTTCTTTAAATATATCACGTCTCATCTTCTCATATTTGCTTATAAAAATAATGTTGACTTGCTTATAAAAATGTGGACGTGTCTCTTTATAGAGCAAATGAACTTTACGAATTTATGTTCAATATATCCATCCATTTAAGTCATGCTTTTCATATTTTAGTGTACCTGTTATATTGTTTTCTACTAATCAAATTTAGTTTAAGGATTAATGGGGTACTAAAATATGAAATGTAACAAAAGGAATAGCACCAAGTAAAACAAAAGTTACAGTAACTATACAAGTAGGAAGAAATCAAAACGTGATATATATCATCTTCACATTTCTCGATACCGTTTTTCAGAAGTTATTTTAACCTTTCTCTATGAGTAGTAACCAACATCCTACAACGATTACGGAGTATATCACATAATTGGAGCTAAAGTGAGCAAACTAAAACTGCTGGGTACCAAACTGTAAAATCATATATCCGTTTGGCACAAATTGAAATATTTTGCAAATACAAAATTTTGGATATGGATAAAAACTAAAAAAAGTCTACATAAATAGACTTCAACAATTTCCGGTCATCATCATGGCAACTGTTACTTCATTCTCATCTCCATCATGGCCAAACCCTTGCTCTAACTCTAACACCAATTCTCACTCCGGCGACCAGTCCGCCATACACCCTACTGACTCCGGCGGCGACGACCTCTCATCACTCCTCTCGCCGGTCAATATAAACCCTAATCAACAACAACAAGCTCAATTCAGTCACAACAACGGTGACGATAACGTTAGAGACTGGCTCAATCAATTTCTTCCACATTCTGAAGAAACTCACGGTGTAATTCAACCGGAACCGGGTCCGCCTCCGGTTCATGATGATGAAACCCTAGTTTCAAACGCTAACACCAAGGTACCCGAATGTAACGATAGTTTATCACTTCCGTTACCGTTACAGGTACCGTTATCGTTACTTCACGTTTCTTTTAATCAAGATCACGGTTGTTTTGCTTGCGGTATTAATCATGGATTTAGAATATATAATTGCGATCCATTTCAAGAGATTTTCCGGCGAGATTTCGAAACCGGAGGTGGTATTGCAATTGTTGGGATGTTATTTCGGTGTAATATACTTGCATTAGTAGGTGGTGGTATTGAACCACAGTATCCTCCTAATAAGGTTATGATTTGGGACGATCATAAGAGTCAGTGTATTGGTGAGTTATCGTTTAGGTCTGAAGTTCGTGGAGTTAAGTTAAGACGTGATCGGATTATTGTTGTTTTGGAACAGAAGATATTTGTGTATAATTTTACGGATTTGAAGTTGTTGCATCAGATTGAGACATTTACGAATCCGAAAGGGCTGTGTGAGGTTTCGCAAGGGTCGGGTAATTTTGTGCTTGTTTGTCCTGGTTTGCAGAAAGGGCAAGTAAAGGTTGAACATTATGCTTCGAAGAAAACAAAATATATATTAGCTCATGATTCGAGGATTGCATGTTTTACTCTGGCTCAGGATGGGCATATTATTGCTACAGCTAGCACTAAGGGAACGTTGATTAGAATTTTTGATACACATGAAGGGACGCTGTTGCAGG
Source organism: Logfia minima (assembly GCA_963921325.1). Classification (NCBI taxonomy): domain Eukaryota; kingdom Viridiplantae; phylum Streptophyta; class Magnoliopsida; order Asterales; family Asteraceae; genus Logfia; species Logfia minima. The sequence goes on from OY992765.1 coordinate 40,607,902, forward strand.
AGGTATGCTTTTGATTATACTATGTTTATTGAGAATTTTGATTTAAAACGGGTGTATGCTAGAAAACAATACTGGTTCTTGAATGATTCTTGGATCCAAATAGGGAAGTAGTTTTTTTTGTTTGTCAAAATACATGATATTTTTTTCTTTCCAAAGTGGAAAATAAAGGAAACTTTATATTGCTTTAGAATGCAAGTCACTAGAAGACTGTACGGATTTATCATGCACAATAGCATAGATTATATTCCATTTAAATCTATGAAAGTACTGTTTTAGTAGATTGTAAGAGTTATGCTGTGTGAGATGTGATGATGATGATGATGAACTATGATAGTATGGTCCAACAACCGTCTACAAGCAAAATTGATGTCAGTATTGGTTTTGGAGAAGTTTACTATGAAGACCTGTAATTTAGGTAAATTGTTTAGGATATGAATGTCCGTAAAAAAGTTACAGTTTTTGTTGAAGTTCAAAAATGTAATGTGGGTCCTGTGTGCTGCAACAATGGAATATAAAAGAAAATGAGGAAAATTTATAAGCAAATAGGTTACTTGGGGCAACTTATATGAACTATGATAGTATGGTCAAACAACCGTCTACAAGCAAATTGATGTCAGTATTGGTTTTTGGAGAAGTTTACTATGAAGACCTGTAATTTAGGTAAATTGTTTAGGATATGAATGTCCGTAAAAAAGTTACAGTTTTTGTTGAAGTTCTAAAATGTAATGTGGGTCCTGTGTGCTGCAACAAAGGAATATAAAAGAAAATGAGGAAAATTTATAAGCAAATAGGTTATTTGGGGCTACTTATATATGTACGGGACTTCCCTACACCTATATGAAGGACCTATAGTTGGCTGATTGTTTAGCTTCACTTAATTTGTAGATGTAGAAAAGCATAAGTTGTTATTTCATTATTGTGGTATACTAAAGAAGTGGATGATTAATGCAGGTAAGAAGAGGTGCAGATAGAGCAGAAATATATAGCCTGGCATTTTCATCTACTATGCAGTGGCTGGCAGTCTCAAGTGACAAGGGTACCGTTCATGTTTTCAGCCTCAAACCTTCTCAAGGACACCAATGCATGGACATGTCTACTGAATCATCAGACCACAATACTGCCGTTCCTTCATCAAGCTCATCTCTCTCTTTCATTAAAGGTATATAAGTAGTTGGTACCTTTTTCTTTTTATATTGATAAGTTGGTAATTTTTTTTATTAGAGGAATCTGATGTTTGGGTGTTTGACAAATCTTAATATATATCAGGAAGTATGGATAAAATCGCCAAAAGGACACATTTATAAAATTAAATTTATAATGATGTTTTTGCAAGTCTCTGAATGTAGGTTAAATTTTCGTACGACACTTCCCTACACCTGTATGAAGGACCTATAAAGGGCTGATTGTTTAGATAATCAATTGCTCGCTACTCCTATGAAACCGTTTATTCAAAACTGTAGGTTGGCCCCCTAATTAATCAGATAATCACACTTCCATTACTCAAAACACCTTCTTCTTCTTATTATTAAATTAACAGAAGTACATGAAATGTTAGATAGAAGTACGTGAAAGGTAGATGAGGCTATTGTTCATTATCTTGTTGATTGGAAGTTTATAAATATTGTTCCATGCTTTTGTGGCTTACAAAAAAGAAATTATTGCAGGAGTATTACCTAAGTACTTCAGCTCGGAGTGGTCAGTGGCCCAATTCCGCTTGGTTGAAGGTTCTCAATACACTGTTGCATTTGGCCACCAAAAGAACACAGTGGTTATTCTTGGCATGGATGGAAGGTGAGCAACCGAAACTTTTTCTTGTATGAATAGACTGACTACTTAAAAAGAGCAAATACCTGAAGACATTAAAACCAAACAAGTTAAAATATCCACTTGACATTGTTTAAATAATGATAATCCTTAGAAATAGGTTGGTGTTGTACCAGCTATATATCGATATGTATCCTGCATATCTAGAATAGGAGTGCAAATTATCGTTGATGTAGATAGCATTTGATAAGAACTTATCAGGGTTCTTATTGATAATTAAAGCCGAATAAAAGAAAAAACACAACACTGGCAGATGAATAAAAGAAGAAACTGAGTAATGAAAGTTAAGTAAATGAAAAACACCACAAGAAACTCGCCTTCCAAGAAATTACCATATACTAGCATTAACATATAATTACTACTTGTAATTAAATACGAAAGTACCTAGGTATTAGATGAGGATGAACGAAGGCCTATCGTTAGGGGATACCTGATTCGTTGGACTTGCCAGCTTTACTCTTCTTAAAATGAGCAAGGTCATCATGACACTTCCTCCTCCAAATGACGTATCTTACCACGGTGGTGGTTGTCAACATCCTTTATAGGGTTCTTCTTCTTAGGTTAAGGCACAACTTTGCGGACGACACCTTTGCCTTTTCCCTTCACCATAGTATGCAGTTTTTTCTTGACATCTCCCTGATCATTAGCAATGAACGGGTGTTGGTTGGTATGTTCTTCTCAATATTTTTGAGCAATGACACACTCTCAGATAGATTGAATAGGTTTTGGTGGTTCTCGACAATTTTAAGCATATGACGCAACTCTGAGATAGATTTCTTCTATTCCATGAGATAATTTTCTCCCATCCTTTCATATTACAGTTATAGTTCATATTTAATTGGTCATATGATTTAGGTAGAGAGTTGAGAATCAACATGATAGCTAAGTTTGTCCCCGTGGAGGAATCAAGTCTTTGTAAGCTGATCAATGCAGCTCTTCATCTTTAAAACATGAGTGCCAACTCATTGACCTTGCTTTATCTTACATGCATGAAGAAAAATTGACACTTTCAAAAAGCTCCTTATCTTGCTATTAAAAGATGGCTTTCCGGTGCCAAGCATTGTGAAACCTTCTAGATTCTCCGTGTAATTGTGGAGGTTAGGAGTCATTCTCGCCAGCAAAAGGAATGCATCCTCACTATGATAATCGAATTTTCTTGTCCAGGCATTATAAACATCAATAGTGACAGTCTTAGAAGGTGCTTCGGGTAAAGCAATGTCAATAATTGTCGTGTTTGTGGACCATCTTTTAGTTACCATACCAATCCAAGAAGTTGCACCTTTTAGTTTCTCCCTCTCCAACAAAGAACAGAGTGATAAGTTCTTTACGGAAGTGGTTGTCATCTGCAAAGAAAACAAAGTCCAATATTGGAAATAGTAAAAGAACTTCATTTTAGTATAGTAGTTTGAAGATTGTCCTCAAGCCCGAAAAGAAGTTGCACGTTCTTGACACTACTTAACTTAATGCACCTTCTGAGACCGCCACTGCTTTTGTTGGTAAGGCATGGATAAGAAAATATGATTACCCGAGTGAGGTTGCATGCCTTTTGCTTGCAAGTATTACCGTACCTCTAGAAGAACATGTAGAATTTTGAAGATTTTACAATACTTGGGGAACTGAAGAACATGTTTGTACACCAAGCATGAGCTTTTTGAAACTTTCAAATCACTCCATGCATTTAAGTCTATTCGAGCTCCCTTAGCCTTAAAGGAAAACAAGTCTTTTACTTGTTTTATTACTTGAATAATATAAAGTATATATACATGTATTAATTATAAAATGACATTCTCTTTGTATGTAACCCCATAGGTTCATATGTAATTAGTAGTATAGTTAAAAAATGTAGTACTGAGCCCCTAATCCCAACAGTAAATCCACCCATATGTGTCATCAACATAAAAAACCAGCATCTCCTCGTTCAATGATAAGACCACTGGACCCTGAACTGCCTCTTTCTGTTCCGCGGTAAACTCGGGTTGATGACTCCTCCCCAGAGGACTTCCCTTTATCACCATTTGGAAGCAGTATCACCATTTGGTATGACTGTCTACATCTTACCTCCCCCATACCCGCCATGGTGAGATGGGGTATTTGTTGTTGTCAACTCTTCAACAGCCTTCTTCATACCATAAAAACGTTTGCAATTGTTTATTTCATAGTAGTTAATTGCTCACAGTTTACCGTTACAGACACCAAGTTATATAGAATTTGTAGTCATTGTCGGCTCATTAACTACTCATGAAAATTATTAAAAAGCATTTGAAAAAGTTGGGTTGTGGGTCACAACCGGCTACAAAATTACAGTAACATGGTTTGACCCACTGCCTTTACTGGTTAGGGTAAGTCTCTTGTATCTTTATTGGTATCAAAGTGTTCCAACATTATAGTAACCTTGCTAGGGACTTCCTAATAACTTCTGATTTTGTTTACTATGTTTGTGTGATATTTTGGTTAATGGTCCATGAAGTTCATGTCACCTTCATTGTTACTCATCATGTTAAAGCATATTATTAATGTTTTATCTTTGGTGCAGTTTCTATAGATGCAAATTCGATCCTACAACCGGTGGTGAGATGACACAACTGGAATATCATAATTTCGTGAAGCCTGAAGACTCTTTCTAAAAGGAGGAATACATAAACGAATCAAATCATGTGTGTAAATTGTAAATTAATGATATGATAATATGGTTTTCTTTAACTTCCGTAAATGGCTATTTGTGGTAAATAATTTTGTAAATATCTAGGTAACGATTATAAGCTTCCTAACTTATAATATGGATTGTACATTCTTAAAAGTGACATTCGTCTTTGTGTTTTGCCTGTGTATGTACGTGTAGTGAAGTTTGTGTATATTTCTAGGTCCGGTCATTCAAAAGGTAGGTTTCATATTTGTTTTTTGGGTTGTTTGTTATTTTGAATCAAGATGAACCTAAACTTGTTTTATTGAGCATGGTTTGACGAGTATTTTGAGCTTGTGATTTTTTTTGAGTTAGCATTATTTAAAACACAAAGAACTTTCAGTTTTGTTTTTTTACACAACGTACTTTTTTATTTCGCACCGTTCGCATTGCGCTTTCAAACTGACCCTTTTTTCCTCGGTTTATAACCGGGAACCTGATTATGTGATTGTTCTTTTATTGTTATATGTGATGTTATTATTCATATACGTATGTTCTTCCAAAACCAAAGACAGAAAAAATCCTTTATCCCCTGCTGTAACTTTTTCCAAATTCATATACAATATAGGATTTAGAGAGCGACTTCAACCTCAGACTCTTCAACTTGGCGATCTAGGTGTAATTCTTTAGTGATCAGTTTGTTGTATTTTTAACAATTAACCCTATCATTAAGCTTAATCTAACTTTATTAAGGATAGTGCATGCAATGCATATATTTTGGTACTGTGTTAAAGTTCGAAGAAGACAACCATTTGAATAATTGTCCTTTATGTAACATATTGTTATAGAAAATAAGTTTTGTTGTGTAATACTTGCATTTGTCGAGTAAAAGTTATTTTGTGGTTTGATGGTATTAAGGACCACTGCTTTTAAGAAAGTAAATCAAGTCAATTTGTGTGCTGTTCGTTTTTTCTTTTTGATTAATTTTATAAAGGAATGAAAGTGTCCAAATGGATAGAATACATGACCAAGTGTATCTCTATTAAAGCTTTTATAAATGGATAAGTGTCCGTAAACGTGTCTAATTATGGTTCAAAATATGTTGTGTATATTAAATTTCATTTTGGTTATTATGTGTATCAGAATTTTAGGTTATGTATATTGTATGTATTGGATCGCTTATTCATTCGATAACATGTATTCCTTTATTACATTGCAACCGTATAAGGTGCCATGTTAACTTACATGTGAGTATCACATCATCAAAATCGAATGACATGTCACCAATTACAAGTAATAAGAGACGGGATACATACAATATAATTAATTGAAAAGTTAAATACACACGATATATTAAAATGAAGTTAAATACACATAATAAACCTTAAAGTTATAGTCAGATAAATTTTTATACACCTACTACCAAGGTTTTGAAAACCGATCCGACCGGTCGAACTGGAAATAAGGAGAAAGCCGGCCGAAATGAAACCAGTTATGGACCCTCTTTGACCAAATCAACGACCGCCGGTCGGACCGGGAACCGGAACCGGGTTCGGACCGGTTTTTGAAATTCTTTTTTTTTTTTTTTTTTTTTCTAAACCGAAATCACGTAGGTAAACGTTCCAAATTAGTAGGTCAACCGTGATCAAGTTGGAATTACTTTGTGTCCTTGGCTTAGAATATATAGGAGTTCATGGTAAGCTTTGGTTTGTCTTGCCACCAATGTGGGACAAATTACACACTAAAGGAAAATAAACACAATAAAAATGTCTACCCCATTTTTTGAACCTCTAACCTTATGCTTGTTGAATGATTTGATTGCCAACTAATCTAGCTATTACTTTGTGATATTGTTGTAATTATTACTATTTTATTACTAGTTTGTAAATAGTTATTTTAATAATTTTTTATATAGTATTTTTAATGATTATTTTGACAATCCTATAATAAGTTCATAGCCATTATATGTTTCATTTCAAAATATCATAATATATAATTGTAGTTTTAAAAGTTTGAGGTATAAATTTTGAAATGTCATATATTTTCACTAGTAATTTGAATTAAATTACCATTTTTTTCTTTTAACTATTATATATTTTTCAAGATCTGTTTGTGACAAAATTTCAAAAGGGTTTTTTTCTAATAAAGTTATAAAAAGTTAAGAAAAGTAAAAATTAATTATAAAAAATCATAAAAAATTATAAAACCTCAAAAAGTCAAGAAAAGTCAAAACTGGTCCGACCGGCCGGTTCGACCGGTCCGATCGGTCCGACCGGAACCGGAAGGTTGACCGGTCCGACTTAAAAACCGATTTTCAAAACATTGACTACTACATTGATAAATTTGGAAAAGAAAAGACAATGAAAATATGACACCGTAAAAGAGAAAGGTGGAAAACTTGTGTGACTCTATTCGGTTGACATGTAAATATAGAGTTGTTTCGAGTTAACTTATTATTAAATAATACGTATAACATTGATAAATATGATAATAAAAGATAAATTGTTAAAGTAATTATCTTAACTTTATATTGATTTAAAAGACTGTAAATGATGTTAAAATCGTTGTGAATGAAAGAAATCGCACAATGAACAAAAGGGGATGTCTGAAGACTTAGAGAGAGAAGTATATCATATTAGTAACTTATCGTTGCATAGTTACATATCATCATAATTAATTTAACAACATAGTGAATTGTCATAATTAACTAAAATGCTTATATAGAAAGATTATAGATAGATGATAACTTGAAGAAAAGATTAATCTTTTTTCAAGAAAAATAAATAAGTACAATCGATTGCATGTGACAATTGTGAATAGTCGTTTTGAACTTCAATCTTCTTGAATGATCGATAAGTTGTTGCTTTGTTGATACCTTCAACGCCCTCCTTTAGCGCAACAAGTCCCATTTGGGTGTGAATTTCTCGTCGTGATATATCCTTTAATCTCGAAAGCAACTACATATATGAATGGATCTCCACTTGCATGAACTAAAGTTGGTTTCTTTCCAACACTTTTTTGACCGATTATAGTTTTTCTTATCATAGAAGGTATATTGATTGATAGGCATATCGACATTTCATGAGCTCGACATAATCATATATCTAAATTCAATTTTTCATTAAGTTAACATTCTGTTACTTGATATAACCATTTCAGTTGGGTACTTGTTAACCCTTCTCGAGGGGATCCATCCAAAAACTTGAAGTTTATGGCCGACTGATATGACTCATCATCATTTAGCTGAAACTAAAACATCTATATTTATGAATCTATGGTCATAATATTAGCATTTGTAGAATTAAAATATAGTTATGAGGTGAGGTGAGTAGTAATTTCTTCAAATAAAAAAGATGAAGGTCAGTCATCAAAGAAAACGGTAAATGTTGTTAATATATTTGTCGTGTAGTCTACAAAAGCATTACTAATAGTTCAGTTTTGTTGATTGATTAGTTGCGTTATCACGCACATCCATTGGATATCTTTGTTTACAGTTTTGAAGATAGACCATCTGGAATAATATCTTATTGCATCCAAATAATTATATACTCCATTATTTGTATAAATCATTAATTTAATTCATAAATTGTATAAGCCTGATATTGGTTGACAAATATTTAATAGTAATTAAACTAATTTTTTATTGACAGACCATGTTGGAGGTACTGGTTCAAAAATCTATTTTTCCAAAATAAAGAAGTTAAAAAAAGACTTGTAATAAAGAAACAAAAAGAAAAAGTAATAACAGCTTTTGATTTTTGAAACCCCAAATTATAACAACTACCTAAAAACTGATCTGGATCCCACAAAGGATAACAACATCCACCATTCCACCCTATGGCCTATCCTAGCAAAACCAGTGGGCCCTTATTGGGCTCCCTTGTGGGCTCCCTTGTGGGCCACCACCATACTTTATAGTAGTTCTCTGTAAAGACTTATCAATATTATTCAATGTAGCTTCACTCTCTTCAAATCTTTATATCAACAAACATTCAAAAATCACAACTTTATTCTAACAATGAAGCCTCAACATCTATCCAATGTTGATCCATCTTTGATCAACCAGTGCAAAAGAATGGTCGGGGAGAGGTTTCAACAAGCATTTCAAGCTACAGTGCCAATCGTCAACGATAACAGAAATGAGAGTTTAAATAAAGAAAAAAAAGTTTCTTATGTAGAAGAAGTTAGAAGACCAAAAATTAGATTGAACGCGGAGGATCCTGTTAGAACAATCATGTTCTTGGCATCATGGAGTCGTACATAGTTATAATTATGATAGGGGATCGATGTATATGTCAAGTATTATTTGACTTGTTGGTCGACCAATCACGATTAGTTTCATTGAAAAATGAAAGTAATTGTAAATGTAAATAACGTAACGTGATTATAGATAATGGGAACTACTAATAAAATATATTCTACTTCCACTCATATGTTTCAATGTCTTCCTGGAGCTTTGCATGTATCGTTTATGTGCTTATGGTCAAGTTTATGGTTCTGTTTTTTTGGGTAGTTTGAGTTAAACCTTGTTTTATGGAACAATTTTTTTAATAGATACTTTCAAGTCGCTAAAGTTGTTAATTAAACGACTTCTACTCTAACTTGTTTAATGAATATTATCAAGCTATATAAACTTGCATCTACAAGAACTAGCAAGGTACCTGTGTGAAGTAACAGGGTACTTATTCCGTTTAATTTCGTTATATAAGTAAAATAAATTGAATTTTATTGATATATGATTACAAATTTGAGATTTTTAAATTCAATTTGTATGTATATTTTCATCCCCGTTAATCACGATCATGTTTACAAGTCTCGATCGTTTTTGAAAAGGTGAATATTCACAAATTATATTGGTAGATTAAGTATATAAATATAGCGAATTTTTAGAATATGTATAGAAATATTTAGATACTAAAAATATAACATTAATAATCATAAATGGAGGAAATTCAAACTTAATTTTAGAAATAAATCATTCAGATTTTCGTTCATTGATTAGGACATAAATATAAAGGTAGTGTAATATTAAGAGTATATCAGTAATTTTGATTAGCTTTTAAAAATTAAGATTCAATATACGAACATGCATTATAGATAGTATAGATATAGATATAGATAATAAAACGATCGAATTAAGTTCAAGCTTAATCTAACACCATCTACTGCAGACTATGCATGTATTTGGAGCGTGTCGACTCGTATAGATCAAGTGATGTGATCATCAAGGGAAAAAATACGTGTTGCACTTTTTTGTTCTTTCTTCATGGTTTTGCCCCACTGGATTTTCCTGTCAAGGTTTTTAATGAGGCAGCACCCGGCCCCAAACGTACTCAATGAACTATATACTCTTTTTTCTTCACTAGGTTTTTATCCCATCGAGTTTTTTCTAATAAGATTTTAATAAGACATATTTTTTGAGTATCGGATATTCAAAGAGAAGTTTTATGAATATTTAGTGTGGCTATCCACTTCCCCTAGCTCCCAACTTTTAATCTATCTATATTTAATCATGTACTTATTGGTTTGAGCCTTATATTTAGTGGCTTCTACTGCATGCGGATGTTGATCACAATTAATGAAAGAACTATTCTCTTTTCTATGGTATTCTTGTATTGTACAAATGTTATTTACATCTAGTTAATAGGTCATTGTTTCACAATAATAATCAAGTTATTAATGTATCAAAGTGTCAAACTGATGTTTTGGATTATCAAATCAATAAAGTCAACATGTATTGACCGAAAATGTCGACGGTTCTTTTTCTCCATTCTATTCAAAAGCTATTCAATATCTGTTTTTCTAAGAAGAAATTAAGAAAGACTTGTAAAGAAACAAAATGAAAAAGTATAAATCACTTTCGATTTTAGAAAACCCAAACTATATAACTACCTAAAACTGATCTGTATGACTGTATCCCACAAAAAAAGAATCATCCACCTTATCCTAAAAAATCCAGTGGGCCCTTATTGGGTTCCTTTGTGAGCCACCAGTCCACCACCATACTTAGTTTTCTATAAATACTCATCCACATTATTCAATGTAGCTTCACTCTTTCAATCATCATTTTAACAAAAATAAAAAATCACAACTTTGTTTGAACAATGAAGCCTCAACATCTATCCAATGCTGATACGTCTTTGGTTCACAAGTGCAAAAGAGTGGTCGGGGGGAGGTTTCGACATGTTCTTCAAGCTACACTGCCGGTCATCAACGATAACAGAAACGAAACTTTAAGTCAAGAAACAAAAGTTTCTTATGTAGAAGAAGTTAGAAGACCGAAAAGAAGAGTGAACAAGGAGGATCCAATTAGAACAATCATGTTCTTGGCATCATGGAGCCATACATAGTTATTAGTATGATAGTTTGTATATGTTGATAGGTGATCGATGCAATTGTAAATGTAAATGACTGTGATTATATATAGATCATGGGAATTATTAATCCAATATATATTGTACTTTTGCAAGTATTGTTTGTGTGCTTATGGTTCATTTTCTAGATATAGTTTGACTCAGAACTTGTTTTATTGAACGATAGCTTTACTAGATACTTTCAAGTCGCTAAAGGTTTTGTTAATTAATCGACTTAAACTCTAACTTGTATCACCAAGCGTAGTACAATAATATACAGAAATGAATATTCTCGAGCTACATACGAGCTTGTATCAACAAGATTTATCGAACTGTCGAATTAAGTTTAGGCTTAATCTCACACCATCTAGTTCACCTCTTTGCGTTGCCTAGTGTGCATGAAAAATGAGTAGCTTTTGAACGATTGTTTTGTTTACTTAACATATTTACACCATCAAAATTGATTCATACAATATTAAAAAAATATCGAATTAATGAATATGCTCTTTCCATCACAATAGAAGACAAAAAGATAACGGGAAAAACCGTAAACTCAATGATTTTGATAGTGTATGAATAATTTTAATGATCTAAAAATTAAATCACTTTATTTTAAAAAAGAATTAATGGTTTGTACGTTGTGATCAGTTAAAGAAATGTTATCTTTTGGGTTTGCATGGTCGTATTGGACCACTACTTTATAAAAGGTACCAATTCAATTCGTTTCTTTTTAGAAGTTATCCATTTTGTTACAATTGTTACATTGGCTAAAGGTGTTTCTTTGTATCAACTCATTGACTAAGGTTACACACCAGCCAATTCATATAGTTACCTATTTGATCAGCTAATGATCACAAAGTAGGACTCAATTAATCCAATTCAAATCACTAAATTAAATTTGTTGCCTGTTGTAATAAAAATGTATAAAAGAATGATGGACCTTGAACAATATAGATCTTTATAATCTTCTATGAGGTCTAATTTTCTCATACTACACCAATGTGACATGTTTGTGACATTGTCATAACCTAATTATTGATGTTAACATTGTAACACCAAAACATTTAGACATGCTGATCAATTGAAAATGAAAATGATACTCTACTTATGACAGCTACCTTAATGCTTTCGCACATGCATAGAAAAGTTAGTTGTGACTTTGTTGGTACATCCGACATCCTCATTTGATGCAGCAAATCTATTTTTCGAGATGAATTTATTGTCGTATTATACCCTTTAATTTCAAAAAGAGACTGTACATGAGTAGATCCCCATTGCCAAAATAAAAGTAAGTATCTTTTCAACATCTTTTGACCGTTTATAGTTTTTCTTATTATCGAAGGTACTTTAATGGTATCTCGGCTTCTTAAGCCTTCAACATATACCTAAGTCACTATTCATGTCAAGAAACCAAGTCACTATTCATGTCAAGAAACTAAGTACCAACAAGGACTCTTTCTTCATTGTAATTTGGCTCTATACACAAATGCACAAGAACAACAACAGGTAAAAGATTCAGAGTAGATCATGAGAGTAAAGTCATTTAGCCTTGAGCAATATACACACCAAAATGTATAATGGCTTGAAATAATTGATCATAACTAATCAAATAATATCTCTTTTGCATCAAAACATTTACACATTATTATCTGATCGACAACTTTACAATATTTATTAAAAAATGATTAAAGTTCTTTAATGAATGAGAAATCATGTTGGTGAGTGACAGATTTAGAAATTTACCTCGTGGAGAGTAAAATATTATTACTTTAAAAGATTTTTTAGTACCAAATTAAAAACTAAAGATTAAAGCTAGTATATATGAAATTTTCTTAAGAACAAGTAAAAAATGTATAGAAAATGAGTCATTTTATTGTTTTATCCACACAAATGAGCTATCTATGAGGGGTAGATTGCAATTGGGTTTGAATTATACTAAAAAAATATATGTATTTCTACTACTAAGTTCATTAGGACGAGAGTTAGAGCACCCCCAACTAATACTCTAAATCCGCCCTTAGTTTGTGGTATTAGTTACTAGTTAGAGCTTTAAAAAATCAGGTATAATTCATAATTGTATAGTTAAATTATTAATGTATCAAAGTATCAAACTGTTGTTTTGGACACTTCTATCTGTTATAAAATTAACAAAGTCAATACGCAATGACCCAAAATGTTGACGGTTTTTGGTCTCCGTATCACTATATGCACAATTGCTAAAAGCTATTCAAAATCTATTTTTCCAAAAAGAAAAAATTAAATAAAAAAGACTTGTAAAAAAACAAAAACAAAAAGTGAAAACCGTTTCTGATTTTGGAAAGTCCAGACAATACCTAAAAACTGATCTGTAACCCACAAAAATAAAAGCATCCACCGTATCCTAACAAATCCAGTGGGTCCTTGTTGGGTTCCCTTGTGGGCCACCACCATACTTATAGTTTTCTATAAATAGTCATCAACATTATCCAATGTAGCTTCACTCTTCCAAGCATCATCATTTTAACAAAAATAAGAAATCACAACTTTGTTTGAACTTTGAACAATGAAGCCTCAACATCCATCAAATGCTGATTCGTCTTTGATCCACGAGTGCAAGAGAGTGGTCAGGGAGAGGTTTCGACAAGCATTTCAAGCTACAATTCCAATTGTCAACGATAAAAGAAACGAAAATTTGAATCAAGAAGCAAAAGCTTCTTATGTAGATGCACAAAGATCGAAAAGAAGAGTGGACACAGAGGATCAAATTAGAACAATTATGTTCTTGGCAACATGGAGCCATACATAGTTATGATTATGATAGTTTGTATATGTTGATAGGGGATTGATGTATATGTCGAGTATTATATGACTTATTGATTGACCGATCGTCATTATTTTCATCTAGAAATTAATGTAATTTTTAGATGTAAATAATGTAACTGTGATTATAGATCATGGGAACTACTAATGAAATGTATTTTACTTTCCTTCATGTTTTTCAATGATCTTCATGGAACTTTGCAAGTATTGTTTATGTGCTTATGGTCAAGTTTATGGTTCTATTTTTTGGGTAGTTTGAGTTAAATCTTGTTTTATCGATCAGTTGTTTTAATAGATACTTTCAAGTCACTAAAGTTGTTAATTAATCGAATTCTACTCTAACTTGTTTAATGAATATTATCAAGCTATATAAACTTGTATCAACAAGAATAATTGAACAATCGAATTAAGTTGAAGCTTAATCTAACACCATCTACTGCAGACTATGCATGTATCTATATCTATATCTATATCTATACTATATATTAAAAGGGAGTCTCAGCTGATGGATTACTTGCTGCAAGTATACCAAGATGTTTTGATTTGGATATAATGTTCTGCTGCCTTCCACCATCGACCTTTTCACCTGTGGATCATGTGTTTCTTCCTCCATCTTTTGAATCAATAATGCTTTCTTTTATCAGCTTATGTGAAATCTAATTATCAAATAACTTTTTAATTGTCTGTATCTCTCATCTTGATTGGTAACATGGGTTTGAGTATTGGAAATTAAGTATTGTTGTTTGATGAGCGCAAATTGCTTGATGAAAATGTCTGAATGAATAAAAAATTTGTAATTAAATCAAGAAGTTTCATGTCATTTTGATCATTGGTTTTTGATTCCATTTTCAAAAAGAATATACTTTTTTGATTGAATATTTATCTATAGATGTATCTGTAGGATAGCGATTGTATACTAGGAAGTGTTCATGTACACCTCCCCTTCATATCCTATCTCTGTCGTTGTATGGCATAGATTGTCTGCTTACATATCCAACTTATATCATAATGCAAACTTTAAATGTATCTTGACATTTTATATTCTAATAAAAGTGAAAATATTTTTACTCAGAGATTCCTCAAACCCATGGTTTACTATGTAGCGTTTTATGGATAATGCTTTGGTTGTGTGAGCTTTGGAGCTTCTACAGGAAGGTACAGACATGCTTCTCAGTGAGATAACCTTTGTTTACTCAATATTTTATCAAGATTTCTGTTGTACTTTAATAAAATGAAATGGCTCTTTAATTTTATGATGGGAGTTGTACTTGTAGGGTAAGTTTGTTTGTTTTTATTAGCATTCAGAACTAGTTCATATTTTTTTTTACTTTTGCAGGTGATACCATCGCAGGTATGCCATATTGGGCAGGTTGTCAATATCACATACACTTGTAAGATTTTGAATGGTTTTAACATAATAGTTAAAATGGATCAATGGATCAAATGGGTTGATCATGTATGTATCTAAGGTATAAAGCACTTTTTCTATAGTGATTATTGTTATAGTAATTTGGACATTTGAAGAGTGTTCAAGATTGGAGTGTTTAGAAACTTAGAAATATTTCAGAAGTAGGTACTTTAACCCGAGTCACTTAGAAATGTTCTAGTGGCCTTCATCCTTGTTTCCATGCTTAGGTTTTTCGGGTCTGACATTTCGGATTTTGGTGTTTGTTCTGATTTGGTGTCTTCTGGATTTTATTTTAACTGAAAACTAGTAGGTGTAATTTGAATATGAGCTAATCTCTTAACCCCTCTCTCTCTCTACGTCAAAGAACGGCTCAAAGAGTGGTGATTTAGAAGAGCGGGTTATAAACTGCATGTAGTATGTCAAAACATAAACAACAGCCCGAATAAACTCCAATGAAAGGATCAATTAACTAAAAACTAAAAACAATTTCAAAATAACACATTTTTTCCCGACAACGGTGCTAAAAACTTAGATGTGTAAAAATGGAGTTATAGAAATAAAAAGAAAATTATCAAAGTATGAACTATTACGCAACTAAGCAAGTGTACCAAATTGAGTAGTGGTATAACAATGATAAGTTTCGGGTTATCGTATCATAGGAAGAGAAAATGTTTTTTATAATTATAGTTAACTAAAATTAAAGCAAGCAAAAGTCGGAGGTTGTGCCTCTTAACGACATACATTCAAATAAGTTTTTAAAATGACAAATAAGTAAATAAAGCAATTAGAAGATAATTTAATCTCACAATCAAGAACCATGTTTATTTACACCTTTTACCCCTAGTGTTAGACGTTTTGATTAAGAACTAGATTGATAATTAACATGTGAGAATCATCAGTTGGACTACTTGTTTTCACAAAGCATTCACTTAATCAATATTACTAAATGCAAGTTTCCTTGACATCATAGACCTCTTAATTATAACTAGACAATTCAATTAATATGATGACTTAATCGTGTGACCGTACTCTTATAAACATCAACAATCATACAAAATTTATCTTAGCATTATCCACCTATATTTCAACTAATCTAATTTAATTCAATTCTTTTATTGTTTCCAATCAAAAGAAAAATGACTAACATACATAATCAATGTAAATAGAATATTAAATACAAGAGTTTTCACTCATTGGAACAAATAAATTATCAATTAAATGAATTAACTAAGACGGAATACAAATTGTTCGTTGATTAAACATCAAATCGACACACAAATAATAATAATAATAATCAATCAATAAAGTATGACCAACATCAAGATTTATTAGTCTAAATGAATATAAATGTTGATAAAATCAAGAATTAACTGAAGAAATAAATGTTGGTCGATGCGCGATAATCAATTCTCCCTTCTCTAATGATGAAGATGGTGTTTGGTAGTCTAGGATCTCTCCAAAAGCTTCCCAACATCGCCCAAAGTCGTCTAAGAATAAAGTATATCTCGTATTAGGGTTAAAAAGTAAATTAAGTATGATTTTCCTGTCCAGACTCCAATCCCGGCGTGATCTCACTCTTGATTAGCATCCCAATTTTAGATAAGATGTCGCTCTTCCTGTCTAGTATATTTGGGCTTTTGAAACAACTATATCGGAGTTCATGTGAGGAAGTTATGGTCAAAACGGCGAAGCCTCGCCAAATCTGCAGCATCGACCAGTTTTTCATATTTTCTTCATTAATCTTTGACATTTACATATGAAATCAATTTCAAACTAAATAAGTAGCGAAAGTTCGTGAAACTAATTAACTACGATAAGATACAATTAAAACCGATATTGCAACTAAAAATATGTATAAAATTTGCGATATCATTAAGTGTTGCTATATGTCATTGATGGTTTGTGAGCTCCATGGTTGTTACACTTCAATAAGGCCGACAGACCGAACCGTAGAATAATTGTATTGATTACTTTTGGAAGTCTGATACTTTATAGTTTAGGTAGTCTTGATAATTTCATGATTACACATTGAAAATTTAATAACGATAAATATGAAGGGCTGCTGATGTTGAGGATTTCAGGATTATTACAAAAAAGGAGATGGGTTCATCGTAAAAAGTTTAACAGAATTGTGTCTGTGATGGTCTGGTGTTATTGGAACCGCCCATCGGATCTGTGGTAGCTGGTTCTAATCGACTAAACAACAGGTGCAACATATTTTAATGCAAGTCTTTTGACATACACGTGCAGTGGACAAGTAAAAGTAGGACAGAAAATGACCCTACTAATAATCTATATAAGTGAAATAATGATTATTATTAAATTTTTTAACACCATCTGAATCATCATGGCCCACTAATATGCTTATTATATATGAGTACTACTAAATTTACTGCCCCTTTTAATTTTTTATTATTAAATTATTATTACTTTTAGTCAAATCAATATCAAATCAACATATTTATTATTAAATTATTACTTTTTTATTATTAAATTAGTTTTTAAAATATAATTATTATTAAATTATTATTACTTTTAGTCAAATCAATATCAAATCAACATATTTATTATTAAAATATTACATTGAAATTAGGGTAGTAAAATTGGAAAATTCTTTCGGTACATACAGCCACAGCCATTATATATACATCGACCTGTTGAAAATAAGTCCTTAAGGCAGTCACAAACAATTTTAGACATAATATGTGATGTGATATGTAGCAATGTCATTACGTTACATTTTTAAAACTCATCAATTTTTTTTAATGACGAGTTGATATACGACTATAGTTAGTGATTCGATTCTACAATACTTATCCAGAAAGTAGTGACTGTCAACCTCGAATCGACGCATCCATGGGGCAGAACCCCACAAATTTCCACAAGAAGGAAAACCCACATTGAGAGACTCGAACCTGAGACCTCTCGCATGAGGAAATAACTTCCTCAAAAATACTCTTGGTGGCCAACTAAGCTAGACCAGTTGGTTTCTTAAGCATATATTTGGGGTGTATTTTTCTGTAATATGGTTATGGAAAAATTAAAACATAAATTACTTTGAAATGTAATATGGCTATGATGTTATGTGTGATTTTATATGCTAATGTAAATGTATTTTTTTCTTAGATGAACAATTTTTTCTTATTAATCAAAATAAATCATAACATGTAAAGGCATCATTAAACATTAAACATTGTTTAATGCAATTATAAAGAATAAAAAAAAAAAGAATAAAAAATTAGTATATAAGACATGTTTGTATACCTGTTATACATACCAAATATTTTAACTTATTTTTTGTTTATATGTGATTTAAAAACAGCCAAATAAATCGATTCTGTTATTGTTTACTTTTTTAAAAAATAATCATTTACTTTAAATCATTAATAAACGATAAAACGCTTATCGATGTACTTAAAAAAGGTTATATGGTCTTAAGATTTTATAACTATACACGTTATTATACATAAGTGTTAATCTAATTATGTTTATCTTTTATTTATTTAAATAAATAAATTAATCATTAACAATTGTATAAAACGTGATAATATAAAAATTATTTATAATATTTGTCTTGTATACTTATTATACATAAAAATATATATCACAATTAATTTTATAAATATTTCAGGATTATATATTTGGAGGCCACCCAAGTATATTCTTTTGTTTTTGTTGGCCACTCATATTTGAAAATAATTTTGTAGGCCACCCATATTCGTATATTGTTCCATGTATGTTAAATCCGGCTAAAAAAACTCATCGAAAAAGTGTAAAAGGACACAAATATCCCTATATTTGAATAAACTAAAATAATATTAATTAAGAAATACAGGGGTTTTGTGTCTTTTTATATATTTTCGATGAGTTTTTGACCAAATTTGATATACATGGAACAATATATAAATTTGGATGGTTTACAAAATCATTTTCAAATATAAATGGCCTACAAAAACAAAATAATATATTTAGATAAGTCTTCAAATATATAGTCCTCTTTTTTTATAAAACTCGTGTAGTTACGGGTGAAGAAAGTAGTTTAGTTCAAATAACTTGTTTTAGATTATTTTGTTGACATATGCGTAAAAGAAATAAAGGTGATTCTTTCACCGTCGAGATCGATTCATACAACATTAAAACATGTTCTGTTTATGAATATGTCTTTAGACAAAGAAGTAAGGGGAAAACCTTAAACTCAAATGATTTTTGATAGTGTTTGAATAATTTAATGATCTAAAAATCACTTTAATTATTTAAGAAAAGAAGTAACAGTTTTTTTATCAGTAAAAGATAGGCTATTTTTCGGGGTTGCGTGTTGGTATTGGTAGGGGTGTTAAAGAATTAAATAACTGTAAAATTAAGCCGACTCGTTTGATTCGAATTCAAAAAAATCGTAACTAGAAATCTGAAAATTTTGAAACTCCGAAAATCCGACGTAGTACGGGTACGGTTTCTAGTTTTAAATACCCGCGAGTAACCAAATTGAACCGTTGTATAAATTATAAGTATCTCTAGATATATTCTTTACGAACTATATGGTTGTCTAATTATGATTGTTTTTTAGAATGGCGAAAGCTTTTCAATTTAGTACGAGTATTGTAAGGTAATAGTTTTAGTGTAATAGTTATATTACAAAATACAAAATTTTAGTATAATATACCATTTACACCATATTATAATTTTTCGAATCGTATGAATGGCGTCTTATTATCTATACTTCTATCTTCTATATAAAGCATCTTGATGTTTTATACTTATAAAGTTTTAAGAGTAAGACTCAACACTTATATATTTAACTTGTGTAATTTTCATCTTATAATTATTTTTATCATTTTTATTTTTCACTGTTCACTACCATATCCCGAATCACTAACTCTACGTACAACTCTACGTACGAAAAAGCTAATGTTATATTGAGTCTTCATAATGAATAATCCATCTGTGAATAAAAAATATAATATACGTCCAGTCACTATTTATAGCAAAACTTTGTATTTTGTTACATAGCGCGGGTATTACGCTAGTTGTAATATTATGATTGTAGTTTGATAATTAATAGTATTTACAGTATAATTGTTGTGTTTATTTTTTTAGTTTAGTTGTTTTAATGATACAAATTTAGTAGGACTTGAATATTTTGCATCATATATTATGTTATGGATATAAATCTCACATCTTTTTATCCGTTTCAAATTAATCATAATATTTAAAAGAAATGGATTACCCGTAATTCAAACCATGGGTAACCACCTAGTTTTAGGTACCCATAGTGTGGGTACCTACCTAATGCTTGTCGGTTACGAGTAGGAAATGGAGTACCTGCCTCGCAAAGCGCCGATAATAATTTAATTATTATCCGAACCGATCCAACTCATGAACACCATACGTATAAGACCACTACTTTAAAAGAGTACCGATTAAACTCGTGTAAAGTTGATCCATTCTTTTCTTTATAGTTATATCGTTAAAATTAGTAAATTACATTGGTTGAGGGTTTTTCTTTGCATTAAAAGGGAACAAATTAGGCAATTGGTTAAGAGGAAAAACGAACTATTTTAATGTCGCAGTTAGATGTGATAAAACGAGTTTTAAGTGCGAATCTCATAATTTGCAATTGAGGCATTTGTCTTGTTGTAATAATCGTATGTCTGGTTAAACGAGTTCTTGTGGTATTCAATGAGCTCGAAGTTTGTTTGTCACGTCAGCAAATTTGAATTGAATGAT
This sequence comes from Logfia minima, assembly GCA_963921325.1. Taxonomy (NCBI): domain Eukaryota; kingdom Viridiplantae; phylum Streptophyta; class Magnoliopsida; order Asterales; family Asteraceae; genus Logfia; species Logfia minima. The sequence goes on from OY992765.1 coordinate 40,628,630, forward strand.
AATTTAAGATGCTAAATAAAAAGGCATATAAGACATAATCATTTAGAATACAAATTGACCAACTATCGACTCATTTGACTGGGTTCCACAACAGCCAATTTATTTAGTTACCTATATGATCAACTAATAACTCCTAATTGGTATTATTCTATTTCCTTCATTCATATAAAATAGGCCATGCACCTCTAAATATAAAATAGGCTAAAAATAATATATCCGCTAATACTCCTTTGCATTTGGAGCAGGAGGTCTTCAAACTCCCAAACTGCGTTGATGTTGTACGGGATTAGATGACATGTATACGACACTGACATTGTCACGGTAGACTAAAGTGGCCGTAACAAGTGGTGCATAAAGTTCTTGAAGAAGATTGTGAATCCAGGCAGTCTCAGCAATATCAATAGTAACTCCACGTTACTCAACTTCGGCACTAAAATGGGAAATGGTGTGTTGTCTTTTCAAGGACCAAGAGAGAAGGTTATCATCAAGAAACACACAATAACCTGAGGTTGACATACAAGAGTAGTAGGACACCCCGCCCAGTCGGTATCAAAGTAAGTCGTGAGTTGGGTAGTGCGAGACGCATACAATTGAAAGTCATGATCGATCAATCATCTCGCGAACAAAGTGAATAAGATGATTTAAAGCGGTAAGGTGGGGTCACGTGGATCATGCATAAAGAGACATAGATGTTGAACTGTGAAAGTCAATTCTGGTCTCGTGAAAGTAAGATACTGTATAGCCCCTGCAAGACTACATTACAAAGTATGGTCGGTAACAAGGGCCCATCTAGGCCAAGCTTTGTCGAGTATAGACGGGAGTTTTACACGGGTTGCAATTGAGCATATGAGCTGGCTTTAAAATTTCGGTAGCATACTACTTTTTGAGAGAGAAAGATACTAGTGTTACTACATACAACCGAGATGCCTAGAAAATAATTAAAAGGACCGAAATCGGTCATAGAAAACTCCTGATGAAGAGAAGATATAACCCGTGGTAGAAGAGATGTAGATGAAACTGTAAGAACAATGTCATACACATAAAGAAATAGATAGGAAGAGAATATAAACACGAGTTAGTTATAACTATTTTGTTATGCGTACGAATAAGGTAATCGAAGATAGAAAACAAAAGTCAACAATAATTGTTGGCTAGTTGACGTAAGGCTTCTAGAAACGTTAGCAAGTCACAAAGTGAGACAACAATTCCCGAGCAGAAGTCGATTGTAATTTAATGAAAATATTAGAGATAGCAATATCTAAGGAGACTAGCGATAGCAATTTCACCATAAACAACACCGGATAAATTCAAACGAGAACAGAGGCTGAGATAATTGTGTTATTATGAAAGAAATAATATAATAATTAGAGAAGCTATGAGCATTGTCAGAAAAATATGGTGGCTGTGTTACTGGTTTTAGTTCATCGCCGACAGTACGATTTAAAAGAAAGCAGAAGGTATTTTTAACGGTTTAGACTATGATACTATGATAATTGGTATTATTCTTGATTCTCTTCATTCATAAATGACATACAAATAGATATAAGAACAGTATCAAAGCCTAATCTAATTATGGGTCATGCCCTCTCAATATATAATAAGCTAATATAATATATCCGCTAAAAATAACAAAGTATAGTGCTCAAATTGATCCATTTCAAATCACTAAATTAAATTTGTTGCTTTTAGTAATCAAAATGTTTGAAAGAATGAAGGCTAGAAAAATGGGTTGGACCTTAGGCAACATAGGTCTTTATAATCTTCTATGAGCTTTAATTTGTTCATACCAACGTGACATGTTTGTGACATTGTCATGCATAACCTAATTATTAATGTTAACATTGTAAGACCAAAACATTTAAATGCTTCCGTTTCAAAATGAAAATGATACATTAGTTATGATAGGTACCGTAATGCTTTTGCACATGCATATAAAAGTTGTGACTTTGTTGATACATCCAACATCCTCCTTTAATGTAGCAAATTCATTTTTCTAGATGAATCTAGTATCGTATTACGCCTTTAATTTCAAAAAGAGACTGTACATGAGTAGATCCCCATTGCAAAAATAAAAGTTGGTATCTTTCAACACGTCTTTTGACCGTTTATAGTTTTTCTTATCATCGAAGGTACTTTAATTGGTATATCAACTTATCCAATTCTCAACATATACCTAAATTCTATATAGAATGATCTTTTGCCCACCATTCATGTCACAAAATACCAACTAGAAGGCCTTTCATTTTGGTGTTTAAAGTCTAAGTAGTATTTGGGTGACCTATTAATTAAAAGAAACTGGGTTTAAGCATTAATTGAGATGTAATTAGATGGGAAGATGGCCCATTAACCAGAGAGGTTGTTGGCTTGTTTACTTGGATTTGATTATTAAAAGTGATGTTGCTTTCCTGGTTTGCATGGTGGTAATGGACCACTACTTTATTAAAAAGAATGTCAATTCATTCAGCTAGTGTAAAGTTAATCCGTTATTTTTTATACAAGTTATCCATATTATTGAAGTTACATTGGTTAGGGGGGTTTCCTTGTATTTAAAGGAAAAGGAGTAAAAGAAACACACTTACTATTTTACAATCATATGCATGATAAAACGATGTCCAAATTCGAATAACTTAAGTTGGTCTGCCCAACGCCTCAAATTTTGCTCTAATCTTCTCATACCAATGTGACATGCATGCTTGTACAATTGTCATAACCTAATTGTTGATGTTAACATTGTAAGAGCAAAACATTTAGATATATGTTAATTTCAAAATGAAAATGATACACTACATTTAACATATATGCAGCACTACTTATGATAGGTACCTTAATGCTTTCGCACATGCATAAAAAAGTTGCAACTTTGTTACAACATCCGACATCCGAATTTGATGCGGCCAATCTCTTTTCAATATCAATCGATTCTTGTATTATACACTTTCTCAAAACCGACTACATGACTAGATCTGCGTTGCAAAAGTAGAAGTTGCTATCTAGCTTTTTCAAAACGTCTTTTGACTGTTTACAGTTTTTCTTATTATCGAAGGTACTTTAGTGGTAAATAGACTTCTCAAGTCCTCCAAGTATACCTACATTCGATACATGAATGATCTTTTGTCCCATAAGTCACTATTTATGTTACCAAATGCCCAAAAACAGCAGAAGGTAAGAGATTGGCTGGATCATATAAATATGAGCACATACTTATCATAAACTAAATGCAAATCTGTTCCACAATCTTATATATTTATTACCATCCAAATTATCTCTTATGTATTTCTTCTAATTTGATCTTCTCACCCAAGGAAATAAGTCAATATCGTTGAACTCTTCTTCTTTAGACTTGTTGATGTTTAAGTACATCGAAACCATGAACTAGACCAGAAAGAATTGTCCTCCGTATTGTTCCTTGAAAACAAACCCTACAACAAGTTCAAAAGTGTCAACCTCACATTTTGAACAGAACACATACAATCAAAAAGGGATATGGTTATAGTTTAAAAGGGGTAAAACCGACATCTGATCTGATGCACTTTTATACAAACTGTCATCTTCTACTCCTAAACTTCTTTCGATTATATTTAAATACTCAATGGTACTTTTTATCCCTATTTTTACTGATAATATCAGTAAGTGATTGTGCAATGCAACGAAATAATATTTATAAATCAGTAAAGAAAGTTGTGATTGTAAAATTGATTCAGTATGATATGTCTTAGATGACATGTATAATAATAAATATGACGTAATACTATGAGCAACACCTAAAATATACAATATATAAAACATAATATAAATATAGCTGAAAATCACAAAATTCAAATATACATCAAGAAATTAGTTTGTGATCACTAGTTTGACTCATGGATATTAAAAGAATATATAAACATATTATATTATATCATAATAAAATGCACTTTAAAATACACATTTATTAAAATTCATGCGTATTGAGGTGTAATTATATTTTTGAATAACTTTCATATATATGATTAAGTTTTTTAAAAAAAAAAGAATGTTAAATGAATTATAAGAATCCATATATATAAATCCATAGCTACTTATAAAATGTTTACTACAAAACATAACCAACATGGCAACACCAAATCATAAACACACTCGTACAGTAACATTTTTATTCAAACTTACTATTTGTCAAGAATTATCGCTAAGAAATGCTAATAAACATACAATTTTGGTTGCCTATATTAAATATTTTGATAATATTAAGCTATTATTTTTATTAAAGAACCAGTAAATTACTCGCAGAATGTAATGGAAAAGTTTATTTAAAATTGACCGACTAACGGTGTTATTAACTGTTACAACATAGATGTGAATTATATGACAGATGATAAAGCAAAAGATGATGATCAAAAAATGACTTAGCCTTGTAAAATGGAACATATAAACTTAGGTAGTTTTATATGAATGTTAAAATTGAACATGTAGTTTAGACAAATATAACTTTTTTTACTATGATTCGTATATTGATTGATTTTGTATTTAAAATAGAAATCATTTTCAAATAGTGTGTTAGGTATAATGTACAAGAACGATATCGAATATTTGACTTTGTAATGGTATTTAAAAACATTTGAATTTTATGTTTTTTCAAATCGTGTGTAAATACGATTTATTGGATGTTTGAATGGGTGAATAATTTATACGTTTAGAAATATTATATTGTATTTTTTTTTTAACAGCAGAATTGTATTTTAAACTAGCAAGAAGTTAGAAAAGAATTACAAAAAGAAATTACATAATAGAATAGCAATAAAGGATTACAAAGTCAATTATACTGTATTTTCTATTATAAAAATTTAATTTTTTATGATACGAATTTAGTTTTTTTATTTAATCTGAGTGAGTTATTAGTCGATAGAGTTACTATAATAAACTTGTAATGTAAAAGGTAGAATATAACTTTTCAACCTTTAAATATTTAAGATTTAAAGTCATGTCGAAAATATTTTATAAATGTTCAAGATATATCATGTTGTTAAATATGCGAAAATTGACGTTTAGAACAGAAAAATCAAGGAATATGATTCGAAAGAATCTATTCTATAATATATCTTGGTATCTGACTTTTAATCTACTAAATGATTTAAATCTTCCACTCACAGATTCGAACCTGAATAAAGTTTTCCTTAAGAAGAAGATGGTGTTGCCTCTCACAAAAAGTTTTGAGCATGTGACTTTCACTTTTTAATCAATGTATTCTTACAACTATTAACTTGTTATAATTCAATTTAATAAGGTTTCTTAAAGAATCATGATCACATAGCATGTGACATGCAAAATGGCATTGCTTTAGTGTTCTCCAAATGTAGCAATTACACAACATGTTAACCATTAAAGTCTAATAAAACATTAAAATTAAAATAAAAAATACTCCAAATGGCCAAACTGCTCATGACACAAAATCTATTTTTTCAGAAAAAATATAAATAAATAAAGGATTAAGGAGAACTTTAAAAGGAACCAAAACCAAAGGTAAGAAGTAAAATCCCCACATCGGAAGGCCCAAACAAAACAACTACCTAAAAGCTGATCTGTATTCCACCAAACACAAGGCATCGACCCTATCGGCCTATCCTACTACTTAAAGTGGGCCCTATTTGGGCCTTTTTGTGGGTCACCACCCCACTTATAATTTTCTATAAATACCAATACATATTCTTCTATCTTACTTCACTCACTTGATCAGTTGATCTTACTAAACATAGATAAATCACAACTCTTTTGAAAAAATGAAGCCTCAACATCTCACTAGCGATACCCCTGCGATTCACGAGTGCAAGAGAATGGTCGGAAAAAGACTTCGACAAGCTTTTCAAGCTACTCTGGCCGCTCTTGATGATAGTAACGAAGAAATTTCAGGTCGTAAAACAAAAGTTTCTATTAAGGAAGACGTTAAAAGACATAATCACAAAACTTCAGATGGTAAAACAAAAGTTTCTTTTAGGGAGGAAGTTAAAAGACATAATCGTAAATTGAACAAAGATGATCCAATTAGAACTATCATATTCTTGGGATCATGGAGCCATACATAGTTCAATCCTTATTCTATCTCTCTCTCTCTCTCTCTCTATATATATATATATATATATGTGTTAATCGATGAATAATATATCATGTAATATATGACTTGTTTATCAACCAATCATGATTATTTGATTTAAAAATCATAAAGTTAATTGTTTATGCAAGTTATAGTGGTTGTAGATCATGGAAATTATAAATGAAAGAACAAGATCTTAGTTATCGATATGCCTTGATTTATGATGAAATTTTTAGCTTGGTTATGTTATTGTGATTTAACTTGTTTCGTAGTACAAATTCAATTCTCGTTATGATTTTTCAGGATTGGTTGTAAAATGTAAATTGAAAATGAGAAAATCAAAAGTAAATCAGAGGATTAATGTGATTACCAAATCAATGTTGGGAAGTTAAAACGCCTTTTTTAGGTAAAAAAGATGTCCAAGTAAATCAACGTAACAATAGCCTAATAGAAATTGGTGATGAACGATTTAGTGGTGTTTGTAGATGGTTAACCGGTAATTCGAAGACTGGTAAATTGAATTATCGGTTCAACATTTTCTCGAATCAAAATTAAAAAGTTTAATTAATGGGTTTTTATGTTATATTATTCGATTAACCAACTAATTGTTTCTTAATTACAAATCATTAAAAATGTATAGAGTAATATATCGAATACACATTTATTGATAATATATTTGTTGACTTTCAAAACACTTCAATCATTTCGCGGCAAATGATAAGCAGTGAAGCTTAACATTACAATTACATATGTCATAAAAATACTAAAAGTATTGAACAATTTGCAAAAATATGCCATCACCTACGTTGAACTTTTTTTCTTTTTTTCTTTCTTTATGAAAATGTTTTGTTACTTCACAAAAGATATACTTGATCCCCTACTCCTTACACAATTACATCTCCTCCGCAAATCTTTCAAAGTTTAGAACTTAAACATATTCAACGTATAATTCATCTTAAACGAATAGAGACTGATAGTTATCCTATTCGGCAAAAATCAAGTTTTAACATCCGTGAAAATATTATAAGTTAATTAATCCTGAGAGTATCCGGTTGCGATGTGTTCGAGGATGCGGGTTTGTGGATGGAAAAGCAGGTTTTTGTCAGGCTCTTGACTGAGTACAAAGATCGTTGTCGGGCTTGTAAACGCGCAACCCGCAAATTTGTAGGTCGCAAGTGGTGGTTTGTTTTGTATAGATTGACTTATTTTTATCCATTTTTGGTAAGATCTTTACAGATTTTTGGGATGTTTAAAATTTCTATAAGTAATATGACCATAAGATAAGATGATATCAGCTTATTTCACAAATCCTCTCAAAAACACTCTCATTATTGTTGGCTAAAATATCAAAAACACAAATAATAAAACATAAGGAACATTGTTAAGTAGTATATAACATAAGTATTGTCATTACAATAATTTCTAGGGTGACTCAAATGTACATTTGGAAAACACTGAGTCGATTGAGACGCTACTTATTCGACCTTCTCCTTTGATTTTTTGAAGGTTTTCTACAAGTGACATTCAAAGATGATATTAGACATACAAATATTTTAGGTTAATTATAAATGTCTAAAGGTTAGCAACTTACTAATTTGGATCTTGATTATGATGTCGAGGTGGATCTTGATTTGGATGTTGATCGGCTCTGCTCGTCCTTTCTATCTTCATTAGCCATGCAAGTAGTTTGACTATGACCGTATTCCTTATAGTGACTACATTGTTTCTTGTTTCTCCTCTCCTTTGAAAGGAATACAAGCACACTCAAATGGGCGACCCGCTTGCCTTTTCACAAAGACCGACGACAACACAGTCCGTAGATCACGTGGATCGATCCATTATGAAGGATGACACATCGGGAGTATGGCATCTGCGTAGGCCGCTCGATACGTCTATGCCATGAAATATATCTCAACATAGCAACTTAAGTCATCCTGGCTGTACTTTGGTGCCACTGCTATAAAGTGTCTGTAAGGTAAACCGAACAAATGCATGTTCGTGTGTCAAGGTTGACTTTCCCAACCTTGCTGCCAACTACAACTTGAAAAATCCTATTTGAGGCTGGATTTACCCTTCAGTGTAACGATTTGTTTAATCTTTTCCCGATCTTTCGTTCAGCAAACGGTGTGAGAGATATTGTAAGTCCCACTCTAGTGGCACGATGTTTGAAATACCACTGTTGCGTCGAAGCTCGAAAAATCTCCAAGAACATTGTGATATGGGGTATTCGTGTATGCTTGTTTAGCGTTAATGGACTCGGCACTATTTGATTCCATGTAAGCATATCTCGTCCTTGTAGCATGACATAACAACCATCTTTCTCTCTCAATATATTTAAGTATAAAATCACTATATCATTGGTACATGTATGTATAACACCCCTTAAATTACCTCAGGGTTAAAATAGTAATTTGACTCGGAAGCGATGGATAAAATAATATTATATATTATATTATAGAAAAGACCATAAAATTTCGCGAATTTATAACATTTAACTATTTACGAACCAAAACACTTATAATTGTTATACAAAATCCACATACATGTTAATATACGAAACATTCATAAATATATCAGAGTTAGAGCACGTGTCAAACATTCTTCAAAACCACCTTCCTGCCCAACCCACAAAAGACATGCATAACCTGCAGGAAGGGAAATGGTGGGATTAGCACAAAGCTAAGTGAATGAATGTACAACTAACAATTCAACTTAGCCTAATAATCTGTTTACACTAAGCACAGTAAACACATAAACTCAAGAGGATCGGCGGTTACTGAGGAACCCTACAGCCGCGGTGGCCCACAGTAACACTTACCACAATCTGTAAAGGCCCATACAGAATAGGCCGATAACTTGGCACTACAACACCACAACACACTTTCCAGCGACAACACATGTATCTGGAACGTGTGTTGAACACAGTAGTAGCCAAGTCCAATCGCAATTGACCTCTGAATAACACAGATGCCCGAAGGCCACATATGCACAACAAGTAGGTATACAAAATCATAACTCAGACTAAACAGTCAATCAAGGTTTACGTTACTTGTTGTAATCACACCATTACAACTAACTCAAATTATGAGTTGCAGATCCACTCACCTGACTGCTACCGTTCACTTCTCAGAATTCTTATATTACTGAGTCTTTGACTGATCTGAGAATACAACAGATAATGAGTTAGTAACTCACCTTGAAATCGTATAACATGTCTCAATGTATATTATCCAGATAATAAACAATTATCAAGTTACAATTTATCTGTTATAACCGCTGTACAACTATCAATTATATCAATTTATAAAAAAAAATTTGCTTATTTAATTATTTACTCAATTAACCAAATTTTCGAATCATTATTATAACATATTTAATCAAACAGGTGACCCCCGTATTCAAGGAATAATGAAAGTTTGATCCGCAGTTAAAAAGGAATCTTTCAATTTTGGTCGCTAAAAGTATAACCTTTTACTTATGCATTTTCAAAATTTGCACAGCCACTAGCGACATTGCAATATCGCCACTAGCGATATTGCAATATCGCCAATAGCGACATTGCAATATCGCCACTAGCGATATTGCAATATCGCCACTAGCGATATTGCAAGCGAAATTAATCGCGATATTGGGTAGCGATATTGGAGGGCGATATTGCAATATCGCTAAACCAGTTCATCCTGCGAACTGGGCAGAAACAGTTCGGTTTTCACCAAAAAATTTCACCAAAAATCGATTCTAAGCTGTTTTTACCAAACAAACACTTCAACACATCATAAACACATGAACAAACATCTGAAACACCTCAATTTAACATATGAACATATAATCAACTAATAATCAACTAATAATCAACTAATTTTCTATTTTTAGTAAAAACCCAAAAAACGAATTAAAACTTACATTTAACTCGATTAAATCCACAGGAACGAGTTGTAAACTTGTTATTTACTGAATTCCAAGCTAAACAACTAAATTTGAAGGTGATTTGAACTTGATTTGGGCTTTAATTGAAAGTGTGTGTGTTCTTGGTGTTTTAGTGTGTGTTTTAGTGTGAGATGAAGAAGAAGAAGAAATGAGATGATAATGGGCTGATTTCCAGATTTGGGTTTATATATATATAATGATTTACGTATACTACGATGTATTATTATCATTAATCTAGCACACGATGGTATTAGTTATAATAGTTAGGCTAATCCGTATTTTAAACTAAAAATACCGTAATTCCCATTTAATTATTCCTAACCATAATACATTCAAACATTTCATATAAATTAACTCAATTAAATAAAGCAAATTTACCTAAAAATACTAGGCCATTGGGGAGGATGTTACAGTATGATTTTGACAATATTAAACAGTCAAAGACTTGTGTACCTGCCCATTGCTTCATCTTGGCAAGTTGAATGAGCATAATAATAGGATCAGTTGACACTCGGTTGTTCTCAATGTACGTGTTAAGTTGTGCAACAAACTCACCCCATAAAGCACAATTTAATGTCTTACCACTGAGCAAATGGATCAAAATGTGTAACATTAGTATAAAAATAAGTTCAGTATAATATTTACAAAAATTAGGCATAACTTAGATGTAGTAATTTGGTTAGATGTTTTCTGGGCTTACTCAATATCACGGAGCACACATGTAAGCATTTTGGGCTGTTTACCATTGTCAAGCAATATACGCATGTCACCCGTGGAGATAACTTGACCAACTATATCTAAAACGATTGAAATTTTAAGTAGACAATTTTAATTTGGATAGTCAGTATAAATTGTATAGTAAATGGGTTATGTACAAAAGTTGAACCTACCGAAAGCCACGTCCACATTGTGCCTATTCATGTTGATGTCATCGTATGGCACCAATGTGAATCCATCGGTAGTCTCTTCAAAGGGTGGAACCCTACGAACCTTTATGGCCCTGTAGAAGTTGACCTTCGAGTGGTGGTCCACCATAAGGTACTTTCCATAGTACTTACCAACTCCAAAATTGCTTATCTCGAGGAAATTCCCTTCGTTTACTAAATCACTGAATTTCAGAAAGTAGGTTCTTCTTTATACCACCATGAATCTTGTTACCCTGCCAATAATAAGAACACATAAGGAAACTTAGGGTTTTTACATTATGAACATACAAATACTAAAATGCAAGATTGAATATGTAATCTTGTGTATAAAACTAATATACTAAAATGCAAAATACTAATAATAAAAATGTGAAGATGTAAGAACATAACAATAATATATAAAAACTAAAGCACGACATATAGGAAGCTTGTCTCATACTTGTTGATCGACCAAAATCATTTATTTGCTGGCTATTTGAGTTGGGCTATTTTTGTAACTCTGATTCCAAATGTGATGAACATTAACACATATAACCCAATCATCCTTGTCACCATTCAATTCGCTCAATGGAGTGTAAACGGGTTGGGCAGCCATTAAAACACTAAAATGATAAATTATAAGAGTGGATAGTTTTATGATGGAGGTGAGTAAAATTATGATGTGAAAAATGAAAGAACTACAATCCCTATTTATATTACTATTGACACCTTCTGTAAAAGTTAAATTGGATTCTTAGAATCTCAATTGATTTTAAATAATGCATTTTTAAGTCCAGAAAACAAATATAAAGCTCTTACAATCTGTATTGATTTTGATTTGATTTTAAATAATTGATTTGATTCTAAATACACAAAATAATATCAATTTAAATTCTTACAATTTATCACTATCGATTGAATGATATTTGGTAACTGTATTTTCGAGACTCATATATTTGACTTCATAATGATAAAATCAACTCATAAACACAAATTTTTAATGTTAAATTAACAACACTAATGAGAAAAATCGATTGATGTATCATCTATTGGGAATTAATATACCTTGAGATTTGTCTTCAGTCATCCATGAAAGTGACCATATGAACTCCACGATCTGATGCGGTTTATCACTTCTAATAACCCTAAATTTGAGGATCCACATGATATGTAAGAATTGAAAAAGGCGATGTTGAGAAAGCATGATTTGTGTGGCTTCAATTTTGCTTTAGGAATACGTTTCCCAAGAATGAGAATTGATAAACTGCATTAGTGTTGTGTGTATGTTCATTAAATTTTGCCCCAATTTTGCCTCAATATTGCATCAATATTATTATGTATAGATGCGTTATGACTTTTGAATATTAAATGAATAATATATATATACATATAATTTAAATGTATTGATATTGATACCTTACTTGGAGGGGATATTGGAAAACCTTTGGCCCACTTTAAAAATCCCTTGTTTTCTTAATGTTTTAAGAATGGGAAGCCTTACAACCGGAGAGGATGTGTTCAAATCATAACTTTGACCAAATATTGGGGTTATTATTTTAGTTTAAATAAGGGTACTTTAGTCTTTTAATTGATGGAGAAATTAGTATGTCAGGAAAAAATTTGATGGTAAAATCTTACATGTTGATCAATTATCCAAGGATCCTTGTTCTTTCAAGATTTTTCTTTTAATATATAAGATAGATAAATGGGTGAATATTAAAAATACCCTTAAAAATAACAAAATTTTACATTATATAAATTTTGAATAGAGTCGGCCACCTATACCGTTCCGCCCTGTCTCCACCCCTATCATAATCATATGATAAGAATTGGAATTGAATATATACGATAGCAACCGTTAAAGTAGGATACATAAAACAGAGAAATTGGAATTAATATATACAATAGCAATCGTTAAAATAGAATACATAGAAAAGCATTTCGTGTGCATTTCGTGTACATTTCGTGTAAGTTGGTACCATTAAACAGTTTATATAACTTTTAATTTCCCAATTTGTTCCTGTTTGTTATTAAAAGAAGAAGAAGTCTGTTGTAACTTACATCAAGTTTATTTTTCGACTTTTTTACAACTGAATGTACAAGTTTCTTGATTATTATTTTGCTGATTTGAGCTTATATAATGAAAATAATGGTTTCTTTCCGCAGGGTCGGTAAAATCCTTGATATCCTAATTTTATCGATATGACATTGCCTGTAGATCATAAAGCCAAACCAATGATGGAAAAGCAATTGCACAGACTATTCCGTCTGAAATTGCCTCTGCATGCAAGGATTTGATTGAGAAATATGGCAAGGTCAATCGATTTCTCCCCCTCTTTTGCTTGTGCTATTATAGCATATTATTGTAGTGCTATATCTTTTAATTCAGATTAACATTTCACTGTTTAAATATACCATTTCTTTCTTTATGGTTGGATTAGCTCGTCTTTTGTGGTTGACCCTAGACCGAGGTCGTATATTGGTCAAGTTACCTCCAAATCAGTTAAAATAATAATGCAAGTTGTTACTAGCCCGTCACTTCTTATGTAAGGTTGACTTACTCGTCTTTCTAATCTCATCAATGTCGGTTAGGTTGTCAAAGTAACTGTCTGAGAGAAAAGCGTGCCTTGATTCATTTTGAGCTCGAAAAATCTTGAATTAATTGCGTTATTCATATTATCAAGATGGAAAGTTAGGAAGACTATAGAAAGCATGCTATTTAGTGTTCGACATAACATGATTCTGTGTTCACAAGGGCAAAACCATAATTGTATATTAATTGTAATTTTCTAACAAGCTCCGGGACTTGCTTTAGTGATTGTTGGACATGGAAAAGATTCTCAAAGTTATGTTAACATGAAGAGAAAAGTGTGTGCTGAGGTTGGAATTAAGTCGATTGACACTGATCCTCCAGAACAAGTACCCGAAGCTGAATTGATCGCAAAGGTCCACGAGTTAAATGCAGATCCCAATGTACATGCTCAGTGAATTATCAGTATATATGAAATTTGAATGTACTTTTGGCTTATCACAAACCATCACCAAGATGGCCTCGTGATTGAACTCGTGATATCCTTTTAGAGGTCTCAGGTTTAAATGTCACTAGCTGCACATTTTAGGGTGGCCAGGGAAACGGTCAGAAATGGTCAGCGGGATACCCGAGTTGGACCACGTACATCTGGGTAAAATACTCGCCCTCCCCGGGTAACCTAAACCGGTAAAACCTCCTCCATTTTATTTTTTTGGCTTATCACACCCGAGTGTGTCAAACTTTAACCATTTTTGCTATTGAATGTATCATATTGTTTTACTATGGGATAATGTAAACTTACCTAACTTACTTTAAGCAAATTGACCCATTTTTTAAGGAAATGAGTTGAAATTGCTATCTCTAATATCATCTATATGGTGTTTGACAAGAAACTAAAATATGATTGTATACCTGTTTAGAATCTCTAAATGATTTATTTTTCCTTCCAACAGCGATATATTGAACTTCTGCAGCACAGCGGTGTTACTATAAAAGGAAAGCCGCCGTGATTGTTGGTCGAAGTAACATTGTCAGCTTACCAGTTTCATTGCTGCTGCTTAAAGCAGATGCTTAGTTACTGTCATTCATTCGAACACACCCGATCCACAGAGTATCATGTGTGAGGCAGACATTGTTATTGCAGCAGCAGGACAAGCTATGATGGTAAGCATATTTTGTTTCATATGTAATTGTAAGTTACGTTTAATGATTTAAATGTCAGATTTCAAAAGTACTTTCTATTCGAGAAAAGAAGTCAGTTTCAAGTATTGAGGTCAACCAAACTAATACTTATGCCCATTACTATCACTACAAAGATGTATCTTTTATAACACGTACAATAAAGACAAAGGAAATAAGTGTGTGAAAAATTCCTTTCCTGATAGTCTGATGAAATTTCAAGTAAAAGTTGCTTATGCCCATTATTATCACTACAAATAGTTTGATGGTATTGATTGATTTATACCAAATATATTCTTTTATTGAGTGTTAGCTTTTATACTTGATAAATGGTAAAATATTTTCATTATACTATATGGAAAGCAAAGATTGTAAATAGAGGTGGGAAAATGGGTGGGTTGGGTAAATCTGGTATGGGTATCCAAACTGCTTTCTGTCCAACATTTAAAGTTTTGTTTTATAGATAATTATTATTATTATGTCAACAAAAATTAAATTACTTCAGTAATAATGTATGGTTTTTAATTAAAATAATTTACCATGTTTTATGCTTTAAATATACACGTTGGGCAACTTTCAACCATTTATGTGCTCCACCCATTTGAACCATTCATTTTATGCTAATTTTTTTGTTTACCTGTTTGGCTTGTTAGATATAAAACATATCTCAAATTGACTCGTTCATAATTAGACGGATCAAAATTGCCACCTCTAGTACTTAAAGGTTGCTGAAAAGGTTGAAAATTGTTTACCTGTTTAGCCATGATTAGACAGATAAAATTGCCACCTCAAATTGTTTACCTGTTTACCATTTGAACCATTCATTATAAGAAAAGGTTGCTGACCCTTATTTCTTGTTGAATTTGTTTCTATTTGCTTAACTTTTCCAGATAAAGGGTAGTTGGCTTAAACCTGGTGCTGCAGTTATCGATGTGATGACAAATGCAGTTGATGATCCTCGTAGAAAATCAGGATACAGGCTTGTAGGCGATGTCAATTTTCAGGAAGCATGTGAAGTGGCTGGATTCCTTACACCTGTTCCAGGAGGTGTGGGACCCATGACGGTAGCAATGCTGCTCAAAAACACTTTAGATGGTGCCAAACGCGTGATCGGGCAGTAAACCATCTCCTCAACTCATTCCAATTGTCATTACAAGAATTGGTATTGCATCTGAAATATGCATATCATGTTGTAGTTTTGTTGAGCTTATAAGCTCATTTCATTTTGACTCCTGGGTGTATAAGAAAATTGACCATTTTCAACTACGGGTTTTGATTACGATCCATTGCAAAGTTTTAATCCAATCATCATGATCTATTTTGATGTGTCATCTTCTTAATAATACAAGTTTCTATAATATGTTAAGAGAAATGTAATAAGTCTAAAAATGAGGTAACTTGTACTCCCTTGAAATTATTGTTTACATAAATACATTTATTTTGACAACGATATCTTTACGTTACAAATATTTCTTCATCTTATCTTGATATACTGGGTAAAAATGTAAGCGAAATATTTATATTTTGCAAATTAAATAGATGCACAAATCACTACTAATTAGGTTTAAATCAAAAGCCTCGTGTAAATGGAAGTTTGTCAATCCAGTAACCAAAAGATTGATGATATCATGCTAAAATGTCATTGTTCATGTGTCTTAAAATCCGAGGATCATTATAACAAAAAACTAAAATTAAAAATAAAAATAAAACAAAAAAATAACTAAACGAGAAGTCCAAGTCAATACCAAGGTTAAGAATAAATAACAAATAATAAAATCTTAAACAAAGTAAAATGAAGCGCAAAAGGAAGTTGGGATTTATGTTATACAAAACAATAAGTGGATAAATAAACCAACGGTTGTGTTCTATATGAAATCTCCTTAAGATGGATGTCATCAATCCTGTTTTCCGGCATCAACATCATCACCACCGCCCTTACTCCTTCACCACCCAAAATTACTCAATATCCTCACTAATTACACACCTTTACAGAAAACCCACTTTCAATTCCTCAAAAAGCTCACATTTTCCACCAATTTCTTGCTCTTCTTCAACCTCGCCGTCACCACCGTCGCCGTCGCCGGAAGTTGATTCACAGACACCGGAATCTTGTGTCAATTTGGGACTTTCCCTTTTCTCTAAAGGACGGGTACTTTTATTAAATATTTTATCTTTTAATTGTGCTTCATATTTACCAAAAAATATATTGCTAGCGGTATGTGATTTCATCTGATTGTATATGTTGGAAATGCTTGGTAAACACTTCGAAATGTTTTGGTAATACTGTGTTTTAGCTTATTTTAAAAGAAAAATGGACTATTTAAGCGGTTGGAATGGTGGTTATTTTTAACACACCTTATTGCTTATTGGCTTATCGAAATTAAAGAAAAAATCAATAAGCTCGTAAGCCCAAAAAATAAGAGGGATCCGTGTTCAGGCTATCGGGAGAAAGTGGACCCTTTTTGGCTCAAATGTACGTTTGCCTAACCTGTACTCCCATGACCATTTCTGGAATTTTTTTCCCTGGCCATCCCAATGATGTTTACCAAATGAGGTTTGAACCTGGGTCTCTTCTGAGACCTTTAGGACACCTTACCACTAAGCCATCTTGGAGATGCTTATTGGCTTTTTCAAATTTAAGTAAGTCAATAAGCAGAAAAATAAGCTGATCTACCCATGTTCATTTCTCTTACATTGGAATCACGCTTTGTGTTAGATGTATAATATACCCATGGAATTGAGATGATTAAAGATGGGGAGTTTGCATCATTTTTTGCCTTAAACTTGGAAGTTTCACTATATAATGATCCTAACGGTCAAATGAAAATTGAAATTGATGTTAGTGGTTCCAGCTTACAAAGTTCAGTTATATTGTTACAATAGTAAGGTTATTATTAGCGTTTTAACAAATTATCAATCACTTTTGTAGTTTTATAACAAGTGATGAAAAACAACCAAAAGACTATTTTTATGAAACACGAACAATATGATGCATATTTATGATGTATATAATTTTTCAGGTGAAAGATGCTCTAGTCCAGTTTGAAAAAGCGCTTACCTTGAATCCTAACCCTGTAGAGTCTCAAGCTGCACTTTATAACAAAGCGTGTTGTCATGCTTATAGGTAAAACATTTTACTATCTCTCTCTCGTTTTATTCGTTTTATATCCTGTAAATCTGTTATCATATGCATGTACCGAAACAATCTGATTAAAATTTCATTTTTATCTCTTTGGAGGAAGAGGGGAGGGAAAGAAAGCTGCAGATTGTCTTCGCACAGCTCTTAAACAATACAATCTTAAGTTTGGAACAATTCTAAACGATCCAGATTTGGCCTCCTTCAGAGTTATGCCCGAATTTAAAGAACTACAAGAAGAGGTGTTTCATATTCCTTTTCCGTTTGTAACAATTGTCAGGGGGTGTTCAGATGTGCAAAAAGCTCCGGTTTTTGTTTGAAACAAGGAGTGGTATTTTAGTTTTCAAGACTTAGATGCATATCTGAACACTCCATTACGTAAAGTTTGGATCTTTTGTTTGAATTCTTGGTGGGTCTTTGAAGATTATCTAAATATTGAAGTAAGTTAAAGATGTGTTAAATTACTTACAGGCTAGGTTAGGTGGTGAAGATGTAGGCTATGGTTTCAGAAGAGATCTAAAACTCATAAGTGAAGTTCAAGCTCCATTTCGTGGGGTTAGAAAATTCTTCTATGTGGCATTTACAGCAGCTGCTGGGATCTCGTTCTTCTTCACTATACCTAGGCTTTTCTTTGCTATCAAAGGTGGTGAGGGTGCTCCTGATATCTTCGCAACTACTCAAAATGCTGCCATTAATATTGGAGGTAAAATGCTAAATCTTGCAGCTTAGAGATGGTATGATGAATGGGTCTACTAGTTAGCTAACTGGTCATAATGAGTCTGGTTGAAACAGGCCATTTGTACGGGTTGTGTTAAACTACAAACATTTTTTTCCATCTAATTTGAATAAAAGATGGATATGTTAATGATGATTACAAAAGCAAAATATTACATATTACAATAATAGTCGTAATCTCTGAACAAGATAGGATTAAGAGGTTATGTCACTTGTGTGCATTAAAGATAGGTTATGGGTTACTTTCTATCCGTTTGATCTGTTTAACCAATTTGACTGCTTCCCTTTTAGCTAAATATTTTGATTTGTCCTTTTGAGATAAAACTCAACCCAAATGGACCCGGTTTTAGTAAAATTGCCACCTTTACCTGTAGCTTTTTCTCTCAACATAATCAAGCATTTCAATCGGCCTATTTGCAGGTATTGTAGTTTTTGTGGCATTATATATTTGGGATAACAAGAAAGAGGAAGAACAACTTGCTCAAATTTCTAGAAATGAAACACTATCAAGATTGCCTCTCCTCCTCTCAACAAATCGAGTGGTTGAACTTGTGCAACTAAGGGACACTGCAAGACCTGTAAGTATCTGAATATCCTTATCTGAACAACTTGCCCATTTTCTCATTGCTGTGGTTTCCGGAAAATGGTCAGAACCTTTTCACCTTAAAATTTTCAATATCGAAATCTTTACTGAGATTTGGATTTCTCATAGTGGTTTTTTTATTGCCATTGGAAAGTAAACTTAACCATGATTACTACATCATTCTAGATCTGATTATAGCAATGAGAAATTGAGAACAAAGATATAAGTTTTCAAATTTTCATATTAAGATCTTTTCACAAATATATTTTTGATGTGCGGCATTCTTTGTGTCATTTGAGTGAAGGTTATATTGGCTGGGAAGAAAGAAACGGTCTCTTTGGCCATCCAAAAGGCAGAGAGGTTTCGGACCGATCTGCTTAGCAGAGGGGTTATACTGGTTCCGGTCATCTGGGGTAATAAAGAATCACAAATTGAGAAAAGAGGCTTTGGCGGTCCCAAAAAAGCAGCTGCCTCTCTTCCATCGGTCGGGGTAAGCATGAAAAACTGTACAAAACCATATTGCATCTTGTTAGAGGTGTCAAAACGGGTGGGGCGGTTAGGTTGACTCATCACCACTATTTAGTCTATTTTTCGAAATCTATAAATATTCAATGTATTGAAGATGATTGCAAAAGTGTATTATTAAAACTAGCATAATGTCTGCGCAATGCGACGGGTAAAAGTTATTAGCTTCACGTTTGTTCGATATAAAGTATTAATATATTTTGTGAAATAGTTTAAATTAAAATTATATGACAATACACTAAAGATATGGTGTTTCTAAAAGGGAAATTCACATTTTTCCCTTGTTCAAAAAATGTTAAAACAAAATACCGAAAAATACGTATATAAAAAAATGTCGCTACCAACTCAATGGTTGGGTTCCAAGTTGCGAGTGTCGGGTTACGAGTTCCTAATGGCCAGGTTGCGAATTGCAGAGTCTTTGGCTGGGTCGAGAGATTTGACTATTGATGATTTTTGGTTTTTACTTTTGTATTTTTATACTAAGCATTATGTACGTGAAATTTTAATCCTAAAATTTGATTGGAAAATTGAAACTCTCGGTTATAAAATTTGACAACATAAAAACGGAAATTAAACATGTAAATGTGTGTAAATTTATATTTCATTTAAAAAAACACACTTAAGACTTTGTTTCTTTCTTTTTTTTAGAACTTAAAAACGTGTAAATTGGGGGAAAGTTGATTTTGAAAGCTTTAGAGGCGGAATTTGACTTCAAAAGGTGGACAAATCGCCTTTGGCAGTTTGCTAACATGTTTGCCTCGTCCTGACCTTTCTGTCCATAATTGACACGTCTTGTAACTCCTAACGGTTCAAAAATTATGTCATATGTTTATTAGTTATAAAATATTAGTTATAGGGTTACATAATTTGTAATTGAAATTAACTAAGACATATTAACTTTTATAATTAATTGCATTGACTTTAAATGTTTAAAGCTTGAATAAGATACTTAAAAGGGTAAAATAGTAATTTGTTATCTCTCCCTTTTAAGTTATTAAGACTTTTAGCCCAAACTCTTATAATATAGTATAGATATAGATCTAGAAAAATTTTAATTAATAAGAATTAAATGTCATATATTTATTAGTTTAAAGTTTAATGATGGGGTCATTAATGAGAATTCAATATACGTAAGGGGAATGTTAGTAATTTTAAGTAGGTTTTTCAAAAACTAGTAGTAATGTTAGGGGTAAAATAGTAATTTCCCTCTTAAAAAACACCCCAAATGCTTTATATATTTGTATAGATAAGATATAATGTATTATAACTTAATTGATAACTATGTATAGATTTGATTAAAATTTTAGTGACTTTTGAACCGTGATTGATTATTCTATGCTTATTTTCTTTGTTATTATGTGGATGCCATCACCATAGGAAGATTTTGAGACACGGGCTCAGTCTATAACCGCAAAAACAAAATTGAAGTCCGAGATTAGATTCAAGGCTGAGGTCGTAGCACCTGGGGAGTGGGAAAGGTCAGTGATAATCTTGTTCACTTTAATGCTTGTTTAGCCATAAACTTGAAGCAAGCTAGTTTGAAATACTTAGATGTTGACTTGGCACATTAAACTGACACAATTTTATGAATCATCTAATAGAAAGATTGTAATTTTCATATTAATATTTTTTTTTGTTTTAACCGAGAAGGTGGATAAAGGAGCAACAAAATTCGGAAGGAGTTACTCCTGGTGAGGATGTATATATTATACTACGTCTAGATGGTCGCGTTCGAAGATCAGGAAGGGTCAGTTCTCATATCTTTTTCATATCATTATTTTGATTTATGTGGATGAACTTAATAACCATCCTATTTTGTTTTTTGTTGCAAACATACCATTATCCATGCACAAATGAAAGAAGAATGCGTACTTTTAAACATGAAGTGTTAATTTTATTAGATCGACCCATTCGTCTCATCTTTAATAGTTAAACTAAATACAATGGTGACATTGTTAACTGCTTCCTGATTCTTATTCGTCGATTAGTTTGAGGTTTTAAGGTCAAATTGTTTACTTTCTTTATTTATTTTTATTTTATTATATTATTATTTTTTCTTTTTTTTGTGAAAGGTTAATGAAAATTGTTGTCTTACAATAGGGCTTGCCTGATTGGGACCAAATTGTGAGGGAGCTACCACCAATGGAAGCGTTTCTAAGCAAACTAGAAAGATAACACAATCATTCTTGCCTAACTCTGGTAAAGATTATGCCTTTCACCAACTATACTTTTTATTCGATACTTTAATCATAATAATGACACAAATCCGCCTGCTCAAAATGTTGGGTTATTATAACTAGGTAGAACTTGTGCATCAAGTATGCCGTTTTATATTCTACTTTATCATCTTGATGTCCTAATGGAATGTAGTTTCATGTGTCATAATCAGGGCTTCTTTAGCATCATGTTCTTGTATAAAGCTGGTCCTATCGATTCCTGCTTCTACCGAATCAGTTTCACTCACTTGTCCGATGATAACTATCGTGAATCTTGAGTTTTGAAAGTGAAATCTTTGTGTATGAAGGTCCTAAAACTAGAATTAAATTTTTAAATCATGATGTTTATTCTTTGGTTACAAACTAAATATAGTTCTTATGAGTTTGTGGTTTTCAACAAATTGTTAAACGTAAAGGCAAAAACGTACAATTGTAGTTGACAGATTTTACCAAATTTCCAGTGTTTTCTTTCTTTTTTGCATTCATACAAAGGGTAATTACTGCTGCTATCTGTACGTGTCTTATGTGCAACTAAACTTGCTATCTGCGCGTGCAATCCAAATTGTAGATGCATGCAGGATATGTGTTTATACAAAAACATAAGTTTGTTTGCAAATCAGTAAGACTTTTCTCATGGCGTATTTGCACGTCGTGCTTATTATTTATAATGAAACACAAATCACAATTTGCAAGAACATAAACCAGTTTCTGAAGTTACAAATAGAAGAAATTAAACAGGCATACTATCGTCCCGAGCTCCCGATGCTGCAAACAAGTGCAACGGCTGCAGTGAACTTTAGTAAAAACTAATGATGAGACACGAAGCAAACAAGTGCAACGGCTGCAGTGAACTTTAGTAAAAACTAATGATGAGCACCTTCGTGTCTCGGCTTTGGCTTCTTCACTACCATTACGGTACAGTGAGCATGATGGGTAACATAGTCGCTTACACTTCCCAAAACCGCCCTACAAAAACATTTTATACCATTCTTAGATGTGTATACCGTATTACTGTAAGCATAGTATATTCAACAAAATATGTTATGAATTCATAATCTCCTAAATGCTAACAATACACTAACTCATTTGCTCGTGCAACCTATAACTTTTTAGTAAAACGATTTAGGAGTTGTATGTATTTGAATCCATCCAGAGAAACTTCCAACTCGTTTAACATGTTCTGTTTTAGTTTTGACCCATTTATCCGTGAGTCTTTGTAAACTGTTTCAACATATAAGTAGTAATTAATTGGGTAAATGGATGAGGTTTTTCGTGTTCAGTTTACCGGGGAAAGGCGGGTAATTTTGTTTACTTAGATGTACGTGGCATAGGCGGGTATCTCGTGACCGTTTCTGGCTCTTTCTCTGGCCACCCCAAGATATTTACATAGGGAGGTTGGAACCTAAGCCCTCTTGTGAGGACATCATGACGTCTTACTACTAGACCATTTTGGTGTTTGTTTAACATGTAAGCAGTTGAAACACTAATACCCGTACTTACTTATTTTCAAATCAACTTATTTTAAATAAAATCGTATCACTATTACCTTTTAATGGCTCCATGACCATGACTACCAACAGCAAGTATGGTAGCATGGTGCCTCTCCACAGCATCACATAAAACATTTCTAGCATCACCTTCCACAGTCTCTATTGTTGCATCATTCACCTGCATATATCATGATAATTTTAGCTGCAACATTAAACAATTAAAATTTCAAATCCTTTAGATTAAGGGAAAATCCATTCAAATTTAATGACCAAATCGAGGCTCGAGTCCTATTAATTCCAAATTGACTGGCTCAATTCAAGGAGTGTTTGGCATTGCTTATTAGGACTGCTTAGTGCGTTTTGATACATTAGATACAGTTTTGAAGGTGAAACTGCGTATGCAAAACTATCTATTTGTTTTTAGAAAAAATTAATAAGCAGATAAACAATTATAGGAAAGTAATCTCAAACACCCCTCATATCCTAGAAGCCGAAATTACAAACCGATTTAGAAATGCAAAGCTCCTTTGCTCTTTCCACAACTCGATTAGCTATGTTCTTCAAGTCCACATCCACATGCGACAGAATATCCACACCTGAACTTTCATCATATTTAACAACAATTCTAATACAAACGAAAAAGAAAAGATCATCACCAAAAGAATAACTTTACTTACTAGGAGCCGCGAATCCCATTGTAGAAACAGGAGTAGGCTTTGAGTGAACGATGAATACGTCGAAAGGAGAGTTTGGTGCAGATGGCACTATGAAGTGATCAAGTGTCCATTCGAGTGCATAAAAACTCTGCTCACTCTCGTCGACTCCAATGATTATCACCGGTTTGGTCGTTGTAGCCATGGTCGTTAATTGTTTCTACAGTTGGAACTATTGTATTGGATTTCAGGAATGGGAGTTTAAATAGAAGAAATATATGGGACATAGGAAATTGATTCGTTAGGGAACTAATGCTGTTAAATTGCATGCAAAAAGCACAAAGTGATTGTAAAAAAATATATCATTTTTTATTGTACATATGTTAAAAACAAAATTATGGGTAACTTTTTTATAGCTAATGTGTTTTGTCATTTGTGAGAAAGTGTAAAATGTATGAAGTTATATTTGAAAGGTTTTGGTCACAACAGTCGTCTTTAAAATAATTTACATTCGTAAGTTACAATATCTTTATCGTTAAAACCATCTTTATCGACAACCTTTAAGACTGTCTATATACTTTTTAAGAAACGTTATTAGACATTTTTGGCGTTTTCTTTTAATATTGAGTATAAAACCCTTCGTTAATATTAGTGTCTATTATTATGCTTCTAATTTGGTTGTATAAAATAATGTTTTAAGAACATAATCAAGATGATGACACATCATTGCATAATCTGGTCTGGGTCAAGGGGGTACTAAAAGAAAAGAAAGATAAAGTAACAATAAGTTGGTTTTCATGTTTGAAGGTATTGAATCTTTGGTATAATCAAACTAGCTAGTCAAATTTGAATGATAATGTTTATAAAAAATTAATTCTCAGCTCATGTGGATTTGTAATGATAACACCCTTAATTTGAGATTTATAAACGTAAGCAAATGTATGGGTTTGAAGATAAGCTAATGATTCCTGACAAAAATAAAAGATAAGTAATAAAGTTAGACTAAAAGATGCCAAAAGTTGACTAAAGATTGGGGATCAGGGGATGGGAAGATATAAAGAAAGATAGATAGAATAGAAGAGGGGTGATGGTTTCGGTTCTTTTTATATATTGTCTTCGAAATTGAAAAGACACCAATCTTTTGAGTTGTGTCTCAGTCTCACTCACCCAAATAGGCTTTTAGGTTCTTATCTTTGGGCTTCTTTTCACTTAGCCCACCTTCTAAACTTCAACCTGACCTATTCGGTTATATGGGCCCAATACATAGCCCCTGACCTAAGACACGAAGAAACCATGGTCCAAAGGTGTAAGACTGTAAGGGATAAAGAAAGGTGAAAAACTTATTTACTTGATAACATAGAGGGTGTTTTATATAGAGATCATTTGACTATAGTGTTTGTAAAATATAAATAATTAAAAGAAGTATTTGACAAAAATAATTATCGGTGTATTTTTAGAGAGTAGAAGTTGTAGTTTTCTAAAAGGAGGTTGTTTCAAGTTTTTTAAAAACGTGGTGAATGCGAAATCTATTTTGAAAACACATTCCACAGTCATATTATTATGGAAGGATATTTTGGTCGAGTGATGAATAGTGAACTACAAAAATAGGTGTCGCTTAATCATATAAACATTGGTGAATATTAAATAAAATCCCGATTTCCTCTAGGCAATTGGCACGCCGTACACATTATTTTCAACGAAACACAAAACTTAAAATTACAAGGACGGAAGACGTTACACATACATGAAGTTGACAAAGCATACTATGAAGACAGTAGCGTCGACAATTCAAAGCAAATGGTGATAAGATAAGATTAATGGTTGCAAACAACAAGTGTGGATGCAATAAAACCATGAAATCATGTAAACACTAATGATTAGCGCCTTCGTTGGTACCCTTTGGTTTCTTCACTACCATCACTAAAATACCCTTAATTTAAACTTGTCCCTAGCATATAGCGTCACCTATTGATATTCGATCTATGGTAATACATAACCAAAACTCCAAAAGTACTCGCTCGATATTCTAAGACCGAACTACATTCAACCCAATGAATAATATGCAGAATGGCCCAATAAGAATTGTGCTAAAATATTTCGACCCGTTTTCTTAAATGGGCTTCTTAGAAAAGCCCAACACAAACAATACCTTATGTTTATTCTTTTGTATTTAACAGCGATTGTAATCTTTATTATCTGTACAGAAACTCAACTGCGTTTCTAGGGTTTTCTCTACCTACTTTCTTTCCTCTTCTAAATACAAAAAATATGAGGTAATCTCCTTCTTTATGTTCAACCTACTATTTTTGCTGATTTCAGTTTTAATTTCTATTTTGATCATCAGTTGTTCTTTTTTGTACTTCATTCTTTGTTGGATTTTTAACCCTATTTGTATTCCTTAAACTGATTAAGTTTTGTGGGGTTTTGTAAAGTTTGTTGCTTGATGAACATTTTTGTATTTTCTTGATGGATTCGTAGTTGTTAGTAAATTAGGGATTTTGAGTGCTGAATTGGACTGGATAATTAGTTAATTTGTTGGTAGGTGTTAGGTTATTTTATTTTATTTTTAGTTTTTATTTTGGTAGTTATGATTTGGGGTTTAAAAAAGTTTCTTGCTTAATTAGCATTTGTGCATATTCTTGAAAGGGTAAATTTGAGATTTTAAGTGATGATCTCGACTGTGTAGTCAGTTGATTTGTTGGTAAGTGTTAGTTTTATTTTCTGTGTCTTATTCTTTCTTTTGTATTTGTGTGTTCGGGTTTTGAAAATTAGATGTTTCATTAGCATTTGTGGCTCTAAAAGATTGGCATTTGGAAGTGCAAATGGGTTTTGAGTGATGAATTTTTTTTTTTAGCAGGAGTAATGAATTAGAATGATGATTAGTTTTATTTGGTTAATATGTTTGATGGTAATAGTGCTGTTTGTATTTGTTTTATGATCTTGAAACTTAATTGCTTGATTAGCATTTGTGTGATCCCCAAAAGAGATTGCAAGTTGTTAGTAAATTAGAAATTTGACTAATGGAGTGAACCAGATAACTTATTTCTTTGGTTAATTTGTTGGATTGTGGTAGAATTTTTCGTTGGGGTTTTGAAAATTTTTGTTTTTGATAAGCCACTTTTTGGAGTTAAATTTGTGCTTTGATTAGCCTCGTGTGAATCAAAGGTGAGAGTTTAATTGTGCTTTTAAGTTGATGAAAATATCAAGTGGATAGGTCAAAACGGGCGGGTGGGACCAGGTTAATGGGTCAATGTGGGTTCGGGTCAAAAGGGATAAATTTTTAGGATGTAGCATGTTTGTCCGGATTGGGCTGACCATTTAATTTCTTAAATGATTAGTATAGTTTCCCTCTTATGCTGTGTTTTATTTCTTTTGTTATACTGTAGCCAACTAAATATGTAAATGCTTTTTACCTTTGTAGTCGTCATCCTGAGGTTAAGTGGGCCCAGAGGGAGGACAAACTTTATATCACTGTGCTATTGGCGGATACCAAAGATGCCAAAGTCAATCTTGCTCCCGAAGGAGTATTTACATTTACTGCTACAGCTGGTCAGTATGAGTATGACCTAAAGCTTGAGCTTTTCGACAAAGTTAACGTAGAGGTATGTAGCTTTCTCATCATATAAGTTTCTAAACTCCTAACAGAAACATTATTCTCATTGTTAATGTTATGTTGACCTTTTTATATTGTTTATATGTAGGAGAGCAAAATCAACATAGGTGAGAGAAGTGTATTCTGTATTTTGGAGAAAGCAGAGCCTAAATGGTGGGACAAACTTTTGGGTGGAGATGCTAAGACCCCACATTACGTTAAAGTTGATTGGGACAAATGGGTAGACGAAGATGATGATGTTGGTAAGCTATAATTTTATTTATGCTGTATATATTTATTATTGCCTACTCATTATTTATTCATAAATTTGATATTTTTTTTCCTTGTTTTAGGTCCTGCTACGGATCCTGACATGGGAGGAATGGATTTCTCGGTAAGAAATCGGGACTTACATTATGATGTGAACTCATTTTCATTTCTCTAACAACTTCTCCTATTTAATAACAGAAATTCGGAGACATGGGCGGCATGGGCGGTATGGGCGGCATGGGGATGCCCGGTATGGGCGGCATGGGGATGCCCGGTATGGGCGGCATGGGGATGCCCGGTATGGGCGGCATGGGAATGCCCGGTATGGGCGGCATGGGAATGCCTGACATGGGTGATTTCTCAATGGGTGATGATTTAGAAGACAGTGATGATGAAGGTAACGAAACTGACTGTTTAATTTGCTTTCAACTATGAAAACTTTTTATGATTAACATTTTCTGATTTTTTGTGGTCAAACTAATAAAAGTTAAGTAATTAATGACTGCATTGAAATGGATTGTCGGGATAGAAATAGGTTCATTTGAGACCAATAAAAAAACTTTGAGAATCAGGAAAACTAATCTGGTCCCTTAGAATAAAAAATGGATGGTGCAAGTTGACTCTAAAAAAGTGTGATTTTGTGAATGAATTTTACAGGTTTAAAACGTAATTAAAATCACATGTGATTATGTTAAAATTGTGTAAAGCAGATTTTTCATTACTCCAGAACTATCCAAACTAAAAGTGTTCATTTTTATTAATGGGCAAGAAAGACGAATATTATCTCATTTTAATGCTTGTTAAGCTTTACACCTGATTATCTCATTCTGATTATTTAAAATTCAGTGTGAAAATGCACATTCAAACAATTCGTATCAATTCTTAATCTTGGTTTTAGGTCAAGAAGCGGAAACAAAGCCAGCTGCGACCAGTAAAGCCGCAGAAGAAGCTACTGAAGCTGCACCAAGCACATAGGTTTAGTCTCTCATAAGGCGCATTGAACTTGTTGATGTGATCTTGAGTTTGGATGATATTTGCACACCCTTCACCTAGACCCCATTCTGTTTGCCAAGTCTTGGATGTTGACTAAAAAGCATGATTTCTACTCCTTTGTGGGTGGAAACCATACTACTATCCCTTTTAATATTGGACTTTTGAGTGTTGTAATTTTGGTAGTGGTTTTATGATACATGAAACTCTTATATTTCAATTGTTTCACTTTCGGTTGTGATGTTAAAAGGTTGACGCCCTTTTAAGGTCATATTTTGAGCTTGCTTCAAGGATTCTACTATTGCCCAACTAACCATCTGTGTTTATATATCCTAAACCTTAAAAGGAGTTCGATCAGATCGGATACAGTTTTCTCAAACATAGGAAACTAGTCATTTTTTGTTTTGGTATTTATTGGTTAATGCAACTTAAAATTTGTCATTCAACTAAGAGCTTATTGGTTCAATCTTCATTTGAGTCGGTGGGTACATATTTATTGTGGTTGTACATAGTATTTTGGTTAACTTGTTGATCTGTTGTTCTGAAAAGGAAAATTATCGATCAATGTACATGTAAAAAGACGGTGTGGATCTTTTTCCTACTTTAGTACTTTATGAACCTTCTCCGAGGGTTAACAAACATCATTTATGTTCATTAGATCAAGCCATTGGCATTGTGACGTGTCTGTCTTTTCTGGGTACATAAGAATTTTATTGATGTGAGCGTTTTGTACGATTTTCACTGTGTACTAGGAGGCTCAAACTTTGTGAAGATTGTCAACCAAATCATTACAGAAAAGCATCTTTTTCAATGCCATTAGTTTAGAATTCAATTGGTGTCTATTATTGACTTAGATATTTGCATTAGTGAGTGAACTATTACTTTCATCTTTGGTCAAGGCAACGAATAGTCTCATGGGAATAAAGTCTGTTACTTTGTTAACATTATTGACTACGATTTTCTTGGTTCGTGTTGTACCTGGTGCTTTACATCTTGATGGAGAATGCATTTACACTGTGTTTATTTGAATTTGAACTCATTAATATAAGAAACATACCAAATAATACGTAATACTCCAAACTTGAATAAATTGTCGTTTGATAAATGATTATCACTTAGAAAATAAATAAGTAAAATGGCCAAAGTTAATGCACATGGTTTCGTGGTGTAGTTGGTTATCACGTCAGTCTAACACACTGAAGGTCTCCGGTTCGAACCCGGGCGAAGCCACAAAATCTATTTTCATTTTTATTCCGGATGATTTTATATTAAGCCACATATTATTATGTTGTAGATATTTATTAAAAACAGAACAAAAATCTCTTCTTTCTTATAACTTTCTACAATTTAAATACTTAGACAGTAACAAGATATTTCTAAAGTGCAAGTATCACTTTGACGATATAGTTTATCAGATTATATTAAACATGATTTATTCACAGAAAATAGGTAAGTACTCCGTGATTGTTTTCTTCTTTTCATTTTAGATTGTTTGTTTGCATTCTACTTGTAATCTGTTGTTTTTATAGAACCTTTCTATGCTACATAATTGCACTTATCATACAGAATACTTTTGAAAAACTGCATCCCATGTACTTAAACTGGAACACTAAAATCCCAATGCCTAACAAGCATCATATTTCAACAACAAAGAGCAGCAATGGAGACATTAGAGTTCAAGATTTCAAATATTAGCGTAAAATCTGTAGATTCTAAAATAGATCAAAGTACTTTATTGTTGTCGCACAAAAAATAAAAAATAGAACTATCTCACAAAAGAATATAATTTAGGATGTAAGAAAAGACTGACGAAATAGAATATCATAAACCTACAAACGAGGCTGACGATCGTGGAGGGTGCCTTCTTCATATTCATGACTGCTTTTTAAGGGATATCGTCCACAGAAGATCAGAATCAGATTGAACAGTTACCGTCTCTCCTTTTACGATGTTTGATGTACTCACTAGACCGCCGAATTTCATCTCTGTATTATCTGTAACCACACAAATTTTGTTTAATATGATTCACTGGTCGACAAACACCAAACTGAATATACAAATTCATACGGGTAAAATAAGTTAAGGATAGCTAAAAAGAAAATACGTCAAATGGGATGAAGGGCAGAAAACCGCAAGTATATTGTTAACGCATGCAAGTATGCAACCTATTAATTCAAAATATTCGTTTATTAATTATTATTGTTAAAATAGAAAGAAAAATAAATGAAATCATATTTAACAAAAAAACTAGCGATGAAATTGGGCAATACGTAATATTTTGGATCAATCCTACCCTACATGATCAGTTTTGACCCGAACCATTTTTACCTGTTACCAACCCACCCGGACCAGCCCATTTTGCCAAATCTACTTACCAAGATTCCATTGTAGCCCAGTAGTTGTAGAACTTCCCGCAGGGGTACCAATGGGAATAAGACCACAGTGTGGACCCTCAACTGAAGATTGAATATGGATCTCATGAAGGCGGTTACTAGGAAGAAGTTGGATAAGACAATCATCGGATAAAAGAACTATTCGGGTTGTTGAGAAATGGCAGAGCGTGTTAACGTTTCCCATTTCATGGTCAAACCTTCCTCCAAGTGCTCCAGCAACAAGTATGCAAAGCTGTGACCCAAAAGAACAAATAATCTATTATAATGTATTGAAACAACCCAAATCTGATACAATTTAATTGTATAATGAGATCTACTTACATATGACTTGCCATCATCAGACACAAGATCACGAACATAGGTAATGCACTTATGTAAATCCGTAGTGTCCTGGTCATCAGAATTATCTACAATGTTCGTTCCCTGCATTTGGATATACGAGGTAAATTGGGTGCTAACTGGTTGAAAGTGTATCCAAGTGTTTACGGCCCTAAATTTGCTTTATTAGAAATTTTTTAATTTTGTAATCATTACAACATTTACTATTTGTAAACCCAGAATATAGACTAAAAAATGTTGATGGGTCAACCCAACCCGTCCGTTGTGATCTATCCTAAATGGTTACATTTTACCTTATCTGCCCATTTTGCCACCTAAATTTTTTATTACGGCATATATAAACTTTACAAGATAGCTAAGAATATTTAAATAAAGATTATATCCAGCTTACCAGGTCTCTGTAAAAATTTAAAACGTCTGGCCTTATTGAATCCATGTCTCCTTTAATTACATCCGGCTTGTACCTACAATATATTCATATTCCGATTAGAAGTTGACCCATTGCAAGGTAAACATATATATATTTCACTCAAATTTCAAAACGTTCCTTGGACAAGAATTCACAAGAAACAATAAAAGCAGTCAACCAGAAATTTTCTTTTTACTGAGAAAAGAAAAGGCAATACATATTCCTGGCAAATGGATATAGAAGTCTTGATAAATACAAACATAAACAACAAAAATACTATTTTTGTTTGCTTATTTTGATTGCATGATACTATCTTGGTATAGCTTCCATGAGTTGCAATATTCCCCACAGTTCCTCAAATGGTTAATGCATTATTGTCTTCTTTCTCAAAGTAAATGACTTTAACTTTGCACAAAAATCTATTTTAACATCATAAACGGAAACCATTTTACTTCATTCATAAATCTAGTGAAAGTAATTTGTAACCCACAACCTACAACGAGTAAAAGACACAAAATTCTATTATATGGAAAGATCCAGAATCAATATTCTGACATGGGTCAAATTGTTCAACCGGCTATGTGCTGGTTAAGTGGTCACCACTGCAAAACTCAAAGGTCAAAGTACAAATTTGACCACATAACCACCAAAGCAACTTAAAATCATGGTTATTAGTAGTAATCCACAACTTAAGAATAATAGTTTCTCAGAATTCTAATTCACAAGCAACAAGTGACGATATGTCACACGTAACACACCTAAGGTTCTCTTCCTAAAAATCTACAGAAAATACTATTAGTCAACCTTTTTACTTTCTAAGAGAACATACGTGAGTTGATGCACACTCTCTTTTTTTGGGATGACCCTTGTAGCAAGTTTAATAGTGCCAAAGACAAGTCTTAAAAGTGTTAAACCCCACCCCCCCACCACACTTTACCTTTATACAAAAAGCTAAACAAACAAACATTTCAAGCATAGAAACTCTCAGAAGCATAACATCAAACACCTTAAAGGTACCTAAAATAATTACAAAAAAAAAAAAAAACCTCTTCTGAATAATAGTGACATCATCATCTTCCTGATCACATAAATCCGGCATGTTATCAAATAACCTATTAGCTCCACCATCAGCACATAAGCGAATTCTTGCTGCTCTACAACAACAACCCAACAATCACAATCAAAAACCCATCACAAAAATCATATATTTACATACATATATATATGTAGTATATGTATATGTACATGACAGACTTACCGTGTTCCCAAAGTAAAGGTGTAAAACGAGGAAGACGCTGATTAAGAATTATGAGTGCGTATGTGGCCGGAAAAGGGATTTTTCCGTCGACGGTGATCGGCGGCGGTAATAAGAAAGTTGAAGAATGAATCATGGTTAAGTTTTCGGCCATTGGATTGAAAAAAAAAAAAAGCAATCTTTACAGAAAGAAAGATAAAGTTGGAATTCTAAGAATGAGATCTGTCGATGAAATATTGATTTGTTGTTTATTTGTAGTTGAAATTTGATCTTGATAGTTGAAGAAGATAAAGAAAGAAGTAAATATTCGGTCAGAGATTTTGGTACACGTCGAAAAATGAAATCTTTGATATGTATCTAGTTTGTTTGTTCATAGTTTTTTATTTTGAAGAAATAAAGTCAATAACACTTGCACGCAATGAAATATGTTCATTCAAAGCGTTCGTTAATAACTTGCAAGGCTGACAAACTCATCAATTATAAGCCAAATTTCATACTGATTTAACGACCCGATAGAGAAAAGTATTAACAATTTCCTTAAGAAGTTAAACTTTTTAGGGTTTATTGATTCGTAATGCGGTAAACTTTCACGTTTTTCTATTGTATGAGGTAAATTTTAAAAATTTCTATTATATAAGGTAAACCTTATAAACTTCTCTATTGTATGTAATATTTCTTTTTATGGTCATTCCAAAAAAGGAAAGTTTCCTTTTTTGTCTAGACCAAAAAAAGAAAGTTTCATTTTTTTGTCTAGACCAAAAAAGACAAGTTAACATACAATAGAGAGTTTTTGAAAATTTACCTCATACGATAAAAA
The DNA here is from genome assembly GCA_963921325.1 of Logfia minima. Classification (NCBI taxonomy): domain Eukaryota; kingdom Viridiplantae; phylum Streptophyta; class Magnoliopsida; order Asterales; family Asteraceae; genus Logfia; species Logfia minima. Next base: position 40,662,638 of record OY992765.1, read on the forward strand.
AATTCTAAAGTTAACCCGTACAATAGAAAAACGTGAAAGTTTACCGCATCACGAATCAATAAACCCAACTTTTTATAACCAATTAAGCTATACAACCGAGATCTGATCTTAAAACTGAAGCCTAACTGGATTTAACTTGAGATTACCAAGCATCGACCAGCGTATTAATATTAATGAGATACTTCCTTCGTTCCAATTAAGTATCTATGTTCCTGTTCTTGTATGTCTGAAAATAAGTGTTCACTTTCACTTACAACCAATCCAAAAAGGTTTAAATGAAAAACTAAAATATTCTATTGGATAAGAGTGTAATTATTGCACTTTTTTTTAATTTGTGTGCAATTTTGTAATGAACATTTAAATTGAACAAATGGAATATAATCTAAGCATCCACCGGTGTACTAATATTAATAAGATATAACATAAGTTTAATGACCTTAGAGGAATTTATTTAAAAAGGTATTATCTAAATTTTTGTAAATTATCTTTAGCATGTAGCCTAGTTGATTTTTGGAGACGAGACATATAGAAAATTATCATATGTTCAGTTCCCACCAACTGAAAGGATTTTGGTGATGTTGAATTAGTTATTTGAGTTGGCCGCTAAATAAGCTTGATATATGAGGCCGAAGAAGTTTGACGTGAGCCAATTGAAATTACCCGTATTTTGAATTTATTTTTTCGAAAGTTTTCATAAACTGCTAACTTGTATGTGTACAACATTAACAAAATAATTTTCACTGTAAAGTTACAAGTTAATGATATATGTGTAAAATGTAGACGGCTTATGAATCATCTCTTGTTAAATTGGACGCTAAGAGCACAAGGAGTCATGACCCTTGTGTCACAGTGTTCAGCAACAGCCGGAACACTGTTGCTGAAAAAGGTGAGAGTGGGAACAGTGTTCAGACAGTGTTCGGGACAGTGTTCAGGAATTTCTTTTTGATTTTTTTATTTGTTAAAAAATTCAAATAATGTAATAAATACATATAAATAACAAATTAATTTAGATAAATTTAACAAATAAATATTTTTAATTTAATCTATTTTAATTTTAATGTGTTTAAATCAATTAGAATAATTAAAAAAAATAATTCATTTAAAAGCCCATTTTAAAATAAGCCCATTTAAATATAAATGGGCCCAAGTTCAATATAACCTAACCCTAAAAATTATCTCTTCTCCTTGTGTCCTCTTCTCCTTTCCAGCGGCAGCCACACACACACACACTCAGCTTCTCCTTTCTAGCAGCAGCCACACACACACTCAACGCATACACACACACATTTTTTCTTCTTCAAAAACAAAGAAAGAGCAAAAGAAAAGAAAAAAAAAAGAAAAATGTTGGAACACAACGTCCCATAGGAGACGTTGTGCCGGGAACGCTGACCGGAACTTTGCCCGGAACGCCGACGGGGAGTGGGGGAACGGCGTTCACGACGAGGAACGTGCACGTTCCTCCCCACTCCCTGTGCTCTAATAAACACGTATTCCTTTATTAGAAGCTATCTTGCCTCATTGTACTTTGTGAGAAAGAAGCCAACTAGCCAAGCCGTAAAAGTACCATATACGTGAGGTTCAATTCATTCGTTAATCAAAAAATATACTCCCTCCGTCCCTCATATTTCTATTTTTATTTGTCTCAAAATAAATATTCACTTTATATTTCAACCAATTAAAAGAAATTTTAAGTAAAGATGATATTTGATTGATAAGAAATAACTAATGGAGATTTCTAAAATTGTGTGTATAGTCAAAGTACATTTTGACTGGGAGTATATATTATCAAAGTATAGGATAATCAAGTACGTGCAGATCACAACAGAACAATCAAAGACCACCACAACACATAAAGGAAATAAGCACCCTAAGATGTTCTTCTTTTAAAGATGGGTTCCATACATATTGATCTGAAATAGTATATGTGCTTGCTTCACTTGATTCACTCAAATGCCACGACGATCATAAATTGGTATAGCTTCCATTTATTCCTTTTCGGGAAAACCTTGTGTTCCCTACGATAAGTGATCAAAAGCTGGTTTCTTTGGAATCATTATGTCAAGTAATCCCAGATTTTTAAGATTGTATGTGCGAGCTGACTGAGGGTATAAAATTGATGATATGCAGATTCTTAATTATACATGGCCGGTCTCATCAAGTATCAAAAATTAAACTTGAAGCAAGAAAACCATCAATTATCCTTGTGAATTGACATGCATGCATGCATGCAATTTCATCTTTTATCATGTCTTTCCCAGTCTTGATTAGAATACGACGCAACTAATTATTCTCACTCGGTTTAATTGGTGCATGTACAAATATTGTATGAGGATGCTGGTTGTAGAGTAAATGTTATCTATCTTCCTCGTCTTATGAAGACTAATATTTACACCGAAGAATGCGTCATATGTGAAATGTTTGAGAGAACCATTACTGATACCAAGAGTAGACATTAGGCGCACGAAACAAAGGATCATCAAGAGCAAAGATGGAAATCTTATTTCTCGTCAAACTTGCAGTCTCATCAGAAATATCCATTCATAAATCATAACATGCATCATCATGGGGACAAGGCTTCTAACAGTATAATCTTAGGGCTAAAATTCAAGGATACATTTTAAAGTATTAATACCAAATTATAGAAAGCTCACAATTATTGACATTTGACTCCACGCTTCATTGCGTCCAAATTTAACCAGTTAATCACGAGGGTGAGAGTACGACAGAATTCAACAAGCACAAGGTCAAATCTAATACCAAAGAGCAATGCTAAAATGAATAAGGAATAGCAACATTTACAATAACTAGGTTTAAGGCATACCCACAATATACACTAGACAATCATGGGGTAAATTAGTTAGTCTATACAGGCATACGAAATTAAGAAAGGCAAAATAATTAGGTTCAAAAAACCATCATAAACTAAATATATAATACACATGGGCTCGATGCGAAAAGGTAATAAAAAAACTCTTCGGTGATGACCTGCAACGGAATTTCCATTGATACAGGTCATTTGTATATCAGGATGGGACTTTATGATAAATAAATAAAAACTAATCAGCATCGACACGTCTTTTATCCCAAATTAATTATAAAAAAGGAAACAAAGGGATGGGCTATACACTTAATACATTGTTACATGAAGTAACTGAGAAGTTTTTTCTTCCTGGATCCACCTTCACCATATAGTTCATTCCATTGAACAAGCTCGTTCATATTTGCTGACTCAGATGACACACTAGCACATACCTGCATGTGATAACTTATCAGCATCTATATGAAAGTTCCAATTTATCCATTCTTTTTGTTTTACTAGAAAAGGAAAATGTCAGAAAGATCTATATACTTTGCTAAAGTTGGCAGTTTAGCTGATATATAATCACTTTGGTAGCTAAAGCCACTCAAGTTTCTTTTTGCCAGATGAGTTGACCATTTTCGAGTTGGTAAACTGGTGAATTACACTTAAATGTAGAGAAAGTGTCACGAAAGCCCACATAGTTTAACACAATGTTGATTTAACCACCATGGAAATTCTCTTGTCGCTAAAAATGTTTTCACGCATTGAAATGGTTCAACAGGTAAAAAAGATTTTTCGTAGCGACAAAAAAATCATAGTAGCTAAATCCATAAATTTGACAGACTAAATGGGCTTTTCCAACATTATTAAAAAAAGATTTACTTCTGAAAAATAATAAAATTCTCCAATGACTTTGGCAACAATTTTTTTCTAAATTGGCGGCTAAATTGGCAGTTTTAGCGAACTGTATGGTTCAACATATGTGTGTGTTACTGTTTGCAGAACATATACCTGGTCATGCGCGTACTTAAAATCATCTAGATTTAAAGGACGAACATCTGCACTGCTATGCAAAGCTGGAAGTGGTCTGTTTTCTGCCAATGCCAAAGCTTTATCCTGCATAGTGCAAGTATAATACAATCAAAACCAAAATACATTTTAATGGCATTGTGAACTCGACACAGGTTTAGACGTAATGCTCAGAGGTGGCAAATCAGCAACTTGGCTGGTTGGATTACAGGTCAAAATGGGTTAATTTTATGTGCAGGCGAGATCGAGCCGAACAACCGTACATAAATTGATGTATTGAATATGATTACAAATACTATATTACTATTTATTACTATATTATTATAATAATACAATAATTCCTTTTAGTGAAACAACTTAGAACATTGTAACTTGCAAGTATTTGGATACAAGTGACTTTTGACCTGTTTATCATGTTCGACCATTTAACCCATTTCATGTTTTACTAATTTTCTACGGTTGATCCGTTGTCGATAAAAAAAATATATATATAATGGATAGAAATCAAGGAAGCAAACCTTCTTTTCCTTCTCCAAAATTTCTCTTATTGGACAGTGGGCAGCTGTCACGCAAAGATTCTGAAATTTGAACAGATGAACAAATTCTCAAAACAAAAAACAAAAAGAGCGCTAGAAGAAAACATGAATAACTAGCATTAATCTAGTAAAGACCTTTAAATCACTTCCTGAATACCCATCAGTCATATTAGCCACTGCCTCAAGATCAATATCAGGCGACAATTCCTCTTTTGCCAATATGACTCTTAGAATTTTCTCCCTGTTCGAGGCATCAGGTAAATTTACCATCAACCTGCAGTCATCACAGCAAAAATAATTCAGTAAAAGCGCATATAGTAACACGCATATTCTTCTGCTTTAGATGACACTATGAACTACATATGGTAAACTCGTCCCTTTTTCCTCCAAACAACTGAACAAGTTAATTTAAGTTGTATTTTAACACCAACAGGACAACGGGTCAAAAGCTACCCAAAGCATTTTCACATGCTTAGTACCCGAATCGCTTCATATAGAAGATAAATAATTACTCTAAAAGTATATACTTAAGGGTAAAAGGCACAAAAGGTTACCGAACTTCACCAAATATCTCATTTTAGCCACTCAGCTTTAATTTTTTTTTTATCAAAATAAGGTATCTAAGTTTTTTTTGCCACCAAAAAGAAAACAAATTTACCATTTGAAGCATCACGACACCAAAATTATGGTTTTTGGGTTGTGGAACTACATTTAATGTTTTTCAACATCAATAAGCAATATTTTACCTTTTGAAGCATCATGACACCATATCTAGTGAGATTTTTGTTAAGTTGGGCTAACTTTTTGTGCCATTTACCAAGATAAATGACCCATTTCCACTCAAACCAGTTGGGTGTCAATACCCAACTTGTCCAACCAATAAACACGAAATGTGTTGTGACATAAAAAAAATACTTTTGTGGGATCCTGAAAATATATATAAATTAAAAACCAAAGTGATGGATGAAGAATTTGTAAGATCTGATGATACCTGCGAGGTAGTCTCCTGATTACAGCTTCATCAAGATCAAAAGGCCTATTAGTTGCTCCGAGCACAAGTACACGTTCTTTATCCTTTGTACGTAGACCATCCCAGTTCACCATAAACTCATTTTTCATTTTACGCATTGCCTCATGCTCACCCGGATTTTCACGTCTTCCCAACATGCTGTCCACCTATCATAAAAAATATACAACTTTCACATATGGAAAAAGTCTTGGTCCCAAAAAGGGTAAAACAATGAGAAAATTAATAACAAAAATCATCAAGAAAAATCTGATCACTCGGTTTAAATGCCGCAATAGAATAGAATGACCAATTATTTGAAAGTACTTTAAAAAATATACTAACCTCGTCAACAAAAATAACACTGGGCGAAATTTTACTAGCAAGGCTGAAAACTGCTTTCACATACTTCTCTCCTTCACCAAACCACTACAAACAAAAGCATCATGAAGATTAGTTACGTTCTACTAGAAAATCAATACTTAAACACAGAGGTGGCAGTTTCGACATATTTACTCGTGAACAAGTGTGTTGGGTTGTGTTTTATTGCTGGTAAGACAAGATGGTTTGGTTATACGGGTAACAGGTCAAACAGATTAAAAAGTCGCCAAAGGTCTACTTTAAATTCATACAACCTCCAAACCCATTTTATTTAGAGAAGTAGTTTATTAATGTTTTCGTGATCACAACTAAGACAGAAAACTATTCGTAAAAATGTTTGAAGGACTATAATACATGGGTCAACCTGAACCGGGTGATTTCCACTTGAACAAGACATTAACGGTTTCAAGTCCTTTAAAAGTTGATGTTATTGAAAACATTGATCCCAATATCAAAATGAATGCTCACAACCCATCTGACCTACACATCTTCCCACCTCTACTTAAAATCAATAATACGTAACGAGTGAGTACCTTTGAAGTGATGCTTGACATTGATATGTTAATAAAATTTGCACCTGCCTCAGTTGCAACAGCTTTTGCAAGCATCGTTTTACCAGTACCAGGGGGTCCAAAGAGCAGAATTCCTTTACAAGGCTGAAATTGATCATCTTTTTTGTCAGATTAACGAAGATCTTAATCTATTGTATAATATGAAACATAATTATATTTATACTTGTGCTCCTACCTTTGTTAACTGCCCTTTGCAAAACAATTCAGGCCGCTGAAGAGGTAGCATAACCAATTCTTTTAGCGTTTCTTTAACAGATTCTAGAGCTCCAATATCCTCAAAAGTAACACCAAGCTCATTAGGAGGGATAACTTCAGCAAGGAGTCTTTTCTCAAACTCATTTTCAGTAACCACATCCTAAGTATCAGAGAATAAGATTAGGACTCATTAAAATTATAACATTGATGAATGATCAAAAGATTCGTGCATCATCTTCACCTTGAGGGTCTTCTTAGAACTTTTATTTTCGTTTTGAGTACCTTGCAGTATGTTGATCCCATACTCGAGACTACAATCCACCAATATGAAACGGTAAGTAAAAAGCACTTAAAATACATCTAGATTAGGGGATGTATGGATTTTCATTTTAAAACTGAACATCTAATGATTACGACTTGTAGTGGTGATAATTAGTTCTTATGTTGGATGAACAGATTCTGCATCTTATAAGACTATTTAGGGGTCAAATAATCAGTTATGGATTATATGGATTATTGGTTCATACTAGCTGCAACAAACTAAGAATGAAATGGTAAAATCTAATTCCCTAAATTGCCACTTCTTTTAACTTAACTTGAGGCATTTGCCATCTCACAGGACATATCGCTTTTGCACAAGAGAAGTCTTTTTTAGTCTATTTTCTTAATTAGTAAAAAATTATGAAACACTAGCATGTATATTACCACGTTAAACAGCAAAAACACATACACACATACAAACACCATCTTCCGCATCCTGTTCAACTACATGATTATTATCAAAATTGCATGATCACTTTCAAACCTCGCATCCAAAGACCTCTTTATTAACTTCAAAGCTAACTTATCACCTCAAAGTTGCAAGCGTAAGTTTGTGTACACAAAAAATATCAAATACTAATACCTTTCATTAGATATCACCGGTTTAGCATCCTTTATAAAAGCTTCGGAACTCTGCATAAAGTGATGACTCAAAGCCCACCCAGTAACTTTCTCCGCACCTATTAAAAATTAAAAGTGAACAATAGTCGAAAAGTATACTAGTGAAATGAGAACGTGTTAAGAATCAAAGAAAGATGTACTCACTTTCATTAGTCAATGTTTGATCTTTTACGAACAGTGCATCAAGGTTGGGGCAATCAAGACCTACACGGTTCAGAACCTGAAATCGTGTAATTAGATTCATTAGAGGTGGCAACTTTGATATATTTATTTATGAACGGGTCAATTCGGAGTCACGTTACATAAATGAGTAAAAATCAGAAATAAAAAATAGCTAGAAAGAAAACCAGTAAAATGGATCAAACAGGTCAAAAGTCTCCGGAAGTGTAGTTTCACAAAACCAGTAAAATGGATCAAACAGGTCAAAAGTCTCCGGAAGTGTAGTTTCACAACAAAAACTTCGTATCGATTTACTCAAGAAATAATGTTAGTGTTATTATAATCATATCCAACACATTGAATTTTTACAAATTTGAATACTTAAGTGCTTAAGGGCCAACCCGACCCAATCCACTTTGACCCATACATATCAATATCCTTTTCAAGTTGAATCCCTACTAGCCCATGACCCAATCTGCCCATTCTGTCACCTCTATGATTTGTAACACTTTGTAAATTCAGGTAAGCATATTGGTTCAGGAGTGAAAGTGGAACTTTTAAGACCCCAAACAGGCACACAAAAAAACTTTTACCTTCACGGACTACCCAAAAAGAACAATTTTTTAACACCAAGTGAAACAAATACTCTTATTAGAGGTAACAAGTTCTATCCATTTAAGTTGATCTGGGTTATAACAAACATCAAACATGTCAATTGAGTAAAAACATAAGGTTAAGCTAATAATAGAACAAGTCAAAAATCAGAGAGTAAAATTTGTAATTTGTATGCAAATAGCAAACTAAATCGCTTTATTCAATAAATTAGATTATCAGTGTAATGAATAATGATTAATTTTTTGTAATCATATTTTTACACACAATTTTGTTAGAAAATGGACAAAGTGTTTCTATTCTTCCTGACCCGAACTATTTCAACCAATACAAAAAAAATACTCACTTTGACCAATACCCAACCCATCCATTTTGCAACATATAACAACTTTAAAGAAAATACAGTAACCACACCATGAAATTGCAGAGACAAAAAAAAGACATTATAACACTCACCGCACGGATGCTAACAATATTTGACTGTGATTTCAGTATCTCTATATCACGGTCCAGCTGTTGCTTCCAGTCTGAGAGTAGCAACTCATCCTACCATGATTTTAAAATGATTAAATGAGGTCCATAAGAACTTATGAAACACCACATAAATATAAAAGCAGTTTTCACTTACCTGAGGTATCTGTATAGTCACTTTGTTTGGGAAAAGACGAGTAAGTTGCTTCATCGTTTTAGGGGTTTCTTTGCTCCTATCATGCATTCTTCCAAAACCACTATCCTGAATAAATTTAAACACGGTTGTTATAACAATCTGATGTAAATAATTACAATGCAAACATCCATTAAAATTACGTAGCATCAAAACATCTATAAGTAACCACGTGAAAGATATGCATATGCGTGTGTGTATCTAAGTTTCAAGACTGATCAAAATATCCACTGCATACCGGGAAAGCTAAGTCAAGTAAAGTCGTATGGTTGCTACCAAACTTTGTAAACAATAATCCTCCAGGATGAGACTGCGAATTATGCGCAAGTTAAAACTGTTAAATATCAATAGACAGATAAAAATATATATAAGGATCTAGAAGAAACTGAAATGGAGACCACTTACTTTCTCCTTACGACTATCCATCTGAGTGTGTGAAGCAATGACAATGACATTCCCCGGTAAACTCTCAAGCTTACCCTTGAACGAAGCATAGGATTCTGGATTTCCCAACATCGACTTCTCTATATCTTTCACAAACAAAAGCAACGAACTGCTTTTACTTCCTTCGACAGCAACCTGCATAAAACATGCGCTTTTCGAATTAGCCAACAAATTTTTGAACCAACTTAATTATAAAAAAGTCACGAAAATTATCTATGTTAATATCCAAACTAGATGACTGCCTCAAAAAATGCAGCTGTCATGTCTTATAGTTTGAAAGAAATGCCAGCTGCGTCCTGATGTCCTCATAAGAGGTCTCAGGTTCGAACCTCCCAAGGTAAACATCATGTGGGTGGTCAGGCAAAGAGTCGGAAATCGTCACGGGATTCCCCGGTTAGGCCGTGTACATCTGAGTCTAAAGACTCGACCTCCCCGAGTAACTTGAACGGGAAAAACCTCCTCCATTTATGTCTGCTAAATGATTTCTGATTCTCATATAACCTCTTTCTTTCTTTTTTCTAATGTTCTGTTTTATAGCACAAGTTTCAGAGTACAATGAAAAGTGGCAAGTGAAAACAAGCTGGAGACATGACACTTTTTCGGTGCTGTTACTAATCATTCGTAAAAGATGATAATGAATATCAAAAAGCTAGATATTACAATCCAGTGCTTTTCTTTTTGTCAGTTTTTTGAGCACATTGTTGCAATTTATACTATTTCTAAACAATTATCAAATATACTATACTGAAGATATAATCACTTACAACTACAACATTTGGCCCCTGACATAATTGTTTTCAAGGTTTAGAAAATAACCAAAGAAAGTAACAACAAGTATTCAAACAGATACAGAAACCAAGAAGAAAAGAAAATAGTCAAGCCTAGACTTACCTCAAACAGTTCATTAATGGCAAGCTTCTCGATGTCATCGGCACTCGAAGAATCAAGGCGCAGCGAATCAGCTGTGAATAAAATTCATGACAAAGTATTAAGTACATTTACATTTCAACAGCAATGAACGGAAATTAAATGTACAATATCCAATAGTTGCATCTTCAGATCATTACCAGAACAGAAAAAACCATGATCTTCCTCACAAATTCCTCCAAGATCATTGCCTTCTTGAACTGACCTATCGAATCTAACTCCAATTTTGGAAGAGCCATTATCTTCAAATGGAAGTAGCACTTTGCCCTTATACCCATATGTGGGGCCCCTGGCAAGTACGTACAAAACTGACACATTTACAATACCAAAAAAAAAAAAAAAAAAAAAAAAAGACTTCAACTATTAAATTGAAGTGTGTATCATCTGAGACTTTACAATACCATTAAAAAGAATACCTTAAGGGTGTCTGTAGAGGTGAAAACCCAGATGACAAGGAACCCACATACTTAACTCTATCACCTGCATGCATTGACAATTTTATCACATTGGAGTCGGTAACCAGTATCTGATGATCTTTCAACAACATCGGTATAACAGGTATCCAAAGGTCTGTTTGACAAGATGAGTATTAACTGCCAAATTGATGGAATGAACAAGGTAATAGAATGACCACGGTAATGGAATGGTCATTCAAGTATATAGATTAGTAAGTGTTAAAAATCTATTTTTTTATTTACTATACATATACTACATGTAAATATGTATATAATTTCAATTCTAGATTTAACAGATGATCTGATATTTATATATATATAGAGAGAGAGAGAGAGAAAGAGAGAGGGAGGGAGACTTGGGTTCCAGTGAATACAAGGAACTAAAAAGAACGGTGAAAACACATCCCAACCATTGATTTGATCTATGTCAAATTAGGTCAAAAGTTCATGAGTTTGATATATATATATATATATATATGTGTGAAAGGGGTGATATATATGTGTATGTGTGCGTGTGTGAAGTTTTAGGTTACATATACGAAAAGTTAATTGAACTAAAGGGATATCAAGATTATCAAAAAGTATTTACATAAAAAAAAAAAAAAAAGACAGACTTAATAAAAAATACAAAATGAAATACTGAAAATAATATGTATGGGATATTGAAGATTAAATGAAGATGATAGGTTATATCATGAGTTATCATCCCACAATAGAATGGAAAAATAGAAGCTCTTTCCAGCATGGAATGAGAACCAGCGACATGGAACCAAATCACATTCGTTGAGAATTCACTACATGCCTTCAGACAAAGCAAACAATTATTTTCTTACAAATACGGCACTGCTAATGGTGAAATACAACTATGATAACTTCGTACCGAATACCATAACACTATACCTTTCTTGAAAGTGTACAATTTTGATGATGCAGTAGACGCCTCCTGTTTTGGCTGAGCATGAGAGCAAGTAGTGGATCCACCAATTATGTCAGCCTCAACACTTGATGTTGGTTTCTTAGAGTGCATAACCCCTGATTGTGAAGCGCGTTTAGGAAACCCGCTTGCTCTTTCAGGCCTACCACTCTCCTTCATAGATGTGTCTGTTTCCTTAGCAGCTGATCCCTGGTATCAGAAAAGGATTACTCCCGGAGGTGACTAAATGAGCAGGTCAGACTGTTCAAAACGAAAATTCTGTGTAGCTCAGAACAGTTTGAGTCTAATTGAATTGACCCGCCATTATGGAATTTCTATAAAGATTTAGTATGTTCTGTAAGTATATAATCAAGTTGGGTTGACCCAAAACATATTTGTCCATTAGTGTGTCAAAGATGATTATAGAATATTTATATTTTTCCAATGATAGCGTATCTTCAATAAGAAAATGATAATAAACGGTCTATCCTTTCAAATGATAGTCTTATGCAATTTTAATACACTTTGGGACTTCCAACCCATTTGACCCGTTCCCTTTTAAGCAAAACCTCTTGATTTTACCCACTTTGACCTAATGGAAATAAAACCTAACCCAAGTCGACCCATTATGTATAAATGAGTCAAATTTGCCACATCTAATTAATCATGGCTGCGGAAGGAAAGTATTGATGTATAGTTAGCATTACAATGACTTTGAACAGTAAAATAGAAGACTTACACCAGGCAATAAAAGAGAATCAACCACAAGCAGTCTAGCACCAAAATGCTTTGCTAGAGCCTTGGTCAATGTTTCCTGGTAAATTTCTGAACCTGTGTTGTATAAGTGTGCTTGCATTAAAATTAAGTGTTGATATAATTTAAATATTTCAACCAGTAAAGAAATGTGGTTAGAGCACAAAAAAAGGAAAAAATGACAGTTAGGTCCTTTTTAATAAACAGGTTGAAGGACAAACCTGCTGGACCAGACAAGAGAATCCTTGGGCACAAAGTAGGCAGATCTGAAGCATACTTCACAAACTCATTACGTTTTAGATGTATATATGTGGAAGCAATAAGCACTCCTTTTGTGGTTTCACTGTAGGTTTCAAGAATAGCATAGTAACTCAAAGTGTGTACTGAACGCATTAGTAGAGAAAAAATATGAACAGAACTATAAGGTTTAAATTTTTACTTTCAATTTATAAGAAAATTTCTAAGGGTACAACTATTTGCTTAATAAGATACAATGGTCAGTATAGAGATTAGAAGAAAAAAAATGAGTAATTGTCATTTTTATACACATACACACAAGAAAAGAAAAAAAAAAAAAAAAAAAAAAAAAGGAGGAAATGCTCATGACATAGAAAACCTCAGATAGCTAAAATACTAAGCTAATGTATCAATTATCCTATCAAAAGATATTAACTGCAACTGCTAGCCTTTAAATCAATGCAAATCTACATCAAGGGGGTGGCTAAAAAGCTTAATCCATAATCCCTATTCTAAAAGCATTATAACATCAGATGAACTCAACTGATAGACTCTAAGAACTACAGCTTAATCACATGGCCCACTAAACCATAATAACAATGACTGTCTGAAATCAGTGAACACATCATAACTAAATTAGAGTCAGAATTGCCACAAAAATAGGTTCAATATGCTTTGCTACATAGAAATTCATATTTGTAAATGCCAATCACTCTAATCTCAAAATTCTTTGACGAGGATAGTATGATCACATAGTGTCAAGGCCAAAAGTAGCCACGGATCAATGCGTGTGACAAAGAAGATTTAAAAAAATATAATTCAGACAATTTCTAAATTATGTGTGCTGTAATTGAGAATTCACAATAACTAGCTTTAAAAAAGCAAAACAAAAATGGTAAGGACAATCAGCAATATAGGTAAAAAGGGAGTCAATAGTCGCACCTTAAATAATAAGGAAATTCATCAAATGTAACTTCAATTTTCTCAGGATCGAGAACTCCTTGTTGTAAGTTATCTTTATATGCTTGACGCCTTGCAGATAACGAGATCGGAGGATCAATATCTTTAATCAATTCTCGGATTTCTCTACCCTCATCAAGAATTTTTAAAATGTCGAACTCAGAAGCAGATGATCCCGCAAGCATACGCAACAGCGGTCGTAATTCATGAGTTGCTGGAGGAACGTTTCCGGTTTCTGCATCAGCTGAACCACCATCAAGACTTTCATTTACACCTTTATCACTCGATGGTGCCACATCAGCAGCAGCATTATCATTAGGATCAGAAGCATCCTTCATGTCAGTATCGATTACACGATTATCTACACAAGCAGAAGGCTGTTTTGCAATTCCAGTCTGTACACCTTTGCCTTTACGAGAAGGCGGTGGAAGAAGAGATAACTCTTTCTGAATATTCGACAAGGATGCTAATATTGAAGCTCCTGCAACTGCAGATGGATCTCTAGATCTTGCCTCAAACTGTAATCCTTTTAATGAACCATGTGCTTCTAATATGCTTACAGAGGGTGCCACATCAGCAGCAACATTATTGTTCGATAGCTGCTGGAATATCTGGCCGTTTGTTAAGAAAATCGCTTCACACATGTACACATAGCCACATAGGGTGCAGTACTTAATCATTTAATAACTTCAAAAAAGATGTGGCCAGGTGGGCAGATCATAATTTCGGCAACAAGTCATAACAGCTTCAGGTTTAAATGATTTTTAGTACGGTCCAAAACTGACAAGTCGGTTGGGTATGACGAAAAATACATATTTATCATTGTAACAATTTCAATCACTGAATAGAACAATAGAAGATCGTATGCATTAAAAATATAATTTTGGTTACTTTCACCCAATTTGACCCGTTCCCCTTTTAGCTAAACTTCGTGAGGCCCGTTTGAAATTAAAAACAAACCAAGTCAACTGCATTAATAAGTAAATGGATCAGCATGGCCACCTCAAAACGTAAACGCACATAAGAATGGCACAGGATTAAAATCAGAATCATAGAGGATACGTAAGCATGTCTTCCCGAAGAGCTAAAGATGACTTCGTCTCCAGCTCTAAGTGGTAAGGTTGACCTTTTGGAGCAAACCTTGCCATTAACTTTGACCGCACCCTTGCCCCCAGTAATTTCAAGTAAAGTGATTGATGCACCTCCTTGCTATGCATAAGAAGAGATTCATATTAGTAAGACGTGTCACAAACAACATTGAAGTAGTTACAAAACATAGTAAGCGCAATGAGAGTACCTGTGACTCTATGTGCCTCAAGCTACACAATGATTTACTGACGGATTTATCACTAAGCCACAAGTCACATTGGTGGCCTTGACCAACCGTAAAAATCGGACGATCCATAACAATATGAGGATTCTGGACATCAGACAAGGTACAAATCAAAAATCAGCACAAACCATATATCAGTCACTCGCCCACATATAGCATGGGAGTCTGGATGCACGAATGAAAAGAGATCGTGTGGGTGGCCCACCTTTGGTTAATAAATTTGTTAGTTACTTAGGGTCAAAATATCAAATTGATACTAGATGCAACAAAGCTGATTATTAAGGAAGGAGTAAAATTACTAATATTCATCCATTACTTGATTATAATTAGCTACATCTGCCACATACTCAACATTATCAAAAATAATTGTTACCACTTAAATCAAAGCACATTCAAACACATTCTCTTCAATCTTGCATGATCTTTTGACACTTCCAATTAACAGACAATAGTTATTCAGTATCGCACAATAACTTCCAAATCACACGCCCAAGAACCTCTAAATTAACAAAAATCTAATCATTTTGGCTGCTACTACTACTTATAATAACACAATTAACATGCACACACCCAATCATTATCTCTTCCACAGCCTTTATTAGTCACATGATCAGTTTCAAAATGATCTTCCAAGACCCCGTAATTAAAGCCGAACTGTGCCCATAATTAAGACTTGGGTGCAGTACTAAATTCTTCTCTTAAAAGAAGACTTACCTGAGGACACTGGGAAAGAAGTTTTCCCCAAGCAACCCCAACATTCGATTTTGACTGCCGTTTCTTCGTTCTATTCAAAGCAGTCGAACCGCCATTCGCTTTCGTCTTCGTCTTCTCAACATCAATCAATGAATCACCTAATACATATCGATCCAAACAAAAAATCAATAACTTCACACACAACTACAAATATATACATACATCTATAATAATAAAAAAATATAATAATAACAATAAATGAAATTGAACAAACCTAAAGACATAGGCGAAACTGACGGCTGACCGTCCACCTGAACAACCGGTGACTTTTCAGGTAAATCAACACCTGCAATTTCTTCACAAGCATCTGAATCTTTTTTACACATCGGATCAGCTGATCGAACCTCCTGTTCTTGCGACTCACATCCACCGGATTCCTTAACCGCCGATTCAATTGGCGCCGCCGGCGTACCGGTAGTCGACGACGATGCTGCCGTTTCCGACGCCTGTAACAACCGATAACCGTAATTGAAAAATCAGAAAGGAAAAATTAGGTTCTTTAAAAAAAATAGGTTTTTTTAAAAAAAAGGTAGGTTTTTAGAAATTCTTGATTGATGATACCTTAGATCTTTTGCCTGTAGGAATTGGAGATGAACACGGTGATGATAAGGTGCGTTTTGATGATGATGAACTCCGGCGTGTTTCAACCATCGTTGATTTGTTGCGGAATTCGGTTGTGGAGGAGGATTGTGAAGAAGTAAAAGAGGGCAAAATCTGGTGACAAAACTGTAATTTATAGATTTATAGCTATAGATATAAGATATGTATGTATTTATAAAATTAAATATGATAAATGATTAAAGAAAAGGTATAGAATTGATTGAGATTGGGGATATAAAATATATATAGTTATGAAAATATATAACGCATAAAAATGTTAGATAAGTTATAATATGTGATTCAGATTGGTATAAAATAAATGAAAATATATACATCAAATAATAATAATAATAATAAATTAATAATAATAATAAATTAATATTGATATTATATTAATATTAATATATTAATAATAACTAAGATAATCATAATGTATTAATTTTCATGGGGACACAAAGAGGTGTAAGTAGGAATATATATGAGTTTTGATGAAGGGGGTTGTTAGAAGGCAGGAAGTATGTTTTAGGAGTTGGAATTTGTGTAGTGGGTGAAGATTGTATGCATAACAATATGAATTTTTGTCAGAGTTTTATTGTATTTAAAGTAATATGTGATGGACAATAACAATGAATTTGATATTATATTTTGAATTTATTAAAATTGTAGCCTTAAAAAAGTTATGTTTAAAAATTAAATTTATGCACAAAGTGATAATATATTAATTTAGTTGAGAGTACTTATATTTATATGTGATGGTTATTATAAACAATTTATATATGTCTAAAATTTTTAAAACATAGCTCTAAGAGCTACGTTTAAAATTTTCTTTGTATATTTTTATTGTTTTTGTTGATATCATTTCATATTTTTGTAATGCTTAATTATGGGTATTACATTTTATTTTTCATATGTGAGTGAATCAGTTTATTTCATATGATGTTTTTTAACGTGATGCTTGCAAGAAACTAATTTTTAAGGAATCAAAAATTTAGATGGAAATAAGAAAATTTGTAAAATAACATTGTATACTAATTTATATATTATATTCATCGATAAATATTGAATAAATATGTACACTCTACGAATATTCTTATGATTTTCTTAAAAACTTAAATTCTCTCTTGAATTGTTACCCATTTGCAAATTCCTAAAAGTAATTAGATGTTATTCCCATTGAATCTTCTAGAGTGTGCCTTCAACGTCGATATATATGGTCCTTGTGATCTTTAATATATGTGTTTTGAAATCGGTATAGGAACACAATGATTCCTGCTATCCATATGATGCTAAATCAAGTTTCACTATATGTGTTTCTCAACGTCCTTTATGATGATAAATCAAGTTTCAATATACAGGCGTTTATATGATCTCTAAATACACAAGTGTCATGATAAAAAGGTTAATGGTATAATCGAATTGCAACATTGGGTTAAATAAGATGTTATTAAGTAACCACCTACAAGGTGCTTTCTCTAATATAGCTCAATTGAACTCATAAATAACCCGTAAGTAATACAAAAAATGAAAAGGTGTTATTTTAATTTCATTATACATAGAACCAAAATAGTTGGAAACTTAAAAAGACTTACCTTGAAGCAATTTGCTATAATTTTCGCCATGCAACCCCAACATTAACTTTTGGTAACTCCATTTTATTGGTATTATTCACAAGTGTTGAGTCCCCTACACGTAAATCCAACAAATTAAAGAAAAAAGAGAAAAAAAAAACTTCAGAATTTCTTTTGAAATCGAAGTATAATTAATATGATCCATCACCAGTAGTAGACGGAAACGCCTTTGATCGTTTTCGTGTATGAGTTGGAGACGAACATAGTGATGAAAGTGTTCGTTTCGACGATGATGAACTCGAACGTGTTTCCACCATTTTCAACTTGTATGTTGAGATACGTAATTCGCTTAAGGAACAAGGAAAAAGACGGGACAATTATAGGCAAGATTGTATTTAACATGTTAATTATTATTATATGAGAATGTAGTTTTTTACTTAAATTATGACTCTTTGGAGGAATATTTGTTGAGTCGTTTAAATCAGTGAGAGATTATATTTATTGGTTTTAATTTTATATCAAAGTCTACCTCATCTCATTATATCTCAATCTAGTCACTGTTGTTTAAACTTTAAACCTTTTGATGTTTGGATCACACAATGCTATAATTTTCTTTGTTATATAGCCCAAAAATAGCACTTATCTACGGGCTTAACTGCCTATGTTCAATTGATATAAACTTTTGACCCAATCTATCATCATGGACTACATACGTTAAATAGGGCCCATGTAAAGTGTAGACTTCAATCATCCATGATTCAATATTATATTATTTGAAATACAAAGAAAACAAAAATTATATATAACAAGCTTTTTGCTTCATTAATTTGTCTTGCATTCAAAACCCAACTTCAATCCTCACGAGTTGATACGTAAAGTGCTTAGTTGACTAAAATGATTCTAAAAACTGCGGTTAAGAAAATACTTCGAAGGATGACTTAAAAATTAGAAAATGATCACGCGAATATTCCGATTAGTCCGATATATAATCGTTTTTATTGTATAGAAAGGGTTCTTTGGACCCCATTAATTTTTCAATTTTAATTACCCATAATAAATTACATGTAAAACTACTTGTAATTGATCTGGACCTGATTTGAACTTTTTGATATTAAGTTATGTAAACTATTAAAGATTAAAGATAAAGACAAGAAAAAATAAGCTCAAATAACACTCGTACTTTTATTAAAGTTGTATTAATTATAATTGTTATAATGGTTAATTGGTTATGGTTATTTGAACCTTTTATATCTTAATATTGTTAATGATACGCTTATGTTATATGTGTTTGTAACGACACGGCCTTATTAGAATACCTTTTTTAATTTGTTATCCGACCCGACTTGAGATTAACAAAATGGACATCAATAAGTTTGAATCATAGATTTGTTACTTGTAAAGTTTATTGAAACAAAAAAAAAAAAAAAAATTACCCTGTCAAGGTAACCTTAATTTTAGCAAATTCCCGTAGACCGAAACAATGCACGTATATATGTAACATATACCAAATAAACTAAACTGATTAAATAATAAATATAAATAAATAGATATAATAATAACAAATCAATAAGTTACATGTATTAAAACTTACATCCTTTTGTTAATAAAACAAATATATATATATATATATATATTACTTATATAGATGGATAATAGACAGTTAAATAAGAACCAAGCATTTATAGATGAGGAATTTGGAAGCAAAATATGGAAAAGCCAATCCTGAACGTTATCCTTTTTGGGCACTAACTATTTCTTTCTTTCCTTTTTAACAAGTAATAGTAATCATCCACATTTTGGTATAATTTTAATTAAACCAAATAAATAGTTTAATGCAATTACTACAAAGTCTAAAAACCTATATGTGTCATGTATGCGAACGTGAAACTATAGTGAATAATAATACATTAATACAACACATAGCATGACACGTTTGATTAACCATAAATTTTCTTTTTTTTTTCTTATTTGCCGTCCCGCATTTATTGTCACAAACAACTTTGTAAAGCACACGATTGGCTTTTAGATGGTGAGTGCATTGTTTGGATAAAACAAACAACAAAAAGTACAAAAGATCCAACAAAACATGAGTTTACAATGCTATTTTCTTTGTTTGTACGAAATACAACATAACGTTATTTTAAATGAGATTTGCTTAACCAGTGTAGGGTTGTTCATACTGAGGTGCATTTTAAAATATTCATTCAAGTAATATGTAATATTGTATATCGTTGTTATCTAATAAAATTTTATACATTTTTATTTATTGATTTGTAATGTGTTTAACTTTTATGTTTTTATATTGTATGGGGTTAACTTTTATATTTCTATTGTATGAGATAAACCTTCTAAACTTCTCTATTATATGTAATATTTCCTTTTTTGGCTATTTTAAAAAAAAAAGTTTCCTTTTTTGTCTAGGCCAAAAAAGGTAAGTCGACATACAATAGAGAGTTTTTGTAAGTTTACTTCGTACAATAAAAATATAAAAATGTGAAAGTTAAACGCATCACGAAACAATAAAACGTTTCATATTTAATTGATTGACATGTATTTCAAGATAAAGTCTTATCTTCAATCGTATTCAAACCCAAAATACAATTTTACTTGTAACTATATATTTTTAATATCTGTAAGCATTCTCTATTTTAAAAAAAAATAGTAAACTTAACACCCTTTTGATATAATTGTTCATAGCTTATAAGTTATGAGAATTCACCTACCCATATTTAAATCTTTGACACAAATTTCACATCACTGAATTAGTTATATGACTATCCACCCTCTCTATAACCAAAAGTCCAAACACTACGACATATTACCAAGTTAATTGTACATCTTTTAAAACAATACCATATAATTTTGACCACACATTGACACACTAACATAACTACAATAGAAAATACATATCAAAAACATGTATGCCACCGTCTATCACACCTAATAGTCTAAAACACAACACCATCTATAAATTGCAGCTCTCAACACTCCCACCATGAACTTGATCTATGTTAGTAACTCCCTAATTCGACTTCCACACATCCTATGAGAGCATCAAGCTTGTACCTCTTTTATATATCAACTCATTTGCTCTTTGTTGAATTCCAAAAGATTTAACTACCCTTTTTCAAAAACTTAGACAACCCGCAATTGGTAACGTATTTATAGTTGCCACGACAACCGTTACGTGTGTGTCCATACGCAAAGTGCAGTGTGCATATAACACTAAAACTGAAAAATCATATTTCATCAAATGTATGTTACAACATAATCAAAGTTCATCCATCTTGAACTTTTTCCTTAGAAACATAAACGGATTTTATAAGTCTTAAAAGAACAGCGAAATACATACACAAAACTTAACATTTTAAATGACTTAAATTGAAACCTCACCCATCTGAGGGGTGTTGGGAATGTAGATATCTGGTTGCTCAACTATTCTTTGTTGAGATGGGTACGACTCGGAACCTATTTTGTATTGGTTTTTGTATTTCGGTTGGGGTATTAACTTATGGTTTTCATTAGTTTCTCTTCCCGTGATCTTCTTTTTGATGTTTTCCAAAACTTACTTCTTCTTCTTTTTTTCTGTAAGACAAAAAGAGAAACTTTAACCTAACAAAAATCATAATCATAGACCATACACTTTACACTTTATGCCTTTACTACATAGAACGATAATATTTATTTTTCAACTTCCATCATCACCAAACACCATAACAATGAAAAATATCACATAACAAATCAGACATAAATCGTAAACTGACAAAATTAAACACACATAACCCTTAACCAAAATAAGTCCAATGTGAACCTTAGTTACCAAACATGTTATCAACCACTCAAACCTATGTGCTAGCGCAATAAAACACACACACCAAACAACACACAATAAAGGTATGGTTTTGAGAAAATAATAATAATAATAATAATAATATGAAAATGAGAGAGGAAAGCAAAGACAAATAGCTAGAAGTGAAAGAATGCATATAATATATGTGTGCAAGAAATAGGATGATGATGATGATGATAACAACAACTTTAGTCATGGAGTAGACATTCACCCACATAGTTAGGGATTCGCTATTTATAGCAGTTTTGGGTATGGAGGAGGTATCTTGTAAGAATGAGAAGTATAATATGAAACACACAAAGTACAAAGGATGGTATGAAAATATTTATAAAAAAATATCCAATAGTGTTGAAGAAAAATCCGATGAACATAAAAATATAATGTTATTCGAGCTCGAACTTCATCCATTGTATCAAATGCATCAATTCTAACCGATGTACCAAGACACATTTTACTTTCTCTATATGTTTCCTAATTATTTTATTTACTTCATAGTTACTATTTATGAACTATTCAAATAATAGTTCATATATATAAGGGAATTTGTTGCAGTCTATTGAGGAGGTACCTTGTAAGAAGGAGAAGTATGATATGAAACATAGAAAGTACAAAGATTGGTATGAAAATATTTATTAAAAGAATATCTAATTGTGTTAAAGAAAAATTCGATGAACATAAAAACATAACGCTACTCATGCTTGAACTTCATCCATTGTATCAAATGCATTAATTCTATCTAAGGTACCAAGACATGTTTTACTTTCTCCAAATGCTTCTTAATTCTTTTTATTTACTTTATAGTTACTATTTATGAACCATTCAAATAATAGTTCATTTACTTTTGGTAAATGTTATATAAGGGAATTTGTAGCAGTCTTGGGTATGGAGGAAATACCATGTAAGAAGGAGAAGTATGATATAAAAACATTGTTACATAAGTTGACAAAATTTTAAATGAACAATTGGGTTACCATAGAAAAACAAATATGAAATTTGTTTGTTAAAGACATAGGGGTTCTTTATTACAACTTAATAGGATGAATTGAGTGAAAAGAATTTTTCGGTCGTCAATAGGCTTTGTTGCTTACTTGTAGCTTAAATTAATGAGATGTTGCCCCGATGGATTTTTAGGTTATTCAAAAAACCACACTCATATCAATTCAGCTCAGCTAGTACCTTTTACAATACTACTCTCTTTTATTTTAGAAAAAATCAATAATTACATCATTTGACCAAGAGTACTTAACAAACTAATCCTTTAACTTACCCTTTTAACAAATTAATTCAACAATTCGCGCTCTACTAGGCGCTTTGGGTGATCATGAATTAAAATTTAAAAACTATCCGTTTCTAACACAAAATCAAATACTAATTGATTATAAATTATTTGAAAAGGAATTGAGTGAAATTAGATCGAATTTGAATGATCAAATTTTGATAACGATATGATATTTCCGTTAAGAGTTATATAATTAAAAAAAATTTGGGCTATTATTTTGAAAGAGCGAAATAAAATGATTTAATTGATAAAAATTTTAAATTAAATAATGATGTCATCAAATCCCTAATTTTACTCAATTTTATAAAATTAAACAATTTAATTGGCCAGTTGAGTTTTTGATTATGTCATTCTTATATTATATTTAAGATAAGATTAATTATTATTAATAATTATAATTATTATTAATAATTATAATTATTAATTAATTAAGAAAATATCTGTTGATCTCACGTGTCCACCAAGGGCAATTCCGTAATTGTGATATACATTACAAAAGCCCAGAATGAAAAGCCCCAACCCCATCTCTTCCACCAAACAACCAAATACTTGTTTGCACAGCGGCTGCAAAAGTATTTTTCCATCCCAAATATCTCAAAATAAAAAAAAATACCTTATCAAAATCCTTATCCCCAAATTCACACACACTATCATAAACCCTAGTTATCCAAATTATTCAATTTCAATCCAATACTATCAATTTGACACCTTTTACAAGTTCACAACCCATGGATTCAAAGGAAGATACATCTCTCTCAGGTAAATTTGAAACTGTTAACGATACTAATGGTTTCAATTACGTTACTGACAGTAATAATAATAATAAAGTTAGTAGTTTGAATTTGAATTTGAATGTCAATTCTGATGATGATGATGATGAAACCGAGGGTTTTGCTAGTGGTCAGGAAGAAGCTTTTGAAACAGTGTTAGATGAGAATTTAGTTTTAGAGAATGAAACCCTAGCTAATGTAGTAGATGATGATGAGACGTTTTCGGAAGCTAAAGTCGAATTAGATGATGTCGATAAGGATACGAGTTTATCGAATTCTATTGAAGGAGATAAGGTGTGTGAAAATAAGGTCGAATTAGATGATGTCGATAAGGATAAGAATTCGATTGTAGAAGGTGATAAGGTGAGTGAAAATAAGGAAGGATTGGATAATGGTGTGAAGGTTAATACGGAAGGTGATTTGATTATTGACGAAATTAAAGACGATACGCCCGTGCCAGGTGTGGCTGTTGTTACGAGTACAGAACAGGTTGAGGATAAGGTTGATGATGAGGATGAGGATGAAGATGAGGATGTGTTGTTGGTTGGTGGTGTTGAGGATAATAGTGTAGTTGTTGAAACGCGTGATTATGATAACCCTAGTGGTGTGAATGACGAGAAGGTGGTAGAGGAGGATTCTGTTGTGGAAGGGATAGATGTTGATTTGGCGATACCAGGAGTGGCGGGAGTGGCTGTGGTGACGAAAACTGATGTTGAAACACCGGAATTAGGAGAATCTGTTGGTGAGAAAAATGCGAAGGTGGTTGCTTCTGAAGAGGATTCGGTTGTGGAAGGGATAGATGTTGATTTGCCGATACCAGGAGTGGCTGGGGTGGCGGTGGTTACTAAGACGGAGGAAGATGGTGGTGGTGTGGTGGTAACGGATGAGGCTGAGAAGCTGGACCGTGTTCTGGAAGAAGTTGTGGATAAGGAGGTTGTTGGAGTAGTAACTGATGGAAAGTTTTCGCCTTTAGATGTGGAAATGGAAGAGAAAGAGTCTAGTGGTGGTTACGATGAAGAGAATAATGAAAAGGTTTCAGAGTCGGAAGTAGAGAAAGAAGTTGATTTTGAGGCTAATGAAAATGGTTCGGTGGATGCAGAAGAAGCTCATGCAACAGAGGTTTTGGACAAATCTATCCCTGCTGATGAGGCTCAGGAAACAGAAATTTTGGGCAGAGATATATCAGATAATGGTCTAGAAAACGGGGCGACTGATAAGGAAGATGATAAGTTCGTTTTGGAGGATTCTGCAGTAAAGGAAGATGATAATGAAGAAGAGTATGTGGATGGGTCCCATTCAGATGAAGAAGAAACCGATGGGGTGATATTTGGAAGCTCGGCAGCTGCTAGACAGTTCATGGAGGAGTTGGAAGGTGGGAGTTCTAATACGGGCGGAGAGAGTTCTCAAGATCGTTCGCAGATGATTGACGGTCAGATTGTAACTGATTCAGACGAAGAAGATGATGATGATGAAGAAGATGGGAAGGAATTGTTTGATTCAGCTGCGTTGGCTGCTCTGTTGAAAGCAGCGGCTGATGGTGGTTCAGAAGGTGGGAACATCACGTTTTCTTCTCAAGATGGTTCTAGGCTTTTCACAGTTGAGCGTCCTGCAGGGTTGGGTCCATCGGTCCCAGCACTGAGAGCAGCTCCAGCAAGACCAAACCGTTCAAACATTTTCAATCCTGCAAGTCTCATGAGTGGCGGTGAAACTGAAACTAATTTAACTGACGAAGAGAGGAAAAAGCTTGAGAAGTTACAATCTATCAGGGTGAAGTTTTTGAGACTTGTACAAAAATTAGGCCTTTCGCCAGAAGAGTCAGTGGCTGCACAGGTTCTTTACAGGCTCGCACTCATTGCCGGAAGACAAACCGGTCAATTGTTTAGTCTCGAAGCTGCTAAACGGAAAGCTATGGAGCTTGAGGCTGACGATCTTGATTTCTCCGTGAATATCCTAGTCATTGGTAAAGCGGGGGTCGGGAAAAGTGCTACCATTAACTCGATTTTTGGAGAAGAGAAAACAGTAATCAGTGCGTTTCAACCCGCTACTGGTTCGGTGAAGGAGATACGTGGTGTGGTTGCTGGAGTTACCGTTCGGGTTTTTGATACACCCGGGCTTCGATCCTCTGTGATGGAGCAAGGGTTTAACAGGAGTGTGTTATCATCAGCAAAGAAGTTCACAAAGAAAAACCCTCCAGATATCGTTCTTTATGTTGACCGGTTAGATTCACAGACCCGAGATCATAATGACATTCCATTGTTGAAGACTATTACTACTTCTCTTGGCCCATCTATCTGGCGAAGTGCAATTGTTACTTTAACACATGGCGCGTCTGCTCCTCCAGAGGGATCGAATGGACTCCCGTTGAGTTACGAAATGTTTGTGACTCAACGGTCCCACTTGCTTCAACAAGCTATTGGTCAAGCTGTTGGTGATTTGAGAATGATGAGCCCGAGTTTGATGAATCCGGTTTCACTCGTTGAAAACCATCTGTCATGTCGTAAAAATCGTGAAGGTCAAAAGGTGCTTCCGAATGGTCAAACGTGGAGACCACAACTACTTATGCTTTGCTACTCGATGAAGATTTTAGCAGAAGCGAATGCTCTAATAAAATCGCAGGACCCATATGACAACCGTAAGCTGTTTGGTTTCCGTGTGCGGTCCCCACCACTGCCTTACATGTTATCTTCAATGCTGCAGTCTCGTGCACACCCAAAGCTCTCGTCTGAACAGGGCGGGGACGCGGGTGATTCGGATGTTGACCTTGCAGATTTGACCGATTCTGACCACGAGGAAGAGGAAGATGAATATGATCAGCTTCCACCGTTTAAGCCATTAAAGAAATCACAACTTTCGAAGCTTAGCCGTGAACAGAAAAAAGCTTACTATGATGAATACGATTACCGTGTGAAGCTTTTACAGAAGAAACAATGGAAAGAAGAATTGAAAAGAATGAAAGAGATGAAAAAGAAAGGCAAAGATGTTGTGAATGAACAAGTTTATCAAGAGGAAGAAGGTGAAGGAGATGCACCAGCACCCGTAGCGGTTCCGTTACCAGACATGGCGTTACCACCCTCTTTTGATAGTGATAATCCCGCATACCGGTTCCGTTTCCTTGAGCCAACATCTCAGTTCCTGGCTCGACCTGTGCTCGACACCCATGGCTGGGACCACGATTGTGGGTATGATGGAGTTAATCTTGAACAAACGCTTGCGATTGCTAATCGGTTTCCTGCTGCTGTTACAGTCCAGATCACCAAAGATAAGAAAGACTTCAGCATCAATTTGGACTCTTCGGTTTCAGCAAAACATGGGGAGAATGTCTCAAGTATGGCCGGTTTCGATGTTCAACCAATTGGTAAGCAGCTTGCTTACATTGTCAGGGGAGAAACCAAATTCAAGAATTTGAAGAAAAACAGAACGGCTGCGGGAATGTCGGTTACTTTTCTTGGTGAAAACGTGGTCACGGGGTTCAAAGTCGAGGATCAAATTACTCTCGGGAAACAATACTCGATCATTGGAAGTGCTGGCACGGTTCGTTTTCAAAGTGATTCTGCTTACGGAGCCAACATTGAGATCCAGCGTCGGGAACTTGATTACCCGATTGGTCAAGTCCAGTCAACATTAGGGTTGTCAATCATCAAGTGGAGAGGCGATCTGGCATTGGGTTTCAATAGTTTGGCCCAGTTCTCAGCTGGGCGTAATTCAAAAGTGGCGGTTCGGGCCGGAATTAACAATAAGATGAGTGGGCAAATCACTGTCAAGACTAGCAGCTCGGAACATCTTGCACTTGCACTTGCAGCTGTTATTCCCTCGGTTATCTCCGCTTACAAGAAATTGTGGGCCGGTGCTGGTGAGAAGTACTCTGCATATTAAGCGTACGTTCTCACAGTCAGTATTTCAAGATCATTGTTTCGGTTTCATTATTGTGTTTTTATTGAATAATAAGCTTAGTTTATGTTATTCGGAAAGCAGCAGCTGAAAACTTCTATTTATTTATTAATTTTGTGCAATGAACTCTTGTACGAAGATGAGATGAATTTACGAGGGAATACACTATTTCTACTTTTGGTGTCTTGTGGTTTTCTTCTGTTTTATTTTAAGTGCAATTATAGTATCCAATTGGTGTTAGTTACAATTGATTAATTGCGTCTTTGATTGTTTATGTCGTGCATACGTTTCATGCATTATAGACAGTTATGCATTTGCTTTAGTTTCAATTAGTTGAATATTCAAATAATGTTTGACTTATGATCTTGCTTATTCCGTGGTTGTGTGATGACTTGGTTGTAGAATTGATTTAACTTGGAGAGGTGTCAATTACCACCCTTTTGCCTATTAATGGGTTGAGTTGAGTTACTTATAAGTGGGTCTAAGTGGGTCTATTTCATGCTACGTTTGAATGGGTGGAACTGGGTTATGTTTTTCTATCTATAGAGTCAAACTGTAAAGTACAAATTGTTGGCTATAAGCTTATAAAGGGAACAGGCCAAATGGTTGTAATAGGTCGAAGGTTGTCCCGAAAGAGTACTTTGTTGCCTAAAAGCTCCCAAGTCATTTTATTCAAAAAAAATTGTCAGTTGAAATAACATACTAAATATTATCGTAATATTAGCAACATTAAATATTATCCATATAGTATAATTGTATAAACTAATTAAATCACGGAATAAGTTTTGTTCACTTAACTCAGTTTATTGGTTTGGTTCAATAGATTACTAACAGTCGTTTAAGTGAACCATTGAAAAACTCTAGCGGTTTTTGACGATTACTATTTGCTTGTTTTTTTTAACTAATGTCATTAGCGAAACTGGTCTTTCAGAAAACTAATCGTATCGCCAAGTTAACCATGCCTTAGCTGAAGCAAATGCCTAACCCCTAATTAAGTTATTACACCCGATAGGTTGTTGGATTATTAGGATAAGTAAGTGTCCTCAATTACAAATTTAGGAAGATTAATACGAGTAAATGACATTACCATAATCTCCCGTAGAGGTGTTCAAAGTTATCGAAATCGAAAAACCGAACTGAAAACTAGGTTAAGTAATTGTACTCAAATTTAAGGTTAACTGAACCAATTTTTTTATTATTTCTGGTTTGGTTAACCGAATCGATAAATTTTCAATTTTCAGTTTCGGTTCACGATTCTAAGTTGGACGATTAATCGAAAAACCAAAAATATATAATACTATACATATCTTTAATATTTAACCTCATAAAAGTTATATATAATATATGATATTTAACATATATTTGTCCACAATAGTTAAACATATAATATACCAATCTTCTAATGAGTTAAACAATCATAATAATACTAATACGGTTTGATTATAGAGTTAAAAACATACATACTGATATTAACTCGCTCCAAATAAATCATTCTCCAATGTTTATCTTAATTAGTTATGTTAATTATCTAATACAATATCGATTTTTAATGTATATGTTAATCGTTAAAGCGAAAACTATTAATTTATGTTTTTGAAATAACTTTAGTATATTCAATATAAAATAACACTTATATTTTTCCATAATCATCATCAAGAGGATCTAGTGGTTGGCTTCTTGATATCATCACTAGAGGTCTCATATTCAAGCCTCACTAGCCACACATTTTTGGGTGGCCAGGGAAAGAGTCAGAAACAGTCACGGGATACCCCAGTTAGCCCACGTACATCAGAGTAAAAATAATTGTCTTACCCGAGTAACTGAACAGAGAAAACCTCCCATGTTTACTTATATCTTTCCGTAAAGTTTAGCAGTTAACCGATCAGATCGAATCGAACGAAATCAAAAATTCCAGTAAATCGAATACCGGTGAATTGAATTTTGGTTTCGGTTCAAAAATACAATGAACTGATATTTCAATTAACCAGTTTTCGATTAATCAGAACTCCAGTTAACCTTCAATGAACACCCCTAAATTCACCCATATATATAAAGAAAAGTTATCTAAACTAAAATACAACTATTTTGGGGGTGAAATTTAAACTAAACAAACCTTGAAGGGTCTGAGTTGATATAATCTGATCTGAATCCGTTTAATAAACCTAAAATAATTCGAGAAATAGGGTGGGAGGCAACGTCGTCCTTTTGGGTTCAAGGCTTTAAGGTATGTTATAATGAAATTTAAAAAAAAAAAAAAAAGGTTTAGTAAAATAATACTTCGATGGTACAAGCTTAAGTTTAGTGGTTTGGTGATCATTCAAATAAGGATGCTAAAGTTTTTAGCGAATTGAAAGAATTAATTATCAGTGTAGGAAGATTGAAGATAACAGAAAATTGGAACGCAAATTGAGTTACCACTTGATGATCATTCCTAAATTTTGTAACTTCCATGCTTCAAAAGAGATGGTCACAATGTACTGCTACCTCATTGTGTTATCAACTTACATGTAACAAGTATTAAGAGCACTCTATGTGGTGGGGCTCGTTCTGGGCCTGACCACGAGCTGCAGCACAGGGAGTTGCTTGTGATGGGCGGTTGGTGTTCCGTCCATGGTACTCACAACGCTCGTTTTCCATTTTATTTTGTGTGTGTGTACGATATAAGTGTTTTTGTGTATTTATTTAAGTTGTGGGTAATGAGTGTTACCATAGTAAACAAATGTTACTTGAATTGCTTTCGAACTTTAAGACCATAAATGACTGTTTTTGAGGTGAAATCTAAGACGTTTAGGCAGTGGCAGCAGGTACTAAAACTTGAAACTTTTGAGCTCATTGATGAATTTACATTCGAAAATTTCAGGGTGCGTTCAGTTGTGGAAATTTTTTCACAACTTTTAATCTCTAATTTTCTAAAAAATGATAAATGATAAGAGTTCTCATTCTTTAGAAAAGTTAAAAAATATGTTCAAATGTTATTGTATTTTTCATTTTAGAAAACTAGTTAAATTTAAAAGGTTTTGAAAAAATTTTAAAAAGTGGAGAGAGTGTTATAAAGGAAAAAAGTAAAAAAGTAAAATTTTTTGTTTTCCAACTCGTAGTTATAATATGGAAAAATGATTTTTTTATTTTCTTAAAAAAATTTTCTAGAAAATACCCATTTTGAACTCATTTTCGAATTTTTTACTTTTCTTAAAAAAATTTTTTGAAAAGGTTTCCAATTTTTCTAGACGTGGTTGTCACACACATCAGAGTCATGGGTCCGGGTCAGATCATTGAACTATGTATTTAATAGCATTCTATACAGTTGAGATTTTGATTATACTCTCGTAGAACTTAAGCACTTATATCATTTGTGTATACTAACATGATAACTCTTCCAACTTAACTAAACATTTGTATTAAGTTTCATCCTATAGGTATTTAAGAAAACGACTGCTATTAAGTAACGACGAGAGGAAGAGGCTCGAAAAGCTCAAAAAGTTACAAACCATCAGGGTAAAGTTTCTGAGACTTGTACAACAATTAGGCCTTTCTCCATATGAGACTCTAGCAGCACGTGTTCTTTACAGACTCTCGCTCATTATAGGAAGACAAACGTATCACTCTTTTAGTCTCGATGCTGCTAAACAAAAAGCTATCGAGCTAGAAACTGACGGGAATGATGACATAGACTTCTGTGTGAATATCCTGGATGTTGGTAATGGTCTTTTCGTTTTTCTTTTACTTAAATTTATTGGTTCAGTGTTTCTCTATCTAAATTTATATATATAAAAAAAAAAGATTTATGACTTATAAATCTATGAGTTGGCATCAGTTTTGATGACATGGCAACTTAGATGACTGTCAATTCAAAAAAGAAAACATAGATTACCCAAGGAAAAAGACACGAGATACGAAAAGTCTGATACGTATAATAGCATGTTCTAATAAATGATACATATACTAGATTTTCATATAACTTTAGATACATTTAAAAACACTTAACCTCACACTCTAAGACTTTCTAATCTTGTACACGATTAAAGGTAAAGCCGGGGTGGGCAAAAGTGCCATCATAAACTCGATTTTTGGAGAAGAGAAAACCATAATCAATGCGTATGAACCGGCTACTTCCTATGTGAACGAGATATGTGGTATGGTCAATGGAGTTATGGTTCGGGTTATTGGTACACCCGGGCTTCAGGCCTCTGTAATGGAGCAAAGGG
Organism: Logfia minima; assembly: GCA_963921325.1. Classification (NCBI taxonomy): domain Eukaryota; kingdom Viridiplantae; phylum Streptophyta; class Magnoliopsida; order Asterales; family Asteraceae; genus Logfia; species Logfia minima. Next base: position 40,694,469 of record OY992765.1, read on the forward strand.
ATAACTGCAAAATATTGTCATCAGCAAACAAGTTAATAAAGAAATGTAGATCGTTTAGATGTACATAACGGAGATTATAACGATTACCCATTCTTGAATACCATTACTTGTTCACTTGGTCCGTCTATTTGGGAACATACAATTGTTACTTTTACACATGCTCCGTCTGCACTTCCAGACGGGTCAAATGGAATCGCGTTAAGTTATGAACGTATGTAACACTACGGTTAACGTTGGTTCAACAAGCCATTAATCGTGTTGTTGGTGATATGGGAATGAGTCTGCCTGTTTTGCTTGTTGAGAATCGAAAAGGTCAAAATGTACTTATGAACGGTCAAACTTGGAGGCCGCAACTGCTTGTGCTTTGTTACTTGATGAAGATTTTAGCAGAAGCGAATTCGCTTGCAAAGGTGGCACATGATCAGGTTGATAACCGGAGAGTTTTGGGTTTCCCAGTGCGGTTCCCAAAATTGCCTTTAAATGCCCATGAGAGGGACCACGATTGTGACTATGATAGAGTGAATCTTGAACAAACTTTAACAATCACCGAAGACATGAAAGACTCCTCGATTGGTCAAATCCAGTCACGATCGAGTTTAGAAATCATAAACTGGAGAGGCATTTTGGCGTCAGGTTTCAGTACTTTATGGCTTATGAACCATGATTACAGATTTGAGTTTTTTCCTTGGGCAAATACAAAAGTGATGGTTCAGGCCAAAGTTGTTGATAGTAAGAGTGGTCAGCTCAAGGTCAAGATTAACAGCTCAGAATATGTTTCACCCGCACATGCAGTAGTTATTATTACTTTGATTATTTCAGCTTTCAAGAGATGTTTGCTCCACTTTTAAAATTTAAGCATATGTTATTGTTCGATGTTTTAAGAGCGGTTTAGATTATTGTGTTGGTTTCATTAATCTGTTCTTACTGTGAATTATATGCTTAGTTTACTTTAGTCATAGTGGATCTTTGTTTACTGTTTATGTGCAATGAATTCTGTTCAAAGATTATATGGACTCGTGTATGAATAAAGTTGCTTTTATTCTGTTTACTTCAAGTGCATCGGTTTAGCTATGCGATTTGTTATCTCGGTCCTGTTTTGGCTATAAACAGCATACAATAACCGAACCATGGGTCAAGACGAAAAGATTACAAAATGATATAGTTATACCCGTTTATTATCATCGTGCATTCGATATTTATATTCGATGTAAAAGAAAAGGTCTAACAATGTGTTTTCAAACTCTAGTGACTTGAAAACCAACTTGTTCATAGAATCCATGGAGAAAACTCTGAATGTAGTCCAAACAAATTTCCAAGTATTTTGGATTCTAATAAGATTCAAAGTAAGGATCTTACTTAAATAATAAACCATCAAACTTAAATTAGCACAGGTAATTAAGTTTGGTTTTTTAACCCTTTCGTTAATTCATATGATCATGTTTTGAAGATTCATATTACAGATTGGAAGAAGTCTAATCACCAACAGGAAAAGCTTCTAATCTGTATCAGACAGTAGCTACACCCTCAGCACATAAACAGATATAGACTAATCAACAACCTAACACCGTCTGTAATTGAGCATTACCATGATTAAATTTTTTAATTAACACATTATTGTCGATAAAGGTTGGTAACGGTTTTCGCCTAATTGGTAGGCGTACACCTTCGAATGCATAAACTCCATTAATAGTTACCGAACTAGTGTGGTGATGGACATTCATAAAAATAAACAAGACTGCCTTTGAGGGTTTTTGGACATTCGTTTTGAAAGTGATCATGTGTTGTTAATGTTGGAAAGTTGGGTGAAAAAGTTGGGTCATATACAGAAATACAACCAAACTACACTCAGGTCATATTCCACTAGTTGACACATCATCTGGCTACATATATAAGAACAGAACCCACAACATTAAAAAGAAAACAAAGAAAAAAAAGTTACCACGCTACTAAAGGTAATTAAACCATACCACATATGCGACTTTTACCACACGAATCATGTCTCGACTGGAATATTTTGTCCAACTGTTGGCTCATTCTCGCCCTCTCCAAACACCTTAGCAATCTTATCAAGCGGAACCAATGGTAGATACTGGGCGACAGAGTAACCTTTCTCTGCTGTGTAGCACACGGAGTAATTGTACTTATCAATGAAATAAGCAGCAGTAGGGACTGCTATTTGAGCTACTTGAGGGAACAATGGAAGTTTGTTCATTGATCGCCAGGTTGACACAGCGTACTTTTCGGCCACAGGCTCATAGTTTGCGTAGAGTTCTTTAGCTGTTGGCTCGTATTTTATGTACAATGTATTTGCCATCTTTTGTGCCATTTTAAATGTTTCTGAAGCCAAATCTCTAGTCACTTCTGGTAGGTTATGTGCTGCATACATCGCTTGGTTTGGAATTTGTTTCATCAGCTCTGGTACATGACGATTCAGCTCAGTCAACGCGTCGCCAACCTGCACACAAAGAGAGCACCAACCTGTTATTTATAATTTCAGCTATATCATTTTACTTTAAGGTAGATAGGTGCGAAATAGCAACTAACTTTTGCACTTCTAGTAATAATAACAATGTACTCCAAACAGGTTAAGATGAAACTGTATCAAGCTTTACTAGAAATCATATTGTGTGAATCCAACTTTAAAAGCTTTCAATGAATATATCATATTTCAAATTGCTACTGCCCGTTTCTGAAAACTTCATTAGGTAACCGTAATTTTAATGACATGACATCCATATAAGTTGTCATGTCATCATAATCAATGCCACACAACTAGTTTACTAGTTATAAAAATCAATGATCAAAAGTGTAATGCAAACAATAGAAACTTTAGAATTATATACACAATAAAATTTTGTGCAAAAATTTGAAATTTTCACATACTCAAACCATCTAAAAGTTATCATGAACAACATACTTTCATTACCAATCAAGGTAACATACTTATGTTTTTTACCAATCATACAACATAATATACATGGGTTGTTACAATTTACACGGGGATTTATAAAAATCGAAGGTAATTATTTGCACATAACAAATAAGTGCAATTTAACCGGTTTACCAAACACCTCAAGCAGATTTTCTTTGACACTTTTATCATAAAACCCGAGGGTAAATTTGTACAACTTCAATTATCTGTTGCATACACAAACATAAGTCCATAACTTTTTGTTGCTACAAATCACCTTCATAGAAAATACTCCAATAGTAGCTATTATTAGTAAAAATGAGCAAATATGTTATTACTATTTTCGTACAATTATGCATGAGCTTTTTTACACTTGTCTTTATTGACGTCATGTTGCACCAATAATTCCACTTTCATCTTAGTAATCAACCCACCTACTTTAGTTACTTTGCGATAAATGAATCATAAGACAAAACTATTCATTAAATTTATATTTCTAACTATGTACACGTACCTTTAGATCAACAAACTTAAGGAGCTCCAATGGTACGTCTTGAAACCGGTCATAAACAGGTCCAATGACGGTTTTAACAGTGTTTTCAACGGTTTGAACACCCGGTTTCAGCGGACCGGCATTCTCCTTAGCGTATTCATAAACGGTCGAGAAACAAACAACGAAGTAGATCACCGCACTTTGCACAAATTCTAGATATTTCAGATGCTTCTCTCCTTCATCCCTCTGTGCCTTCATTTTCACATTTTAATTAAACATTAAATAATCAAATGTAATATAATAAAATAATAATTACTAATAAAAGTAGAAAAACCAGATCCCATCGATAACAGAAGGTAATTATACCGACATGAATTTTTAATCTAACTTAAAAAAAGGTTTCTATATATCTATTGTAATTATGGTACCGATATAAACTGTAAAAAGATACATATATGCGATTATAATAATACGAATTCATGCTAAAATCAATTTTTCATCTGATTGAAAAACCTGTTTCATAATTATCATCTGCAATTTACAGCAATATCATCTACTATAAACAGCAACACAATAATATGTATATGATATATAATCAAATAAATATACATGTGCGTGTATAATTTGAAAAACAAAACAAATTCTTATCGAATAAATTTCTAATTCATATTTTCTAAAAAAATTACTACAAATTACGGCAATATTGTCATTGATTAAATAGCAGATATACAACAGTAATACATTCAACGTACATCTGCGTTTACAGAACAAATTCATGATAAAATCGATTTTTCATACAATATAAAAAGTTACTTTTTAGAAATCAACTGCAATTTACGGTAATATCGTTCTCGGCTTAACAGAAAAACAATGGAAGCATAAAGTAATTAGGTTAAATCCAATTTAAAAAAATCAACGTAATATAATAATTGATTAGGATAGAAGTAGGTAAAACATATACCAGAGAATCAGTTGTTTGATTGGCTTCAGATTCCGCCATGATTTTCAAGAAGTAAAGCTTCGAGAGAATTTGACGGAGATTTCAAAATAAAAGAAGATGAAGAAGAGATGAAACAGATATTCTTTATTTATTCGTACAAAAAGAAAAACACGGCTAACGGAAAAAAAACCCTAATGCCATGAAATCTAATGGCGATGTATATATACAGACCCGGATCTGGTGCGGAAGTTTCGAGAAAAATTGGGGGTTTTAAATTAAATGACATAAACCCAATTCCCACCATCTATTCTTGTCCTTCCACGTGTCATATGACGATATGGTAGGTCTCATAATTAATTTTTTTATAATTTGCAGAGATTTTTTTCTTCATATAATAACAAAAACAAGTATCGACATTCCTATTTTTTATATTAAGTTTTACCTTTTTATAAAATTATAAAACAAATCTTTTTTTTTAATATTTAATCAAATAAGTCATACTCATATTTTATATTTTATACTTGATTTTTACTACACAATTATTCTACTTGTATTGAAGTTTACGGCCACAAATCTGTCTTACTATAGTTGATGTATAGAAACATTAAACCACAAATTTGTCAATTTATATGATTTTAAGTTTAAAATATGGTTTCGTCGTTCTTATTTTGACGGTGTTGTTACATAAATGTTATTCAACAAAAAAAATTAGTTTGGTATACATGTGTTTTATTGTTTAGGAAATATTTACTATAAAAGATGTTCGGTTATTGTGGAAGAAACTTTAACATATAATGAATAGAATTGAATATCAACCGTTGAATAGTGAACTAATCAGATAAAAAAGACAATGATAATTGAATATTTTAAAGGGTAAGAAGGTCAGTTATACAATTCTAAGATTTTTGATGTCTATTGATGTACAATTTTGAATTATACGATTTTTTATTGCACATAAATGTACATACTATTTTTTTTATTATTCTATCAATTATATTTAAAATTTATTTTGTTTGATTCAAACCCTATAAATACATATCATATTATATTATTTAGTAATGAAATAAAGTTAAAATGTTTATTGATTTGAGTAAGAGATATGTTAGACATCTCCCAATAGATAATCGGTCTTTTTTGCATTTTTAGTGCTAGCTCAGCGTCATGTTAGCATTTCATCAAAAAGACTTAAACATTGCTAACAGATGACACTTCTTCGGAAAGACTTAAATTACCATTTATCAATAATAATTTTACTTTACATACCAATCTGAAAATTAAAAAAAATAATTAAAAAAGCGTAAAAAAAATTACCCGCGTATATTTCATCTTAACCGTCGTCGGTGTGAGTACACAAATAAAAGATGGAAGCTCAAAGACAGGGTGGTACCATTGAAAGACAGATAAAAGACGTGCCCATTGACATAGACTAATTGATCACATCACATTCATTCTTAAACATTTTAACTTTGACCTACATTAAGTTGTTGAAAAGGACGTAGGCATTTAGAAAAAAAACAATAAAATAAATTAAGATGTGGGTGGTTTTGGTAAGGTCTCTATTCTCTATGACGTTCACTACTGTTTCATAGTATAGTTTATAATTTATTATAATTTTATACTTTTATATATTTTGAAGTGAAAATTCTCCATGATATATATATAAATCATGCAGATTTATCTAAACTTTTATAAAATGTTAAAGAATATTTTACTTTTTAAAATTATAGCTAAAATCTATAATATTATGTAAACTACAAAACTTATGTATGCACAAATTAATTTAAAACTTGTTGGTTGGTGACGTGAAATGGGTCACGCTTATCCTCCCACATATACTCATTATACAATAATAAAAAATAAAAAAATATTAATTATAATACATTTTTTAGATAATAAAATAATTAAATAAAACTAATGAGATAACTTATAAAGAAAAGGTGTGTGGTATCAGTGTTGACACGCTAAGAGTCGTGGGGTCCATTAATATACTACGCCGCCCAATCGAGCTTCACGATTACGGCACACTGTTCTAGGTTAGCTACTTATTTCGTCTGCTTTCCTTTTTTCCAGTTGACCATAAACTACTCCACTTCTTGTATATTTTAAGTCAATTATAATTAATTAATTGACTAATTATCGATACAAATACTTTTAAAAAATTTACTTGTTATGTAATTATATACAGGTGCACTTAAGAATATTCGTACTCGGATTCCTAATTCTAATTTGTGTAACGATGACAAATATACAGATATATAAAAATTTAAAAATACACTTTACAAATAGACAATGATAAATTTATTATCGTTTTTGATAAATTTATCAAAAGTATGCATTGTTTGTATATACAGTACTATATGATAATGGACAATTATGATGAATTTATCAAAATTGATGATAAAAATTATAACGTTCTTTACAAATTTAAAAGATGGCACATCATTGACATCTTACGAGTATTTTTATCTTTTAGTGGTATTTATTTTTCGAATGTAATGTAAGGTAGGTACGATGGAAAAATTGTACTACGTATGATCACTACTACACAAATATGAATAGGGACCTGTGATAAAGACCGGATTTTGATGCCTTAAAAAAAACGGACTCTAAAATGTGTAACAACCTCTCTTTCGTTTTGGTAATTTCTATTATTTTAATTGATTATTTAATTGTTTTAGAACTATTTAATATTATGTGTTTTATTGTAAAATATTAGTAGATGTAAAATTTGTAAATTTTTTTATTTTTGCGACACAAGGGTTGTGTCGCAGGTGGTGTCTGTGCGACACAAGGGTTGTGTCGCAGGACTGTGTCGCAAAACGGGCTGAACTGAAATTAAGTAAGGAGCTTAAGTGTAATTCGATGATAAAAATATATATACACCGCCCAACTACTTCCAGATGATTTCCAAACATTTCCACACTCTTAAAATCGGTTTTAGAGAGAGAATTAGAGAGAATTAGAGAGAAAGTAAAGTTAAGTTGGGTTTTGATCATATTTGAGCTTTTAATCCGTGATTTCAAGGTATGGTTCCAATTATATTGTGTTATTATTGTTTATAAGTGAATTACACGGATTGATATAAGTTAATTTGATTATTACATGTTTGATTTCGTGAATTTCGAATCTAGGAACTGGGCTGTTCATCATTGCGACACAAGGCTTGTGTCGCAGGTTGTGTCGCTTGAAAGTTCAGCGACACAGTGGTTATGTCGCTAAAGGCGGCCATTTTGAGTATTGCGACACAATGGTAGTGTCGCAGGGTACTGTTGTGCGACACAGTGGTTGTGTCGCTAGGGCTTGCTGTGCGACACAGTGGTTATGTCGCAAGGGTTGTGGTGCGACACAGTGGTTGTGTCGCTAAGTTTATAAAAGAGATTTTTGTTTTGCATAATGATATTTATGGAACAAACTTCTGACTTGTGTATGATTTTCTGTTTCAGATCAACGTAAGACTCAGTGATATTAGAATCCTGAGTGTGGAGACGTCAGAGGTATCGGTGAGTGGATTCAGAACTCATCATTTGATTTAGTTGTAACTATTTGGTTACAACAAGTAAACGTAGATGTGTATCAGACTGTTTAGTCTTGGTTATTGATTATTGATCTACGTGATATGTGAACTATGTGTACTATGTTATTGAGGTCAACGTGTAGTTGGACTTCTGGTTATTATGTGTTTTACACAGGTTTTTAATTCATTTGTTGTGTTTGAGACCTGTGTATGTGTTTAATAACCATTAGTTATCGGTCTATTCTGTATTGGCCATACGGATTGACGGTAAGTGTTCTTGGGGGAATCCCCGGGTATTATGATATCCCCAGAGCCACCGATCCTCATTGAATTATGTGTGTTTACGTTTTATTGGTGTAATTAGCTAGTTATGCTAAGTTGAATGGAGTGTGATGAATCTATTCACTTAGCTTTGTGCTAACCCCTCATTTTACTTCCTGCAGGATATGTTTTGATTATTGTGGGTGCGGGAGGTGATTGGTTGATCAAGGGAATGTTTGACTGCGCTCTAGGACTCTGATATGGTTTTTGTAATAAACCTTGTTTGGAGAATTTTTATAATACCCCGCCTTTTGTAGTTTAAAAAGTTTGAAATTAGTGTATTTTTGGGAATTGTAAACTGTTTAATGTATTTTAAATTCATGCTTCCGTGCTTATTAATATAATATTCTTGTATTAAAGAGGGGTGTTTTAAAATGAATAGAGTCCGGTTAGTACAACAGTGAGGCGGTCTCTTTTTATAAATCCGATTATTTATAAGTTTCCCGGACCCTTTTCTCTCCCTTAGAATCCGATCATTTTACCGTAACCGGACTCCCCTTTTATATCCTACAAAGTCCGGTTATTTATAACTTAACCGGACCCTTTTCTCTAGTTTAGAATCCGGTTATTTTATCACAACTGGACTCTCCTTTTATATCCTCCAAAGTCCAGTTATTTATAATTTAACCGGACCCTTTTCTCTATTTTAGAGTCCGGTCATTTAGTGTAACTGGACTCTCGTAAAGAGTCCGGCTATTTATAAGTCAACCGGATTTTTGTTATTGGTCCAACAAATTCCTAATAACTCTCCTCCACGTTCCCTGGCAACGTAGAAGTTTCAAAATCACCAGATCTCATTAATTTAGTTAATTCATCTACACTTTTATCTCACAAATTATTTTCATCTGCATCTTTCTCCATTATCTTAATTCTTCTCCATTTAATTACCACTGACGAATCAACTCTTTCAATAATTTGATTCATAAAAGATTAATATTTTTAGAGATTACGACTATTTCTTCAACAATTTTCTATTAAGGTATTATTATAACAACAATGGAGTATGTTATTTATCCTTTATATATATAACAATTAATATATATCTATATGCATATATATATATTATTTGTCTACATATTGTCTAGTCGATATCTCTAATTTAATTTGCTTTCTAATATATACAGGTTCATTGTTTGAAGACATCATTTATTTGGACACGAAAAAATTACATTATCGTGTAACATGTGAGGTCAGGTGGTGTATATATATCCAATTTGATCTTGAGGATTTCAGAAGGTATATTATTCCTTATGTTTGTCATCTCTTTTAATGCTTTATACTGATACTGATTCCTAGATTGTTACGTTTCACCTATTATATACCTATCTTGTATATCTTTACATTATAATTACATAAATCATCTTCATACTCGTTTAAGAATTCCTTTTTCTTATTTTGGTCAATTTTCTATTTAAAGGTGTGGTGAGCTCAATTTAATTGTGTAGAAATAGAAATATAATTAAATCATGATAACACCTATTTGTGATGTACATGATTTATTATATAACAATAATTTGTAATACGAATAAATGAAGTATCGTCAAGAGTTAGAGACTTCTACTTGGTATTCATCATTAATTATTATGTGGATGGTAGAGGGTCGAAAATGAATAGCTTGGATGTCAAGTTTTGTACCAAAATATATATAGTAGGTAATCGCGCTCTGATGCATAACCCAGATTCTATTATCTTATTTACAGGTTTACTATAATTTTTAATAAGAATGTATATATATTTAAGTATAACATCTTAAAGTTATTTACACAATTATCTCCTTTAATAAGAATGTATTACCCTTTAATTATTTGAATAAACATTGTTGTTTATTGATTTTCACATAGATCCCTTAGACGAAAACGGCTTGCATTCCTGCAAATGATTTGGACCTTATCGCTGGTGTTTGGATTGAAAAATTCCTAAATAACATTTAGGTAATTATGTAAAAAGTAGTTGTATATTTGTGAACTTCATAAAAACTTTGTTTGCATTCATTTGGTTTACTTAACTTTGGTATGTGTATTGATTTTGGAGTATATCTTTTTAAATTTGGTAGGTAAGAGAGAAGGGCGTACTAAGCTAAATTGAGTATTACAAGCTCAAGATACTTGGTGTTGAGTGGATGTGATTGGTGTCAAGGTAGTTAGGATTTCAAGGTACTTATATGTATCTATGTAGACGACTCGTAGAGAACTATGTAATTCTATATGTTGAATCATTTTTGGTTGATAATATTTTATATGTAAAGAGTAGATTTGAGTTTTGTTGGTTGTATTTTGATTATATAATGAAAACTTTTATGTTTTGCCAAAAAAAATTGGATGTGGTACAAATGATTTGGAGAATACTATTTGATTTAATTAAATTTTTATATATTAACAGGTTGAGAATTCTCAAAAGAGTCCGGACATGTTAAAATAGAATCTTCAAAGAGTCCGTTCATGTTAAAAAAAATCCTTAGAAGAGTCCGGTCAAATGTAAAAAATGGTCTCTTTATAAATAAATAGAGTCCAGTTGGAAATAGGAAATATGGTCCCATTAATAAATAGAGTCCGGTTGAAAATAGAAAATATGATCCCATAAAAATGAATAGAGTCCGGAAAAAAAATGTCCACCCGGAACCTTTTCTTAAAGAATAGAGTCCGGTTAAATGACCGGACTCTAGAATAAATACCTCCCCTTATAAAGTCCGGCGAAATAACCGGACTCTAAAAGGCCATTTGACCGGACTCTATCTTTCCGCGTGTATTAGTGGATGATGGTATCAATGTATCAAAATAGTATGTTCCATTAATGTATATATATCACCAGTTCACCACCAAACTAAAATGCTTTCAGGTGTCATTAAAGTTGCCATATTTCTTACATAAATGACTTCGAATATTCCCTTCTACATAGTGACTTTCATTTAGTTATTTATTTATTTATTTATTATTATTATTATTTTATGGCAAAAACACAGAGAATTTGAATTAAAATACTTTTTCAACTATCGGAGGTAGAATCAAAGACTACAAATATAACAAGCCTTTAGAGCGGCTTCTTTATTCTTTATATTCTTTATAACAAAGGATAATCCTATAAAACAAGCTAACTCAATCATACAATACTTTCATTTATTGTTGATAAGTTTCCTTCAACTTTAAATTCTTTGTAGTCTTCATCACCTTCTTTATATTCCTCGACTTGACATACATATATGCATTGCATGATCAAATACACGATGTGAAAGAACAATGTATTCATACTTCTTTTCTACATTATACATACGTTGTTTTTAACTAGTATTACCCATACTAGTAAGACTTGTCGTCACTCGTCAAGTTAACTTACCGATAGTATGGATAAGAATTCAATTTGTAATCAAATTAGAAGAACGACTAAGTTTTGCCTATATGATTCGGTGTTATGTATAAGATTTTGGTGAGAAGGTTGAAAAATAAGATATGCTTAATGAAAATCGCATCTCATTATATTTTTGAGAAAACATGGAGGAGCATCATGCTAGACTAGCAGTGTGTTCGCGCATAGCTGCGGGAACAAATAGTTATTTTGATATTAACATATTTTATTGTTTACACTATATTGTTAAAAGTTTAATTTAAGGATATGTAAAAAACTTAAGGGTTGCAATTTATAATTAGTGGTTCATTTGGAAAGTAATTAATTATTTTTAAGGGTAATTTAGACATTAATCATTGTTGATTCTAATTTTAAGAAAAGAGATAGAGATGATTTATATATAATTAAGATATTGTGGCGGGTGATATAATTACAGTTTGTCGTAAACCTTATCAATACAAAGAGCGAAGGTGGTTGAAGAAAACAAGAAATATGAGAAGAAAGATATTTATAATTTGGGAACTAGAAAGGAGAACATTAGAGGGTAAATCAAATGAAATAATTCATTTTATTAGAGATTTTTCAAACATCAATTACAATAGGAAAATGCCTTTAGACTACATCACATTCACATTTATTAAAATACGAAAACTTAAAAATAATATAATAGAATATGAAAATTAAGTATTTGTTACAACTATAACAAGAAAGTGCAACATTTGATATTCTTTTTTTATGTACCCTCATTTCCGTGATTATCACATGTAAATATGACCTATATAAAAAACGTTATCTTATTTGATCCACATATTTTCTAATTTACATTAGTTGTTATAATTGCATTACATAGATACCTCGATAAAATAAAAAGAGTATTATTAAATCTATCAATATAATAAGAAAATATTATTTTAAAAATTGTAACGTTGTCTTGAAAATTATGATTATGTAAGTATTGACTTGGTAGTATGAAGAACTTGAGCCTATCAAAAAGAAGAAATTTAATAAAATCATGCTTATAATAAAAGATAAAAGCTTATTTTTCACGGTCAAATTAAATCAGAAGTTGTAAGATTTTCAATTTTCTAATATTTGGGGAAAACCCTTAATGGGAGCAAATTACTGAAATTAAGGGTTAAGTTTATGTACAGATTTTTTAACACCTAATCAACGATCAATTTTGCTATCCCATCAATCATACAGGGTCTATTTTCTTAGTTCCATTTATTTTCATTTGTTATATAAATAGTAGATAATTTAGATTAGTTTCTGCTGTTAAGTTAAGAATTATATTTTTAAGAGAGACAAAGAGTATTACAGTATTAAACTCAGTGTTAAATTTTTTAATATTGAGTATGATTTTTGAGAGAGGTGTAAAAAGGTAATCAATATATATTTTTGGACCAATAAATCCAAGAAAACAAATAAAAAGAAAAGAAAGGGAAAAAACCCTTTAACTCACCATTACCTGTTCAACTTGACCTTTGACACTGACCTTTAACACAAGTCAGGAGTGGCTTTCTGACATTAAAGGCCCAAGATGCTGAAAATTAAGGCTACGCTTCCTGTGCTCTTAGAGAAATTATTATGGTCTAAATTATTGAACAATCGATAGGTTTCGCAAGTGGAAGTTATTATGAATTTTGATGTAAGACTATATGATTGCCAAAAAGATAACATAAGCTACAACATTTGACAAGTGGGGTATCTAGAATTTTATCATTCAAAGAAAGATATTAAATCCGTTTTGGTACATTAAAAATGTGCTATATTGAATTTTATAATTATTTTTGGGAGCAAGAAATTTTTTGCATATCACATATTGTCAAATTTGTATCTTAAATTACCTTTCTTAGCAATTTCACTTCACTTAAGGGTTAATTGATTCTACATATATTTAATTTATCCTGAAATCTTTTGTGTATATTATACTTTAAAACTTGTAATTGTATGAAACTACTTTTAATTTTGATAAATAGTGAAGTTGATATGAAACTGTTGTTCTGTTTAATATGTCTCTGCAGATGATGGTACTTCCTGTAAGTTTCAATTTAGTTATGAGTCATTTTCTTGATTATGTAAGAAGAATGACACATTTTTGATGTTGAGAGTACTCGATTCAGTGTTACTTATAGATGGCACACCTAAGTAGTTCTCTTCAAATGCATAACTAGTACTACTTTTTGTAGCAAATAGGCCCACATACAGAGGCGAATTCTTCGCTGCCCCTCAAAAAATCGTAAAAATAATTTTTTTTAAGAGTATTAATGATACTTTATGAGTTTTGCCCCCTCAAAAATGAAAAAGAAAAAAGAAAATAAATTTTTTTTGCCCCCTTGATTGTTTTTTTCTAGCTACGCCCCTACCCAGATACATTGTTTTATGTTCATGTTGGTATGGTTGCAAATTAATTGTTGAAAGACAGATTAACAGCTTAATATATGTGTTAACAAAGTTTTGCGCATCTACTTATGTTTGTACTAGTCATTAGTGTAACTTATTTGTTTTTTTGTAACTTGTAATTGCAGAAGGATGGTTCAGTGACGCCTCTCACAATCAGGTTTGACAATTAACATGGCCAAACCATGATGACATATTTGCTGTTATAATGTTTATGGAATTAGACATATGAAAATCTGTTATTCTCAAGTGTTTTTTTTTCTTTTTTTCATAAAATGTTTTTACTCTCATTGCAGGCTATGAGGTTTGGTGATCTTCCGGCATGGGAAAATGAGCTATCAACATGTATGCGAGAGCTTGTTCAGTATAGTGATCGTGATCCTGAATCCTTGGATAAACAAGAATGCATATTTCTATTGTAGCTACTGCACAGAGAGCCTCTCTTTAATCAACTCATCGTTAACTCATACCAACCAGGTGAGGTATGTTATGTTTATTTGTGTAATCATGCCCATTATATAGTTAAACCATTTTTTGCTTACAAACACATGAGAGATTACCTTTTTATGTTCGCACATATGTTGGCGTACATATTTTGAAAATGTCATGATTATTACACTAAGTAGTTCAAAATTAAAGTCTATAGTTAGCAAAGATGAACTTTGACGTAGCAACTTTGACCCATTCACCTAATTAAAAAGGTGAATTTAGGTTATCATACGTCTGTAGCGGGTTTAAAGAGTGCATGTCAAAAGTCATCGAATGTGCACTTAAATGCTTACAACTTCCAAAGTCATTTTATAAAAAAAATTTAGACTATTGTTTGAATATAGTTTTACCAGTATTACATACAAAACTATTAATAAGTTTTTTTAAAAAGAAAAAAAAAAAGATAAAAAACATATTGGTGGGTCGGGCAAAGCTAGCCGGCCCATTTATCACTTTTTTGACGTACCAGTATTAAAAAATAACCTATTTTTACTCAAGTTTGTTCCTGTTATCCGGACCATCTCTTTTGCCACCTCAAAATAAAGGTCAAGTGACCAACGAATGCTTAAGTGGTTTATTTTATAACTATTAACCATATGTGAGAGATCTTCTTGGCCTCTATTCACTAGTATTCTCAAAATTTCCAATTTCAATTTCTTCTTGTAGGGTTCATTTTCAGGGAATTTGTGCACATGTTGACTTAATGCGGTTTGAAGATGGAATAACTCTAGTCTCCCTTGAATCATCTTGTGTCATGCATTTCAGCCGTGTTCAAAATGGATATGGAACCGATGAAAAACATAGAGTCCAAGATCCCTGTATAGTTGACGCCAGGATCAACCACAACCTGGTTTCCAAAAATGGGATGGCCTAGAAATTGATCAGAAACGAGGAACCTCTATTGCATTACGAAAGCTATGCAACATCGAGTAATACCCAAGTTATACTCTCTTCAACTGCTATGTCATATCTAAAACATCGTTCTTTTACAAAATTTCTACCTTTTTGATATATCATATATATTATGTATCTTAAACGTTTTATCCTAAAGTACAAAATACAGATTTACAGACGTCAAGAACCCGGTCCAGACCAAACAAAGCTTCACTAGGTCACCAGCTATCGGATTTATCCGGCTGAACATATGTGAACACGATAAAATCGTTACCATCTGACCGAAGCTCATGGCTAACCCCATTTGTGTCGCGCCCATCTTGAAAAAAATCGTGTCCCAAGCCAAACCGAACCCAAGTTGAGCCAAATACATAACAATAGCCATGGGTGTGCGGTGAAACCCACTCTCGGCCCACACGAGCCAAGCTGATAACCCCATTACAAAAGCGGACGATAAACATGTTATGTGTAGGGCCCACAAGGGTGGGATCCAGAACGGTCTGTCTAGGTTCTTGTAAATGTCGCTTTCTCCGAAATACACTATGTTGGTTAGCGTTAGAGCTACAGGGACTGCAACGGCAAAACCTAATGATCGGACACCGCCACTAGCTGTTGACGGTTTCTTTTGAGATCTTGTTCGGGCGATGTTGTAAGTCATGTTACCGATCTTTTATGTTTCCTGTGGTGATTGTTGTTTTGGTTTTGGTTATGTGTCTGAAAAAGTTTTGCGTGGTTAGATAAAATGTAGTTATTTATATGGAATGGTTAAGAGGTTTTCCAGGGGTTGTTTTTGAATAGTGAAGAACGTCATTTTCGCGGGAATGACACGTGGTGTGAAATGGCGGTGAGGAGACCAACATCATCCGAGGGGTTTGGTTCGATTTGATTTTTAGTCAAAATTGAAGCATAATTAAATATTGATTTTTCAATAATTATTCTTTAATATCAGTTAGAAAAGTGTTATGAACAATAGTTTGTTTTTTTAAATTTAAGATTCTAAATAAATAATATATATGCTAGAAAGCTAACAATTCAACAGGTAGATTAAGTGGTAAGCAACATATGCAGCCAAAACATTTGATGCAAGTTCAATCCTGGTGATTAACACTTTCACATCTTCTCAATTTTTTTATTCATTTCCAAACATGTGACTTTATCTTTTTGGAGATTATTGTACATTATTATTCCCATTATTCCAATTGTGACACCAAAGAAATATTATCATTTTTTCACTTAAAGATATATGAAATGCTCAATCAAGTTCAGCTTTTCAGTATTTCGAAAGTATATCAAAACGATAAGCTTCAACATCTTCAGTGACATAAACAAGGCGATATTGTTTCTAAGAACTAGACATGTAGAAAACATCAATCAGTAGATGGATCATCAAATAGTTGCATAAGGTCCTAAAGCAACTATTAACACATTCAACATAAATTTGATGGATATGGCTTCTCTTAAAACTTCCAATGCTCACCAGCCACCTATTAGTTCGCAAATATGTAATGTTCGGTTTCGAAATCACTCAAACATAACCAGTAGTCATCATTTGCTTAGTTATACTTCATTATCTTTTGTTAACACTTATATTAAGATGGAGAAAGAACTCCACTTGAATGAATCACAATTGCAACTCCTTTTAAAGAGAACTATAACTTTGAGAGGATTGAAAAGAAAATGTAAATATGAATGTGTGTGTGTGTGTTATTTCATATTGGATCTGTACAAACGTGATACAAATATATAAAATGAAAAGAGTGACTAACTGCAAATAACACATGCAAATCATATCAATGAACATGTGGTCAAAGAAATATTATATATTGATATTAAATTTTATCTAAAAGAAATTCCTTAAAATCATATCATATTCAAACAAATGAATAATAAAAGTGCAAATTTTTAACACAAGCAGGAGACATGTTAAATGACGTTTGTAACCGAAGAGGTGAAGATCAATAAATGATACCTTAAATACATGTAGTCACTCTTTTTATCAGCTTTCATCTTGTTGAACAATTTGTTTATCAGCACTATTTAATTTAATGGAGTATTATTTTATAGGCGTATACTATCCTACTACTTTAGTACTTTAACCTTTTTATGGATGGATTATGGAAACGTGATCCTCCTAGTAATAATATCCTTCTGACCTTCTCCGTTTATGTCATTAAAAAGGTACCCCAATTTCAAAATCCTAAGCCTAATAATTTGAATCACAATCACCATCATCTTCTAAGTTCTAAATCAATGTCACCAAGAACCCTAAGCAATTTACGTCACGCAATTGACAGCTGCACATTTCAGCTCTATAGCTGGCGACCATTTCATCTCCCCACAACTCTCAACAAAACCCTAGAAAACGAAGCGTGATAGGATACATTGAATGGGCGAAGATGCGTCGAAGACATGGATCGCGGTCAGTTTTGGGTTGGAACTGTTTGGTTGGTGCTTCGAATGCGTACTGTACGTGTTCGGATTTTATGATGGCGAATAACGGTGGGACGGATTCGAGTGGTGAGTTGTTTGTGACTGGTGATGCAAATTGGGCTTCGGATACGAGTGATGTTAGGAATTTGAGGAGAGATGGTGGGGGAGATAGAGAGAATTCAAATATGAATACGAGTAGTAACGGTTATATGGGATTACATCATTATCATGGGAATTTGGATAATCAAGGGAATGAATCAGGGTATGGAAGTGAACCTGGGTATAGAGGTGATGCTGAGTTTGGATATGGTGATGAGTTTGATGAAGAAGAGGATGATACAAGATTGTTATTTGGGCAATCGATTCGGAGGTACATTGATGGACTGGTGACTATATTATTCATCATTCTATGTTTAAAAAGTTTGTAGTGAAAGTTAAGTTTAACTGTATCATTTTTACGTAGCTTTCTTGCGATAACGTTTTGTTTTGAGCTTATAAACTTGATCCAGTGGGATTAGATTAGAAATAAGCTCAAGCTTATTAGCTCATAAGCTGTTAAAACTGAGTTTGTGAGCTTTCTCATATCACAATTAATAAGCCATTAAAATAAGCTTAGCCAAACTTCTAAATACCCCTTAAGTCTGATCTAAAGGACTATACGGCTATACCTATGTCTTCTCTGAATCTAACTTTAAAAAATTTGCTTTGTTGAATTGGATATTAGAAAGTAGCTCACTTGTTGTGATTGGATGCATGTTATCTAGTAGCTTCTTTCTCGTATTGTAATTAATGAATCAACCAGGGGTTTTCCAATTGATGACCCATAAGCTTGGTCTATATTATGATTTCATGAGATCAACCCCATACGAATCTATAGATCACTGCTTTGAATGAAACGTTTTTACATCATGTGAATCCTTAGTGGCACTGTTTACTTGTCCAAACGCAAAGTGTGAATATGGGAAAAGTGAGGAAACATCATGAAAGCATGTACTTCATTTGGGGTTAACATATATCCTTCTGGTCAGGTGCTGCAAAAACAATTCTTAAAAAGATAATTTTCACTTTAGACCCTAAACTTTCTAAGTTTTACATAATAACTTATTGGTTGTGATTTATGAGTAGGCTGAACCGCAGCACACCTCATTTTTCCTTAAATTTATAATCCAAACAAGACACATAATGTACAAATGTTCATGGAGGAAAATGTTAGTTCTCTATCTTCTTTATAGATTCAAAATTGTGTATGTGAAATTCATTGTCATTAAGTTTAACTAAATTACTTTTGAATTAACCATCTATAGTATGCATGTTTTAAAATTTATTATATAAACTACACCAGGAGTTTGTATTTATTAATATGAGATGAAGTTGATTTATTATATCTTGATGATGTGACACTCTATACAGTTATCATCCTATCTATAAAACTCTTATATGATGAAAAAGTTACAAGATACATACAATAATAATGAGTATAATCATATGAAAGTTGCAAGGTAAAAAACAATGATGAACTCTTTGTTAAAATGTTAAGGCATTGAAGTGTAATAAGGTATGAAACTGAGGGGCTGTAAATGTCAGTATGATATAACATAAAGGTACAATTTATAAATTCAATACCCAAAATCCCAAAGCCTGAAAATCCATTCTTTTCTCAATCGGTACAATTCATGTTTTCTTCGTGAAGCTACTCGGCGGTTGTGATCTGTAACAGAATAATAACAACAACACTTCCGATATAAATATGGCAGCAAGACAATTATCCGGCGAAGCATTGACGGCATATAGAGCGTTGTTGAGAGCCACACGGAAATCATTCGCCGGAGATACGATGATGCTTCAGGGATCGGCGGCCGAAGTAAGAAAGAAATTTGAAGAGAATCGGCACGTGACCTCTGAGAAGGAGATTAAGAAACTTTTAGATGAGGCACGTGAGGCTTCTGATTTTATATCTAATATGATTGTTCAGGCTAAACTCAATTCTCGCGGCGGCTACGGTATAATAATTACACAATTTCTTCTTATATATATATATTATCTGTATCTCTATGCTATAAATTACTGTTTTGTACAGCGTCTGGTTTATGATTATGATATGATAGTGATAAAATCTTAAATTGCAATGTTAAAGAGCTTTAATATGATAGGTTTAACCTAACTAGATTATTGTTTACTGCTCCCTCCTTTAGGAATGTGCAATTTCTTCACTTTGGTCCAAATTTGGTCTAAAACTTGAATCGTTTTACATGAATTTTGCTTTTACTCGGATGTTTGCACCAAATATATACACATAGATCCGTTTTCATGATAATATTTTGCGGAATTCAACTTTTATTATGTCTTTTGAACCTCTAATAGTTATATGAATTGATCAATATATGATAGAGGCAAAAGTAAAATCAAAACATTGTGTAAAAGGGATTAATCTAAATGTATAAAATTGGTATTGCACCAAATTTTCTGTAAAATGACAAAAAATAAGGGTGTTGCACCAAATTTAGAAAGAATTTGGTGTGTTGGTTGGAGATGATTTTGCACACCAAAATTTAGTCTTTTGGTGCATACATTGGACAATGGAGATGTGTTTTTTTCTTTAAAGTGCAACCTTACAACCTATCTCTCATGTTATGTACAACTAGACGATATATACACATTGTCGAATGAGACTTGACTCCCAACCTCTTGATTGATGACATCTCACTTACCGCTAGGTCAAAGGCCCTTTAATGAATGGAGATGGTCTATGGGATGCACTTTCTTGTGAAAATTTGTAAATGAGGTAAAATAGAGAACTTGATAATTCACTTGTAACAAATTAGAATAGAAAAGTGGACATTTATTTAGGGATGGAGTTAGTACATTGAAGCTTGTAAAGGAAAATAGTGGTTTTCTAGGGTTAGAGTTGAAATGAAGCTTATTATAAATGAATAAATGATCATGCTTTAATTCTAACCGGTGAAGTGGACAATCCCTTATTCCAGCTTTAGAGGAGCATCTTTGCATGAATCAATACTAAGTATGTCTACTAGAATAACAACCCGTAGTCTAGTTGAAACCCTCTTTTACAAGATTACAGACTAAAATGACTCGCTTTCTTTCTGAATCTGCTTTCTCTATTGACATATAAGAGTCTCGACTTGAGCGCTTCCTCGAAATAAAACGGCGAAGGAACGCCTTCTCTCTCGTGCTATGGCTTTGCTTCCTTATCTGGGGAGACGTGACTAAGCCTACCACCCTACTAGAAGAAAGAAAAGAATATCCAAGCCGGAATGGTGGGGAAGGAAGCCCTCCCTACTTCAATGGAAAGGCCTTACACCACAAGGCTATACAACCTAGAGTTGCTTGATGCAGATATGCTCTTATAAGATCTCATTTACTCTGAAGAACTTAAAGTGAATATATTATCATTCTTAGTTTTTTTACCTATGGTTCATTTCAAATACTATTATTGCGGGAGTCCATTGCGGCCACGCTCGCTTGGAAAAACTATTTGAAATGGAGATTTTTGGACATTTCCTTTACGAAAGCTGTAAATTTTTAAGAATCTTGGTCTAGGTTTATTGACGAGAAGTTAAAACTAGTTAACCAGGTTTAGTGATGTTATCAGTTGCATTCGGATTTCAAGCATCTGTATCATTGGTTGTATGTCTTGAGACTACTACCAACTTTTCTGCAATACATGGCTTCAGTTCATTTCCTTCTCTCTTTTTCTTTTTTTAGTTTTGTTTTGTGGTAGCCCTTTATTACCTTCTATGGGATGATTATTTTCTTGATTGAATATTCAGTGAATGTATTTTGATTGAAATATCAGCAATATAAATAAGGTAAGGTTGGGGACTTTCTAATAATTATGGGCAAACACAATTGTTAAGGTACAATGTTCTTTTTGTGATATGGGTTAGGTATGATGGTTACTCTGATACCACGCGTTAGGCATGATGAGTATAAAACTTGCATATTAGCTCAGTTGTAATTTCTACCCATACTATGTTAAGGGCAGCCCCTTTTTACTTCACTATGGGATGATAATGTTGGATTTCTAATATACAGTAGCTACTTCTCTTTTTTACCTTTTATAGCTAAACTTCTTGTTTATTTCTGCAGAAGTAAAGGCGAGCAAAGACCATGCAGGGGCAACACTTGAAATCCCTTCCGAAGAACTTCTTAAAAAACCTGCCTGAGGAAAAACTACCACAGGACTTCTTTGTTTGTGGATCGTTTTTTCTTTGATAGCGAGCTCAAATTTTTGGTTTTGTAGTTCTTCATAATTTTTGAGGTTTTCTTATCATGAAGTTGTATAACCCTACCTTTCATCTACAGTCCATGAATTCGATCATTTGCAATTGTTGTTGGATACTTATCATGATTGTAACAAACACACTATTAAGGGATAACTGCAATTAGAATTGCTATAGACTAACCTTTATTCTTTGTCCTATCTCATAACATTTCTGCCTTACTGCAATTGTTGTGGCTTTAAAAAACTAAACCCGTTTTAATCATTCGAAGCTGGTGTAGTTAATCTGGCATCTGTATCTTAGTACCATTTTCTATTTTTCTATGCCAATTTAGACTGTAGCTATATGTGTATAGTATAATGTTGTATAGCCTATCGCATTTAATGCTTTATATCATCTTTTTCATGAACATATCGCCTTGACATGATGCAGTCTGGCTTGATGTTGATCATCGTACCTAGTTGGGTTGCCTTTACGTGCTTGCTTCAACGCAGGGCAAGACAAATATCTAGAAGTATCCCAACACTTTCAATATTCATGACGGCCCCACCTAATTTCACATGATCACTTAGAGGCCCTATCTTTCAGGTTACCCTCCCACTAACCACTCTTTATTACCCTCATCCTCTTCTCGTTTCTATAGCTAACAAGCACAAAAAAGGAGTTCTGTTCAACACTTTCCACCTCATCCGAACCCTCTTTCTATATATAATTATATATTTCTAGGTTAGTCTTTTCAACTCCATAGCTGCATAGAGTAATCTTTATATAATTCTTTTTCAGTATTGTCTTTTTGGTTTCCAACATTTCATTTTTATAATGGCATGTGAACGAGCTATTCTAGTAACGTTCGTGTTGCTTTCATGGCTAGCAACCCCATCTTGCTCATGGGGATCTAGAGAAAGGGATAGTTATGTTAAAGATGCATGTAGTGTTACAAGATATCAAGATCTTTGCATTGACTCTCTTGCTTCATATTCCAGAACAGCCAAAACCGACCCTAGTAAGTGGGCGCGGGCTGGTGTTTCCGTTACCATAGGTGAAACCAAGAATGCTACCCGTTACTTAGTTGGGTTAAAAAAGAAGAATTGCATGAAGGGAAGAAATCGAGTGGCGGTTTTTGACTGTGTGGATGTGTTTCAAGATGCGTTGGATAGACTTCACAAATCGTTAGGGGTGCTTCGACGACTTAGTGCTGAGACATTTGAGACCGAAATGGAGGATATAACTACTTGGATCAGTAGTGCACTTACTGATGAAGATACTTGTTTAGATGGGTTTGAAGGGCGAGATGGTAAAGAAATTAAGTCGTTGGAAAGTAAGGTTACAAGAGCAAGTTGTTTGACTAGTAATGCTCTTGCACTTGTCACGAAACTTGCTTCCTCCGGGCCATAGTGCAAGACCCATTTGACCATTATGCCCTTTTGGCAAGCTTAAGTAGCATTCTCTTGTATTTACCATTATAATAGTAAGTAAATAAGTTAATGGTTTAGTAGCAACCAAGTTCCATAACAGGAATCTGTAACAACTGTGTCAGTGTCATCTTCTTTATCCTTTTTCTTACGGTCATGGACGTTTCATGTAAAACACGTTTTGCTTAAGGGTTGGCCAAATCTGAAGTTCCATGAGGATGCGTGATTGAAGGCAGAGTTATACACTGATACCTACCTTATACTACATGCACATATGTATCAACTATAAGTCTATAACCCATAATTTATTGATTGTTGCACCATCACATACCCTAACGGCAAAGCCAAGACAAGAATAATCATTCACCTTAAATGTCGTGTCTTCAATTCCTATGAGTTGCTAATGTTACATAAGGTTGAGCCAAGGGCGGGCTTTGAGGGTGGGCGAAGTGTTGAAGTGGTCGACAGTCTAGGGCCTCCGAATTATAAGAGACTCAAAATGTGTGTGTGTATATATATATATATATATAATTTGATTGTTAATTGTAAGGAAAAAAAAAATGTTCTAGTTATTTTAAAATTGATTGATCCGCAATAAAAAATTAAAGAAAACATCCTATAGCTAGATATAGGGCCTATACTCGGGGATCAATCGATTTTTGATCGGGGCCTTCGAAAACTCAGAGAGGTCGTGGGCCTCGAGCGATTCCGTAGATTGGGATGTCTTAATGTTTGTTTGACCCAATCATATGTCGCTTTTATAATTTTATGCTAAATCTAGAAAGCCAAATATAACTAGCACATGCCATGAGTTAAAAAATATGTATATAGTTGAATTATCTTGGTAGTGTTTCTTAGTTGTTTAATAACAAAAAGTGTTCGTAGGCATGTCGATATGCTATTGTTGGACTCAACAGAGTGACGGGTTAGGTTAGAAAATGTCATTTATGAATGCATTTGTTATTTCTCCTTTTCTTGGAAAGGGATTGACAACACGAATGGTCAAAGAACTTCAAAACGTGTTAGTCTTTTTCACCTTTATGTTTTGATAAACAAATTGGTAAACATCAAAACTACTAACGTATTCACGTATGAGTTTTCAAAATAAACAATTTGCGAGTAATATATAGTGTTGTAGATATTCAATCAAAGCTATTGGAGATTATCAAGTAGATAATACTATATCCTCAATTAGTATAGTTGAAGAACCAGAACAAACACTCGTTTTTTCGGGTTAGAAATGATTTTGATGACGAAATTAATTTTCCTATATGTC
This sequence comes from Logfia minima, assembly GCA_963921325.1. Lineage (NCBI taxonomy): Eukaryota > Viridiplantae > Streptophyta > Magnoliopsida > Asterales > Asteraceae > Logfia > Logfia minima. The sequence goes on from OY992765.1 coordinate 40,719,129, forward strand.
TGATCTTATTTAGATTAAGAAGTGTACGTTTGTTTATTTAACATGAAAAAGTCTCTATGGTAACCCATAAGCATATTTTTCCGATCAAAGAATTGTAAATTTGGGTTTTGATGTATTTGATTCCGTTCTACCTCAAGAACGAATGAGTAAACTATACAGTCATGTTTTTCCTTAATGGAGCGACACTTTTTTTTTTACCGGTATGGTTATTTTGTACCAATAATAGCAAAAAATCAATTTTCGTTACGATACTATACAGTGCGGGACATAAGTCTTTGTGATGGTAACTTAGTGGCAGGGAACATGCAACATAAAATGAAAGTTATGGATTCAATTTTTATCCCCATATTCCATTGATCATAAGTTACACAATTTACCCGTTGTCTATGAGACCGATTGATGAAGTCCACCAGAGAATCGGTTATCCTTTTTTAGCATGAAAGAATAAATTAAATCTAGTTCGTGAAACGATATTGGATCTAAGATATAAAATTTGGTGCAAATATTCTTTTTAAAAGTTTTGAATCAATATGATATGATAATGATATGAGACATTTTCGACTCGATGTAATCTGGCTTCGACCGTTACATACCTCCCAAGTAATAATGGTTGATAACTACATGCCTCCAAATAATTTGTTCGTTTGTCACGTTTACTATAGTTGTCTTATTTATCATTTTACTTAAAATTAGTTGTTGTACTTTTTTTAATTATAAAGTTGATATTTGCGCGTTTTAGAAGTTTTGCTTTCTAAGTACTAAACAAAATAGAAAACTTGTAAGTTCATCAATACATTTATAAATTTATAGTTATATTTATACTAAGAAATGATTTAGACGGAAGTGAAAGAGTTTTTAGTTTTAAGGTACATGATAAGCTTACTAATCAAGAGGTGGTGAATTCAAACTACGTTAGAGACGATGTATATAATATAGTTATATATATAATGTCTAAAATAAGTGGTAAGTTTTCTTTTCAAATTTTTTTCCTTCTTCTCTTTAACAAATAGAGAAATAGATTATTGAACCAATATATATTGATGATGAAACTTTTATCGAATAACATCGTATACTCGATATCTAAATTCACTAAAAATCTTTGTTTTCTTCAACTTTTTAAAAGTTATTTCCCTCTAGGGGCTCTAGAACGTTACCTTCCACTAATTTTAATGATATGTTAAATTATAAGACAAACTATTAGTTGACTTCTTAAATCTTCTTTATTTAATCGAATATCTTATTGAAGATTATATAAAATAAGTGTTTTTTGCTTTTTCATTTTATTATGTTTTAAAATAAATGTTCAATCTCAAAACAAATGATATATTAACTTTATCAATTTATTTATAATGTATTTTTTTATAAAACTAATTTATTGAAAATTGTACAAAAAGTAAAAATAAAACTGTCATTTTTTTATTACACAATATACTAATTATACATTTCTTAAATTATATTTAATTTAATCGTGACATTTTTTATGAGACTGAAAAACTACATAAATAGAAACAATAAACACATATTTCACATCTTAAACATAAAACATAAAAATCACTTTTCTATATTACCAATACACATTTCTAAAATACATAAATATTATATTTCTTACATAAAAATATTTTCTTGCGACTCCGTTATCATCGTCGCCACCACTTAGTCGACTACTACTATCGTCGTATTCCACGAAACACAAAAATGATTTATTTATTATTATTTATTATTATTAATAAAATAACAAAAACTTAGGTGGAAAGTAAACACCTAGCAATATAGGAGGATCTATTTAACATTCTTATAAGTTTTGACTGCACATTCTCTTTTAAATCCGTTAACATTCTATTAGTGTTCTCTTTTTCGTCTTTCGTTTATTTCGCTTTTTATTGTCTTCTGCTTTTACATAATTTTATTTTTTTGTATTAACATATGAAAATTTTATAACAAATAAAAGATGAGGGTTTTTATAAAAATGAAAATTTACATAAAGAACATGATTGTTATAAAAAGTAAAACCTTTTTATAAATAATTTTTTAAATAAATATCTTTATATATAAAATAACTTTTTTTAAAAAAGGCAATTGTTAAGTAAAAATGAATTTACAAAAATAATTTTTCTCACTCAGAGTCCCTTATATATTTAATTATTGACACATTATTTTGTATTTCAAATTTGATAAATTCTTTGTATATAAATGATTTCTTTTTTTCAATTACGAGGTTGAGGATTCAATTATTAAGAATGTAATGAATATACACATTTCCAAATATAGAGTATGGATCAAATAAGAACACTTCAAAAATAAGAACGGTAAGAACGTTTCAAATTTGCATTTATACTTGACAAAATCGTTGGATTCACATTTGTATATTTCAAATATGTAAAGAAAAATTAATGCACTTTTCTGAAAATGTATACAATTTGATAAAAACGATTGATGCACAATTCTACATTTTTCATCTAAAATCGTGCATCGATCGTTTTTTCGATTTTTATGCGTTTATAAGGATGCACATCTATTTTTCTCTACATATTTGAGATATATGAATGTGAATCTATTGATTTATGGGATACATTTGTGGATATGAAGTGTTCTTACCCGTTCTTATCTGTTCTTATTTTTAAGGTGTTTTTATTGGAACTCTACCTTTCAAATATATATATATAAATATATATATTAATAGTAGACTAGTAGTGTGTGTGAGCATCTGTCATTATAAAAAGCCACTTAAATCTAAACATAATTAGGAAAACTGTTCAACAACTTTTTTTAACACGTGAAAGAAAAAATGTAGTAATAAAAACTTCTTTTGTTGGTTTTACAAGAAAATGTACAACAATAATGAATAAATACACATGGATATTTTTGTGATCATCACTTCATAAAAATATTGATATTTGATTTTTCTAGAATATCCAGTTATGTAAATACATAAAAAAACAAAAGAACAGAAAAAAAATATTCAGTTTTGTAAATATTAAAAATCATTAACGATCGTTAAGTCCTTAAATGTTTAACTTTTTTTTCATTTAAAATGCTTAACTTTCTTTTAAATGTTTTAACAGTCTAACTTTACGAAACTGGTTAAAAAACCATTATGACTTGTTATTACAAATTAATACTTTTAAAGCTTTTAAACACCAATTTAATCTCTAAAATTTCATTTAAATAATAATTTTACCTTCAAAACATCGTATATATTTTAAATCAAAATTTAATGTAATAATTTTACATACTACCTTCGATATAATAATATTAATTTACATATTAAAAATACATTTTTCTAAAACATTTTATATAAAATATCAATATACCTTCCTTATAAACAACTTTTCTTATAACTAGAGATATTATACATGATGATGTTATAAAAATGCATTTTTTGTCTACACAAAAAATTATATAAACAATTATGATGACACATTGACTTAATTTATAAGCATCTATATTTTATATACCTAAGTATCTAAAAGATATATGATGTAACATTTTATATACAACGTAGGCTTTTAATGAAATGCATATTTATTATTTTGGTTAGAACGTATAGACAATAAAAAAAAAGTGTAAATATACTATCTTTTGTTAAAATAGTCAAATGTTTAACATGTACATAACCAACTAATTAATAGTATTTTTTTTGAAGTAAATGGTTTTTAAACTTATCTATTAAAATAATAAACAATAAAAAGTTAAATGGTTAAATGATGAAAAAGAAGTTGAACGGTTAAACTAATAACTTAATTAGTGAAAGTTCGAAGATTAAAAGATTAACCTTTTAATAGATGAGGTCACTTATTTTCACATAACCTAGTTAACCAGTTACCGTTTACGAAAAAGAATTTTTTTGAGTGGTTAAACAGGTTAAAAATATTTAATTTTAATCTATTCTTAGCTTAAAAATTAAAGTGAAGAGCTAAAATGAATTTTTTTTTAAAAAATTAAAGATTAAGTCATTATTATCAAAAATTTATTCTGCTTTCTTAACAAAAAGCACTAGTTATAGCAAATATAATTTGTAATGGTCATTATAGTAATCGGCAAATGTAACGTTTACTTATTAGTCTATATACATAATTTTTTCCCCCCTATATATATATATATACTCCTCCAGTTCTCCCTTACAAACCAACCTTCATACCAAAAAGAATCACAAGACCAAAAAAGAAAACATGGGATCTGAACTAATCTACAGAGGCCATGAACCACAACCAACTTCAGACTCGTACTCGCCCAAACCGACCAAACCATGGTCCGTCGTAATCCCACCAATTCACTACATCTTTCGCGAACAACGTCTCATTTTTATACTCATCGGCATTGCTATTGCTACCTCATTTTTCGCCTTCATTCCTTCATCCACCACATTTTCATCCCCATACATTCCCAAATCAGTCCAATTAATTCACCCTCAACGACCAGTTTACCGGTTTAATACTTTCAATTCAGGAGGAAAAGTTCCGTTAGGATTGAAACGAAAAGGGTTAAGAATTGTGGTTACTGGTGGTGCAGGGTTCGTAGGAAGTCATCTCGTTGATCGATTGATTCAACGTGGAGATAGTGTTATTGTTGTTGATAATTTTTTCACTGGGAATAAAAATAATGTTATGCATCATTTTGGGAATCCAAGATTTGAGCTTATTCGACACGATGTTGTTGAACCTTTGTTATTGGAAGTTGATCAGATTTATCATCTTGCTTGCCCTGCTTCTCCTGTTCATTACAAATTTAATCCCGTTAAAACTATCATATCCATTGTTATTATTGTTTTTGTGTTTCAATATATGAAATTTAAAAGAATTTGGTTTGTGAATCCTTGATTTTAAGTTCGGTTGTTTACAAGACGAATGTAGTGGGAACGTTGAACATGCTTGGATTAGCGAAAAGAGTTGGTGCACGGTTTTTGCTAACAAGTACTAGTGAGGTGTATGGTGATCCTTTGCAACACCCTCAAGTCGAAACTTACTGGGGCAACGTCAATCCAATTGGTAAGTTTTCTTCTATGTTTAAAAAGTCTGGAAGTCATCAACAGTCGCACTTCTTAGACACCCTCAAGTTGAAACTAAGAAAACGTTAACACTACAGTAAGTTTTTCTTTCAGCTAAAAAAATTAGAGGCCTTGTACAATCGCACTTATCAATTCATCTATTCTTTAATCTGTTTTTTATTTAAGAAAATATTGAGACTATGGACGGTGGCACTTCTCAAACATCATCAAAGACAGCAATGCGTCCGCTTTTTGGGATTTGGTGACGGAAAATTCGGAGCAATTTAATTATATAAGGATGATTAAGGATGATGGGGCACCGATATTTGGGGTGTAACTAAATTTTCTACGAATTATAGCGTGTGATTTAAATTGGGAATTGAAAAGGTGTAAATGTTGAAGAAACAGAATTGAATGTTTGGTAGAAATGGACCAAAATATTAACAATGGGAGTTTGGTATAAATGGACAGGTGTCAGAAGCTGTTACGATGAGGGAAAACGTACTGCTGAAACATTGACCATGGATTACCATAGAGGTGATGGCGTAGAGGTTTGTTTTTCTAACTCTAATGCTTATTCCCTATGTGCATGCTTCGGCGGATTCTTAAAAAAAGATAATAATTATATGCAGATCTAATATAGAGTGTAGATTTAAAGACGATTTAAATCTCGAGTTTACTATTTGAACATTTCTATACATAAATACATAAATAGAGAGGCCTATACTTGCATACATAAAGAGTTTATATTTAAAAATTTAAGAGTGTTCGTTTAAAATTTTCCTTCAAATATAAGTCTCGTCAATGTAAGTGATACATATAAAAAATTCCTCGCTAAGAATGAGAAGAGATAAAATGTTGGAGCTGCTAAACATCGACTGAAGTATGTCCATTTGTAGGTTCATGTATCATTACCTTTTTAAAAGCTAGTTAAATCAAAAATTCGAAAAAACCAAATGACTTGTTTATTTAAGTTGAAAATTTTGTTTTGTGAATGTGAAGTAATTTAAAAGCATTTTATATTCATATTCTCTATATACTTTTATGTTGAAGACCCTTTCGTAGATGCATGATTTCAACTTGTTAAACGATAAAAAAAAATATCATCAAATGCCTCGAAATTGGATCGTGCATCTTCGTCACCACATTTCTCTCATTTTCAATCAAGATTGTTAAGAGCTAAATTCTACCTAGAATCGTTTTTTTACTTACAAAATCGAGATCATAAGATCGAATCAATTTTAAAATCTTACAAAATACCATTATATAGTCATATGGTACCATATACAAAAATACGAGGGAATCGTACAAATAGTGACAAGTGCAAACGTCATTATAGGTTCAAAATTTAGTATTATAAACAACATAAAAATACATTAAAATAGCCTAAACGTTTATTAATCTTAACCAAAACATTCATTCACAGTTTTACGCGAAAAGATCTCAACACATGAGCGTACTTATAAACACAAATTACTAATTAATCTCATATTTCAAAGGGATCATCCATTTCGTTGTCTTCTTCCGAATCCATATCAAATGTTGATCGGATCGTTGTACAATCTTACGATTCTACCTAGATCCTAATTGCAATCTTATATCAAATAAGATCCTATTACGATCCGGCTATATCTTCCTTGTTAAGATCATAGGATCTTACGATCAAGATCTAGATTTTGCTAACCTTGATCTCAATTGTTATGTCCATAGGTGTCACGTCACTCAACTTCAAACGGTTCATAAGACTGTCCAAAGTTTAAAATTTCCATCGCCCGTTTCCCTTTCTTCCATTGTGTTCTGAAAGAGTCTACTAACTCGTTCATCTGCTGCTGCCTTTTGAGGCAAAAGGAACCACATATAGAAGAAGTTAAAACTAAAAATTGATAAGTATTCCGCATAGGGTAGTGTTAAACCAGTTGGTTGTGGGTTGAAGAGTACACGTTTTGATGTAATGCTATTTTATAGTTGTATTCATATTGCCACCTTGTTTGTTTATTCAATATGGTTTAGTTGGTGAAACAAGCAATATTGGTGAAGCAAGCAATGAGGAATTTATGATGCATTTATTTCAGTCACTGATTTCGAATTGTACTATAATATAATGCAGGTGAGGATTGCAAGGATATTTAACACATATGGTCCTAGAATGTGCATTGACGATGGCCGCGTCGTTAGTAACTTTGTTGCTCAGGTGCTAGTCATAAATACATATATTATAGAGAGTTTTCTAAATAAAATGCTTATTTTTATGTGTTTATTTAACTTTGTTGCTCAGGTGCGTCAGTCATAACTACATATATTGGCATAACTACATATACTATAGTGTTTTAAATAAAATGCTTGTTTTTATGTGTTTATTCATTTAAAATGAAAGATATAAACAGTTTTATATAGAGTACCATAAAATGCGCACTTAAATAAACATCCAAATACCCCTTAATTAATATATGGATTAGTGATTAATTGTTATAATATGATGATATATTAATATATGCAGGCACTTAGGAAAGAACCAATGACTGTTTATGGTGATGGGAAGCAAACAAGAAGTTTTCAATATGTTTCTGATTTGGTTAGTATCTTTCTATCTTTAATTTTCTTAACAAAAGAGTTTGTTTTTAGTTAGATTCGACATGCTTGTGTTTGTTATGATTTTGTTTTTCGTATGTTTGTTGCTTTCTATTTGTCTTGTTGAATTTTTGGGATTTACTTGTTCATTTAGTTACCATTCACTAGAGATTAGGTACTCATAAGTCTCTTTAGAATGACAAATTGGAATACTTTGTTTAGGTTAAAGTCAATGACCACTTGTTGAGAGTAAACATAGAGGAGGGATCTAATTCCATTTGCAGCATAAAGACATCAAATATATGGTTATTGTTTATCTTTTCTGTATTTGTTCATTGATTTCTATAGAATAGAATCCTGGAGAGAACAAAGTCCTGATAGAAAAACCAGAAGGATAGTTTTACCTCATATAAATAGGTTTTCTTGGTAGTGGGAAAAAAATATAACCTTCTCAATTGCCATGGTAAAATAAGTTGATCATTATAGTATGTTTGACATGTAAATTATGAAAACTTGATTTTAGAAAAGCTCATTGTTCTTAGCATGTGGTTTAGCTGATAGAGAATTATAGATTATACAAGTTTATTGAACATTTAGACTCTGATTTTCATAAAAAAAACTTTAGCTCATGTGAAAAAAACTTCTAACAAATTTCTAAGATACCTTTTAATTTTTTTACTCTTATACGTGAATTTTATTTGTATGTTATTTTACGTTATTTTACATTTTTCAACTTTGATTAGTACAAAACACTTATGTAAAAGAAAAGATCCGTCTTTCAACTTACAACTTCAATTTTCAACTAGTTTTGCGAAATATACCATAACAAAAAGGTTTTCATACCGAGTAAAATATGATATACATTTTCATACTTCAAAATTTCTTGATGGACACCTCTCATGTGAGTGCATGTATGGACCCCACTATATAAGTATTTGTGTGTATAAGAGTGTGCAAATAATAGCCCCTAAAAGAAAATGGCGATACGTGAACTTAGAACACGATTCAACCTACTACATGACCTATATGATCGACCCATTTTGCCATCTTAAGAATCGAAGACTTCAATATTTAGCAGAAGCTAGATGTTAGAGTACTATTCAATGAATAGTAAAAAGTATTGTTTTTTATTATATAGTTTGATATACTATTCAGGACTATGTTACATATAAATAAATTCTATATACATAACCACATAAAGAATTTTATTTTAAAAATTTGAGTTCTTTATTTAACATCCCAAAGTTACATAGTACTACATTTTTTTCAACTTTCAATGTATCTTTTGTAAATTATTTACATGAACTTTGGAACGCTTGATTCATCGATGTATTCGTCTTTTAATTAAATTGTTTAAACCAATATAACAAAAAAAAAATAGTTTTGATATGTTTTATCGTCAAGTGTCATTTTTATTTTATCCGTATCCATATTTTTTTAATACAACGACAACTCTGTTTATCCCAAGTTACACTATTTGCTTAGTGTACGTGAGTCACTAAGTGACAATCGTATTCTAGAAGGAGACATCTATGTAATGATTGGTTCAACAACCCATTCGACTTTCAAAATAATAATTTTGATGTTATGTGACAAATTAACGATTCTTTGTACTGTTGAAATCTTAGTATTATTATGCTCAATTTGAAGGTGACTAATATATACGATTATTATATAATAATTAGTTCAATAACCGGTTCCACTTTCAAAATAATTCTAATGTCATTTGACAAATTAACGATTTTTTAATACTGTTGAAAACTTAGTATTATCATGTTCAATTTGAATGGGTGACTAATATATACGGTTATGATATATTTTAATCAAATACCTTAAGTGAATGTAGAGATATGAAATTTAGATATGAGAAAGTCAAGACAATATGTATTGATAGTTAGACCCTTAAACACACAATATGAAGCACATATTTTTTGTACAATTTAACTTCATATCAAAAGAATTAGCTTCATATGTTAACCAAAACTATAACCCCTTACATATAAATAATTAGCTTTCATGTATGAGTATAACTTTACTCTCCAAATCTAATTACATTGTAATGCATATGAAGGATAAATATATTATTATCAAGATCACTATTTTATTTTGTGTTTGAAATTATAATAATAACTTTTATTTAGCTAACATTATTTATTAAAAAGTTAACTTTTCAATACTCCACCGGAATGTGCGAGTATAGAAACACTCAGTTAAAAACAATGGTGAGTCTGTTGGTAACATTGTACCATTACTATATCGTCCTTTTTCGGTATTAATATAAGGCATTAAAAGTGGAGTGTTAAAGCTTGAAGTAAAATAGTAGGGCCGATTTGTGCTTCCATGGTACTTGGAATCGAAGAAAAAATCGTCCAACCGAGGGTTTGTCTGATTGCACCCCCCTATGTGTGTGTACAGGGAGGCGTGCATGTGAGATGGAGGGGGGTGCTTGGCACAACACCCTTTTTAGATTACAACAATCAATGTAAGCAGGGCAACCAGTTGAAAGTAGTAGTTAGCATAGAAACACACATCTACCAAAAGAAATCACCTTTTTGACGTTTAAAGTTTCTGCATGGTGACATGTGATTTGTTCTTGGAAGTATGGCCTCTTGTGACTAGTGCTATTCAATCACATATATGTACCATATCAATTATTGTCCTTCGAGATCTAAATAATGTTGGTTATCTTTTCTGAGAGTCGAATTATCGAATGACACTTGGAAAATTTGTGACCACCCTTCCTGACCTCATGTATTGTCTCTAGTAACTGCTTCAACGTAATGAAATTTATTGGTTTTGGTGTCTTTAGGTGGAGGGTCTAATGCGTTTGATGGAGGGTGAACATGTAGGACCGTTTAATCTTGGAAATCCTGGGGAATTCACCATGCTTGAACTTGCTCAGGTATGCGGTTGAAATTGATTCTGTCTTTGCAAAAATCGTTGTGTATTGTACGTTTGTTGATATGGGTGTAAAGAAGAGTGGGTCTTCAAGGGGCTAGAGGCAGGAGCATGGACAGATTGGTTGAGTTGAGTGATGGGTCAAAACTAGCTCACATTAAAATGGTGCTTTTTGGTATGGGTTGAAATGGTTCAAGGCTGAATTTTTAATTTTTATAAAAAGTTAATGTTTTGAACATAGTTAAAAAGATAAAACTATTCGATCTATACTTTTAATAAAAAAACATTCTTTAGAGGTTTTATATTTTAAAGCCTTAAAAATAGGAACCTTCGACCTCTTTCTGTTTTAGCTAATTATTAGTTTACTTGACTTGTTAGGTATTAACAATAACCGAAAATTGACTATTCATAATAAATAGGTCGAATGTACTACGTCTGATGCATACACTAAAATCTTTTTGTAGTGAATGTATTAGTATTAAATACGTAGTGTAGTAAGCTATGTGTATTAGCAGTATTACATACTCTGTAAAAACAGGTGATCCAGGAGACAATTGACCCAAATGCAAGAATAGTGTTCAGGCCAAACACGGAGGATGACCCGCACAAGAGAAAACCGGACATCACCAAGGCAAAAGATCTTTTGGGATGGGAACCAAAGGTGGCGCTCCGCAAAGGCTTGCCTATGATGGTGTCAGACTTTAGGCAGCGTATCTTTGGTGACCATAAGGACGATGGTGCCACCATCTCCACCTTAAATTTAATCGACAACACGATGGAATAGGACCATCGAGTCTCATCAGGCCATCACCCACAACTAGCATAGCAGAGTGGTCAAGAATGGTAGTGGAAATGGACCAATATATCTATGCATTATTTTGTGTATTTGGGTATTGCGGTTTTCCATTTACTACTAATATCTTTGTGTAGAGAAATGGATAGTTTCTACCTTGTATCCACTTTATTTTGGTTATATATTTCTAATTCTGATTCTAATAGAAATATACTACCTAATATTTGAAGTTTCAGATAATTAACACAAAATCTGTCAATATAATATGTCACATCGGTTCATTTCACTATTTCTCTGATTCTAATATAAATGCTGCTACAAAGGGCATGCATTTGTAACGCAAGTAAAAACAGTGTTATGGATTACACAAAATACTTGGGTAGTTTGTTTAACATTTATTTTTTATCATGACTAGAACTTTGAATACGCAGTTATACTAATTTAACCCAAACACTTAAAAGTTACAAATACACGTTAAAAACATATATATGTACCGCTATAAATTTGATAAAATTATAACATTTTGACGTTTATGATACATTCAGTTTCTTTGGACCATTTGTGAATCATGTATTGGTGTATGCATCCCTTTGATCCCGTCGCCCCATTTCTGCGGGAATGGTGTCCATTGATCGAAATTTTATTTTACATTGACACTGACACTATGAGAAGAAGCGGTTAGTTGACTGTTCATTTGAGAAGATTATCGCAATTGTTAGAAGGATATTTCAACGGATATTTCAATATGTTTATATGTTTTAAAAATAAGTGATAGATGAATTAGCACTTAAACGGTTATTACTTTCGTCTCATTTTTATTGTCCATTTTTATTGTAAGAGAGGTAACCATTGGTTTCGAAGAACAAAATCAAGGATTGTTGCCCCTGTTGTTGCAACGTGATGTTGCCAACATTTGTAACATAACCGATGACATCTATAGGGTATCCATGTAAGTGTTAATTACAGAAGCATAAATGTTAATTTTAATGTAAAAGTTTCATGGAAGCAATAAGAGAGAATCTTACCAACTACGTACTTTTTCCGTGTAGGTTCAAAGTTTTCAAAGGGTGATGCTGCAAGCACCCCCTTTCCCTCAGCGCACGCCTCCCCGTACACACACATGGGGGGGGGGGTGCATTCATTCAAAGCGTTTTCAAATTCAACGAATTGAAAAGGGTATCTTATGAATCCGTTAGCATCGCCGATAGCTTTGATCACATAAGTGGACCCTTGTATCTTAATCATATAATCATTATCCTTCACTATTCGATATTCATGTTTGTTCGGTTGCAACTTAAAGTTCCCATTAAAATAAAGACAACCTTCTTTTAGCTTATCGACAAAACAATGCGCTATACTGCTTTTTGCAGTACAATGCATAACATTTCCTTGTATAAATTAAAGGAAAAAATATTACATATGTATAGTTTTTGATTATATATGTAATATGTATATATATAAGATAATGAAACTATGCATGTCTACCCGCTGATCATAAACAACGAAATCAGTACTGACGTATTTTCCATAAATAGTGTTAACATTCCAATTACGACCTATCATGACCTTTATGTGAGCATCTTTGCCCTCTTGCAGTTGATTAAGAAAAATGACAGTATTTTCTTTCGGTTCAGTTTTTAGCGTTTTGGTGTTCTTACCCATTTCTAGTTTGAACATTGGTTGGATGTGATGGTGATTGATGATTTATAGACAACATTACTAAACAACTTATGTGATGAAAGAAAGTTTTCAATTATTAATTTAGTTGGAAGTTATATGATAATTAATGTAAAAGTGAATGGATCGATTGATGAACCTAAGAAGCGAAGTTTAAACTTACAATTTCGAGTAGCATGAACAACACCTCTGGCTTGATGATACAAAATTGTAGATTCATTATGGTCGTGTTGTAATACCCCGAATCGCTATAATGGAAGGAATTTGTGAAGTTTGGAAATGCCTGTGAATGATATTGGGAATTTAGGTTTGGCCGATACATGTTACTAAGAACAAAAATAATATGGGTTGTGCAAACAATAGCCCAATTCAAGTGGGCCTTATCGATTGGGTTTAGTAAATTTATTACAAATGGCCCTTACTAGATTTAATATGCTTGTCTTCTATTTTGGGTTTAAGTAAATTTGCAAATGGGCCTTACTAACCTTTTCACTATCATTTATTAGAGTAATTAATGAGATCATTATTTGGACAAGACTAAAAATTTATAGGATTATTGATTTTACTATATATGTAACTTACAGAAAATAACTATTAATAAATATTAAACGCTTAATTTACCCTAATTTATTACTCTCAATTATTTATTTTGTTTAATTTTTAGTCAAATTTATCTTGAATATAAAAACAAAATTGACATTGATTAAACGTATCACGAGTTCACAATAATCCTTGGGGGGCAATAAAAGTGAGACGAATGGAGAAATTTCAAATACCTCTTAAATTTTAAGTTTATCAAATAATACCTAGCTAATAGTGCGTTTGTTGTGTAGATCTGTTTGATAATAGAAAAGTAAAAAAATAAAGGATCAAATAGTTTAATATATATAACTTATTTTTAATTTAAACATTATGATTTAAGTTATTAAAATACTTAAAAAAGTAAAAAAGATAAAAGGTTGATCGCTCTCTTTTCTTGTAACGTGTTCTGCTGTGATTGGTTTCGATTGTCAATGATCGCTAGGCCCACATGACGATCTTGACTTATTTATTGTTTTTTCTCTTTGTTTGTTTAAAGTTTGACCATTATTAATTAATGATTAATAAGATTAATTAGTATTTGATTTGTTACTAAAACGTTTGAATTTTAAAATTTTATTTATGTCGTATTGATTGTTTAGCTAGGCAAGAATTATTAAATTATTCAGTTAAATAGTTAAATAAAAAATTAGTATATTAAATTATGTCGGTTAAAAATATAACTAGTAATTTTTCCTTAAAGTAACAGTTTAATATTCAATCAAACTCCCAACGTCAACCGAACATCACTTTAAACACACCGTAATTATTTTTCTAGGCGAAGAAAAAGGATCACTTGGCTTCCACGTACGATTATAAAGAAAGGGAAAATAGGGTTTAAGCTTCATAAACCCGCTTCCGTGGTTACCTTTCCCTTTTTGTCGTTCAACAGGCGGTCTACGGTCCACTCCGGCGACTTTACGGCGGTTCAAGAGGTACGCCTCCGATCAAACCTTTTAATTGGTTGTATTATTTTCCGTAAATTTCCAGCTAGATTTTAACACTACACAGTACACTTATTCACTCTTATATCCGCTGTAATTCTTAAACTAGGGTTTTATATATATCGACATCTCTAAACCCTAATTTTATTCGTAATTTCAGGTTCCATATATTTTCACGTAGTGCTCTCTCACTCGTAAACCGAATATGAGGTAATGTAACCATAAATTATTTACACAGACATTTTATGAAACCCTAGATCGTTAATTTACGTTTTCTGTTATGTCGATATTGTACTCTTATTAATGGTATTGTATTTTATTTTTTGCAGTCGACCAATGGAGGAAGATACACCAGTAAGTTCTTCTATATACATGTACATAAAATTTATATTGATCACCATCCTGTGGTTATTTAAGCTTTATGGTGTTAATAATAACCAAAATATATTGACTTGAAAAGAACTGCGCATATTTCTACGTTGTATAGCAATGTTTTTTTCGTGAAACTGCATAGAAAGGGTAGGGCAGACAGTGCTCTTTGTTTTTCAGTGTGGAAGTGAATGTATAATCTCAATTCTCAATATATTCTTTCTATAAACTTAATAGTGGTCATTAACTGAAGTACTACGAATGTCATATCCTTTTGATGTCTGATATTACTATATACGTTAGGTAAAACAGCATGTTCACCGCTGTTTTGAAATGGTAACTGTTTGTCCATGGTTTTCAGTTTCTGCAAATATTAGATTCCATCAGAAGAAGTTGTTTAGATGAAATTTTAGGTTGTACATTGCTGTGATTTTTTGTCTTCATGTATATCTAAGCTGAGAAGTAGGTACACAGATTAGGTAGTATACGTAGTTGCCTGATTATGCGCATAATTACAGCTTTACGGTGTATTGAATTTTAAATCTTTTATTATTTTTCACCTTATACTGTAAGTTCATCCTTATTTATTTATTTTTGGAAAAAGTTTACCACAAACATAAAGTGTCTTATATCGAATTTTTGGCAGACCAAGAATGAGGAAGAGGAGTTCAACACTGGGCCTCTCTCTGTCTTGATGATGAGTGTCAAAAATAACACACAGGTAAAATATATTTTTTTTTCATTTGTTTCTGCTTTTGCTTTCTCATCACTAAAGCTGATAGGCTCGTTGAAGTTAAGTGACACCATGTTAATACAACATTCTAATTAATGCTTGTGAAATTAAGTTGAATTGACCCGATTTGCTGACATGGATTTTCTATGTGCTGTAAAACCAGGTGCTGATCAACTGTAGGAATAACAAGAAGCTGCTAGGCCGTGTGAGAGCCTTCGATCGACACTGTAACATGGTGCTGGAAAATGTTAGAGAGATGTGGACAGAGGTTAGTTTTCTCCATATGCAAATCTATTCATGTTTTTGTACGTTATAACTTATAGCAACTTATATTTGTACATCAGGTACCCAAGACAGGGAAAGGCAAGAAGAAAGCTCTTCCGGTTAACAAAGATAGATTCATTAGCAAGATGTTCCTCAGAGGGGATTCTGTCATCATTGTCCTTCGAAATCCGAAGTGATAGGTATCAGCCTTCAATATGTCTTTAGAGTCGTTAAGTCACTTATCCTTTTGTGAAGCGTACCAAAAAGTTTAAAAAATTTAGCACGGGACTGACCTGCAAATACATTTTGTCCCTTCTTTGTTATATTTAATAAAAACTTGTGTGTTAAATATCATTACAAAACTTATATTTTTACAGTAATAGTATATTCAGTGTTGTAAAAGTCGGCCTAGTCTGGGATTAGTCGGGTGTTGGGAGTAGTCTGACTCGACTAGGCCTAAATCGGTCTAAAAAGTCGGTCAACTGGTCAAATTCGGATTTATCCGGTCAAAAATCGGTAAAAGTCAAAGTTGGTAAAGATTTTAATATGAATTAAAATTAGGGTCTTGCAACACATTTGCAAAATTGAACGATTATGTTTATGTTTTAAGACAATTATGTTAAAGTTTATGTTTATTTATGTTTATATTTATGGTTCTCTTCTATATTTACACATATAATTTTGAAATTTATTATTTAAATGTAAAAAAAGTCAAATCCGATTAGTCCCGATTAGTCCTCGACTTGGCCGATTAGTCCCTACAAGGTCCCGACCGACTGGTCCCCAACTAGCGACTTTTACAACCTTGAGTATATTCTTCTAACAGACGGTATAAGAGGGTTTTTATACATTCTGAATTCACATAAGGGACTTTTGACCCTTTTTCATTTAAGCTAAGTTTTTGAAGTTATAAACCATGCATTGAGGAAAGTTATAACCCAAATCGGCCATTTGTCCATAGATTGGTGAAAATTGCTACATGTGATAACTAGAATAAGAAACCACTCATTAAGGACAGTTTCTGAAATTTCATGATCGGGGATTCTGGGCTAGAAGAAAACAATTCATTAGAATCACCTGATATTTAGTTATTCAGAAACTCCAATGCTTGGTTTTATAGTACAAAGTTACTTTCTTTCATTACTAGGGGTAGTCAATGCTTTTATTTTTTGTTGAACTAAAAAGTTACTCTCTTGTAGGAAGAAATGTGTTTGGTGATCTGGGTCACTTGTTTGGAACCTCGACTCATCAAGGAGAAAGTTGCAATCAGTGGTCTGGCATCCAAATCTTGTAGTTGCTATAATGTGAATTTTAGAAAGTTAGAAGTGTGATTTTCTGACTTATTTTGAATTTGAGACACGCTAAAACTGTTCTATGCTAAAACCTGTTATTCGACCCCTTTCGTGAGTTTATGGTACTTTAATTCTTTGTAAATGTTTTTGTTTCATTTCTATCACCAGTGAACTTAAAACAAGGCTCTGCAGTGGGTTTCCTGCTGTAGGCGGTCTTGATGTTCTGATCTGACCATGGTCTAGTTCTATAAGTAAATGTATTGTTAATTAACAGATATCCATTAGAGGAGAAGTTACGACACCTGAACCTTGAAGAGAGAAATTATTGTGGCATATCACATTGATAACATAATTTTATACGAGTATTGGTACTTCATGAACCCACATAAAATTGTATGGAGTGTTACATCATATCAGAATTCATTTTCTGAAAAGGTGAAATACTCCACTAAGTCTCAACACCATACTCCACTAAGTCTCAACACCATGATTGTATATCATATAACAATTGTATAAATAGTATAAGGAAGTGCACATCAGCCTTTTCTGTACCACCTTTATAATCGGCATTTAATGATATCACCTCCTATATGTGTATGGGATTGTGCCAAGAATGAGGAAAGGGGAGGGGTGAGGGCATGAACACCCATTATAATTCTTGTACTTTTCATGCCCTAGTGATAGAAAAAACAAGTTGGCTCCAAGTATTGAATACAAGGAGTTTATCAGAGTAAATTAGACTTTTCACCTGTGTCTACGTACGGATCATTAAACTGTTAAAATGATATGATAAGAATAAGTTATATATTTTAACTCAAATTTTTTTAAGTATTGTATATTAACTTAATTTTGTTAGCCAATGAATTGCATTATTCTTTTAACACTATAAGATAAAATTCACAAATCATATAATTTGTCTGCACTATGCATTGTGATGATTATCAAATTAAATATTACTGAGCAGGAGAACCAAAACAACTATCATTATCGTGCATTAAAACTCTTTTGACTTACTTATTTGAATATTATATCTTTTGAAAACAAAACAACCAATGAATAAGAAAAAGAAATATGAATATAGAAAAGCTACCATGACAATTGGAATTCTAAATTGAATGCATTATCTAATTTTGTAGTTTGTAAAAAATATGAAAGAGACGTACCAATTAGCATTTGTAGCTACAAATTAATGCCCAAAGGATTATTGTTTCGTATAATGTGAATTTATTTTCTTGTTAGGAGTAATTAATGCGACCAATTAAGATACTTACAAAGGATATTACATATAATTTGAATTGAATTGTGATTAATTACAATCAATAAAGAACAATTTATTATATAACTGAATTATTTTTTATAATAATTTAGAGTACGGGGTGTTATTTTTAAATAAAGTTAAATATATGAACCTATTAAATTATATATATATTTTTATTTTTATTTTTATTTATTTAGTAGTAGTAACCAAAAAGAAAAGGAAAAGGTTTCCAATTACATGGCCCAACTTACCTCAACAAACTCTTCAATAACTTTGGCCCATCATTTTTAACAGTTTCAGAGCTTCAGTTTTATACAAGCCCAATACACAACTCAAAACCCTAGAAAACCTTCTCCTTCATTTTATATCACAACTCTCACATTTTCCCCTATACAGCTGCTGCATCTCCGCCGTCTGCCTAACCACAGGTACATCTATACATACGTACACTCGATATATATTCAATAATCATTAAAATCATTATCAAAACTAATAATCACTTCTTATATATAATTGTATTCTAAAAATCCAGAACCGAAAATGAGCCGATCAGCAGGAGTAAAAGGAGGAAAGAAGAAAACGGCGACGTATGTGATCGATTGTGGAAAGCCAGTTGAAGATAAGATCATGGAGATCGCATCTCTCGAGAAGTTTCTTCAGGAGAGAATTAAAGTTGGTGGTAAAGCCGGTAATCTCGGTGATTCCGTTACTATTTCTCGTGAGAAAAACAAAATCTCAGTTACTGCCGATAGCAATTTCTCCAAAAGGTATTAATTTTTACGTAATTTTATTATTGATTAACTATGGGTAACTGTTTTAATTTTTAGAGTAAATGTTAATTAGTTATCTGACAATGTAGTTTTAATTTGTATAACCAGTTCGTGTATAAATTGATGTGGTGAATAGCAAAGGTTCTTGCAAGTATTGTTATTAAATCAGGGGTATTACGATTGTTCTTTAAAAAGACTTAGATTAAATTGTAACACTTCAGTATCGTGCATTACGAAAACGGAGTGAATCAAAGTAAAATGCTTGAAGTAATTTCCAAATACTTTGGTGTCATCTCTAACAATTAGAGTATTTGATAGTGTATTTATAAGTGTTATTGCTCATCAAGTTTTTAAGTAAAGCGCTGTTTTAGCTTATTTAGGTGTTTATGGCTTAACTTTTGAAGTGTTGGAGTGGTGCTATGTTTTAGTTCATTTAAAGGAAAGCCGCAATTGTTTTTAAGCTTATTAGGTGGTTTTTGCTAAGCTTTATGTATATTATTAATAGTATTTTTTATAATTGATTATTATCTAGTTTAAATAGTTTGAATTGGTGCCATCTTTCGTATTCACGGCTGGTGCATTCTGTTTAAATAATATCACATATCAATGGACAAGTTGTTAAATGGCTATAATTGATTCGTTTGAATTAGATCTTGATTCTGCTGGTTTGAAAAGCTTGTAAGAGTTGCATGATTTTGATTGGTACGCGATGCCTACATGATATTTAATTGACTTACGGCACCCTCTAGTCTCATCTAAATAATAACCTCCTAGTTTAGGGATGTTATAGGATTTGCAATGTTTATCTTTCAGTAAGTATTAATGTGGACTTATTTTACTTGTTCATTTCATCATGTTTAATAGACGGTTATATTGAGTTTTGTCTAAAAGGTTCGCCCGTGTTGCTTTATAGAGAGCTGATGTGTGTGACATTGTTTGGGGCATGTGAGGTTATGGGTAAAACCTGAGCATTAGTATTACAATGAAACTAGCTCGTGTTACAGGCTACTGTTTTTAAGCTGCAAAATCTTTTACACGATGTGTATGTTCAATGGCCCAAAAATTAACAATCACTTGAATAGGAACGACAAACTCCATTAAATTAGATTATACAACGGATTTTGGGTGATGTTGATAGTCAATTTCTTCCTTCACTTTCGGGAAATTTGGCTGTCAAGTATAGAAGACTATCATGATTGATTGCTTCTCTTTTGACATTTTTTAGGTACCTGAAATACTTGACAAAGAAGTACTTGAAGAAGCACAATGTCAGAGACTGGCTTCGTGTAATTTCTTCCAACAAAGACCGCAATGTTTATGAGCTACGATACTTCAACATCGCTGAGAACGAGGGTGAGGAGGAAGATTAAGCAGACCGCCAAGATTGGTTTATGTAGTTTTTTGGCATGGGCTTTTTAGACTCGTTATATTGGTTTCTTTTTGTATCAGACTATAAAATATTGTTTTGCGGTAAAATTCCGGGTTTATGTCCTTTGGCAAAATTCTCTAGGCTTTGTTATCTCATTGATTCATAAGCTTTTATGTGTGCCTTCTTTTCTTTAAAGTGTATTACTATTTCATATGCCATTGGATACACAGATGAAAAGCTGATGATGATTTGAGATGTTCATATAGAAAACTAGTAATCTGTCTACAAAATTTGGTTCAGAGTATCGGATGACACTAGTTATTGATCGGCTTAGCTGATGATGATTTGAGATGTTCATGTAGAAAACTAGTAATCCGGCTACAAAATTTGGTTCGAAGTGTCAAATGACACCAATTATTGATTGGCTTAGCTGATAATAATCTAGAATAAGTCTAGTTTTGTCACTAAGGTTATCAATTTACAGTTACTCATTTACTTGATATTTTGCTTGCAGCCTAAATTTGTTAAAGCAAACTTTGCACTTGCCTATGCAGGTTTATAGCCTTTGCTACTTAAAATTGATGTTTTGGTTCTTGTACCCTAACAAAGTCAAAACAAACCCTGCACATGCGTATGTATGATATACAGTTGCTAAAAGACCAAATAGAGTTGAGAAGTGTTCAAATGATCAAATCTTATTCAAAACACAATGGTGATATATC
This sequence comes from Logfia minima, assembly GCA_963921325.1. Taxonomy (NCBI): domain Eukaryota; kingdom Viridiplantae; phylum Streptophyta; class Magnoliopsida; order Asterales; family Asteraceae; genus Logfia; species Logfia minima. The sequence goes on from OY992765.1 coordinate 40,740,349, forward strand.
CAAAATTCCAAAATTACACAAACACATACAGAATCTCTATTGTAAAAGTTACAGGAAAACATTTGAAAAAACATAAATGTAATTTTTTAATTTTTGATCATATAACCCAAAGTTTAGAGATCGATGACCAAAGAAGAATTTTAGACACGTAAATTGTTGAAGGACAGCCTCTGCCTTCAAACTGTGACTGGGGCAATATTATGTTTTTTCGACGAACTGCATTTCCTTGTGATGAATCTGCAACTCCAAAATATGAAAGTGCATAACAAAAGAAACCTTATAACCAGAAGTGTGTTAAAATGCTTACAACCTCCTAGATCACTTTAATCAAAAATGTGAAATAAATGACCCAAACTTCAAAAATAATTGGAACAAAAAGGTACCAACCTCTACCAAATTGTTCATATCGGGTACTCAACTTCTGTTTGATTAATTTAAGGTACTGAAATTTGGAGATACAAGGTACGAAAGATTTTATTTTATGTTAAAAAAAATATTTTTTTTGGTATCATGATGATTCAAAAGGTAAAATAAATAAAAAAAATAAAACCACATTTTGATGGTAGAAAGTAGAACTATCCAGTCTGACAACCAAATGGCCTTTGGCCTAGTAGTATATGATGAATTCATTGACCAAGAGTTTGTGGGTTCAAGCCTCGTGGAAGGCAATGTGTATATATGTGGGATTTTATAGGTTGTAGGTTTGCCTTTTAAAAAAACATTTTTTCGTGTGTTGATGCCTCAGAAGGTAAGAAAAAAATACGTTTTTGATTGTAAAAAAACTTAGATACCCTAGAAATGATCAACAAAAAGTAGAAGACCTTCTTATGCCATTTACTCATATTTTTAAAGAACCCGAGGGAAAAGGATATAATGTGTTGAGGGTCGACCCGACCCAACCCATTTGACCATATTAAAAGTTTTTCCAATTTGATTTCACTTTGTTACCTCTAAAAATGAACTAATCCAAATATAAAATAATCAACACAAATAAAATCAATCAGTGACTTGCCTAAAGAAGTCCCTCCATAGGAGCTCGTACATCAACCAATTCATCCCACCATCATCATCGTTCCCATCCGATGCATCAGAAATTGTTCTAAAATTTAGCCTTTATGTCAATTAAGAATGCAAGTTTAACAATAAACAACCACATGAAATAAAGAAAAAGCATTTGGACATACCTAAAAGCAGACTTCTTTAACTCATCAAACATTAAACGAGGAGAAACACAACCCACTGTAAGCCATGGGGAGATTTTGCAAGAGAAATTTGCACCAAACACGCTATCATTATTTCCATCTTTGGTTTCTTTAGGAGGCTGAGCTTGGAATTCAGCTGCAAATCTTTTGAGTCTGTTTAGTGCTTCAGTCTCACCTCCTATAAGGGGACCATTAGAAACGGGTTTGACCTACACCAAAAGTCAATGTTATTACCACAAATGTACTTTTGGATCCATCGTCATTCTTTAATCTATACCCATAATCTTCTGTGTCCAGAAATAGTCATTAAGTTTGTGTGAATGTAGTTCTCAAAGTGATTATTGTAACTTGTAAAATTATAATCAGATAATTATTAGATTGAAGGGGAGAATTATAGACAGGTTTGATCTACAAATATGTATATGATATATCAAAATGAACAACGTTTGGGCCCATCATCTTAAAATGGTTTTGGCTCAACATGACATTTCAATGCACCAATTGTAATAGGCGATTATACCAAGAGGAAGTCGTTGAAAAAGGTAATGTTGGTCAAAATTGACAGCGGAGGAAACAACGATATAGATTGAATAAACCCAATGGAGGTGCTTTTAAAAGGGTAGCTAAATGCGAGTTTAAATTGACTGACAAACGTTTTTCAATAGTATGAGATATATTCTTGTTGCAAGCTCAAGCTCGGCTGGATAAAGATTCAATCTCGATTTGCAAGCTCAATAGCTCAAAATAATCCTTGAGAAAGATATGCAATTAGTTAACCTCAATTTCAAGATCTCAAATAGCTTGAAAACATATTATCAGAACTATCGTCATTAATATAAGCTCAATTTGAGCTCGACCCTAAAACATACATATCAAAACTTAAGCAACAACAATTAAATCTATACTTGAACTCGACTAGTTATATGTAAGCTCATATTTCAAATTTCTACTCATTTGCAGCCCTATTCTAAATATTATCAAAAGACACAATATTTAAATTCATACCTGACTCATATTAGCAGTAGGATTGAGACCCAAATCAGCCAATGACGGAATCTCACCAGCCTCAACATGACAACCAGATGGCAATCCTTTAAACTGATCAAGAACCTCAATAGTATTCCTTACTTTTATACCCTTTACTTTCTCCCTAAATACAGCATACTTTGTCGGCATTTCTTCCAACTTAAATGGCAAATCTTCAATATGATACAATGTACTTCCCCAAAAGTATTTAATTTCCACCCCTTCCTCTTTCAATGCATTTTCAATCTTACCCTCACCTTTAACCTCATCATTAGACACTTCCCTATGAGCATACACAGCCTCTGCCCCAACTTCCTTAACCAATTCGGACAACACGGTTTCGGGTTTTCCAATTCGGACAATAAGATCAGACCCTTTTGCCTGAAGATTCTTTCTTAAATCCGAAACCGATTCGATCAAGAAAGATGCTCGATTTGCACCACTTTTATCAAACCCAGATGATGATTTACCAAAATCTTTAACATCAAAACAATAAACAGGTAAAACAGATAAAGATTCATTATTAGCAGAGTTCAAAGATTCATTATCTTGAACACGGAGGTCGTTACGGAACCATACAACGGAGACACGGCGGAGACCGGCGGCGGCTGATGGGTCGGTGGGCCGGCGAGGGTTTAAAGATAGTGGATTTTGAAGTGGAGTTGAAGAAAGTTTTGATCTTGATACAGATTTGGGAAGTGGGTGTGGGGTGCATTGAAGAGAAAGGTTAAAAAGTGATGAAATTTGAGATGGGATTTTGAGGGTTGTTGGGATTTTGGGTGTGATTTGTGGTGGTGAAATGAAATAGGTTGGAAGGTATTGAGGGAGTGAAAGTGTGATTGATGTAAATGGAATAATGGGGAGGTTAGAATCAGATTGATAGTTGTCTGATGATTGTGTTTTTGAATCTGGGTTTTGTGAATCTTGAAGTTTCCGATCCATTTTTATTGGTGGATTGAAGGTTGAGGTTGAAGATGAAGAGAATGTTTTAATGGGGGTTGTTTTGAAGGTTTTCAATGGTTTTCTGTGTGTGTTTGTGAAGCCTGCTCTGTTTTTAGTGTATTCGGTGCGAGAGAGGAACGGCAGAGGTAGGTGGAAAAAATATTTTCTTTTAAAAATTAAAAATTGAGGTTTGACAAGTAGTCTAGTAGTTTTTATGATTTATACTAATTTTTGAAAACTTCTTGTTTGAAACTCCATATTCATAACAAGTAGTTATATACAAGTAAATTATTGTAGCATTTATACAGTTAAATTTTGTAACATAGATGTAACAAAGAAAAAGGAGAACTTTACATATTTTAATCGTAAAGTTTTTATATACACTCCATCAATACTTTTTTTTAAGAAAAATTGTTAGACTTATAAGAATTCAAAAGTATATATAATGTACGGGGTATTTTAAAATAGAAAAGAGTAACGAAAAGGGCAATTTAGTCAATTTGTGGATGTAAATTGGACATTAAGGTCTCTACCTAACATTTATTTGGTCCATTTTCGTTTTTTTGGGGGTTGGTGGGGAGGATGGGATCTTGGTGTTTGGTCTCAAATCGGAACTCTAAATAGTCAAAGCATATCCATAAATGGATGGACTTTAAGGAAGGTGTTCTGAATAGACCTTCAACTAATAATTGGGTTAAATTATCACCTTTTTTGGCATAAGAATATCCATAAATGGATGGACTTTAAGGATTAACGTTCTAAACCATTGTCTACAACTCCGTAATTAAGGCTATTAGACATAGAATAAGTTACACTTATAATGATGAAGATTAAAATCTGTCTAAACACGTTGCTCAATTATGCAAATGCCTCTTAATATAAAACGATCATTTCAGCCGAACCATTGATCAAACTTTCAACCAAATTGCATATGTCTATATGTCTATATCATAATAACATAAAATAAAATAAAAAATTAACAATGAAGTGTTCGATATATCTATGAACATTAGTACAACTTCAGGCGTTTTCACATTCCCAAGAGCTTGAGCTTGGTAGGGACCCATACCCAACCGAAAAAATATATTATCCAAGCACATTTCAAGTAATTGTAACAAAACCTTACTCATTGACCCATTTGCCTTTCAAACAATATTAACAAATTTAAGTAATTGTCCTTCTGTAAGAGCACTAGCTGACTTCTATTGCATAATGCTTCTCAGTTGACTTCATAATTACAACTAAGCTGCCTACTCTGAGGTAATGAAAACAAAACTTTTTGTTTTTCTTTTAAGTAAATACAATATTAGGAATTTTTTCTGACCCGCGATTGGTTTTTAAGATCACTTTTAGCTTTGGGCCTTTTATTAGTCTTTTAAATGAGGACCTCGGTAACGCGACATAAAGACTCCTACTTATTTATATTTAATTATTAATTCTTATTGACGAAAGTTCATTCTACATAATTAACCTAAATTGAAAATGAACGAAATTTTAAATAAAGCCAAATTCAGTGAAGTGTTATTCTTATTGAAGAATAATTAGATGAATTGGATAAATATCAAGATCTTTATCTTTTCTTTATATTCTAACAAAAAAAGAAAAGAAAAAGTTGGAGTCAATTTTTGGAGGAATGAAGAATTTTGACAAGATAAAAAACGAATTATCGATTAGAAGACAATGCTATCTATACCCATAGTAGATGTCCGATCAACTGTTGCGCCTCAAGACATTTCCGGGAGAACCATCTAGCCCTGGGCAGGAATGGCATTTCACCCCTAACCACACCTTGCTTTGGGTAACATATTAGTAGCTTATATGTGATGGGAATGTTATAATTTTGAAGATGCAGTACTTATTAGTAAGTGCTAGTTTATGAAGATATTTATCTATATCTCATATATGTAAATATGAAGTTCATATTAACCAAGTGGGGAAATAAGACTCCTCGCCACCAAAATCTGATTGAAAATATACTAAAACTAAAAAAAATACAATATTTATTTTAACTCACCCAACCTGAGAGCGAACCACTAATGCGTTCCACTTATTGAACAAGGTTCTATGGTCAGTCCGTGACCCCTGGATGCCGAAGGCGTCCTTGGGGTAATCTCATAGTTCCTACGGGAGTACGGGGTGGAGATGATAGGGTCGGTCCATGAATATGAAGTAGATAGTACGTCAAGCTGTTTGCAAGGGCCAACTTGATCTTCTTCCTCGTGATCCCCAATAAGGGAACTTTTCCAACTCCAACTACCGTCCATGTACGATCCATACTAAATCTGAGCAACTGCCCATCCTACCTCCTCTACGTTCTTGACAGCTCATCTTGGCCTCAGTAAAGTCTTTTAGTGGCATGTTTCAATCCTCTTTCTCATTACTTAGAAAAAGTGAGTCACCGGTTCAGCTACAAGATACTATCATTACTGCCTGGACAATTACACATCCAACCCATAATCGCAACGACCCAATTGCAAGAGCGGCGCTCTACCAACTAAGTATATCCCCCCTACTTTGGGTAATACAAACATAAAACCTCGTAAAGTTGATCTTTTGAACCCGTTTCAAGTAAGAATACAGAGGTCTTGCGAGGAGATTGTTGGAATCAAATCTTTCTGGTGGGGGGCGAGAAGAGCTCAGTTGGAGATGGGACGGCTTAGTCTATTTTACGAAGACGAATGATGGGTTCATTAACAATTAACAAATTAAAAAATGAAAAAGAAAGCATTCACTCCTCTTTTATATCTTGCATTTATATTATTTTTGCCTTGGTAGATTTCTCTTTCATTTCAAAAAAGTCTAGAATCATGGGTCATTTATTGGTGGAATACTTGACAATTCGAAATTATTTTGAATGATACTGAAGAAAAGAGTATTATAGAAAGATTCAGAAAAATTCTTGAAATCTCTCTTCTGATTCAAAATCGCGATGTAAGGTGTATCCTCCCCTGTTCCGGTCATGGAATAGATGAAATAAATAAATAAAATAGATATTTAGAAAAAAAAAAAAAAAAAAAAAAATATCTCATTGGAACTGTCCATATTTGGTTTGAGTGAAATACAAGTCATGTCTAGGTTCTTATAGGTTCATCAAACTTACACTATTGAGTTTGGGTTAAATAGTCAAACGAGCAACCTACTAAGCTCTCTCAAACTAACTCATCTTGCATATCTGCTTATATCCGGCCTGTTGTTATATTAACACATGAAATAAATAATAGACACTTAGGCTTATTGACTCAATTATCCTCCTAGTTATATCCGAAAAACTGAATGTATAACATGCTCAATGTTACTTATAAGCTGTAAGTATAATATAAGTACTTTTGCAAAAAAGACTTGGAAAGCCACATTTAACTATTGCAGCCAACCCATTGACCATCCCAATTTCAAAACTTTCAGGTTATTATTGGAAATTTTATAAAACCTTTACCTGCAAAAATATCCTGGCTCAACTTTTGGTCACAATAGCCGAATTTTTAACTTTTAGAATGACCCACGTTATCATTTATATTTGTACGATTTACAGTTGCAATCGTGGGAAGGCTGGGATTGTTGGTTGTGTCCTGATGGCATTCATAACACCGTGGGCAGTGGCCTTCACATCAAGTAGAAAAGAAAAAGGGGGAAATATTAGAACTCTTACTTTAAGATGCAACTAAAATTGAAGATCTTAAATATAAGCTTATAGTTATTACCTCAAAGTAGGAATTAAAGTTTAGACGCAAAAGAAAACGCCTAAGAAAAGGGGCTCGCTGACTACCCGCAAGCCTGCTACTACGCAATATTGTGTATAAGGAATTTGATTTCTTATTATATTCCTGTAGCACACGACAAGCATACCAAACAATATTAATGGAAATTCCACTCTGATTCAGAAAAGAAAGACAGTAAAAAAAACAGATCGTGATGTGAACAACTCATATATGAATTAGTTCTGTTAGTGGTACTTAGAAGTGGCAATCTAACCAATTTATAAGCGAACTATATATTTTTAAATGTATCACTTAACAGGTCAGAACTGTTCAGATGGTTCTTACGACTCAAATGGGTATAAAGTCACCCAAAGTGTACTTTTAACGCATAAAGATAGATCCTGATAAATCATTATATTCTGAATATCAAAATTGTATTTGTATAGAAATATTTATGATTTTAAGTGATATTTGGCCTCTAAATTAATTTTGAACTACTGAAACATTTGAACAAAAAGTGTTTTGGGTCACTGTTTTGGCCTGTTACCCAACCCATCTGTACCACGGTTCTATTCCACTAAAAAAGAAATTTTTTAAGAACACACTCTGAAATAAAAATACTCGGTCACTAGTTATTTTGATTATAAATAGGACATAAAAGGCAGAATATGAAGTAAAATACCTCAATTATATGCTCCAGTTCTTCTATGCATACATCAGTTTCTTGGTTTTCAATCATCCAGCAGAACTGCAAGCAAAGTTTCATGATTCCGTCCAATATCCTTGATACCGAGCCAATATCCAAGAAAGAGTGAGAAATCAAAGCTGATAAGTATCTGCGTCACATGCGATACGATTTAAACACCTCGTCAATGAAGAAAAGCACATGTAACGATAGGACTTAGATTTTAATCGTTTACTTACGCTTGATGGAAGGCTACCAAATCATTGAAATCACATGACTCCTTTATATGACCTAGTAATATATTCCACTGAGATTCAATCACATCCAGCTGTATATAGAACTGAAGATTTCGTATCAAGAACACCATATGCTCTCTGACCATCCACATTTTCCGCCTTTGTTGAGATACTGTGGTGTTTACACAGCCAGTACGACGTTTGGCAAAATCCAAGTGACCTTGCTGCATTACAGATTCCCATGACTTCTCCAATTCCATTTGAGTTCGTTTCAACCGCAGTAAATACTGAAAGATCCTGCAGTACCTGGTAACCAAACTATCTCATGAACCAACAAATTCAGAAATAAAACTGCCATTTCTGACCCATTAATTATGAATGAGTAAACTCGGGTTATTTTTAACTCAAATGGGTCAAAAGAGAAATGAACAGAAATATTTTGGAAGGAAAACATCAAATGGATTGGATGGTTCCAGAGTCGCCCAAAGTAACTTTTCATGTGCAGAACCTCTTGAATTATTTTATTCAGAAAACTATATTACTATTAAACATAATACAATATTGAGGTTATGCTAATTAATTACGGATATATTGAAATTTTTTGGATAAAAACCGTTATGAGTCAACCCACCCTGACCTCTTTTTTACATGTTACACAACCCGCTTATTATTTCCACCTCTATTCAGAAACCATAAACAGTAGACGTATTCGCCTTTAGAAACTGTTGATAAAACTGCTTTGAAATGTCTAACACGCCTCGTATTATGTGATTGCCACTAAAGCGGCTAGCAAAAACTGAAAAACTACTAAATTTAAGAATACCTTGTGAGAACCTCTTGTGTAAAGAACAATTGCAATGGCCAATCAACAGAATATTCAAGGGCAATGCCATCCCAGCCATCTAATGAAGTATCAGATAAGGCACTAGGACCTCCATCACCAAAGGCTTTTGACTTTTGCACTTCTACTTTGGAAGACCTAATGTTAACCCTACAAGAAATAATAGTTATTAATAAGACTACATGACTGCATGTAGTATACCAGAAGTAATGGAGTCTTGTGTAAAAAACAATTGAAAAAGACCACTCAACATAGAACTTTACCGCAGAGACACTTTTGAAAAGTATTTGTCATCATCGCTTATGGTCTTTGTCATTGCCTGCACCAGAGGTATTGCAAATGTTACTCCAGTTAAAAAACAATTTCCAGACGATTAATAGCACATAACTAAATTACCTGACGAAATGGAACCATAAGATCAGCTTCAGCAGTTGACTGTCGAGGAGGTAGGCGCATGAATTGACGACTTCCCTCAAGAAAACTCTGACACATATTCGAAGTCTCATAAGCTTAGGTTAAAAACATAAATAGCACTGAAAAGTACTCCGAAGAGTACATGTAAGTTTCCAATGAAGGCTCTTGTGCCATTAAATGAATGCACCTTCCAAAATAGCTGGGTTACCTGAAAGAAATCACCTTTCGCTAGAAGAAAATAATCTTTGATCGCCTTCAAATGCCCTTTTAAATCAGCACAGACAACCACAAGCTACATGTATGGATGAAAAAGTAAGTTATATATTGACTGAAATGGACCCAAGAAAAAGATAAAAGCATGCCAAATCTCTACCTGCCAAAGATGACTGGCTGCAATAGCTCTAATTGAACCAATAGCCTCCTCAAATGATCTTTTATGAAACTCAGATGACTCCTGTCAGTAAAGATGCGGTTGGATAAAAGTAGAATTTGTGAGTTTGAAAATAGAGTACATGCCGATGTTTAGCCGTAAAAAAAATAGTAATGATATGTTCATGAAAAGGATAAGTACCTTTAGATTTGTAAGCATTGATTCAATCCTATCAGCCTCTGATGGTGGCACTAATTCATCTCCTGTCAATGTTGTAAATAATGACGGTTTCTTCCTCAACGATTCTTTATATGTCTTTGGTCCTGTTGCTTGATGAGCAAATGCATCCACAGAGAGGAAGTCAGAACGTGGATTTCGAAGAACCCTGATTGCTTTTCCAGCAAAAAGAATGGATTCTGCTACCCGCGCTGAAATGTATTCTGGCAACATGTCCTGCAAGAACATGTAGGAAATATGGAGTTTGGTATGTTATACCAAACGAATAACATAGAAAAGATATATGTATATAAACTATGACATACCGTGGAGATATTGAATCCCATGTACCAGTCACTTAGAGATGCATCACTATTCGACATTTGCGCCATCTTTTGAATATTGTCAGTATTAGACGATTCATGTTGCTGCCTAAAAACATTACAACTGTCATACTCTTTCAGACAGCTGTCAACTGTATCAAATCACTCCACTTCAGTATGAAACAACTAAGTACCTGCTGATAAAAAATTCTCCATATTGATCATGAAGAATTCCATATACCATCCAATAGGAAAGTTGATTGTACATGACTTGATGTCCATGCCATAGAAGTCTATGCTCACAATATAAACAGTATATGAAGGTTCATTGGCTCTTTAAAAAAATTCATGCAGTAACGAATTAGTTCTTTACTATTCTAAGGGTTTAAGTAATATAATAGTAACATACTTTTCAAAAAGTACAAATATGAACAACTTCCTTTTTACCACCCAAATACCCATTAAATTTTCAAATGTTGTTCCAATATGACCAATGTACGCCATATAAGTTCCAAGTGTACGCCACATAAGTACCATGTCATAATGATAATCTTTCATCTGCTAGAGAGTTGTGGAATGGGAATATCGGAACAAAACTTAAAAGTTATATGGGTATCTGGGTAATAAAAAGGTAGGTTGTTCATATCGGTACTTTTTGAAAAGTACGTTGTTTTTATTATATGACTCTGATATACCTTCATTATCTCGTGCTATCTTACTAACAAGTGTGTAAATGGAAAAGGGCAAAAGGGTAGGGGATGAAAACTAAAACTATATGATATGTAGGAACAAATATCTTACCGCTGAACACAAGTCTGCAGCTCTGGTACCCCGCAATGGCATCGTTTATGTACAAGGTTAAGAAGTTTCCCTCCATAAATACCATCACGTTCAATCTCTACAATTAGCTCATAAAGAGGTGGCAAGAAAACAAAAAACTACAACAACCGTCCATCAATGAGAGCTAAAACAAAATAAAACTACAATATAAGTTCAAATATTCACCTTATTCAGGCCTTGAGTAACAGTGGCTAATATGGGAAGTGATTCCGACAGTAACTTCTGTTCAATATGCAAAACAGCAGATCTATAAATGGAAAGCACTTCCACTATGCCATTTGCAATAGCCCTCCTGTAAACACTCTGATTGCTCGTCGTCTCTTTCAGTAACTCTGAAGTTTGTGATATTGGAGAGTCGTTCCCATACCTTAACCAGCTTAAATTCCGGGACTTAGTAGCAAATCGATCAAGTTCACGGTAGTAAAATCCCAACGTAATCAACCTCTGGATAATATCCCTGCACCTCATTAGCATCGCCATAAATTACAATAATAAATACAATGCAGTGAATTTGGATCTCACACAGCATAAAACTACAGACCATTGCCAGTTTGATTCTAATATCAGTTATTTCATCGACTTCCACTACTAAATATTTTCTTCACTATCATCAATAGTAATCACCTTCATCGATAAATACATTCTTCTATATTAATAATCACCTTCAGTATTAAATACATGCTTCTATATTAGTACTCACCATCAGTGATTTAAAAATAAAATCATGAATAAATACATGGTTCTCTCACATCATTAGCAATCACTATCACTTGTTTTAATATTACCATATTAGTCAATCACCCTTTACATTTCAAGCTCGTTGTAATTGTACAGAGCGTTGTTCTAGCATCAATAGTGATCACTGTTACTTGTACATATTTACTACAAGTAATCAGCGTTCTACTTTTATGCTTCATATACATTTTTCTATTCATTTCATTTCTTCTCTATCATCATGCGTAATCACCATTAATCACAATCAGTGATAAATACATTCTTCTATATTACTTATTAGTAACCACCATCACTTACTTTAAAACATAATCAGTGATAATATCATGTACTTCTCTAACCTCACTAGTAATCCCCATCACTTGTTTTAGTAACAACAACAAGTAATCAATCACCATTCCAGCTTCAAGCTTCATATACATCTTTTTATCATTTCATTTCTTCTGTATCATCATTTGTAATCAGTAATCACCGTCAGAGATACGAACCATGGATCGCTCTGGTACAAGATCGTTGTTCAGGATCGTGATTCGCAGGTCACTAAAATTTGGTACGGAGAGGGTAGGCTCATTTGAGATTGTTCCGGTACAATGTATCATATAGCGTGGCACCAATTTCCCTATAACTAATATTTAAATTTATATAGTAAAAATTCATACTTCTAAAATATTTTATGGAGTAATACTTAACAAATTCTCAACGAATAGTCCATTACGGAACTAAAAGTTAAGTTTTTAAGCTTGTGTATTTAATACCAACTCAGAGCGTCAATTTTTGTTCCAGGGACGGAACTGTACCATGACTCGGTATGAAACGCTCCGGTGTTCGTGGGGGTTTTGGTGTACCATGTGACTATGATACGAACACATTCTTCTATATTAGTAATCACTAATTACTATCAGTAACTTTTACATTAAATCACAAAACAGTAAAAAATGTGTTCTTCTGTAACATCACTAATAATCAGCATCACTAGTTTACTTCTAAGAAATTGGTAATCAGTTTAGGCTTGTTTTACGAATTTTTTTCGTTCCTTTTTATTTCATGTCATCTGAATCATCACTAATAAATACTTACAGTACTTCTCTAAAACTAATCAATAACAATAAAAAATTAATCAGTAATAAACACGTTGATCTCTAACATAATTACTAATCATAATCACTTGTTTTACTATTAACAAAAACTAATCACCAATCGAATTTCACGCTCATTCTACATTTTTTCTCTTCATGTAGGAATTATTCATGACGTTAGCCAGATTTGCGTTCAGCTCATAATTGTACTAAAAAAGTTGATCAACGCGAGGTCTAATAACTAACCCTAGCTGTATAGCAATATGAATCAAATAAAAATATATATATATATACATACATATACATACATATATGTGTGTAGTTTTTCAGGTGATGAGATATACCGTTCCTCCGGCGAAATAAACGAGATATCAGGTGCAAGCTTGAACGTACATTGATCGGAGATAGAATCGTCCGGTGATAAACCGACGGAATGTTCACGTTCTCTTTCGTCAATAATTAGGTCTCCAGTGTAGCCTAACAGGGCTAGTAAGATTTCGTGTAGCATTTTGAATCATCAGTTTGACAGTTTTACAGATTGATTAAAAATTGGAAGAATGTGAAGTTGATCGATGACGGTTAACTGAATTTCGAAAATGGTGGTTTTGGTTCGAATTTTGTGGCCCATTTTGAAATAAGTGGTGGGCCAAACCCAAATGAGGAAGCATATTAATTTCGGGACTTTAATTGGTACAAGTCTTTCAAGAAAACGGTGACATATTTTGGCAATGTATAAAAAAGAGTGATGTTAAATAGAAATAAAAATATACGTTTAAATATAACTAGTTTATTATTTTGTGACTCCGCGGGATTAAGTATGAAATTTTTTTATATCAGAATCATTCAAATTCATCTAACTAAACATATCAAACTTTTATTTATTTTAGATACATAATTTCATATTCTTCGTATATGAAAAAAAGTTATTTAAAAGAACACATAAATTAAAAGAGTTAATTATATATACAAGTGTAAAACATGATATATTTAACAAATATAAAGGAGTACTATGCAAGAGAGGGAACTGTTTTTGTTAAATAGAAATAGTTACGAGCACACCTAAAAAATAAAAAAATTTGATATTTGTATCACCATAGAAAGAATCCAATTAATAATTTAGATTCCTCCATGATATTCTGTTTTAAATATAATAAAAATTAATTTATTATTTAATATATTATTTAATCAATCACTTTATCACATTAGTATATTTTTAGATTACAACTTTAGACTTACATTTCCTTTCCATACAAGAAAGAAAAATTCAAAAATTAGACAGACAATTTCCAAATTATAACTAGAAATTTAAAAAATTTTAAAAATTTCACTCTCACTTTTTCACTCTTTTCTTTTACAACAAAACCTTCACTTTTTCACTCTTTTATTTTATTTTTGTGTCATTAGTAAAAGTAACTTTTTTATTATCCCTTATTTTATCTTTTAACAATTCATTATTTATATAGGAGTTAACAATAAAATATTAGTCAATATATTTAACAGTACAATACTGTTTAAATCATTTGTAGTCTCGAGTTGAAAATTCAAAAAATATGTTAACATTACATAAAAATGTAATGTTAATATAAAGAAGGACTACATGTGGAATATGTAGAAAGTTAAGGATTAAATCGTAAATAATTTTATTTATTGTAAACCTAACGTTAAATAATTGTTGTAATGTTATCATCACTTTGGTCGTTCTATTCTGTAACAAGTATTGTCTTTGAAATCGATTTTAATGCATCAAGGTTGTATCTTTATCATTAAATCATCGACATCCAACATTTAATTGTAAAGTACGATATTTGTTTGCAATGTAATACCTTTTTCGAAAACAACACTAAAGGTTGTCGACATTATCACTTATTTTTCTAAAGTAAATTTCTCGAATTGTCTATACGGTTTCATTTAAGGACACGATCTATTCTTATATGTCTTTTATAATACAGGTGATCTTTACGGTTATAATTTTGACACGTGATATCCTTTTAAATAACTTTGTCAAGTAAATGATGTCATGTGCTAAACATGTGAGGTTATTTCTGTCCTTCCAAACAAGTATGACATTTCCCTTTAGAAAGAACTTGTACCACAAAAATAATTAATTGTACTCCATCTACTCAACACCACCTGCAACTCTTCAACTCCGTTTTTCATCAAGCATTCATCACACCATTCACCATTGTCCAAATCCGTATACAAAGTATGAATCCCAAAATTAAAATTGTTAAACAACCATACTTACTTTCTGTTCAGAATTACATACCCAAATCCTTCCAAACCCACATACACATCATAAATTGAACACAACAACATCATCATATTTCTTAAGTTAATTTTGCTAAAAATTTAAAATTAACCAAAAGACTTCCCTTTGCTAAAATGAATTTGTCCATCAATTGTTGGTCGATCCGCCGCAACTCAACCGTCGACGTTGCAACTCAATGTCGCCTCTGTAACCGGTGCCAACACAACCATCGAATCTCACCGGAAATCATCATCGCTGCAGTGATTCCGGCGTGGCTCGTGGTGCCGAAGCACAGCTCGATGCCGGAGGTTTCGTTTAAAGTTGACTGGAAGAGGTAGTTAGCGATGCCGAGTTTGAGGAGGTGGTGTACACGATGATAACTATTTCGGAGGTCACGCACTTGACGGTTGCCGGTGCCGTGGTCGCCGGATCTAGCAGCGACGGATGTTGTGGGTGAGGAATCTGATGGTGGTTGGTGGGTATTGCTGTAGTGGTTTAAATGTTGTTTTATTTGCTTTTCACAGATTTAGGGATTTTTAAATTTTTACAGATTCAAAGACGATGGTTACGGTGATGATTGGTGGTGGTAAATATAGGAGAGAGATGAGTGAGAGGGAAGGGTGTGATGGAGATGGTGGGTACACAGGTACAATTCATTGTGCTAGTGGTACGAATTTATTTAGGAGTAAATATGATATTTTATTGAAGTGACAAAAATGCTATTATGTGTTATATATGTGATACTATTTAAGGGAGTTAGTTAAAAGGACGTTTCTTGTAAAAAAATACAATCAGAGGGATGATCTGTGTTACCAAAAATAAATAAGGGTGAATTATGTCTTTAAATGAAACTACATGGACAATCTTTTTTATTACTTACAAGTAATTGACGTTATAAACATCATGACAAAGCGTCAAATCCACTGGTTAGACTACATAAAGTCAAATATCAGGTTTACTTTGAGATGAAGAAATATACATGTTTTAAGAAAATAAGAAGACATTATATCAAGAAAGGTTCTAATTAATGCTTAAAATATAAACATAGAAATATTCACACCTATATATACCATGAAAGATCGTCATGCATAGTTGCATACAACAACGTAAAAACATGAGCATGAACAAAAAACGATGAAAGATAAGTAAGTTGTGTTGGAGAGTAAGAGCACATGCAACACAAACCACTACTTAGCATATATGTATCCTTCGTTCGTTGCACGTGCTCTGCTTCTCCAACAAAATTCACTCACCTAAATATATGATATCTCTATTTTTGCAAGCCATAGGCCGACCAATGAAATGAGTGTAAAAGTGATCTAGTTTGTAGTGGTTGTTGTCTTAGGTAGTCGTGCATATTTATAGTTGCTAACAAGAGAAGTTTTTAAGGTAGATGATGATAGTGTGGACTGTGGAGTATAATGTAGTTTTTGGTTTGTGGGACCATCACAATGATATCACATGGGTATAATAGAAAACTTGTAATATATAGTTTCATGAATCATGATGTAGCTACAAGCCAGCTACAAGACACAATAACTGTTGGCGGGTTTGTAGGGTGGGAGCGTGGGGTAGTAACGTAAGGATTCATGTAATAATGTTTTATATTATTTGCATTAATAGTTTTGTATGTGTATGTACATATGTTAATTTTTATATATAGTTGTTTGACTGTTGTGTTAGTGAAAGTTGCACATATATGGTTTTTATACGTATCTTATAATATGGAGTACAATCAGGGCCGGCTCGTAAAATTTAGAAGCCCTGTGCTATAAGTAAAAGTAGGCCCTTAAAAGCGATATTCTAGTAACCAGATCAGACGTCGAACCGGAAGCTTTACCGATTCAACCAGTGTCAAGAACCGATATATATATATATATTTGTATACGTGCATCTTTGTAAAAATAATATAGCACATATAAGATCAAAGAATTCAATAATTTTACAACTAAAACTTTATAAACTACACCAAGAATCATGATATACAAAGTATAATAATAATAATCTATTATATAAGATTATTACGACTAGTAATCATCAGGACTGATCCATAAATTTAGAAGGGAATATGCCATAATTAAAAGTTAGGTGCTCGAAACTTAATTATATATAGAAGTTGTTGACTTAAATTACGATTTTACTATCGAATTTTCATATACTCCATATGACACATCAACAATTAGTACTATCAGGCTAATAATCACAATAACATCAAAAACAATAATAATAGTTAATTTTGTATTTTTGTTCTAACTTGAAATACACTACATAAAGATAATTGTGTATTCTTTTCTAAGTTTAACGTATACATAGTATCATCCAATTTGTTTGAAAAATATAAAACTTACAAAGTTTCAGAACAATCAAATACAATCTTTAGAGTTCAAAATATTATTTTCATAAAATTAGTAACCATATAGTATTATGTGAAATATATTTAGACGATATTCTTTTTGAAAAAAAAAACAATGAATAATGTTATTATTTTAAAGTGGTTAATTGAAAAAAAGGTATATATTAACTACATATAGGGTATGTTTGGTAAAGTAGTTGTAGGCTGTAGCTGTAAGTTGTAAACTGTAGGCTGTAGGCTGTAGCTGTAGCTTTACGTTTGGAGCTTTTCGTGAAAAGCTACTTCTAGTAGCTTTGAAAATTTGAGCTTTTCGTTAGATTCTAAAGTTACAGCTTGTACATGACAAACAGAGCTTTTATTTTCATATGAGCTTTTTGTTCAAAAATTTAAAGCTAAAGCTCCGAAAAGCTCCTAAAAGCTCCATACCAAACAAGCTCATAGTATTTAAAATGGAGGACTTATTAATAAAACCATACTCAAGGGATTAAAGTGTTAGTCTAGATATAAAATTAGGGGGCATTAATGAAGAATGGTGGTAAAGTTATAAAGACTTATCGATTTTTACATCTTCTTCTTCCTCATAAAAACCAGACTTTTTTTTATCTTTTCTCCATTAAAACATAAATTTTGAGCTTTTTTTCTTTAGTTCCTTCTATACTTATTTTCTAAATATATATCACGTATTTAACCATTATAAATCACTGTTTAATGGTATTAAATCTTTCAAAAATCAATATATAACACTAGTTGAGTTTTAGAATCTTGGAGCGTCAACAAAAATGGAAGTCCTGTGCCATTGCACTCCTTGTACATGCCCAAATCCGAGCCTGAGTACAACATTTGTTAGTACAAAATTGATGAGCATATAAGCACGTTTTATTAGAATCTTAACGTATACATGCATACCAATTCACGATAATCACTACCAATGCAAACATGGTTAGTAGGAACGTATATCCCAATCTTTAGCTAAAGAAGCGTAAGTGCAACATATATATCAACCTCATATTTATATGTGTCTATTAAAAAGAAAATAATAATAATAATAATAATAATAATAATAATAATAATAATAATAATAATAATAATAATAATAATTCTCTATTTGAAGTGTGGTGTTGTTGCAATGACGGAAGTATATGGATAAAAAGGCAGAAACAAAAGACCTTATATATAGCAGCCAGAGTCCCAACGTACGTAATCATGTTAATATGTCTTGTACTTCAAGCATTAATACACCTCATATATAATTAATTTGGAAAAAATTAATAATAATAAAGAAAACCATTAATAGTCATCACAAATTAGATTCTAGATGAAATGATACTACCATCATCCGCAAGTGAATACAGTTGCTTGTGATTCTCTTGATGATCTTGGGGAGAAGGCCTCCACATCTCTAAGTTTTCGTGGAACCTTCGAGACCTATCAGAAAGCTCATCAACATGAAGAGGTCGGGAGATGAGACGAGGGATTTCAATATGTTTATTAAAAGATTAATTCTAAGTGATAATCTACCTTCTAAAGTACTGTAGGATACATATAATTTTATTATTATTATTTATTTATTAAATGTAACCGGATAGAATTACATATTTGAATTACATGTGTAGCAATTATAACGAATTACTACAACTAAACATAAATAAATATAAATAAAATAATATCAAACAATAATAGAAAATAAATAAAACGAATAAGAAACAATAAAAATAAAATATATAAGTACAGGATATAAGTAAATAGACTTATCTGAAGAAGACTGAGACCCGACAAACTTATTGAAGAACACCGAGGCCCGTGTTTGACACGTTTCCCCTAAAATAAATTCGTCATCTGTTTCCTAGGGTACAACAACCAACGCATCTTGTACTCCTGGACTTGACTAACACTGCCTGAGATTTCATCAAAGAATATTTGGTATCTCCTTTAATAAAAAAAAAAAAAAGTGTTGTGTTTTTTGTGTGTTCTTGAATGGAGCCAAGGTAAATCTATTTATAACTTAGTTGGTCCATATATTTTTTATTGACCAACTGATGTGGGACAAAACTCAAACTCGTCAAATCATACATCAAACGCCTTACTTTGAGAATCGATATCTCATTCACTCCAATCTGAACACATCTTATCACGTTGGGAAGGTCTCATCAATGAGTACGCAAATAAGTAAACTAATATAAATATGTGCGATATATACATATAAACTTACATGCCCAAACTAAGTGAAAACTCACATGATTCATTAAATTTTTCAACAACGAGAACAATGAGGTTATTTCCGTGAAAGAGGACACGACTTTCAGTTTCTAAGGTGTTCGTTTTGTGGGTCTTGAAGGAGGAGCATGTTATCGTTCTTTAGGTGTTAGTTCCGGTTGGGGAAAATATATCGAGAATTGACATGTTTTGGTGGGCGTTTTCTACTCAATAATGTCAAAGCTTCTCATTTCATATTTTGAAGAAGCCGTCAAAGGATTTCACTAGAAGATCATTAGATAACTTTTTTTCCTTTTATCTTGGTTTTTGGCTATAGGTGTGAGTGATGGTTTAGCCACAGGACGAATTGGTTTCAAGTCGTTGTGGCCATTTAGTATGTGTGAGCCTTGTATTCATTTTGAACTTATTCAACAAATTGATGAAGAAGTTTCTATATTTATATATTTTATGTTGTTCACCAAAAGAAAAGTATAAAAAAGAAAAATCAGAGAAATGCAGTGATGTGGATTTAATTGAGACGGTAGAGTTGGCGTGTTGAGATACATTAGAATTTACTTGTTCATAAATAGCAAAACTGTAAAAACAAGCATAGTACAATTGCTACTGCTAGCAGTGCCATTCAATGTTCATTGCCAAAAATTGCCAAAAATGCCCCTTGACAACAACATAAAAAAAGAATTCGATCAACCAAACTTGATGCATGCGCTTGACTTACTACTCAGCCAAAATTTCCTTAAATTTACAATTCAACAATCTTGTTTAGCTATGGTTTTTGAAAATGAGATTCTTTGTAAAAGACAAATTTGCCCTTGAACAAACCGAGCAACCGCAGATATTTTCATGGTCTCGGATTTGATACTAGAGACTAGTGTAACATTTATGTTGTTTCATGACTCACAAGTATTCGAGTTTTAGATTTTAATATCAAATGATTATTGGCCTAGTAGTATCGAGATAACCTTCTACTTATTAGGTTGTACGTTGAGATTTCTCGGTTAACCCAAATGCAAAAGTTCGTGGTAATTTTTTGTTAGTACTTGTTATCTTTAAAAAAAATAATTTAAACCTTAGTTCAATATGGAAGAATGAAAAAGGCATAGCTGTTAGATTCTTACAAGTCACGAGTTGACTCTTATGAGTCGAGTTAAGAATCCCAAAACGAGGTGATTCGGACCTAAACTCTTAAACGACTTTGACTTTTACGAGTCGTCTATTGACTCTTACTAGTCGGTGTTGAATCGTGACTCTTACGGGACATAAAATAGGCAAACTTTTGGTGTATTATCGAAAAAAGTAGAAATAGAAAAATAATGTGTGGTTAGTTACAGAAAATTTCTTCAGATTTTTGAAAATATTTCTAAGAATACTGAAAAATTAGAAGACATTTTCAAGTTGCAGTTTTTTGAAGAAATTTTTTGAAAAAAAAGGAATCTATGATTTATGATTTTTCAATTTTCTTATCCTGGAAAATAAAAAACCTATACCTTACATTTGAATGCATTTTTCTTCATCTTTTTAATTTTTAAGGGACACAAAAACTCTAGAAAAACAAGAAAAGGAAAAATAGAAATAGTTTTCCGTAACCAAACGTGTCTTAAATGAGAGTTTGTTTTGAATTAAACAGTTATAGTTGTTGTCATTTGATCCTCATACTCTTGTATTTCACCATAGGATCCAAGTTTTTTAGGATTGTTAGATTATGTGAAAACAGCACCCGACCCATGTTTCACCGCTTTGCAATAGATAGTTGCATGATTTTTCAAAGTTGTATTTCCGGTTTTCTTAAAAAATACCCCACATTTCTTGCATCGAGTTTTTCTAGTACCGTTTGACATTTCGCACAAGTCGTAATTGCACAAAATCTCTGGGTTTCTTTTCGTTGATATGATGGAAACAATCATAGCATTACTAGATGATTGCCAAATTCTGACGGGAGATTGTGATTGCCCACATGAATTCGCCATGGAGTTTGAGAGTTGAGAGAATAAGAGTATATATTGCGGTTTGAGAGTGTTTTTATAATTTTAACAAAGCTTAGAGTGTTGTAACTAAACCTCAACACTAGCACATATTTATACTATCAAAATGGACCAAAGGCTCCCAAAAAATACCAAAAAACCGATCAAATCCCAACCAAAAACGGCTATATGACCGTTTTAAAGCGGCTAGTTTTAGAGTACCCGACGGGTACTATCCCAAACTGGTTTGAAACCAGTTTGACCAGAATTGGTTTGAAACTGGTTTCAACAAACCGATTCTAACGGTTAAACTATTAAACCGGTCCAAACGGATCAAATCAATTTGACTCAACTCGGTTTGAACCAAACCGATTTACTGATTTCAAACATGTTTCGGTTCAAAAACCGATTTTTTTGTCCGGCACTAATAGTGTTAAATTAATTTTTAGGATCTTAGAATATTGGGCTTTGGGTTAACCCGGGCTTGCTGATGCAGACTAGCCCATTAATACGAAAAAAAAAGGTAAGAATGCAAATAGTACGTTATTTTAAATTTTGATGAATGAATCTTGTATCATACTGCTCCATCTCATTGAAGTGTCTAAATAATTATTTTAGTTTGTTTGACTATAAGTATTCATTTAATATTTTAACTAAATTAAAGAAACTTAAGTAAATATAAGTAATATCTAATTGGTGAATAGCAAAGTTAGTAGAAATTCGTAAAATTGTGTGTATTTTTAGATTCAAACTGAGAGAGTACAAAATACCAATTAGATAAATAAATATGTAATACACGTAAGTGTTTAGATTCACAATTATGCCGATGGATACCAGGTTAGAGATATACATAAACAAACTTGTGATATAAATATGTTGAAGATATAAACCAAAATGCATAAATCTTATTGGTCTACATATATTATGTTAAATATGATGTTAGCCATTAGGTTTAATAAAGGATGAGGCTCAATCATGTTGGATTAATACCCACCAATATGTTGCAACTATGGCTACTATATCAGTAGACAAGGTTTGAAATAACATAACATATTATTAACATTTAACATATAGTTTTAAAAGAAAAAGAAAAAAGAAAGCTAATAATATTCTATTCCTTTGAAACAACTATGTTAATTGCTAATATACAATTGAGTTTATATATCAGTTACCTAACATTCGAATATTTTCTTTGAGCGAACAAATTCATTTGTTTTCGTTTAACATTGCAAATGTTCGATAGAAGATAATATATTTATATTGAAAGATTTGAAACAAAAGATAAGAATAAGAACATGAACTAATAAATGGGGTCAAGTGGCTCTTGGTAGCCAATAATAAAAAAATTGCTTAAGAATATGAAAGGGTATCTTCCTTATTTAACAACTTTGGCAACTTATGTTATACGATACCAAATTGACTTTTATATAGAATCATTTTTCATTGATATATTCATTATTCACTCATGATGATTGAGATAAGATATTTTAAGATATTTCATATGTATCGAGAGGAATAAAGTAACATTTAATGCTAAAGTTTGTCGAACCAATTATTTATAGTTGCTAACTTATTAATGGAAGGAACGTTTGTCTTTTAACTTTTGACAATTTAATATAACTAGCACATTAATCATACAATAAAATGGTAACAACTGATTTATATAACTAACATATTACTTACACAATACAAGAGTAACAATTAATTTATTTATATTTATTACGTACACCGTGTTTGTAAAATAAAACGTTATCTTCGAATAGTAATATCTTTCATATTTCCTATTATTGTTTAATAGAAAATGATTCAATTAGTTAAATAATTTAACATATTAAATACTTTACAAATATATATATGTATATATGTTCTTACCGATTAGTTTTAAGTCATTAATTTTTTTATTTCTTTTTATGTAGAAGAGACTTTTATTGATATTCTTGTAAAAAGATAATATAAATTTAAAAAAGTAACAATATTAACTTTGTTCCAACAAAACAAAAATGCAAATAAGTAATTTTAGAATAAAAAGTTTCCTATTTAAAGTGATTTTCATTTAGGAGTGTAAAAGGGTAAATGTGTAATTTTAATTATCATTTAAGAGTTAAGTCTCAACAATTTAAAGATATTTTATATATATATTATAAATTATAAATATAAATTACCATTTAAAAGCTAACACTCAATAATTTAGAGATACTTTATATGTAATATAAATAGATATGATGTTAACTTATAAATGGAAGGAAAATAGGTTTTATTTAACTTTTGATAATTTGATATATTTAAAGAGGAAATATTATGTATGTGCAGCAAGCTACACCTAAAGTTAGGTACTGCAAGTGAATTTTGAAGGACTAAACATGCATCTTTGATATAATTATTAGATGACTGAAAGTGTAAAATTTAAAATTATTTTTGTATATATTATATATAATTTATGTGTAGCTAACAACATATTTGTGAGACCCATATTTAAATTTCTAAACTTAAATATAGATAAGTTTGTACGGGATCAAACTATAAAAATGAATTTAAATAAGCTCGAGTTTAAATCTAGTTCAAGCTAATTAGCAAAAAAAATCATATATACATTTCGTGATACTTGATACGAATCATTAACCACCCATATCAGTTTTATCATCAAATTTGTTTCACAACAGTAATCCGACTACCTTTATATATGTCAACATGTATAGAGCACACAGAGTGGATGCATTTTTTTATCATTATGGACAAGAACACTGTTTGACGACATTCCGTCACTCCCTTACGGTGTTCATAGTCGGCATCCTTCTCGGGATGCTAATAAATGAGATTATTTTTTTGTTTCTAACCCTAAACTTTAATTTAAAATTTTTTGAGAATATTGAGAACTCAGTGTCCTCCACTTCCTTAATTTTCAGCTTTAGTGTTCTCCTGAGAACACTGAGTACTCAATGTCACAACTTCTTATACTGTTAGTGATAATATCAGCAACATGTGCACTACTAAATCAATTTATCCAAAAAAGATAAATGATACATTATGAAATTAGTTATTAAGTGTAATTATTAAGGGGAAATCACTAATCATTTCCTTTGACTAAGGGTATTTAACAAACTAACCCCTTGACTTATGTTTTTAACAAACTAATCTAAAATTCCGCCTATATAGGCGTCTTAAGTGCCGGTGCATAAAATATTGTTGTTACTCACATTAATTATGAAGTCGAATGCTAAATTAATTGTTTAAGTATAAGAAAAATAATAATTTTATTGAAAAACAGAAAGTAAATACAAAATCGCTAACGATCCTTTATGATGGCTTTTTTAACTTTCAAATTGAAAAAAGAAAAGAAAATGTGCACCCATGGTCGCTCGCTTAAGCAATCACATGAAATATGTTATTTCTTATAATATATGTCATTTACTATTTATTAATTTACTTTATAAAGAATATAAGCGTGTACCACTAAATATGTACACCTTCTTTATAGTCTCTTTGAACATTTTCAATTTACACATTAAAAAGAATACAAACTTTAGTGTTGAATAAGTATATTTTTATATTAAATTTGATCTTTACTCCATTATCTACATCAAACATATACATCTAATTTAATTTCAATTTAATTTTAATTTAATTTCACTATAATATTTTGGATATATAGATTTTATTTTTTTAGTTTGAAAATTTAGTATTACATATATTACAGTAATCAATACTTTATATGATATATATTTTTTTAGGTTGAAAATTAATGTATTCGCGCCTAAGATGTCTGTATGAATACAAATTATTAAATTAGTTTAATAAAAATATAAATCAAAAATTAATTTATTAAATGTTCTCAATCATTCAGTGATTTTCCAGATTATTAAAAGGAGCTACATATATGGAAATTGTGGACGACTTCAATTTGACGTGATATGAAGAGCTACCTTACCGAGTCAGATAAAACACGTGTACACAACCTTTAACGTACGTGAAAAAGTTGAAACAAAAGCAAGTTGCAAAATTAAAAACGAAAACGCCTCTTTATTTCCTGTTATCGACCTCTTTTGACCGTGGGTCGGGTCATTATGTCTCTCACAGCTTTATTAATTTGACCCTTCTAACTTCTTCAATCCACCTAAATATTTCATCTATAAATACCAAAGTGTGTCTCTTCTAACATTCATCGAATATTTCCAAACAATACACAAACTAAAAATAACTATCACAAGTTATCATTCTTGAAACTTCGAAATCGTTAATCTTTGAAACTAATGGCTAGCGCTAAGCTGATCTCGAGTTTGATCGTTGATCAATTATCTGTTGTTGTTGCTAGGTAATTATGCATTACGATTAAATGTTCCATTTTTTGAAGAAATAAATATTGTATTTTGATGGTCTATTAAAAGTTTCGATATCACTAAAACATAATAACGTAATTTGCAACAACGTGTTTAATCACTTTATAACGTACGTTCTTGTTTTATGTTTTCCTAAAAGATATTGAGATTAATTAATGTTTTCTGACTATTTTGACAGACGTGGATTCGCAGCAGCAACACAAAGCGTGAGGGTTAGTGGAGTTGCGATGATGAAACAAGGAAGTGAAGAATCAAAGAAATCAACTCCATGGGTTCCGGATCCCATTACGGGTTACTACAAGCCTGAGGGCCAAACGAACCAAGTTGACGCAGCTGAGCTTCGTGAGCTGCTTCTTAAGCAGAAAACTAGTGGACAGTAATCGAGTTGATTGAAAATTTGATACGTACAAGTAAAAGATTAAAAGATGAAGATGAATTAAGAGGATGAATGATTCATCCAGAAGGACCAAAACACGCCACTATGATTCCCATGATCATGTTTAGTTGTTCAGCAACAATGAAGGACTTGTAGTTCTTATTAATGAAATGTTGTGTGATCATTCATCTCTTTATCGAAAAATTAAAATCTTTGTTTTAATAAATAAAATTCATCTTAGTATTATTCATCTCTTTACGTTATAATACATGAAAAAATACGTGAGAAATAGACATTTATTTTGAGATGAAAATAATAAAATACCCATTTAAACTGATAAATGAAAGCAAAAGTCATCACGAATATTAGGTATCCATTTGAGTTTTGTCCCCGATGGAAGTATGGTACCCTAGTTAAACACATATTCGAATTTATTTCAATTTGATTTTTAGTTTTTCCTAACCTACGCATTAAACAATGTTTAATTTATATTCCAAAGGGAGACAATGATGTATAACGAAATATCAATGATTTGAGACAAGAATATATAACAAAAACCATAAAGCCAATGATTTTGGACAAGAATATATATATATATACCATAAGTAGAAAAATAGAGTGGCTGGAATCCAATTTGTAGATATATGTCGACCACAATAAAAGTATTATTACTAATTATTAGTTAATTTTGTGTTGGAGGTTTTCCATTCAATTACAAATATGTCAGAGCTGGACATTTGTCAAAATGTTTTACATACGCAAAAATAGATATTTGTTGTAGGACCAAGTGTTGCCAATTTCTTTTATTAATACTCTAAATAGAAATAGATATTTTAACCATTTAATATCAAAGGATACCGACTTAGAAGTATAGAGGTGTCTTTTTGACAATGACATGATAAAGTTAAGTTATATAATTTAACACACACGTGTGTGCATATATATATATATATATTTATATATTCATAGTAAGAATGTGTAAGTTACAATAAATATAAACTCTTTTGTGACAATAAATTTGCTTTGTTACTTGCAATTAATCTTTTTTTTTTTTTAAGATCAAAAACATTTTAAAATTAATTTTTATGTTAGAGAAAAGTGTTTAGCAGGGGTTATTAAAACATAATTTATTGATTCCAGAGGCAGACATTTTTACAAAGGGGTTAAATAGAGTTCAACATATGTTTTTGTGTAAAAAGTTAGGTCTAGTTAACCTTTACAAGGATATGGTTGAGAGAGGGTGTTAAATTTATAGTTCGATTATCAATCTTATTCATGTTTATTACTTGTTCTTATTTGTGGTTTATAGTCTGTTTTGGGTTGTTGTAGTAATCCGAAGAAGTTGAAGGATTAATTGCATTTTCTCGGCCTGTGGGGTACAGACTGAAATCTTTTTAGTCTGTGAGATACGGATTGAAATCTTCTTAGTATGTGAAGTATAGACTGAAACTTTCTCAACCTGTATAGTTCAGAGTGACAAATTTCCAAATATGAAGATATACACATTTATTAGAATAGAAAATAATAATAATTTTGGATTTCATTCGTTGTTCATTCGCAGTAGTCCGGAACCTATGTAATCTTGTTATTGTTCTTGATCAAATTCTAGTATATGTTGTGAGCTCACCAATATTATTGGCGTTTAACTTGGCTTATAGCGGTAACATCATGTATGGGCCAGTCTATCAAAGCTCTTTTATCCAATTTAGTGAGCTCACTAATATTATTGGCGTTTAACTTGGCTTACAGCAGTAAAATCATGTATGGACCAGTCTGTCAAAACTCTTTTAACCAATTTAGTGAGTTCACTAATACTATTGGCGATTAACTTGGCTTCCAATGGTAAAATTATGTATGGGTAAGTCTGTCAAAGCTCTTTTTTCCAATTCAGTGAGGTAAGCTATATCTACTCCAACATTTTGTCAACATACTAATCTTCTATATGCTTAAAAGGAATAGCAAATGTACCCATTACCCATCTATTTGTTGCATCTATACTCGGTTATGCAAAGATCTTAGTCAGAAAGTCCTAAAGAGTGTTTCCATGACTTGAGCTCGTGGCATTTTTGTAACCTTATGAATCGTTTTCTGAAATTGGTATTGTTGTGTCGCAGAAGAGATTAAGGACTTGATCAAATCCTGTGGACTTGTAAACTACTCAAACAAAGTTTAGCTAGCTTTTGTCATGTTTTCTGCAAAGAAGACCTGAGAACCTGGTTAACCATCATACCATGTACCTAAATACCATGCTGCACGCAGACAAAAATGAGAGCATCTATTGGCAATTGTAGGTAGCTTGGGCATGTTCCAAGACAGAAAGACAATTCGTTCGATGGAAACACCCAGAAGTATGCTGGTATTTTTGTAAGGTTTAGGTGTTGGAGATGGTGATAAAGAAAATTAGTATGTGTTGGTGTTTAAATCTTTTCTACACAATTGGCAAATGAGTGGTCGCCTGTAATCTCTTCTCAAATAAATAGTGCTTCTTTTTATATTAGGTTTTATATAAACGGTTCACCAGATGGTGTTTAGTGATTTATAGTACGATTTAATATATGTAAATTGTATCTATACGTTTAATGTTATTATAATACTTTTTATGTAGTTAGGAGTTAATAAATTAATAATGATAAAAAATTAGATGCAAGAATTTGGATTTTAACCTTTTGCTTTGTATTAATCTTTTGCTATGACTAATTAAGTGGACCACTTAAGCGGTGGAACT
Organism: Logfia minima; assembly: GCA_963921325.1. Classification (NCBI taxonomy): domain Eukaryota; kingdom Viridiplantae; phylum Streptophyta; class Magnoliopsida; order Asterales; family Asteraceae; genus Logfia; species Logfia minima. Next base: position 40,769,155 of record OY992765.1, read on the forward strand.
CTTGTGGACCAATTTTGGGTCACACATAGATGACTCTCGAACGACGTTTTGACCAAGTATTTGACGTCCTTTTTAAAGTGTGTTACTACGAAGTTTGTTAGCAAAAAAGTCGCCGGCCATTAAAATAAAACGCCTCTTCACCACGCGTTATGGACGCCAGGTGTCCTTCACTAATTCACCTTTCTATTTTATGATCCGACCCGATCCATTCTCATACCTTTCATACTATAAATACCCCTTGCATCTTCTCTGAAAACCAAAAAACTTAAGTTTTTGGTATATCGTTCTCGAATTCCTTATAAAAGCTTTTGTTGTTCAAATCAATCAAGAATTCAAGTCCTTAATCCGAAAAATGGCTGTCGCTAAACTTATCTCAACCTTCATTGTTGTTGCCAGGTAATTATTGACTCGAAAATTTAGACTGTTTTAAAACATATCCACCTATTTATTACCTTCTATTAGAACGACAAACTTACCACTACTTCGTCTATTATTTCAAACTTTAATTAAATTACGTGTAACTGACGATTTGACCAAACAACTAATGTTGCTCTATTTAGTTGTACCAGACTTTGTACACCTTTAAAAACGGCCCTAAAGAGATTATTATGTTCTTTTGTTTCGAGATTTGTATATTTTGGAGATTCGTTTCTGATCATTGAAATTTTGAATGATTTGAACAGACGTGGATTTGCAACTGCGACACAAGGGAATGTAACCGGAAGCGTGAGAGGAAGTGGAGTTGCGATGATGAAAAAAGGAAGTGAAGAATCAAAGAAATCGACTCCATGGGTCCCTGATCCCGTTACAGGTTACTACAGGCCAGAGGGCCAAACGAACCAAGTTGACGTCGCGGAGCTTCGTGAATTGCTCTTTAAACAGAAAAACAGTCGAAACTAACTTCGCCGAAACATGGATTCATATATAACAAGATGAACATGAATTTTAGTAGTTTCTTTCATCGGATACACATCACGTACACCGTTGCAAAAGCCACAATTTTTATTGAGATTTGTTGATCAACAACATTGTTACTTTGCTACTTATTAGTAATTAAATTAAATCATTTATTAATTAAAGGTTCTAATAGTTGTTAAGTTCATTCTGTTGCATATCTTGCTTTGTTTTGTATCCCTCAGCTCAGATATTATATTTGTGGGTGGAATATTTTTTTAATTCTAAACCGTTGAATATAATATGTTACCAAACACAAAAAATGGAACCTTTATCTTGAACCAAATTAGATAATACGATTAATTTACATAGTCATATGATTAAACATCCTCTAAGTTTAAATTAAGGAACTGATCGATGGATATCACAAGTTTTTCCCCACTTTTGGACCGATGAGTAAACAACATCGTAAATTGTTTAAACTTAACTATATGCCACATCATCTATTATTTAACCTTATTAAGAGTAATTATTGAGTTTAATAATTTACCAATGTGTACGCTTTTGTTTATTACAATAATTGTTGCTTATTACGTGTATAATGTAATGTAATTGTATACTACAACTTGAAATGTTTCCGAGATATCAAGAAGAAGAAACAAGAAGGAACCTAGTTGCACATATGGACAAATTCACGTGTAAAGCAACTGACCTTCACACACTCAATTGATTGCTCGTTCAAAGTCCAAAAAAACCGCCAACACTCACATACATTCACTTAATGTTGGAGTGAGATGTTTTGAATTGATTTTTGTTTGTTACAATAATTGTTGCTTATTACGAGTTTTAATAAGATACAACAAGTTTTGAAGTATCATGTTAAAAATCAACCTGACTCTCCGTTGTGTTACAGTTCAAATAGGATCGGTAATTATTTTAATAATGGTAGGAAACAATTTTATCTGTCCCTTTTTTATCACTTTTAACTCTTAAAGATAAAACTCAAAAACTCATAAATCAAGTCTCATATCCAAAAAACATTCTACTTCTCAATGAAAATTTTCATTACCAAACATTTAGATCCGAGCTTCTTCATGAATGTTGCCGGAAAATGCTTCACATCCTTAGACGAACTGACGCTGTATTGTCCAGCAAATCTACACCGTCTTCTCCGGTGAACCAACGTCATCTTTTCCGGCAAATCAACGTCATCGTCACCAGCGACAAAATAACGTTGGCTTCTCTAACGATATCTCCAGCGACGTAGAGATAAATATCACTTTCTTGTTTTAAAGTGTATTATATTCTATATATTTTATTATTGTATAAGGTGTAATTTCATTTTATGTATTGTATTTCTTGAATATATCAATTTTATCTATTACACGTAGATATCGAATATATATAATAAAATTTTTACAAGTATGTCTTATAATATAATAAATAAAAGAGTTTAAATATAGCGCAGTTTAAAGTAATATTCTAAAATGATTTTATGAGGCACATTTATGATCCCGGTAGGAGTGTGGAGCCCCCAGTTGGCAATTTGGACCTACCAACCAACAATTTGCCAAAATGACAATTGAAGGCATCTGGACACTGAGGTCAAGTCAAACGTGTCAACCTCACTACTTCGAATTAAAATAACAAAACTAACTAACTGATCTCAATTTCTTGATGACTCACCTCATGTGATTTGCGCATGATCAGATTTAATAGCAACGCTGATGATGGTTAGTGTAAATGATTGACACTGCAACTATTGACAACTTAAAGGACTGACGCGATCGTAGGAAAACTAGCTTATTACTTTTTCAAGCTATGGTACAAAATTATATCAAAAAGTTTCTTCCAAGAATCAGCGGCGAAGAAACAAGAGTAGGAGAAAACACGTACAAGTTCAACAAGACAAGTAGACAAATTCACGTCACAATCTCATAAATTAACATCAACGGTCCGAAGTTGAAACGCCACAAACAATTAAATTAATCTATTTATAAGAGCCACGTCCAGTTTTTTGGTATGACATGTGGAATATTTTGTTAATTTATACAATACAACGGGGTGCTTTACATGATCTTATGTCCTTATAATAATGACGTCGATAATGATACTTACAAAAAAAAATAAAAAATTCAATGTATCAATTAATGATATATGTATTTAGTTTAGTGTTTACTTAATTTAATAATAAACTAGCCAAAAGTAATACAAATAACAAGCGGACAAATTCATATCAAAGTCCCATAAATCAAGCATTCAAGCCCATGGGCCTCCACACACTCAATCGATTGCTCGTTCAAAGTCACAATATCCGCCACTAGACACGTACATGCATGCATCATGTCATATATATTCTAATTCTAAAATAAATATACTGTTTCAACCTCTTTTGTTTTATAGTTTTCAAAGTCCAATTTTAATTATTATGTTGCGATACATCATCCAAGTGGAACCCGAACCAAGTTGGCCATTTGACATCGGGGGAGCCAGGATTATTCGTTAGGAGGGTATTGATTGGTGTTTAAAACTGTAACGAATATATTCTAAACGAACAAAAAAAAATTTGACGAAAAATTCTAATGAATGATACTTTCACTAGGATAAGAAACGAAGATTTGTCGAATGATACCATTCATTAGAATAAGAAACGAAGATTTGTCAAATGATACCTTTAGAAGTATCTCATCCACTTCGATTTGTCAAATGATACCTTTAGAAGTATCTCATCGACTTCAATTACTTTTATTAATGTCATCATCAAATTTCTTATGCATTTTACAACTCACATACAACCTTTTACTCCTACTGTATAACAACTTAAAAAATCACAAACACAAAAATAAATGTTTTATTCTTTAATTGCATGTCGAACTTAAAGGTTTCATTTTAAATTTTGTTAAGGGGACTTCAAATAATAACCTATACAAAAGAACGGGGAAATTAGTGAAAGAACAAACAGAAACACAAAAGATCGAAGATTATATATCAAGTCAAATGAGTCAAGCTCATCCGGCTACATCATATATAATTCAAAGATCGAGTCATCGTAAATATGTAGAATCTCTTACTATTATGGTAATTACACCATCATCGATTATATATCATCTCAAACCGATTTCAAGTCTGTATAATTAAACTAATCAGACTATATTATTGATTCGTATTTAACCTTAATAAAATTAACCTACCGATTGCAACATGATCATATGGCTTGGTTTTAGGTTTGGTGTTTAGTTTCGTGATTCCTTAATGCTTTGTATTTTCTAGCTGTTTGTTAATTGCTATAACCATTTTCTTTTTACTGTTTAATAAAAGAAAGTGCCACGCAGGCAACCTAACTAACGAATAATTGACCAAGTATTTGACAACGTTGAAAAAGTTAGTCCAGGCATCAATAGCAAAAAGCCTAACGGCTCTAGCTACTTCCATGTGTTACATGTCGACGAATTGATCCATTCAATTTTATGTGCCAACTCATCATCAAATTTAAATTTCATAGAAAAGAATTATGCCACTCGATGGAGTGTTTCCCTCTTTTTAATCACGAGTTTAATAATGTTTCCATCTATAAATACCAAACCAATTCTCTTTAATTTTCTCAAATAAATTAACTTGGGTAACAGAAGCCCTAAATCTTAAACACTTATTTTGTTTTTCTCAAAAGTTTTTAACGACAAAGTTCAACCTGTTAACTGTGAAAATGGCGCGATCTTTTGCTAATGCTAAGCTTACGTCATCATTCCTTGTTGATCAAGTCTCGGTGATCGTTGCTAGGTAATTAACTTGTACTTGTTGATTATGTAGAATAACTGTGTTGTTAACGGCACAAGCACAAATCCTCTTTGTTGTTGACCAATCAATTTGCAAGTAAATTTTTAATACTTTATAGTTTTTACCCTCTGACTCTATGATATGTATATGTTCAGTCTTTCCTTTTAATTTAACATCACCCAATATCACATAAAAAATCAACGACACATGATTTTCCATTATTGTATATATCTTTAACATTCCAATTTCTTAGTGAAATACGGTTCTATTATGGTAATTTTTGTTTAATAAGTTATGTTCATTTACTTATATATAGGCGTGGATATGCAACTGAAAACGTGAGGGGAAGTGGAGTTGCAATAATGAAAAAAGCAAGTGAAGAATCGAAGAAATCAACTCCATGGGTCCCAGATCCAGTTACGGGTTACTACAAGCCCGAGGGCCAGACAAACCAGCTTGATGCGGCTGAGCTACGTGAGTTGTTCTCGAAGCAAAAAACTCGTCAAAACTGAGTTTCTTTATAAGAAAATTGACTAGGAAATATTAAAGGGTTGATAAATCTAATTCATCCAAAAGACATAGAGGGAAATATCATATGATCTCTCAATCTTTTTGTTAAGTATTGTGTGGTATCATTCTACAAGTAAAGTACTTATTTATAAATTTTGTTACTATACCTTTTAGGCTTTAATTATAATCATCCTTTTATTTTATTTTCCGGTTATGTTCAAAGCAAAGGATATGCACTGCAAATTCTATGTTTCTTCCATTAAAATTTGACTAGGATTTATAATTTGAAGTTTGATAAAAGACATTCGATATCAAAAATATAAGGATATGTGAGGGCGACTAGTTTCTTAACATGGTTTGGTCTAAGCCATACATTCGGTAATTAAATAATACTAGAGAACAATTAGTGGTTTGTTGACATGCCCGAATGGACGAACCACCTGATAATTTTACTTACTTGTTGGTTAATCATTAGTGGATGTCATGGCATTATGTCGCCACCCAAATTTACTCGTGGCAAAATGTACATCATAAAAATTACAACATGGCCTAAACTTTTCCAAGAAAAGCGCAGATCGATGATCCGAGTTAAATGGGTTATTGTGGTAATTAAAAATTTTACATGAAGATGACATCTGCCGTTGGGAATTAAGGATCGTAAACATTGTTTGTAATTGAATACAGGTCCGGATTAGGGGTGATCAATATGGACAATTGAACAGGGCCCATTGTTTATAAAAGGCCCATTTTTGTGTGTCCAATATATTAAATATGTATGTATATTTGTCCAGTGGTCCAACCTACTTATTTAAATTGAGCCCAACCTATTTTTGTGTGTCCAATATATTAAAATTAGTTTAATAGTGTTTAAAAAATCTGTTCTTTTTTCAAAAAGTAGCATCTCAAATGTAAACTATCAAAAGTGACATTGATTTACTGTGTCTTTGCCATCAATAATTCATTGTCTAAACATGTATGTATTCTTTATTTCTTTTTAGCTATCAATTTTTTTGTTTGTTTTATTTTTCTTAATTTCGTCTTACTAGTTTAATTATCTAATCAATATGTTAGAGTTTGAATTATATGACATTACATAGTATGAACTTGTACGTTATTAGTTGGATTTTATATGAATAAAATTTAGAAGTTAATAATGTACGACTCAATTTGACAATTATACACTTAGTCACTTATTGTTTATTAGTGTTAATATAAGAGTTATTAGGTCATTCTCATTCGTGATTAAAACTGACTGGTCAGTTTCTGACAACTCAGCGCCACGTCAGCTTTTTTTAAAACTGACTGAAACTGACAAACAACTGATTGCCCACTGCCATCAATGACGGTCAGTTTTTTTCCATTATTTATTTAAAACACATTTCATTAAAATAAAAACATTACATTAATAAAAAAAAACATTACATTTCCGAAAAAAAAACATTACATTTTCCTAAAAAAAAAATGTTTCATTTCCTAAAAAAAATTACAATAATAAAAAACACACCAAATAATTAAAAAGTAATCTAATCGGAACTCGATTTCTTCGTCTTCGATATCGGTTTCAAAATTATTTGGTGTGTGGCCGTTGGATAAGAAAACAAACGAGAAAAGAGAAAAGAGAAAAAAAAAACGAGCGAACGAACGTCGGATCACCGACTGAAAACTAACCGGCGGACAACCGACGAAACCATGCCATTGGCGTCGGTTTCATCAGTCTAAAGTGATGAAGAAAGTGACGAAGGGATGTGAGTGCTCTTATATAGCTATTGAGAACTTGCAATTAACAGGGCCCATTGGTGACGAAAAAACTACGTACTAAAATACAAAATCATATGTTAATTGCAATTTGATTGTCAACTAACACGAAAAACAACTCAACAATAAACTCATCCAAACGTAACTATTATTATTTTTATTTTAATTATTTGTATTGTTGAAATGTCATCCCTGGAGGGTTGACAAATAACAACAATAATGTTATAATTGATGTGAAATTACTTTCAAATTTATAGTACACCCGGTCTAGATTATCAAAATGTTATAATTTAATAAGCTCAAATTTCTTTTAATGTTTTATTTTAAATAATATTACATAAAAAGGTGTGCAACTCGTGACATTTGATACTGGTTCCGCTCTTGATTGTATCATACCCATTGGCCATTCATCTTCAGTCTTGACAAGAGGTATCTTTAGTTTGCGATAGATAATGCTATGAATCTTCATTTCACATGCTTGGTTTCCAATTTTACCTCTTATACTATAAATCAAAAGTTGCAGATGACCAGTTTATGCTTTGTGAACCTCATCTTCCCTTTGAAATCTCCAAGTCTCATTGCTATCTTTGAAGAAGACTCCTTTCTCAGGGGTAGAGAAATACTTGTATAACACATGATTAATACAAGAAGGTAGAGAAGTGTTGAGGTAAAAAAGAATTCAGGGTTTCAGGGTTGATCTTCTCTCTTCTCAGAAAATGGAAAGCTCCTTTACGTTTCAGCTTTGACTTGGAGGCTTCATAGTGTTTCATCTGCTCTTCCCTTGCCATCAAGTTATTGTCAATTGCATCGCTGAGCAATTTCTCAATAGCTTCTAAGAAGATTTATTTTTTATTAGAAGTGGACTTTTCTACAAGTGTAAGTACCTCCACTAACTCTGTATAGTGAAGAGAATTAAGTTTATGCAGTGGTAGCATCTGAGAACATTGACGCGAGCCTTCTCTGAAAATTTTCATACTGTAGTTTCCTTGCTTGCCGTGGAGCATGACTTTTGAGATTGTTTTAGAATAATGTCTTTTATTTACATTGTTCTCCTCCACAAGCTTTACCATGGCCTGCTCCTCGGCCAACTTCTCATTTGATCTGCCATTATAAAGTTCTTGAGAACTTTTTGTCTCAAGGAATGCTTCAATACTCAATCCAAGTGTTTTAGCATAACTTTCATATGTCTCCGGAGCTGATGAACTTCCATCATCATTCTCATCTTATCTGCCATTATAAAGTTCTTGACAACGTTTTGCCTCAAGGAATGCTTCAATACTCAATCCAAGTGTTTTAGCATAACTTTCATCTGTCTTCGATGAACTTCCATCATCATCATCATCAGAACTCCAGGTAAAAGGAGAAGGAACACCATCTGAAGTAGAGGCTGGAACAGATGGAACAACCAGAGACTTGGACTGAATTTCATCTGCCTTCGGAGCTGATGAACTTCCATCATTATCATCATCATCATCATCATCATCATCATCATCATCATCATCATCATCATCATCAGAAATCCAGGTAAAGGGAGAAGGAACACCAGCTGAAGCAGAGGCTGGAGCTGATGGAGCAACCAGAGATGTGGACTGACTATATCTCCTAAAGTGTTGTTCATTTTCATTATCAGAGGGAGCATGAGTGATAGGAGTAGATTTGGGTTTTTGTTGTCTCTTTCGAATTAATGATGTGGTAGTTTGATCACCATCATTATCTAACTCATTATCATCAGGACTCTCAAGATCAGCAACCTCCTTGAATTCTTTCAAAGGAACTCCCTCACCAACTTTTTCTTTGCCTTTTCCATGTGGTGATAGTTCAAGCGTCTTTTAATAACTCGGCAAGATACTACCTTTTTCGAGTTGGTTGCTTCTGTTGAACTTGCGAAACTTCCACTCGATTTGCACTGGAGTTGGCTGAAAAACTGAGCTACCTCCTTTGTCTCTTTCACAAAAGTCTCTAATCACCCAGCTAAATCCAGTGAAGAACTCGACGCAAGTCTTGCCCTACCTCAATTAGATAATTTTTTTTAAATCAAATACATTAGATAATTTTTTTTTAAGCCATGAAATTCTTGCCTTGTCACATTGTCGGCATGAACGGTAGCAGTGAACTTTGGGGTAACAAATGATTGAGCTTTAAACTGTTGTTGCTTCTTGTGACACCTCTTACTTATCTTCTTAGCAAATAACCTATGAAGACTTGATTTCAATGGCTTCTTTATTTGTTTTGGAGGTTGTGACTATTGAGGAATAGATGTTGACTCTGGAATAGAAAACAGACCTTCTAGCTCAGAATCACGTTCATAAACAAAGACAGTAGTATCACAATCAGAACCAATTTCCTCAATAGATGCAAGCTGGATAGTGGATTCTACAGGAGACCACGGGTATGTAGTATAAGCAAGTAATAGTCTTTGAATTCCAACTTGTGCAAATTGAGTAATTATCACATTTCTTGCATTGTTAGTATTCAATCTATGGAAGATTCTATCACTATTTATAATGAATTCTATTAGCAGTTGTGAAACAATACACCTAACACTTGGAAATGAATAAGTTAATTGTGTTGATCTACAAGTTCCGACAGGTTGATCAGGGTCACTGGAACCATATACAAACTGCTTAGTTGATGATGAGGTAATAGAACCAACATCATGTGCAGTGTCATCAAAGAATTAAGAACAACTCTCAATAGGCTCATATCAACATCATCCGTAGTGTCATCAAAGAATTGAGAAAAACTCTCAATAAGCCCAGATACATTTCTGGTCTCCAAATTTGGTTCGTAGGGAGAATGGAAACCTGTTCCAATATCTTCCATGTTTTGAGACAGATTATGCGAGTTTTCCCCTTGTGACGATGAAACCACTACATTATGAGATATAGGAGAGTGGTTGGGAGGCTTATTTTTCTTTGACCTGGCCTTTGGTCTCTTTTCAGGGTTAGTAGTCTTTTCAGAGACCCTAACAGTAGTTTTGGCGGGCCTTTTGGCTGCTGAGATATATGGTGAACCATTAGAAGTAGAGGCTTTCCTCTTCCCTTTGGTTCCTCCCTCACCTACTGGTCTTGAGCTCGGGGTAGGCACATCCGGTTCTGGATTAGCAAGAAACTCTCTATACTCCCTCAAAATCTTACTCTCTACAGGGATGACATCTAGCACAACATCAGGTACCGGTTTAGCATATGTAAACCTACTTTGATCACTAACTGAAAATTCCCCCATAGCCTTGTCTTGTGGCATCAATGCACCTTCCTCATCAATAGGAATTTTATGCCTTTGACACATATGGCCTAGAATAACAGACCAAAAACGATGATGGTGTATTTTTGACTTCTTCGAACTGGCATGCTCTTTAAATATGTACTACACAAGGATAGGTTATCGATGATGACATGATTAAACGAGCGGTAAACTCAAAGCTTAAAGCTAAGTGTTTTTGAAATCGGATAGTACATTTTCAAAACGGGACCGAATCCAAACCAGGAATACAACTAGATGGTAAATTATATTCTATCTAATTTATATTTATATACTCCGCTATAAGAGATTTTTATAGAAATTATCCTACTTTTGAAACCCTAGCTAGATGGTTAATTATAGTGGGCTACTAATAAACAATCACGTTTTCCAGTACATACTAAACAAAACGTCGTTTAACTGGGTTTTGAGTTGATTATTAGTGAGCTACTAATAAACGTGGCATGTATAAGAAAATGATTAGGCTTTAACTGGGTCTGGAGTTGATTATTAGTGAGCTCCATACACTCCCCTGGTTAACTCGATGATTCCGCTCATGGTTAACTCGATGATTCCGCTCATGTATTAAAATATCATTTATTAAAAGTAAACAAGTAAAAATATACAATTCAAAATAGTACCCTCAATGTATTTGGGAATACTATAAACAAGTAATCCCATAAATAGAGTGTGGTTTAAGGCGAACGTACCCATAATCATAATCATCGACGTAACAAAGGAACTGTGTAGAGCCACCAACTCTATAAAAAAAGTGATGGTTTAGAATGTTGTGCTTGGTAGTTGTGAAAAAGTATTGCATGGTGTCTCTTGGGTTCAATGGTTTTAGTAAGCACTTTAGTAGTAGAGGGTGAGAAGAACAATTATAGTCTACGGTTTTGTTTGGTGAGAAAAATCGAACTTGGAATGAGGAGGGTTTCAAAAAAATTTGAAGTTTCGAACGGATTCCTGAAGATATTCCGGCCATGGCGGTGGAGTTTCTGGGTTTGAGAGAGCTTTTTTGGTTTAGTTGATGTTTTAGTGTGTGAAAGAGTGTGCATGTGAGAGAGTGTATTATGTATATGCAGGAAGATCACCCCATCAATTTTTTAAAAAATCCCTTACATCCTATTTTTTTTATTTTAACTGTTTCATCGTTTTAGTATCTTTTATATATAGAACTTTCATCATACTTCCAATAAAAAGCTTTTATAAACAACTCTATTAAATTTTTATTAATTTTAAAAAAAACATCTAATGAGATTTAAATATGGACTACACAAGGATAGGTTATCGGTAATCATGGTTGAACGAGTTGTAGACTCAAAGCATAAAGCTAAGTCGTTTTGAAATCGGACAGTAACCAGATCCAAACTAGGAATACAATTAGATGATTAATTATATTCAATCTAATTTATATTTATATACCCCGCTATATAGATATTTGTATAGAAATTATCCTACTTTTGAAACCTTAGCTAGTTGTGAAGAAAGTATTGCGTGGTGTCTCCTGGGTTTAGTGTTTTTAGTAAACACCTTGGTAGAAGAGGGTGAGGAGAACAATTACAGTCTACGGTTTTGTTTGGTGAGAAAAATCGAACTTGGAATGAGGAGGGTTAAATTTTTTTTGAAGTTTCGAACGGATTCCTGAAGATATTCCGGCCATGGCGGTGGAGTTTCTGGGTTTGAGAGAGCTTTTTCGGTTTAGTTGATGTTTTAGTGTGTGAGAGAGTGTGCATGTGAGAGACTGTATTATGTATATGCAGGAAGACCACCCCATCAATTATTTAAAAAAGGGTTTGATTTGTGATGCGTTTAACTTTTATATTTTTATATTGTATAGGGTTAATTTTGAAATTTTCTATTGTATGAGGTAAACTTTCTGAACTTCTCTATTGTATGTAATATATTTTTTTTTGTCTAGGAAAAAGGCAAGTCAACATACAATAAAGAGTTTTTAAAAGTTTACCGCATACAATAGAAAATTTCAAAGTTAACCCCAAACAATATAAAAATGTGAAAGTCAAACGCATCACGAATCAATAAATCTTTAAAAAATCCCTTAAATCTTATTTTGTTTTTCTACAACTTTTTTTTTTTAAGAATATTACAATATATAATTATTAATAGTCTATAATAACAACAACAAAAAGTAAATATTTAAGAGATAGATTCTAATTTAAAAAATACAATTGTGTTAAATTTTATTTTTTAATAAAAAATGATATCTATCAGTTTAAACGTGAACTAAATATCTAATATTAATTGTATTTATTGGTAACTATTTTATGATTATAAGAATTTATAAAGGGTTTTTATGGAATTTAATTTTGTCAATGGTAAAGTTAAAATGTTCCTCAACTAAATTGCTATTATCTACTCCATAAGTTAAAACCTAATCATCTTCTTACACATACCTCGTTTATTAGTAGCTCATTAATAATCAACCCGTTAACTCAAAACCCGGTTAAATTGCGTTCCGTTTAGCATATACTCGAAAACGTGATTGCTTTATAGGATTAGATTGCGACTACTTTTTTTTTTATCTCTCGCATATTCGAATCATAACCTGAAAAACTAAATATCCAAAATTCATATATCCGAAATTTTATGACGGTTAACTCAACCCGATTAAACGGCATTCAGTTTTGCATGTACTCGAAAACTTGATTGCTTTGTATAGTAAGTTTAAAACTTTAAATATCTGAATCATCCATGTTAGAGTTGGATTGATCCGATTAAAACCCTTAATTAAAATCATAAGAGTTTGTATAATTGACTAACAAATAATAATATTGACTTTGGATGATAATTAGTTCGTAACCGTAAATACATCGCGTTGAAAGATCACACGATCATGAATTTATTTGAATTTCTTCTAGGGAGGTACTCATGACACCAAAAAGTTGGCATGGATTAAATGGTCCAATAATCTTGTTTCTTTCGAAAAAGGTGGTTTAAATATTGGCAGTCTTAAGGCTTTTAATCTTGCCCTTCTTCAAAAGTGGGGATGGAGGTTGATGTCATACCCGAATGCGCTATGGGTTAATGTTATTAATGCATTACATGGTCAAGAAGGTGGTTTTGATAATCAAGGCTGGAAATTCAATAGAACGTCGACTAAGATTGTGGGTTCTTCTAATTACTTACACGTGAAAGGCATCATCCCGGCTAATTCATTTCTATTCAAAGCAGGTTGTGGCACTCGTATTCGTTTTTGCAAAGATATTTGGATAGGTGAGTGTCCTCTTTATATCAAGTATAAAAGACTTTATCATTTGGAACAAGATAAAGACTGTTTTATTATTGATCGTACTGAAAAAGGGCAATGGTGTTGGAAATGGTCAAGGACCAATCTCGGTGTTCGTAATTTGGCTTACTTGAGTGACATGCTCATAAAGATCAGTCTTGCTGATAGTAATGATTTTGAAGATTCTTGTGTGTGGACGTTCGGTTTAGATGGTAACTTCACTATGAGGATTCTCGTCGTATTATAGATTCCAAGATCCTTCCCTCGTTGGCTCCTTCGACTACATCGGGACAAAACTCTTCCTAAACAAGTTAATATCTTTATATGGAGAATGATCTTGGACCGTCTCCCTCATAGGTTGAATCTTTCGTCGCGTAGTATTGACATCCCGCTATCTCTTGTTCTTCTTATAATGGTAACGTGGAATCCTCTAATCATATTTTCTTTGAATGTGACATTGCTATGGAGGTTTGGAGACTTGTTCGTAATTGGTGCGATTTCCCTTTTGCTCCTTTTACTTCTTTTGAGCATTGGAAGAATTGGTCTGGCTTGTGGCATGCTTCTAAGGAGAAGAAGCATCGTTTCTCTATTATTTTTGCTTCGTCTCTTTGGTGGCTTTGGAGGTTTCGTAATAGTGTTACTTTTTGTTCACATCCGATGAGGAAAAGTTGCATTTTCGACAACATTCTATCGTCTTCTTTGGCTTAAGTCTCCTTTGATGCTTGCGAGTTCTAGCATTCGTTGATGTGTTTTTGCTCTTCGCTGCCGGGAGTTTTGGGATTCGCTTGGAGTTTGGTTATTTTTATTTTCATGCCTTTTTTATTGTATATTTTCCTTGGGGCTTGTTTGGGGATGCATCAAAAACATTCTGGAGTGAAAACCGGTGGCTCACCTCCATGGGTAGGGATTTTTCTTGTCAAGGTTCCATAATTGGCAAGAGTTTTTACATACTTTTTGCAGTCATCGCAATTAAAGCCTCGAGAAGTTTCTAGGATGTGTTGTTTTGTATATTTCTAGAGTTGTTTGTACTCTTTAGCTTCTAGCGTCTTGCTAGTTGTTTTTTTCTATGTATATATTTTCGGCCGTTAAAAAAAATCGAATAAAATTTTAGGAAATTTACCAATCTTGAACGGGTACTCACGAATCATAAGTTTTTTCACCATTGTTATCCCTGTCCCTAGTAACATATATATTTCACGGATTAGATCTTTTATGTATAAAAAAGTACATCAAAATTCAAAACTAAATCAAATTTCCTTAACAAAGTGTTATTCGCAATTCGCAAACCTTTTTTTCTTGTGAATATTTTTCAGGTTTTCTCGAGATTATTTTTTTAAATTCATTTTTATCCTTCTCACGAGAAAAAAGGCCTTTTCTTTTAATCTTTATTCTATGTACCTATACTAACCAACAATAACCTATTTTGCCAATAGAGTCAAAAGGTAAAAATATGATTATTAGAAGTATTTTGTCTAGTCGCTTTACATATTTAAAAGACCCTACAACTGGGAGTACAATAATTTCAGCAAGGATATTTTTGATAAGTTTAGCTTTCTTTTCAACCTAACTTATTAAGACATTTGAGCAAACTTTTGGCTATGCATTATATAATGCATTTGGCGGTGTTATTGCTGTTAAATTTAAATTTGGTGTTGATACTTCATACATATTAAAAGATAGTAATAAGTTCATTAGTTAAAAATTGCTATAAACATGGAATAAAACATTCTGTTTTGTTTATATAAAAAAGATAGTATGTTAACCATCAAGGGTGGCCCAACTGGTAAAGCTTGGGACTTCATCACTTAATAGTGGGAGGTGTCAAGTTTGAATCCCGTTGGGTGCAAACACTCTGAAGTGGCCACGCCAACCTTCTGAAAAGGAAGGGCTTTACCTGGTTTAAGTCTGTGTGACGGTAGGCTTAGACTCCATGAATTAGTTGGCCGAAGGTCAGAATCATAATTAAAAAAAAAAAAAAAAAAAGGGATAGTATGTTAACCATGCTCAACCATGCATACGAGAATATTCAGGATCCAGTCACGGGAATAATTTAATACTTTGGTCGTTGAAAAACAAATATTATAATACATGATAATATATTTTAATAAAAGTTGGTATATGTTATTTTATAACCAAATGTGTACTTTTTGTTTAATTTAATATTAGCAAGTGAATCCCAAAACTACAGCATATAAATAAAAAATATAAGTATTTAACAAAGTAAAGTATATATTCGTTAAATAGAAAAATCAAAAGTGAAAAGAAAAACAATAATGAAACAATAGGCCCCACCCAAAACCGGGAGCTACTTGATCTTTAAAACCAAAACCAAAACCAAAAGAAGAGTAAATTACGATAATGGTCTCTGTGGAATAACACATATTACGGATTCAGTTCTCAATATAGGTAATGGTCTAATTTAGTCCCTTAGCTCAAGTTTGTGTTTCATTGTTGCTCCATTGCCTAAACGATTAGTTTTACTGTTAACTCAGGTCCCAGGATTCACACACGAAAATAAAGATATTTTTACTTTTCTTTTTATCTCCTTGTTTTCAAGATAGCAACATTTAAGGAGTGAGAAAGAAAAAGAAAAATTGAATTGTAATAGAAAAAATTAAATTGAAAAATTCAAATTAAAGGTGTGATTGACGGTTAAATTTTAATAATGTAAACATTAAAATGTTTCGATTCGATTTGAGTTTTATTTAAAAAAAAACCCGATAATAATTGATATTTAATTACTAGTTAATAAAATGTTTTTATTTTCTATTTACTATACAAAATTATAGATTATATTAAGTCTTTTAATAATGTTATTGACCCACAAAATCTAAAAATACATACATAATCTAATATTTTTACCATAAAATTATGTATTTAACTTATTTTTAAGGTAAAATTTTGAATTGTTGCTACGTTATATAGTTGAATGAGTGTGTGTTGTAAAATCTTTGAAAATATTTATTAACGTATTCTAATTTATATGCTGTAATTATACTTACTTTTGCGTGTCTACATCTTTACAAAATACTCCATAATACATTTTTGTTCAATATTGTAGCTCAAATGTTTTGATTAGCTTAAAGGTAGAATTTAGTTAGAAATCGAAATAAATGATAAGAAACCAAACCAAAACTGAAAGACCAAAAAAATCGAATAATAGAGAAACGGAAACCGAACGAACTTGATTATTATAAAACTGAAATATTCAGTTTGCTTCGATTTTAATCAAAAATTGAATCAAACCAAGCCGTCAACACCCCTAAATGGTTGACTTAACTTTTTTAGGGAGCTTGATAATGCATAAATCATTTTTGAATGTCAAACACTTGTGAATCAATAATTTATTAGTGATAAAAAGCTTATATTTGTGAAGTCAACTTCTTGACACTTAACTCATAGTACTTAGGAGGTTGTTATCCTAATAAGTATAGCAAATTTTATAAAATTCAGGTTTAAACTCATAAACTATTATAAAAACTTTCCAAAGTTTTTTTTTTCAAAAACTTTTATAAGAAAACCTTTTGCTACCGGATTTTGTTAGCCACATCACTATTCTATATAAGAAGACATTTATACAGACTCATATCAGTACATACTCAAACAATGACAGACTCAAGTCATTACATATTCATAATACAATTGAGATAACGATAGAAGATATCTTATTAGTTAGGAGAATTTAAATTGTATTATAACTGATTTTGTTTCTATTAAATCCGTAGTGATATGTAGAAATCTCTATTAGTTAGAAATACAGTAGGATTGTGTTTCCTAAACTGTAATACTTGTGTAATTTGATGATATATGATTCATTGTAATGTGTTCATCTAGCTGTGTATAAACTATACATAGAATATTATGTGTATACAACTAGAATTATTAATAAATAATTTATTCATTCGACATTCAAACTTTGTATTTCATATTGTTATTAATTCCACTAAGTTTAATATTACTTAATTTGTTATTAACTTAATATTGATATTGATTCATTGAATACTTAATTTAATCTATTAATCAAATTACTAGGATCTAATTTAAAACCTAAGAAAAAGGCTTAATTGAAAATGCTATATTTATTTAACTCTAACACAACAACCACCGTGATTTTTCAAATTACACCATTCGGTATAGTTATGTGCTCGGCCATGTTGTGCCACCAAGACGGGGACGACACGCAGTATGGTGATCGTCGCTTGACAGTTCACCACGAGAAATTGGTGGGGCCAAAGTGATGTCTTCATTTTCTTGGGTTGCTGCCAGTTTTTTATTTTTGTGTTTTTTATTTTGTTTCTTTATGTAGTGATGAAGAAAACATTATAAGTAGTTGAAGGTGATTTAAAGGAGAAAGATGAAGACAATAACTTCAATTTTTATATTGGGCTTTATTTGTGGGATTTTGTAGTTTATTTAAAAAAAAATTAACTTTCGCTTGAGTACAACTAAAAGCTTTTGTTACATAGTGGTAATTTTTTTTAAGTATTAAAGGTTTTGTTAAATAACATATGACGTATTGTAAGTTAATAATCTTTTTATGTATATTGTAATATTTCTTTTATGAATGAAATGATTTTTTTATTATTGTGCTAGCTTTATTGAATTAAATGTAATTACTTTCTAATAAAAATGAAAATTAAATAAAATTGTGAAATCAACTTGCAATCGTGAATAATCGTGAAAGTTAACATTATTTGCAGTTGTGAAACGACTCACGTTCATGGCTGACATGGCTCACAGCCATCCACCACACGCTATTACGACTCCATGTGATCTTTCCATCTCAACAAAGTAATTATACAAATTAAAATTAACAACGGATAAATCAAATACGCATAAAGAAGTGTTATAGTGGATTTTGGGTTTCTAGCTTCCTGCTGCATAAAGAAGACAACTTGTACGAGAAGAACATTAAATTCCCTTCGATGGTGAATTAGTAACATATAATAGAAGTAGAAGTATATAATATATAATGGTTATCATGATGCTTGGCTTGGTAGTGGCAATAGTGATTACCGGTCCAGTGGTGTTTTCTGATTTTGGGTTGGAATTGAAGCTGCTAGAATTATATTTGATGTCAAAAAAATCAAAAAGAAGAAGTAACTAATGTTATCTCTATTTCTCTAACGATGATATTTGTGTATACGAAGCATGAGACTTGAGTTAATAGTGAAATTTAACTATTGTTTAGGTTGGAGACCAATGATGAAACACAAATCCAGGTCAAGGGACTAAACCCGCACATTGCCTACCTGGGGACCGGATCTCTGATATGTGATATACCATGGGGATCATTATCGTAAATTACTCTACAAAGGAAAAGGTAGTACGAAAATAATGGACTTTTTATGTCTCTTCTTCTTCTTCCTCAAAAAAATCGATGATCATCATGTCACACTTCCGGTGACTTTTTGGGTTGACTAGCAATTTTCGACGTCGACTTGACCCATTTTTTTTAAGTGGATCCCAATGGGTCTTAAACTCAGCAAGTCATCCGAACATGATGTTTTATCAACTAGTATATCATGTTCACCTTCTGTTCAGGACTCACATTTTGTACTTGAACTTGTAAGTTTACACTTATTGACTTTTTTTCAATGCATTTTTCTTTTTATAATTTATATATGTCGTTATGCTTAGGAGGGTTTTAGTTGATCGTCACTTTGATCATAACTTTTCCTTTGTTGTTTTTGTGAGTGGTGGAATTTTGGGTCAGGTTTCGGGTTGGTGGGTTGGAGTAACCCTACCCGAACACAGAATTCTTTTAGTAATGAGGACACAGACTCAATGTGCCCCGCTTATCTAAACGGGTTAGCGGGGTCAAGTTGTTTAACCCGTTATAAAACTGGTAAACGGAAAGGGATCCCTATTCAGGCTACCCGGAGAAAGTTGAGCGTATGGCTATGATGTAGTGAGTTTCGACTCCAAGATACCTTCAGGACTCCTTACCACTAGGCCACTTTGTTGATAGTTTAGTTAAAAAGTAAAGGTTAAATGGGTTAGCGGGTGGACCTGTTTAACCAAATTCAACACGACCCTTTTATTAAAACTGATTAGATTGGTTGACCCATTTGCTATATGAAACCCATTTAGACCCAACCCTAACATGTATTCCTTTTCTGTCGTGTTGAGAATTTCCACCATTACTTTTTATGCAAACAATAATAGTGCATTTGAAAAGTTACATGAAAATGTAACTCATGTTTCATATTTTCTCATTCCATGTAACGAACTATTTTTACTGTATCAAACTATTGTGTTGTTATCATTGCGTGTAGCCCGTCACTAACACAACGTGTTACCCGTGAGCTCTTATATTTTTTGCTACGTGGGATTGATATTAAATCAAATAATAAAGATATGAAAAGTTTGCTACATTTGATGGTAAAAATAAAATTAACCCTTTTTTTAATCCTTATCTTTGTGTTTTATGTAATTTTTAGGTTCAAAGTGCCGATGGAAACGTGTACCCATGTGATGTGGAGCCGACTCTTACCTTCATTCTTCAAGAAACAGGAGTTATAGTCTTGAATAATGATCAAGGATTTTCTGTTGAAAGCATTAAAGCACTTTGTGATGATGTTTGCAGTTCTAAAAAGGACCCTAGTGGTGATAGATATATTGGGAAAAAAGGCATTGGTTTCAAATCTGTATTTCGGGTTACTGACGCTCCTGAAATACATTCTAATGAGTTCCATATCAAGTTTAACATAAGTAATGGTTTGTCAAAAGCTGTTCCACCTCGTGATATTAGTTTGTTTTGCAAGATGGTAGCTTCAAATAGTGATCCAATGGATGAGAAACGTTGGAACACATGCATGGTACTTCCAAAGAAAAATGAAGCGTTTGCAGTCGAGTATATTACTTCAATGTTTCCTAAACTCCATCCGTGTGTAATGCTATTCCTTCACCGCCTTGAATGTATCAAGTACAGAAATGTTGCACATAATTCACTCATTGTTATGAGAAAAGAAGTTGTTGGAGACGGCCTTGTTAATATTTTTCTTGGAGAAGAAAAAGTGACTTGGTTTGTCAAAAAGTTAAAACTACGAGTGGATCATATCCGTGATCATACAACTGAAATATCAATGGCTTTTATGTTAGAAGGTTTAAACGATGGAAACTACATCCCGAAGCTACACCCACGTCTTGTTTTTGCTTCTCTGCTTCCATTAAGCTCTTATGGTTTAAAATTTATCATTCAAGCGGATTTTATTGTTTCCTCACTTAGGGAAGAAGTTGAAGGAGATAGTTCATGGAACCAATTGTTGCTATCCGAGTTTCCAAATCTGTTTGTTAGTGCTGAGATTTCATTCTGTAGCCTTCCTTGTTTTAAGGAGAATCCAGCCAAGGGTGTCTCCGTCTTTTTAAGATTTGCTCCTCTTGAAGAGGAAGTTCATGGGGTTTTTTCTTGCCTTACACATATGATTATTTCCAAGTTGCGTGTGTCTAATTGTCTGCTTCTAGAAGGGGACGACAAAGAGTGGGTCCGCCCATGTAAAGTAGTACGAAACTGGACAGAAGAAATGCGTTCTCTGTTGCCTGATAGTTTGATAAGGGAGCATCTTGATGTCGGATACTTGAATAAAGATATAGTTCTAACAGATTCATTGGCACAGGCTTTATGCATTGAAGAATCTGGACCCAAATTTCTTGTTCAAATTATGGCATCTTTATGTCAGGCTGGTTCTCTTAAATCAATGGGCCTCAGTTGGCTATCATCTTGGCTAAATGTTTTGTTTCTGATGTTGGTTAATCAAACCGAGTATGATATCATATGCTCTCTCAACCAATTACCGTTTATTCCTCTTTTAGATGGTAATTATGCATCAATTAGCAAAGGTGCAATCTGGTTGCATAAGGATGAGCATCATTTTAAAACATTTGGAAAGTTGAATCCGAAACTACGACTTGTTAATCCGGCCCTTTTCAGTGATCATGTTGAAAACATAACCCAAATGCTTTACAAACTTGGGGTCCAGAGGTTATCTGCACATGATACTTTAAAATTGCACATCTTACCCGCATTATGTGATAAAAAAATTATGGTGGAAGGTAAGGAGTTGATGATTGAGTACCTTTCTTTTATGATGGTTCACTTAGAATCAGCTTGCTCTGTGTGTCTTGTAGAAAAGGAGCACATACTCTCACATTTGAGTAACAACGCGTATATTTCCACAAACCACGGGTACAAACAACTTGCTGATGTGGCAATTCATTTCAGTAAAGAATTCGGTAATCCAATTGATATGAGCAAGTTGGTTGGGGGGACCAATATGAAATGGTTTGAGATTGATATTGGTTATCTGAGACACCCGGTTTACAAATCCTCGTCTAAAGGATTATTGAAATGGAGGAATTTTCTGACGAAATTGGGAGTCACTGATTTTGTGAGAATAGTTAAATCCGAAAAGAGTGTTAAGGGCATATCTCATAAGACTTGTAAGGATATGATGTTAGATGATGATTGGGATTCGCAAGAGTTAATGCATTTGTTGTTGCATGTTTCCTCGAATGGTGATAAGGAAAAAGGTGTGTACCTTTTAAAGGTACTTAATACGGTATGGGACGATCACTTTAGTGACAAGCCTTATAAAGCTTATGTTATAAGAATCCTTCGTGGTGTTCGATGGTTGGCTTCTAGTATAGATGATCAACTTCACTTTCCTAAAGATTTGTTCCATAACTGTGATAAGGTGCGTGAAGTTCTTGGTCACAGGGCACCGTACACTGTCCCAAAGGTTAGTAATTTTAGAATTTGTATTCTAGCAAAACAATGGTTCTATGGAACAAGTATGAATTGTTGTATGATATGTTTATTGTTGGATAGGTTTCCAATCTGAAGCTCTTAAACGATATTGGCTTGAAGAATACAATCACTCTTGATGATGCTTTATCAGTTCTCAGTGTTTGGAGAAGATCTAAGAAAACTTTACGGGCCAGGTATCACTGTTTATATCTCTCATTAGTATATATATTTTTCATATCTGTGTGAATGGAGGCTTTTTGTTTTTTTTTGTATATATTTTATTTTATTTTATTTTTGCTTGATTGTTAATCGTTCAAAACTTTATTTATGCCAGCACATCTCAAATGTCCAAGTTCTACACTTATTTATGGAATGAGATGAGCATCTCGAAGAAGAGAATAGCTAAGAATTTGCGTTCTCAAGCTTTCATATTTGTTCCTTCAGTGTTCAGTAACACAAACGATTTGGTATGTGGTTTATTATTATCTCCCAATGAAGTATGTTGGGATGATTCAACCGGTTCAATGGAACAAACAAGGTCAAATCATCCTCAGTTTTACCAATATAAGACTAAGCGTCTTTTCAGCATGATGTTAAGCAATGTTTATCCTGGCCTTCATGATTTCTTTGTGAATGATTTTGGAGTAGCTGAAAATCCTCCTCTTCTAAGCTACCTTCAGTCTTTGCTAGAGTTATCAATTGGGAGTTTGCCATCACGTGCGGCTAAAACAGTGAGTTATTTTTATTACTGTTTATGCGTATACTTTTGGTGACAAAATGGGTAAAGCTTTATTATGCGATTTGGTTTCGCTTTAACTAATTAAAATATTGACAGTTGACATTTATCTGTTATAAACAATATACCGAATTGATCAGTTTCATTTACACGGGTAGCTTTCTTCATATTTCGTTGGTTTATATATTAGGTTTTCCAAGTTTTCCAAAAATGGAGTGATGGGTTAGACTCGGGGATTCTGAGTTGTGATGATATTGACTACTTGAGAAAAAGCATGCAGGATAAGAAAATGAGGGTCCTTCCAACTTTGCAAAATAAATGGGTTTCTTTGCATCAATCCTTTGGTCTAATATGTTGGTGTGACGATGAAAAACTAAGAAAAGAATTCATGAACTTGAGAAGTGTTAATATTTTGCGTTTTGGGGAGCTTACTACCGGAGAAAAACAAATGCTTCGGGATAAAGTTTCTGTTTTATTTTGTAGACTGGGAATCCCTTCTCTTTCTGAGGTACTCACATGCTCTCCCTCTCTCTCTCTCTAAAGGTGGCGATTTTGACCCATTACTTATAAGGGTTATGGTTTATCATTAACGGGTCAAATGGTAAAATCTGAAAATTTAGCAAAAAGGGAACGTATTTCAACTGGGTGAACAGTCGAACGTGTTATAATTCGTTCAAAACTGTATCACAACGTTTACAGCCTCCTCTAAAATTTTTTTGTATTAAATAAACGTGTTCCATCCTGACTCTGTTTTGACCTGTTTCCCAACCCACCTGACCCGCCCATTTTGCAACCATTTACTAAATTGGTTACAGATAATTATGTGCCATTAGTCACAGGAGGGATAATGTTATGTCAAAGGTTGTAGTACTTGATATAATTCGTCTATTTTTTACGGCTCGTGCAGGTTGTGACTCGTGAAGCAATATACGATAACATGAAAGATAATACTTTTATAAGTAACTTCATAAATTGGGCTCTCCCATATGCTCAACGCTACATTTATAGCTTCCATCGAAATGAATATTCTGAATTCAAGAATCTTAAAATTGTTGTGGTGGAAAAGTTGTTCTACAAGAACGTCATAAAGAAATTTGGTATTGAATCCAATAAACGACTTGAGTGCAGTTGTCTTCTGCAGGACAATATTTTGTATGCAACTCCTGAATGTTGTTCGGATTCCCACTCGCTTTTTATGGAGCTTTCTCGTTTTCTAGTTGCTGGAGTTCCTGAATTTCCCTTAGCAAATTTCCTCATGATTGCAACAACAGAATCAGGTTCCACAGAGGATCAAATCGAGCTGTTTTTATCAAATAAGCAAAAACTAATTACGCTCCCAAGTGAAGAATCCGAGTGGTCTTTGTTCTCTATTTCTTCACCAGAAGAAGGTAAGGTTTCGGTTACACCTACCTCAAGTTCTGGTTTGTCATTGAATGATTTAAGTCCTCGAAAGTCGATTCCTAAAAGAAGATCAAGACGGAAAACTGCACGATGTTTTGATTATGCATCAACGTCAAAACAAGTTGATTCTGTGATCTTAAAAGCAGATGAAGCTTTGAAAGACCAATCAGATTCTAGAATTTATACGGATATGGTTTCTTTTGATATGAATGATGGATTTAATTCAAACGAGAGAGAACTAGCCGCTTTAAATTCTGCAAAACCTGGTGCGAGATGGGTGAAAAAGGTCAAAGAATTCAGATTACGGCATGATATTGTTGCTGAAAATAAGGAGAATCTTGATAAAGATGACTCAGCAAAAAAGATTATTGAGTGTATTAGGCGAGATGAATTTGGGTTGGATTCAAGTATCTCGGATATTGAAAAAGAGAACATTCTGGAGAAGCAGTGTACTCGTTTAGGCGAAGCACTACATTGTCTTTCTCAAGAATTATACTCTCGGGACTCACATTTTTTGCTCGAACTAGTAAGTGCTCAATGTTTTCCCTGCAAGTTTGCTTTTCTTTTCGTATATGTTTATGTGTGGCATATGGCTTCAGACATAACTTGCTTAAAAAGCTTTTATGTTATACAAGCTATCTTTTCAATTTTTGTAAGGTAATAATTTTTGTTCTTGTTTTGCTTCTTTGGTTCTGGTTGTTACACCGTGCTTCGCTCATATTTAGGTTCGAAATGCTGATGAGAATGTGTACCCATGTGATGTTGAGCCAACTCTAATCTTCATTCTTCAAGAAGAAAGTGTTATTGTCTTGAACAATGAGCAAGGGTTTTCAGTTGAAAAGATTAAAGCACTTTGTGATGTCCGCAATATCGGCAAAAAGGGCATTGGCTTCAAATCGGTATTCCGGGTATTGACTCTTTAAATTCTCCAATTATATATTCTACATTGTTAATTTTAGCTTCTGGTCTTTGAGATTTTATATATTCTTGAAGCACTGCTAATAATCTGATCTACTACCAGGTGACTGATGCTCCTGAAATCCATTCTAAAGGCTTCCATATCAAGTTTGACATAAGCGATAGTCAAATTGGTTTTGTTTTGCCTACAGTTGTTCCACCTTGTGACTTTGATTTGTTTAGCAAGTTGATTAACGATCCAATGGATGGGGAATGTTGTAATACATGCATTGTGCTTCCTCTCAGATTGAATAAAGATCAGGCTGAGAATCTTATTTCCATGTTTTCTAGCCTTCATCCATCATTGTTGTTATTCCTTCATCGCCTTAAATGTATCAAGTTCAGAAATATTCTAAACGATTCATTCATTGTTATAAGGAAACAAGAGCTTAAAGACGGTATTGTTAATATTTTTCTAGGAAAAGAAAAAATAACTTGGTTTGTCAAATCTCGTACACTGCAAGTGGATCATATCCGCCATGATTTCCAAACAACTGAAATATCGGTGGCACTTATGTTAGAGGATTTAGGTAATGGAGACTACATCCCGAAACTCGAACAACAGCCTGTTTTTTCTTTTTTTCCTTCAAGGAGTTATGGTCTAAAGTTCATCATCCAAGCGGATTTTGTTGTTTCTTGGTCAAGAAAAGAAGTTGATGGACATAGTCCATGGAACCAATGGTTGTTATCGGAGTTTCCAAATTTGTTCGTCAATGCTGAGCTGTCATTCTGTAGCCTTCCATGTTTTAAAAAGAACCCTGCGAAGGGTGTATCAGTCTTTATGAGCTTTATTCCTCTTGCAGGGGAAGTGCACGGTTTTTTTTCACAGCTTCCAAATATGATTATTTCTAAGCTGTGTAGTTCTAGCTGTCTGCTTCTACAAGGGGACGATAACGAGTGGGTCCCGCCATGTAAAGTACTACGTAACTGGACAGAACAAACTCGTTCGTTGTTGCCTGACAGTTTGATACGGGAGCATCTTGATGTTGGGTACTTGAATAAAGATACGGTTTTAACAGATTCATTGGCACGGGCTTTAGGCATTGAAGAATGTGGACCCAAAGTTCTTATTCAAGTTATGGCATCTTTATGTCGGACTGATTCTCTAAAATCAATGGGCCTCAATTGGCTATCATCTTGGCTAGATTTTTTGTTTTTGATGTTGGTTAATGACACTGATCAGTATAATTTCATAAGTTCCTTAAGCCAACTACAAATTATACCTCTTTTAGATGGTAGTTATGCATCAGTTGGTGAAGGTGCAATTTGGTTGCATACTGATCCCGAACAGCATGGTCTTGAAGCTTTTGGGAAGTTGTATTCAAGACTTCGAATTGTTAATCCTGCACTTTTTAAGGATCATGTTGAGAACATAACCCATATGCTTTACAAAGTTGGGGTGCAGTGGCTATCTGTGCACCATATTTTGAAAGTGCACATATTACCTGCTATTTGTGATGAAAAAGTTATGGCGGAAAGTACGGACTTGATGATTGAGTACCTTTCTTTTATGATGTATCATCTAGAATCATCTTGTTGTTCTGCATGCCTTGTAGAAAAGGAGCATATTCTCTCACAGTTACGTAACAATGCTTTTATTTCCACAAATCAAGGGTTCAAACGTCTTGTTGATGTGCCAATTCACTTCAGTAAAGAATTTGGGAATCCTGTTGATATGAGTAAGTTGGTTGGTGGCTCTGATATGAAGTGGTTCGAGATCGATATCAGTTATCTGAAACACCCCGTTAACGAAGCATCATCTGATGGAACGTTGAAATGGAGAAAATTCTTGCAGAAATTAGGAGTCACCGACTTTGTGCAAATAATTAAGATTGCTGAGGACATTGCTCATACCGCTAGTACGTGTATGATGTTAGATGATGGTTGGGATTCTCAAGAGTTAATGCATTTGTTGTCACATGTTTCCTCGAATGGTGATAAGGAAAAGGGTGTGTACCTTTTAAAGGTACTCGATAAACTATGGGACGACTACTTTAGTGACAAGCCTTATAAAGCTTATGTTATAAAAATCCTTCATGGTGTTGGATGGTTGGCTTCTAGTATGGATGATCAACTTCACTTTCCTAAAGATTTGTTCCATAACTGTGAAAAGGTGCGTGAAGTTCTTGGTCACAGGGCACCATACACTGTTCCAAAGGTTAGTAATTTTAGATTTACTTTTTGATGAAAAAGTTCAATATTATATATGCAACTAGTATTCTAGAGGAACGCACAAAATACATGATACTTTTGTTGTTACATATATAGGTTAACACTGTGAAGTTTTTAACTGATATTGGCTTGAAAAAAACAATCACTGTTGATGATGCTTTATCAATTCTCGATGTTTGGAGAGGATCTAAGAAACCTTTTAGAGCCAGGTATCACTGGTTCAATCCTCCGGTAGTAATTATTTTGGTAATATTTTGTTATCTATTATTGGTATTTGGTAACCGTTTATAAATTACAATTACCAGGATATCTCAAATGTCCAAGTTCTACACATACTTGTGGAATGCGATGAGCATCTCAAAGCAAAAGATAGTGGAGACATTACATTCTCAAGCTTTCATATTTGTTCCAGAGTCGTTTGATTCTACGAATGAAGTGGTATCTGGATTGTTATTATCTCCCAGTGAAGTATATTGGCATGATTCTACAGGTTCAATGAAGTCGTCTACCCAGGCTCAGTTGAATGAATACATGACTCATCGTGTTTTCAGCAAAATGTTATCCAGTGTTTATCCCGACCTCCATTATTTCTTTGTAAATGAGTTTGGAGTAGCCAAGAATCCTCCTCTTCTCTGCTACCTTCATTCTTTGCTACAGTTATCCACTGAGAGTTTGCCATCACAGGCAGCTAAAACAGTGAGTACAACCAATATATCATTAGTTTTAGATCACTTTATCAATTACTATTGTTAATACTAACCAGTTGATTAAACTTATATCAATTATGGTTTAGAATTTACATTCAAAAATATTATAAATATAGTTATTTAACACTAATTCAGACAAAAGGGTAAAATAGTTATTTTGATGATTATGACAGTTCATTCAGGACAGAAAAGAAATATCTTGTAGTACGTCACTTATTCTAAACAGACATATATATGACAAAGACGCTATCTTCAAACAACACTAGTATAGGTGGCCGGATTGGCAGATTGGGTGAAGTGCCAAAACCAGGTTTTGGGTAAAAAAAAGTGTAAATTTTTGGGCCTAGTGAAAATACGTTGGGTTGCCTGGCGAATACTTTTCTTGTCCTCTTTTAGGTAAATTCGAATTTTATTAAATATTACTGTATAATACTTTAGGAAACCTTATTAAATCATTCATCTTTCTAATTTCCGATGAGCTAGAATTTCCAACTTGACCAGTTTAATGTGTTAGCAATTAGCCATAGTCCCAGTGACGTGTTTTTATATGCATGGGTTGAATTAGCCCCTCTAGTATTACGTTTATAATATTATTGTTTAATGCGTTAGGTTTTTCGAGTTTTCGAAAAATGGAGTGATGGATTAGACTCAGGGTCTTTGAGTTCTGATGACATTGACTACTTGAAGAAGAGTATGGAGGAAAAGGAAAGGACGATCCTTCCAACTGTGAAAGATAAATGGGTTTCGTTGCATCAGTCATTTGGTCACATATGCTGGTGCGATGATGAGCACCTAAGAAAGGAATTCATTAACTTGAACAACATTGATTTTCTATGTTTCGGGGAGCTTACTAACGAAGAAAAACAGATGCTTCAGGATAAGGTTTCTGTTTTATTTCGAAAACTGGGAATTCATTTTCTTACTGAGGTACTCTCTCTCTCTCTCACACACACACACACACACACACCCAACACTACAGTTTGCAAGATGGGCAGGTCGGGTGACATGTCAAAATGGGTCATTTTCGGTGAAGTTTGAAACAGGCCGGGATGCGTTGGCTGACCCACCAACACTTCCCCTCAAGTCCCTAAAGTCTTTTTAATAGCTAAGACGTTAGTCTTGACAACAGTGAAAATATTATTACAATAATAGTCTGAATCTGAATCAATCTGTTCCCCTTCTAGCAGATAACACCCGAATGAAACCCATGTTTTAAGTAAATGGGTCGAAATGGCTACCTCTGCAACGTACTGTGTATTGGAATTACACGTGGGAAATATCTATTGGTTCTAATTCCAATATGTTTATCAAGAAAATGGGTGACCAATAGTTTGTATCAACCGTCTAGGATTATTATGTCATTTTGCAGGTCGTAACTCGTGAAGTAGTACAGGATGGGCCGGCAGATAGCAGTTATATGATTTCATTGGTGAGATGGGCTCTCCCATATGCTCAGCGTTACATTTATAGCATTCATCCAACTGAATATTCTCAACTCAAGCTGTCTGATTTCAAAAACCTAAACTCTTTGAAAATTGTTGTGGTTGATAAGTTGTTCTACACGTATGTCATAAAGAGGTTTGGGATTAAATCTAATAAACTATCTGAGTGCCCTTGTCTATTACACGACAACATTTTGTATGCAGCTCGTAAATTTGATACCCATTCACTTTTTATTGAGCTTTCCCGTCTTCTACTTGCGGGAATACCCGAAGTTCATTTAGCAAATTTCCTTCACGTGATTACAACAAAGGCAAAATCAGGTTTCACGGAGGTGAAAATGGAAGAATTCATTACAAATAGCCAAAAGCTACCGAATCTCCCAAGTGAAGAATCACAGTGGTCATTAGCATCCACGTCATCATCAGAAGCAGGGTCTAGTACCACTAGAAAGTTGGGAAAAAACTCAAGTTGGCCACCTGTCCATTGGAAAACGGCACCCATATCGACATTGGATCATGTTACAGAAGGATTATTTCATAGTAACAGTGGCCGGATCATTCAAGCCTCAACGATACCCTGGGAAGACGATGACGTCCAATCAGATTCTGTTATCGATTTGAATATAGTTTCTTCAGTTACCCCACAAAATGTCATAACTGGGAGGATAGGAGAAAGTGAGGCTTATAAATACTTTTCTGCAAAACTTAGTGAAAAACATGTGACATGGGTCAATGAGGTTAAAGAGTCTGGATTGCCATATGATATTGTTGTTGAAGGTAAGGATAACAGCGAGAAGGAATACATCGAAGTTAAATCAACCTCAAAGGCAAACAAGGACTGGTTTAATATAAGTGTAAACGAGTGGGTGTTTGCTGCTGAAAACGGTGAATCCTTTAGTATTGCGCGTGTTGTTCTATCAGATAAGAAACTTGCTAAGATTGCTATTTTTAGAAATCCTGCAAAATTATGCCGCTCAAAGCACCTTTACTTGGCTATTCATTCCTCCAAGTACTAAATACTTGCGTTCTATATACTTGTGTATATAGTTACTTGTTGGCTTGTTGCTAAGTTGGAATCTGAAAGCTGTCGTTTGT
The DNA here is from genome assembly GCA_963921325.1 of Logfia minima. NCBI lineage: Eukaryota > Viridiplantae > Streptophyta > Magnoliopsida > Asterales > Asteraceae > Logfia > Logfia minima. The sequence continues at coordinate 40,799,834 of OY992765.1, forward strand.
TGCAACGAAATATAATACTAATGTAGAGTATCCATGTTTATAGCTTGTGTTTTCATGGTTTAAACAACAAAACAACATTTTATATCGTTGCATTAATATGTACTAACACATTGCTACCCTCCATTAGATATATACTAAATATATGTATTACAGATTACTTCTTTCGTGAAGCTATTACGCTATAAGCAACTCTCTTAGTATATAAGAACATAATCAGGGTTCTGAAAAGAAAAGAGAGATTTGGGAATTTTTTAATATTTATTCAACCAAAATGATACAATACGATCCAATCAACTGAGGGAAGCTTCATATATATATATGAGATACATAAGAGAAAAAAATAACAGGAATACTAACTAACTTCTAACTAACTCCAATTTGTTTAGCTTATAAAGTGTTACATTCTTTGAAGTATTGTAGTGCCACATATACTGGTCTAGTTTGCACTATGTACACCGTTACCTCTGCCGCAAGTTGGCTTGCAGATACAAATTGCCATGAAAGAATTTAGTTAACCCTTTAGTAAGAACATCTGGAGCTTGTGTTGTTGAAGGAACATGGGTAAGAGTGATATGGCCAACTGGTGGTATTGTGTGTGTTGTTGAAGGAACATGGGTAAGAGTGATCCGGCCAAATGGTGCTATTGTGTGTATTGACAGAGAGCTTGAGTAACAAAGGAGAGGTCCAGACAAGTAAGAGCATACGGAGTGGGGGAGGACTTTTCTGCATTTTTTTACCCTTATTTTCATATTTATAAATACCACACTTCAAACACAATTCAAAACGCATAAAAATACGTGTTATCATCTTCAAAAACTCTATAATTCGCTATAATTCACAATGTCGAAACAACATATGGTGGAAGGGAAGGGGGGGGGGGGGTTGTCGCCCTTTCGAATTGTATGTTCTGGCTTGTACATCACGACCATCTCTGCTGTCTGCACACACGTCAGAAAGTACACTGCACATCCTTTTTTTATTGGCTGACTTTAATAAGGAGACATCTTGTATACAAACGGCCATGTATAGCAGATGTGTACATTTTGTACAACCTCTGAAGATGCCATTTGAGCAGGCATAGATGTCCTATAGTGTTGGTAAATCATCAACTTGAATCTGTAACAAGTGCGATGATCTTCATACACACTCTCTCTTGACTTGATTTAGTGTATTCGAACATGATCAACACGGGAGTTGGTTTTTAAAAGAATGAATCATAATTGATGTCCAAAGGTTTTCTCCTCTGCGCTGATTGAACATACATCAAAATTCCTTTGGAGCCGGCTCACAGAACATACATGTGAGATGTCTGTACTAAACAGAAAGATCACTATGCTATATGCTTATAAGATAACTTTTGTGTTAAAATTAAGTTGTTCTCAATATAAAAAACAATGTAGAAGGATCATGCCTCAACAATTATTTTCACCCCCCAATGATACTGTTCAAGTTCCGCCACTGGAACAACCCAAACAACCTGTACAACCTTACACTCCCAATGAAACCCATTTCCACAATAATCATCATTTTCAAACATGTCAATCGACATGTCCGATTTTGGTACTCCATACCATATGCTACAAACCCAAGTCCCTTAAACACAATACCATCAAACGCCCATACTATCAAACACCTAACTTATCGTTCGATCAATATAATGCTTTCATAATGTGACAAGCATCACAAAATACCCAACAACCCGTCACCCAATCACCTGACATGCAAGTAGTCGAACATGATGTACCAACACTTACATCTCGTAGAAATAGGTCAAAAAAGAAAGGCAAACAACCAGAGGTCGGACCATCACAACCTAAACCAAAAAGGTTTATACCAACCGCAACATTTGAGAACCGGATGATGAATTCTGATTGGCCCAAAGTTAGATTGTCGTTTTCGAAGATTCCAAGCGAGGAAATGGGCAATTCAACGAGCCTTTAAGGTATCTTGTCATGGATAAGTACCATAAGCGCGACCCACCATTTGAACGAAATAAAGACATGTTATCTGCAAAATGGTCAAAACTCAATGCCGCATGCCAAAAGTAGGGAGGTATTTGGAGGCGGCTTCAAGCACAACAAAGCACTGCGAAAGATGCCAATAACTTTCGGTTGCAGGCGGAGGCTCAATATAGGTTGAAATACTTAAAACCTTTCGTACATTTTCAAGCGTGGAACTTTTTGAAGGACCATCAAAAGTGTAACTCCAGAACCCGTTGTCGTCGAAAGGTGGAACGTTTCAAAACGCCGCGAAACGGTAGAGTTGGACGACTTCGATTTGTCAGATGAACCAGGGGGTAACAACGAAAACTAGAATGTCGCGTTATTTGATGATGATGGTTCGAACGTCCAAGGGGAAAGCAAGGAAACCAAAATCCCAGAAAACGTCTTCTTCTGGTTCTACCCCTTCTTCTCGAGTTTCATTTGGTGACTCGATCACATCAACATTTGAAGGCAACCTACACGATAAAGAAAGTTACTACCGGACCAAGAGCCTTGAAGTCGCGTCAAGAATTTTGTCTATGTCGACGGAGCACTTGTCGAAATCGGACAAATTCATAATAGAAAGGGAAAAGGAAAAAGTTTGTGACATGATGGGGTGGAGATCCGTATCGGGAGACGCTTGAATCTATTTTTTTGAAGATTTGTGATATGTACTTTTTTATTTTAATGAATGTATTACTTCCGTTTAATTTATTGGGTTACTTGTTTTAATTATTAAATTATTTGATTTAAAAAGAAAAAAGTTTAAGAGTTGAGAACACTATTCTCCATTTCTTCACATTTTTAACAACAGTGTGTTCCCGAATACTATCCAGATCACTGAAAAACAGTTTCAACACTCCATGTTCTCTAATGAATAAGTAAAACAGTTTTCCAACTAGTGTTCTATAGGGAGAATTGTCTCGAAGTGGTTCCTTTTACTGATATTGAACTCGAAGATTAGTGTTGAAATTTACTGCGAACAAACCATCTGACGCTAACTTGTTTACAAATTTAGTATAGCTGCGAACAAAACAGTTTTCCAACATGTATAGGTTTTGCATCCAACCAAAAAAATTTAATTTTGCTCCTTAACAACAACAAACAAATACATCGGATCACTTGACTTCCAGATAATGACAAACAAAACATGCAGCTACTAATACTCTGTTTCATCAACCATATTTCAAATACAAGAAACAAGTGCAGGTAACAAAAAATTTGTATCCTTATCATGTAAATACACTACATAACTTTCCACGTTCATCATGGAAGATCCAGCACAGCTTAAGGTAACTACTTTTGCCTCATTCATTAATGAAGTCATTTAATTATTGTTAGTGCTATATATGGCTTCGAGTTAGATAAAAATTTAAACACGACAAACGCTTTAGAATAAACAATGCAATTACAAACCCAATATTAATCTAAAACTAACCATCATTCGTCATCCAAAAGTAACCATAAGTCCGACACAAAAAGCTCTATAAACATAAATAAGACAGAAACATAGAAAAGAGACTAAGATCGTTTAGCTTTGCCAATAAACTCATTTTTAACGGCATTAAATGTGGCTAAAACCTTACGGAAGCTCATAAACCAAAAAAAAAAAAGAAAAAAAAAAAAAGAAAAGAAAAAACATGATTATATAAACTTCTTCAAATTTCAACATTATTAATCGAAATAATAAACACATCAAAACTCAACAAGCGTGCATGATCTAAAGCTACTACGAATTCAAACATAAAAAGCTCTACAACAATAGCAATGAACAAGACAAGAACATCGAAACGCAACTCAAATTGCAAGCAGGCATGTCTAAATTAATCATGCATTATGAACTTATCAGCTTACCGAAATTTCAAAAAGCCAAAACGAACTTATCGGGTTTTTCAAATTTCAACAAACCAATCAAAAACCACCTAATCCCTAAATCCTAAACCGACGAAACAAACCGATTTCTCCCAATCTTCAACTCAGTAACATTACAATCCATACCACACCCACATTGTGGACAATCCTCAAAATTACCAATCGGAAAACTAGCAGAAGCAATCCCAACTGAAAAACCTAATTCATTATCCGTAGTATAAACTTCAACAATATTTAACCAAAAGAAAAATACTTTAACACTTACTCCGGTTAAATTCTTTAACCTACCGTTAGATATAACTCCACTAATTGTCGATTGATATTTAAGATCATAAGTACCTTCTAATGAAAAACTACAAGTACCGTTAAAAAAAGATTTGAATTTGCCTGTAGGTTTATCGAGTTCGTAACCTGTGACGCCGATTGGGAGTATGCCTTTTGGGAATTCGTACGATTCGATTGCTTCGTATACGGTGAGGTTGCCGTCGTCACCGCAGGCGGTGGAGGTGGAGGTGGTGGTGGTGGTGGTGGTGGTAAGTGAGATTATGATGAGGGTTGAGATTGTGAGTGTGAAGATGATGGTGATTGAAGACATTATTGTTGTTGGATTTTGGCTATTAGTTTCCAGGGTTTTGAAGGTTGATAATGGGATATTATTTCGGGAGAAAATTGCTTAAATGGTCACTTAACCTATTTATTTGCATTATGTGGTCCGTGTCGGAAAAGTTTACAAGTAAATAGATACAATTTTCGCTTGAATGTAAATTGCTGGACTGCGGGAATTATTATCCAATGAAAGTTGGTCACGTAGCAAAAATATCCCGCAGTCAACGAAATCTCCAATGTCAAAGCAAAATACGGCCACACAATTATATCTAAAAAATGAACATTAAAGCGGGTATTCAATCAAATCTCGCGGGTATTTTCACATTCAAGCGGGTATTTAGTTTACCAATTTTTAACATTTAAGTGGGATTCATGTTTGACCTGCGAGAATTTACGTTGACCTGCGGGAATAATTGTGACGTGGTGGCTTCTTATTGGATAATAATTCTCACGGTCCCGCGGTTTACATTCAAGCGGGAATTGTGTCTTGTTGCGTGTAAACTTTTCTGACACGGACTACGGGATGCGAATGGGTGGGTTGACTGACCATTTGGGTAATTTTCTCTTATTTGGGGGAATTTAAGGTGCACATGGCGGTGGACTGGGGTGATGTTGACAGGTGGAACGTTTAGATTGTTGTTGATGAAGCTCAGGAATTGAACTCGACGAAATTAAAGTTTATTTGTTACGATTCATTTCCCATATATTTACAACTTGAATAACATAGTTTATTGTTTGATTTTGATTATCGGATGTGTAAATGAGCTGAGTTATTCGCGAACGATTTTGATTTATTAAAAGTTTGATTTGAATCGAGTTTAAACTCGAGCTAGAAGTTAAACATTGTTTGGGACTCGTTCAATGCACAATTTTGAACTCTCAAGCTTCTTATATCGAGCTCGAACAACCTCACGAGTCTAAACGAGTTTTTTTATATACATACATTAATTACTTTTTATATAATATTATTACATAGCAATAATTATTATATACATAATATAATAATACTTAATATAACAATAGTAAATATGATTATATATAGTTAAAAATCTTACAAAATATAAATAAATTTATATTATAGATTAACAAAATAGTAATAAAATAAATATTATTTTGGAATAAACGAGTCGAGCCAACCGAGCTTGAACTTGTATAATACTAAACGAGCCGAGTTCGAGCTTTATATACTAGACTTGAGATGAGACGAGCTCGAGCTCAGTGAATTTTAAACGAGCCGAGCTCGAGCCTAATCGGCTCAGCTCGGTTCGACTTGTTTACATCCCTAATTTATACTTGAGAAAGTCCGGACAACTGGATATGGAGTGTACGATTAGTTACTTTAGAAGCATAGTTTTCTAAGAGCACGAGGAGTAAAATGTCTAGAGGTCAACATTAACTAATCGAACAACCGTCTTGCACCTGAAGAGTCAGTCATAATCTTAGAAATGGTAACGACATCATAGTTTCAAAATTTGAGGGATGTCTCAAATCATTACGTGTAACATAGACGTCAATTTCTCTATTTATTTTCGCATAGGTGTTAATATGTTTTAGTTGCTCAATATCATCTGTTATCAACTTTAAACCAGTATGTAGATTTTTATCATGCTCTTTAAAGTAGTAGTACCACCCTCTCCCAGTTGGAGCCCAAAAATCCAGCTCTTCTAAAGCGTAATCCAAAATTTTTGTTGAAAATTCATCAACATCTACCAAGTCAATAAACCTTGAAAGTACATTATCCTTGTGCCTTGAAAGTGTCCGTAATGACGAAGCGCAATGCTAAACAACTTATGAACTGTTGTGTATAATTCATCAATTTTTTGGTTTTTCATTTGTAAAAAAAGTTGTTAATCATCTTATTTTAAGGTAATAGTATTTATAGAAATTTTAATAATCACGAAAATCTTATTCAAAACGGATAAAAAGGCATTTTGGCCTCACAAAAAAAAGTGATTTGAATCGCAAATTTACGTGTACCCGAGTAAGCAACTCGCAACCTAGAACACACAACACACAAATTTGTGAATTGCGTGTACTAGTTTGCCGTTCATGAGCCCGAACACCAATCACGCATCCTTATAAACGAGTCCAATCACAAACCCGTATCCTCATACATGCAACACGCAATCTCGATCAGATACTTCGCAATTTGTAGTTGCGTATGAATGATAGTTTTTTTTGTCATTTTTTCTATAATAAAATTAAATATGTGGTTTTTAGTTTTTTTTGTAATTATTAATTTCATATGTTAAAATGATAAACGTACCATTAACGAATTATAAACGTGGGTTATAATTTACACCCGATTGACTGAAAAACTCTCGGCCCGACCTGGGCCGACCCGGCCCATTATTGAAAACCCTCTTCCTCAATCTGTTCAGGCAATCATCCCTAACAGCGACCAAATTGTTCTCCGATCCAAGTTTCTACAGCATCTGCATCGATCAATTTCAGCTCATCGGAACAATGGCTCGATCCTTTTCAAACGCTAAACGCCTATCTTCTTTCCTCGGTGACCAGCTTTCCGTTGTTATTTCCAAGTAATTTTACCTCAATTCGCTCCAATTTTCATTCTATAGAATATAGATATACCTACATAACGTGCATACTGAAATTTTCAATTTTATGAATATATCGGATGTGTTCTTACCGTTCATTATTTATATGTGTGATATTTATGTATCTAAACATAAAATTAGATCTGACCGTGTATTTTAAACAGATCCTACTCATTCATTACGATCTGGAGCTACTTGTTTTATAATAGTCTATGAAATATGCAACGAAGCTAAATGATTAGATATAATTGTGTATTTCATACATATCTTAGTTCGTTAGTAATTGATTGATAACTTCGCGTTTGAAATCGTATTTCAGGCGTGGAATTGCTGCAGCACAAGGAACTGCATTGATGAAAAACGGAATTGAAGAATCCAAGAAGCCGATTTCTAGGGTTCCAGAATTCCAACCTAATCAGGTTTTCTCTATTTTGAACCACATTCGTCCGTTCTCCTCAAATGTTAATGTTTATAAGTCGCAAATCCCTTCCATGCTTGCATTTTCCAGTAAATTCTCTACGGTTGCGAGTCCGGTAACTAGTCATGCTCGTCCTTTATCGCCTCATCTTTCGATTTATAAACCACAGTCATCCTCAATGTTTTCAATTTCTAACAGAATCGCTGCTTCGTTTTTATCCGGTGTTGCGTTGTTGTTTTATGTCCTCTGTATGAAAACAGGATTGATTTGCTTGACTTACAATAGCTTTTACCAAATCTTGTTCGGAATGGCTGGTTTCACCGAGTTGATTTGCTATTCATCGATTCCGCTCATTCTCCTTCATATCCTGCATGCAGTGAAGCATTAAGTTTACAACTTGACGGACTTGATGATGTAATAGGTGAATTGTAGTGTGTTGTTCTTGCTTCCTTGCTTTCGTGCAAAGTAATAAGTATGTGCAGACTCTGTATCTTCTTTTTCCTTTTGGTGTTGAATAAGTATATGCTATGCTTGTTTGATGCAAGTGAAGTTTATAGCAAAGTAAATTGTTCTTAAGGAACGAGATTTCTTTTTGCCCTATCCTGTTTTTGTGAATTAAGTATGACATGCTCTGTGATCTTGTTAGCTATAGAATCTTTCGTCTAGTTACATTTAGGGTGGATCACTAAATACATATGTTGATTTGTACAATGAACTCGATATTGTAGGTAAGTAACTACTGTTGTCTATTGTGTAGTTGTGATACTTGGTTTCTGTGGACATAAAACTATATGCTTTTGTAGTATATGGGGTTTGACATCATGATATGTTACGACTTAGGAGCATAACGAACTAATGATCATAATTTATTTCTTTGGTATGACTTTTAAACTTTCAAGACTTGAAACTGGGCCTTCTAGAGTTAATCAAACTAAAGTTTAGGTTTTATACGACATCAAAAAAAGCTGTAGTTTTATTGTGAGGTGAGCAACTGAGCATAGGATGTAGGAAGTTATACTGAAGGACAAGTGAGAAGGTAGTGCATCAGTTTTTCAGCCTCGGAAGTCACATCTGAAAATCTTTGTGTTGTGTCCTAGTTTTCAAATGCTGCTCAGTCTTACGTTCATTCAGATATTTCTAACTAATCGAAGGAGTGTTGATTGTAGCAAAGCCTTTTAGGTTACTCTAACAAGGCATCCATAATATGTTAATTGCTTACAACATTAACGTCCAAGTCCAGAAGTCAGTAAGCCATGGTTGGCAATTTTCTTATTCTTTTGGCCCTAAGATTTGTTTTTATAGCTACCAATACATTTTGAACTATTCACAAACTTTCACCTGAGGCTTGGTAGATGTCTAAGACGAGATTTTTTTACCCCTATGTTGCGGCGGATCAAAATGTATTTTGTATGAATAAATTATAGACATATACATACACAAAAGGGTCATATCAATATATATTGTACGTATACGAAGAAATAAAATCTTTAATTTCTTCATATCAATATATATTGTACGTATATGAAGAAATAAAATCTTTAATTTCTTTCAAAGACATGTTTTAAGAACTGTAGTTTAAAAATCAATGAATGAGATAGCTATAATATGTAGAATTTGTTGACTAACTACCGTTGGATTCAAGTTCTTTACTTTTATGAACAATTGATTATCCTTGCATTTATGTTAAATTTAGTAAACCGTACACTTTCATTTCACTTCACATTTAAATTTAGTAATTTTGTTCGTAAAGATTCGTTGTCAAACAATGATATATAATTTTGTATAATGGGTAAATCTGCAACTTCCATGTAGAACTAATTTAATTGTTGATGTTTTCGTTAAATACTTCGATGTGCTCTAAATTAAGTATCTTTCACTTTAAAAAATTTAGGATGAACATAAACTATACATTTTCATTTCACTTCACATTTAAGTTTAGTAACTTTTTTTTGTAAAGATCAATGTTCAAACAATGATATATATTTCTATACAAATTCTATGTAAAAATAATCTAATTGTTGATGTTTCTAATAAATACTTACTATTCAGCTACCCGTACAATGCAAAGGAGAAGACGAATACTTTAAGATCAAAAATCACCAACATTATGTAATTATGATAGAAAGTTTCGGCGACAAATGACCTTCGACTTCATTGCTACTCTCTCAATGTTCAAATAAATTTAAATATCTAAATGTAATCATCTTAAACACAACTATTTGAACAATAAAATAAAGTAACTACCCTCATAAATTCACGAACCCAATGATGTGATGTTATTCAAGGTGGTTGTCATGGCAGTTTGGTTGGTTCGATAGTGGTTTCATCATAAACGTCATTCTTAGGAAATACAGTTTCATCAATTGTTTTTATTGTTGTCAGCTTTATATATTTAGGGAAAAAGGAAAGTTAATTGTTATTAAAAAAGAATTTAAAAATATTTTAATGGGAAAAATATAACATGAAATGATCAACTGAGTGTATAGAATAGTTTGAGTTACATCATATTCTCTTTCTATTTAATTTTGTTTTTACGCTTAATTTAAACTTAAAAGAATTAATCAAACTCGTTTTATTTGGTAAAAGATGACAACATATTTATTTTTCAGAAAACGGAGAAAATATTACTCCTAGTATATACCAACACTTACTTCCAAAGTATATAGGAAAGAGGCCAAATATCCGTAGTGACTGATTTGATTTTATTGATTTACTTTTTATATCTCATTTACATAATTGATGGATTAATATATTTTACTTTTTTATTTTATATATTAAATTAGATTTTGTATTTGATTTCCATTGTAACATGTGGATGTTATAAAATTATAACAATTTTTATAAGTAATTGACATATAGTTAATAGGGTTAAATTTGTGATTTTAATGTAAGAGGCATTTTGGAGTTTTTAAATCTTCTCATTGTTAAGTTTTAAGGTAAAAAGGGAAAATGACTTATAAGTGTTTTAGATTTGATGTGTAAATTTAGTATCGATCGCTTTAAAATTTAATTGATCACTTAATATTCTTTTATATTGTATAAACTGCATGAATATAGTCCATAGACCATATAAATTTAAATTTATTTTAATGAGTTGGTATATATAAATTACATGAATATAGTTCATACACCATATAAATTTAATTTTATACATATTTTATAAATGAGTTGCTATAGTGGTAGTTGAGTAAGAATATGAATAGTACGAGCCACTTTGGTGATTGTACGTGCTAGGAACTAGGAATGCCATCTTTTAAGTGGGCGTCTTAGGAACAGAATAAGCAGTTGAGAGACTAAAGAATTTAGTTTTTCAAGCTGCTTTTTGGTAGTATATAGAGGTTTCTAATTTGTAGTATGGGCAACTCAATCAACCTAGTATAGCTTTGTTTGTCTCATCACATTATTTTAATGGGAGTGGCGTATAGTGATGTTAAACTGTCTTTAACTTGTTGGTTATGTTATGCTGCTGTGATTATTTTGTGGCCAAGTGTTCAGCTTCCCAGCTCTTGTTTCTATGGGTAACCATTGTATGTGTTTAATCAAGTTAAGTTGAAATGTCCTTAAAACTCAAAACCTGAAAAGTAGGCCGAGCTCAATTGACTCTTCATTTTTTAAAAATCAAGTTTTAAGCTTGATGAGTTAAATGATGCTTTTCTGCTTGACTCGACTCGTTTCAGTTATTCGTGTTAAAAATATAGGATAGTACTATTTAAGGGAATCTACTCGACACTTTGAAACTCTTTTCAACTCAACTGAATTATATACTACAGGGTATGTATCTCACACAAAGGATAAAGTGTAGTATAACCCAAGTTCGATATCCTTTGTGGGTTTACAGATTATGTTCTTACATAAGCACGACTCGAAAGTCTACCTGAGTGGCATGAGCTCCTCCTTGACTTAATTTCTGGATTAAAAAGTCTTACATTTGGGTCATCATGGTTAGTATCTAATAGCCTTCGCCTTCGTCTTCGTCGATGTTACCTACCAAACAAAAGGACTGTTCGGGAAACCCGTCTAATTTTCTGGAAAGGATCAATTAAAGGCTTCTAATTATTTTATTTGCAGTTTGTGAGCACAGGGGTTGGTTGACGTCTTTTTATTCTGCTGGTTCTGATCAGTATCTATAAAAGGACAAGCTATTTCATGGTCCTTGTAGTTTCTTTGGTTTACTTCTGCGTTTAGGCATGTCGGATGAGATGCATGTGTGATCACTCTAATGCACCCCTTTCATCTGGTAAATGTATTCATTTATACCAAAAAGGGTGTTATTCTTCTTGATACCTACCATTCCGCGACGACCAATCAAGGATTACGATGTCTTATCTTCATGACGCTATTTCGCTGTACGCCTTTAGCCATATCCCTTAGTTTGTGCCCTTCCAATTTTCAATCTATAGAATGGTGCACTTGTAGCTAGGTTAGTGGTTTTTTCTTATGTCTTCATTTTCATTAGCTCTAATCGGGGGTTGTGAGTAAAAGTTAACACAAAATAGCTTTTTAACGAGGATAAGTATTTGATAATTCACTCTTAGTTTTATTAAACGAGCTTATTGAATAATTATGTTACATCAGTATGGTTGGATCTAGCCTTCCAATACAGTTATTTTTTACAACATTCCTAAATTCCAAGAATTAGTAACACTTGGGACATGATTTAAAAATTTCTAGTTGGGAAGTCTTTGTTAGCAACATTTCCAATCTTGAACACCAAATGATCTTGGTTCCTATCGACATTCTCGATAGCGATCCAAAACAATGCTATTTTCACCTTCACACCACCTACTCTTCCGAGGTTGTTATTTGATATCACACCTGTGATTATAGGGTGATGTTTGATCTTATAATTGCCCGCATGAACATCACAATTGTATCCAATTAGAGCTAATCCACCACTATTGGGGTCCAAATTGTATCCAAGAGCACCTTTTGGAAGAAGACCGATTGGGAGGTTGTAGCTTTGTAGAACTTGATAGGCAGACGGCATGTCATCACCGTAGGCTGATGGAAATGGTAGACTTGTACGTGTTAGTTGTTGGGTTTACAAAGAAGTTGGTATACAAAATCACATAATAACAAGTATTTAAATTACGTTTACAACAGGTATTTGAAATGTGAATCACTCAATTCACACGTTTTAAAACAACATATATTGTGTAAAAAGACAAAAAGTATCCATTGTTAAAGACTAAAATATTGTTTCTAGTCTCCTAAATCATTGGAGTAAACTGAAAGCAACAAGTAAAACCAGGATTTGGTGTATATAAAAAGTAAGACTTGAAAATCATATATTATCGAAATTTTAAACCCTTATAAAAATATTTAGTTATAAGACTAAATGTTTAAAAGTTAGAGTATCGAATATTACATTTATGTTCCTTTCCGAAATTAAAAAAAATCAAATTAATCTATATCTAATTGTTTCTTTTAGTTTATACACCTCATAGTTATTTTTATTTGAAATATAAAATAAATAATAATTAAAATACAATGATTGTGATAATATAAAGTACAAATGAAATTGAAATAAAAGTTTATAATCGTTATCATTAAAACGACTATCATTATCGATCATTATCATACTTTTTACTCACAATCGTTGTATTGCACATGACCCAACTAGTGTTTATTACAAAAATACAAGGAAGTCTCTTATCAAAATTTGTAGAAGTAATGTTCGCCGGTCCGAAGACCTACCATCTACATGCCATATTTAATAGGAAAGATATTAATATGATCGATTTTTTTAAATCAACGTAATACTAAGGTTTCTTTGTCAACATTTTGGGGACAGCAAAGATATAAATAAAATAAAAAATGAAATGTCGTTTGATAATATTTTAACAACTACATATTAACGCGTTTCTTTTAAAAGGCTACATTCATCATATCAAGAGATTTTTTATCTTCACAATATTGAGTTGCCTTCAAGTTTTATTTGAGGCATTAATGTTTTAATGTTAAAAAAAGTTGGCCCGAGTACAAAAAACACAACTATAAAGTTAGAATTGCAACTCACAATGCTCTAGATTAAATAATAATAATAATAATAGTAATAATAATAATAATAATAATAATAATAGTAATAATAATAATAATAATAATATTATTATTATTATTATTATTATTATTATTATTATTATTATTATTAATTACTAATGAAAACACTTATAAGCAAGTTAAACAACTTACCCGATATTTTAAAAAGGGTATAACATTGAATTGTTTTCTATTTATTTATTTTATTTTATTTTATTAACTTGGTTTTATTAATCTCCTATGTTAGCTAGATCGTCATAATATTTTTTCTGCATCCCTAAATTAATTAGTCCTAAAAAACCTCTGATGATAAATAATAATCACAAAATCTAAATTGGAATTTAACACACCAGTTTGATGGCTAACAATATGAATGATGTGCAAATATAATATTAGTCAAAAAGAAATATTAATAAAAAAATTTCATATATATTAGGATATTATATTATATCATCATCATCATCATAATCATATGTATGTGTATATTGATATTGATGATTATGGAGTATTACTTATTACCATAATTATAAATTATATTGGTTTAATTTCTACTGATTTAATATAGAATGATGATTTAGGCATTCAAGAAAATCAATATAAATATAAGAAAATCATAATATAATTCATTTTAACAAACAAGTAACTAAAACCTTACCATTACATTTAATTAAATGAGTTCATCCCTGAATTACACCCATATAATTCGATATCTAAATACTTCAAATCGTAATCAACTTTTAACTAGTTATTACATTGAGGACTCGAATTAAACTCACTTACGGGAAATGATTTCGACATAAATTTACCCTTGAACTCGAGTTTGTCTTCATTTCTAGTGACATTCACGATCCTAACCCAAAACACGGATACTTTCACCCTCACAGTATCTATTTGAGTTAAGCTATTCTTTGAAATCACACCCGCAATTGTAGGGTTATATTTTATCTGAAAACCGGCTGCATAAAGATCACAAACGCCGGTTAAATTAACCGAAAACTGACCACTAATAGGATTCAAACTATATCCAACAACACCCTCCGGAAGAAGACCAATTGGGAGGTTGTAGTTTTGTAGAACTTGATATACCGACGGCCGGCCATCACCGTTAGCCGATGAAAATAAAACACAATAAGACAAGAAAAGAACAACCATACCCAACATTGTCTCCATTGTAGCTTCTGTGAGTGTCATTTTTACTAATTTTATGTGTTAGGCTTCTCACAAAGATGGTGGGTATATATAGGTCAAGAAAGTATATTAGCATTTAATGTGTAGAATCTTTTTAAAGTTTTAAGCTAATATTTTCAATGTGTATGCACATAGTGTGCGGATCATTCATTTCACATGTTTTGACTTTTGATGATGCAAAAAGTACCATTTGTTTTAGAGTTGATACAATTCCAAGGCAATAAATGATTTTTCAACATGTAAGATTTGAGATTCATTTCCCAGAAAGAATGAAGTTTGAACGTTACAAATGCTATAAATTCTATTAAAGTAACATTTTGTTATTCGAATACATATAATTTGTCCATGAAGAGTAAAGGGATCACTTATTAAGTACTCCCCACTTCATTTCATTATCCTCATTTTTTTTATCCTTGATGCATGTCGAAAACAAAGACTAGCTAGCTTTATTTTGATTGCTTCAAATCAGTAGCAAATTACATGACCGATTTTGTTAGAAAAAATATTGAATTTTTAATTTTATTTCATCATAATTTAATTAAAATGATGTTGTTTTAAAGTGTTTATCACTTAAGCTTTAATATTTGACAAAAACCATATTCACTTTTCTCATATAAATAGAGTCTATTTTAGGATTAGGATATTATTATAAATTATTTGTATTGTGATTCTTTATTATATGTTACCATAGTTAGATTGATTTTAGTTACGTTTTATTATTATACAAATACTAGGTAGTTTTATTGCAAAGCATAGTCCACAAAGATTAATGTTACATTAATATAACTGGTGTATTAAGAAAAATAAATGCTGATAATAAATAATTGATATTTGTCTTGTAAAAACTCTCACATAGTCACACGTTACAAGCTAATGACATTTTTTAAACATATAAGTACTCTCACACATCACAACTATCAATATATACATCAATTCATGAATATGTACACACGTCTCGTTCTTACGTCTCGTTCCCAAGACTTGAACCCCGACCATATAATTTGAAAATCACCCCGTTACTATTAGACAGTGACCCTTTAGTTTGTATAGTCCTTTTATGGTTTTTCACTAAATGCATTCCTACATATTCATGATGTTGCATGCTTATTATGTACTAGACGAGATATTATTAGCTGGCGAACTCTAGGAATCAAGTAAGAAGAAAGTTCACCGTCTAATAGATGCACAGGTAAGATTTTCAGAGAACAAGTCTTTCTTAGCGGCAATTTCCACCCATTAAGTTACATGGGTGGATTTACTGGATTGGGGTTATGTTTTATCTCTAATTGATAAAACTAGTACATAAAAGTGATTTAGAAACCAATTGGTAGAAGAGGTTAGAAATCATCCAAAGTATAAACCACATATGTTAATTGAGTTAATCCTCCTAAATAATATTATTCAAACAGATGTTATCACATTTGATACACTTAGTATTTATATATTAAAACTTTGGACAAAAAGTGATTAGGGTGAACCCATTTGAGCGGCACCACATTAATTGCTCGCTTTGACCTTTTACCAAACTTGCCCGTTTTAACTACTCATAACTTCATAAGTAACAACACATCTCACATTGCAGGATTCTTTAGTAGAAGCTACTAAAGAAGAAGCAAGTAATGATTAGCTATATAATTTCACAGGTTTCATGTGCCAATGACTGACTCACGATCACATGTATGTGTAAAATGTATTGGCCATTGTTGTAGAATTATTTTTTTTAAATATTCAAAAATGGCGTGGATTCATTTACTTAGATCACTCTCAATAGATGACTGAAAAACTGAACTGTCAAGTCATTGTCACGTCAGCACTTATTTAGAAAGATTGAAAAGTGAGTCTATAATAAGACGGAGCCATCAAAGATGGAGCTGAGGACGGCTCACTGCCATTGACGTCTTTGGAAGACGAATTGAAGAAGCAATGGAAGGCGTGCCATTGGCACCTACCTTATTTGTAGTTGACAAGCAGAAACTCGAACCATTAACTATGGTTACTAGCAATGATTAAGATGTATGATATGAATACAACATCACAATACTCTTAAGCTTCAATCCCACCTTATTTGATAGTGTATGTGGTTTTAGTGGTTGTAGAAAATGAGTATCAGTTAATTCAATTGTGAACTTTACAAGCAAAGAATTGGTACTTTACAGTTGACACTGTCCACTTTTGGTTATTATAAACCGTCAGAGTATTGAGATGTTTTGGATGAGTTCCAAAAGTAGCGAAAAAATAACTTGCCAGCAAAAGAATCTTCACTTGAACAAACACTTTATATAGCCTATATAAACATCTTTAACATGTTCAATTATACATAGCCCTAGAAGCCCATGAGCGTATCTTATTAAGAACAATTTCAAGGAATGAGTAAATGAATAGACTTCGAGTTAACACTCACCAGGCTCTAATCAAAGTAATGTCACTCAAAACTACATATACAAATAACTTTCAATAGCAAGTAAAACAGCGATGTGACATCAAAAGGAGTTGTCTTGTAAAAATTCTCAAATAATTGAATAGCTTCTTTTTGTTCCATATGTCATTTTGTGCTATCTTAGTTTTCTAAATTGTTGCTTAATTTCAACAAGGCCTAGTTAGTTGAAATTGAAACCGCAGGATAACTTATGAGACAAGAAGATTGTTAGAGAAATAAGAAAGAGTTGATCCTTCACTTAACCACGTCAACTTTCTATTACGATTCTAGCTATTAGATATAGATATTGATTTATAAAGGTAAATTCTGGTACCAACATATTACTATTATTATAATATAATAATAATTATAATTATTATTATTATGAAAAGCCCAAAAAGGACACTATAAAATTTTGCAACATAAGACTATTATATTATGCCCACAATAAAATTCCCTCTCTATGACTGTTCAAGTCTCTGGGGTTGTTAACAATAAATCAAGAATGTGCTCACAACCCCAAAATCTAAAGTGTATAAGAAATAATTACGATTGAAGAATTATGACAAAAAAAAAAAAAAAAAACTGATTAAAACACAAACACTTATATATATTAGTATAGCTTAGCAGATTTGATACCAGATCATGATCAGAATTAAAATCAAGGCTGTTGTTGAGCATCCATGTATCCTGCATCAACAAGAACTTTTTCCCTTTTAGCCATCTCAATATCTTCATCAACCATCATTTTCACCAACTGCTCAAACCCTACTTTTGGCTTCCACCCAAGAGCTTTCCTCGCCTTGCTTGAATCACCTTTCAGATTATCCACTTCCGTTGGCCTAAAATACCTCTTATCAATCACTACATGATCTTTCCAGTTCAAACCCACATACCCAAATGCCTTCTCAAGAAACTCCTCCACAGTGTGTGATTCCTCAGTTGCAACAACATAGTCGTCTGGCTTCTCTTGCTGTAGCATCAACCACATTGCCTCCACATAGTCCCCTGCAAATCCCCAATCTCTTGAAGCCTGCAAATTCCCCAAGTACAGCTTGTTTTGCAGACCGATCTTGATCCTACCCACTGCCCTTGTGATCTTCCTGGTCACAAAGTTCTCACCTCTTCGAGGTGACTCATGGTTGAAGAGAATGCCATTGCAAGCAAAGATCCCGTATGCTTCCCTGTAATTGACTGTATACCTGTGTCACATAAACAACATCGAATAAGCCTCTAAACTAGAAAACAAACATGAACCCTGACTTGTAAAGTCAAGATGGATCTCTAATTCTTCGAAATATCAAGCAAAAACTGATAGCCACATCAAATCACTAAAATGCTAACAATTGCTAGATCTCTGTGCTACAGCAAAGATCTACATGACTTTCGTATTTAAAACATATTCACCCTAAAAAAACTGAAACTCTTAGCTTTGATCACTAAACAGAGTATACAATGTGGAACTAAATATGAAAAAGTAGATCGTTCTAGCTCAAACCATCTCAATTTCTAAACGCACAAATCAAATCAACCGATATATACATCAAATTCCTAAGAAGTGTTCCTAATGACTATATGCCAGTGATATATTCTATCGCAATGTTTGACCTAACAGAGTATACAATGTGGATCGGAAAAATACCAAAATTAGATCCTTCTACCTCAAACGAGTTCAATTTCAACCAGCAGGAATCGAATTATTCAATAAATGCATCAAATTCCTAATCAATCTTACCAATTCCTAGCAAAATCTACATTACTTTCACAATGTTTGACCAAACAAAGTATCAATGTGGATCAGAAAACGACAAAAATTAGATCGTTCAACCTCAAACCAGTTCAATTTCAAATAGCACGAGTCAAATCAAACAAAAATGAACTCTATCAATAAACCGTAAATCGAAAGAAGTTATTATTATTAGTGTTATACTTACCAATGAGCAGCAACTTTAGAAGCAGCATAAGGCGACCGCGGATGAAACGGAGTATCTTCCGATTGCGGAGGCGGAGTAGATCCAAACATTTCAGAAGATCCAGCTTGATAATACTTAACATGACTCCTTCCACTACTAACAATATGAGATCTCAACGCTTCCAACAATCTCAAAGAGCCAGTAGCAACAACATCAGCAGTATAATCAGGTATCTCAAACGAAACCGCAACGTGTGATTGAGCAGCTAGGTTATAGATCTCATCAGGTGCAATTGTATCAATCCAACGCCTAAGTGATGACGCATCAGTTAAATCAGCGTAATGAAGCTTCATTCGCGCCTTACTAACGTTATGTGGATCGATGTAAATGTGATTGATTCGTTGCGTATTGAAATTCGATGATCGACGAATTAGACCGTGAACTTCGTAGTTTTTGTTGAGGAGGAGTTCCGTTAAGTAACTGCCGTCTTGACCGGTGATTCCAGTGATTAGTGCGACCTTCGCCGGAGGTGCACCGTCGTCGCCGTTGACGGTGGATTGAGATCCGTTGGTAATTGATGACGTCATTTTGTGATTGGAGTTTAGTGTGTTTTTGAGTGTGAGGGTTTTGGTGAGAAATTAATTTGGTAGCGTTTGTTTTAGGGTGTGTTTGATGAAAGGTTTTTTAAGGTGAGAATGGAAATGAAAACGTGAATAATGATGTATGTTTGGTTTATGAAGTGGGTTTAACGTATCCCGAATGACACTTTCGAAGTGAAATTTAAATGGTTTATTGATTCGTAATGCGTTTAACTTTTACGTTTTTATATTTTATGGGGTTAATTTAAAAAAAAAATTATTGCACGAGGTAAACCTTCTAGACTTATCTATTGTATGTAATAATTTCTTTTTTGGTCATTCCAAAAAAGGAAAGTTCTAGGCAAAAAAAGGCAAGTTAACATACAATAGAGAGTTTTGAAAGTTTATCTCATATAATAGAAAATTTCAAAGTTTACCTCATACAATATAAAAACGTAAAAATTAAACGCATCATGAATCAATAAACCCAAATTTAAATCCATGTAAAGTGATAGGTATGGGTATGATATCCATTTCTATCTTAATTCATTGAATTTCATTCTCATAATGATTTTGTTAAACAAACCAAACTCACTCTCAATATTTTGAGGTAAAGTTATGAGTCTGAGAATAAAAACAAATTATCCGTATAAGTTGTTGGCTTTTAAAAGTGTGAATTAAATCTAGTGTTAGCGGTTGTGTATAAACCGATTAAGAATAGTGGGTTTTTCGACATACGAGTCCCATCAACCTCTTACTCACTCACATACCTCTACTCTCTCTTCTTTTTTCATTTTTTACTTAAATACTTTTCAATATTAGTTTTCATTATATTATTAAAATAACAATACATACACAATAACACCCATCAACATAAATAACTATTTACAACCATCATATACATTTTCTCTGGGAATTATCTATCAAACTTATACCTATTATCAAACCCGATGTGAAACCAAACGCCACCTTTAAGTGGCATTTACAGTCTTATAGGGAACATGCGCTTTGTTTTAGTTTGATTCTATTGTATATAAAGTGATTACTCAGATCTCTACATGTATTTAATTTTTTCGACGAAAAGCATAAAACATATAAATAAAGTGACTCATTTCAACAAAAGTTGAGAGGAGCACTGGAACTGTATCGATCAGTAACAATTGAGTGTGACCAAGTGACAAATGAAGGACAAATGAGATATAAACTCGTGATCATTGAAATGGATTACACATTGCAATTGTCCCATATAGAAGATGTGTATGGACGGGAAAGTAGACCAGTAAATCGCACACTTCTGAACAACTCAAACTTCCAAACTAAAATTGTCCCATGTCAATTAAAATACGATTTGTGGAGATTTTCTTAGAAGAAAACTAAACCATGCTAGGACCATTAGTGTTATTTTGTTTGATGAGGAAGATCTTGAATAAACTCTTCAAATTAGTACACCCGTATCATAAAATACATTTAGGCTCCAACTTTATAAATATAAACTCCACCAACGCTCATATCGCGGTAAATTAATACGACCGTGACGGGCACATTATATATCTTCTCGTATCAATGTGAAAAACCCGTTTATGTTTTAAATTGAAAAGTCATAATGGACACATAATCATATTTGAGACAATAGCTTAGAATGGAATGTTATAAACGAGTCTAAAGTCACCCAAGTGTAATTTAAATATGCAAAATCTTCTTAATCATATTTTCTTTTCAAAAATTGAGACTAATAATGAAATGATAAATTTTGATAGTTGTTAATTAAAAAGACTATGTGTTCATACAAAACTAAAAACTGTTTAGGAAAACCAACCTAATCCATTTGAACCGTATCAAAAAACTACCCATTTGGACATTTACTTAACCCAACTGATCTACCCATTTTGTCATCATTAAGGAACGTTGTTAAGTAGTTAGCGTACATGTTTAACAACAAAAGATGCTGCCACTTTGTCCATACATAACTTTGAAACCAACAATCCAGGACATTTAATATGAAAACGACATAATACATTATACACTTCAGTCAACAATACAAATCTTCTATACATCAATAGATCGTCACATGTATAAGTCAATCCTTCAACCTCCAAAAATTACTACAATGTACAATCTTCACCAACACCTCCATGTATGGTCCAAGTGTTTTAAGTAAATATTTATGTTAGCAACATGTCATCAAACTTTCAATATCATTATTTATCTATTTCTTTCCAACAATTTTTTATATGTCTAAGCTTTAAAAATTATTTAAGCAACCATGTTTTTATATGTCTAAGCTCTAAATATACATTATGATGTTTAAGCCATTTCAACCCTCGTCTACGATTGCATACCCTAGCCACATACACCTACCACCATTGGTTACTGTTGGTTCCCTGACCCTACCTATGTAATTTATATATGACAAAAATAAACTAAGTGTTTATTAGTCGTTGCATCTGTGAGTAGCGTCCTTAGAATATACTTGTAAAATGGACACTACACATGTTAAGCAGCGAATACTTAGAATATTAACCCAAGTCTATTAGTCGCTGCATATGTTAGCAGCAATTCTACTTGTAACTTAGAATATATCGAGTATTCTTATCATTAACTGATAAACACTTAACTCATGGAACTACTTACAAAAGCTTGACGTTGATATGAATATTTGAAGCATCTGTCAAATGTTGAAGACTGAAAACGGAAAGAAAGAAGTAATCACTGAAGTGGAAATCAAAGTTATCTTCTATTAACTAGCGGATCAGGCTATTACCCAACAAAACACATTGGGTTTGACAAATATCCAATGTACTATTCGAATGTCAACTTGTAAAGTATAATAACGTTGGAAATATCTTTTGTAAAGATATGTAAAACTCGTTATTGTACATTGCAGAAAATGTACCTTACCTTTCCTGAATCCTAGGAATAAAATAAACTATAAATACTATTCCTAGAATGTAATGTCACTTCCATTCATTAGAAGTTTCATTTAACCTTCTTCAATATGGTATTGACACGTGTTAGGGTTTGAAGCTTCAATCAAGTATTGATGACACTCTAAATACTCCTCTCAACTACCATATTCATTGTCCATAATTGCATTAACTTCAACCTTTGATTTAAGCAATCATCAGAACAGCGAGCATTGTACCCTCACTTATATTTCATAAGGTGCAATATATAAGTTTATATGTTACTACTCCAACTAATTACTTGAATCGGAGTTTAAAAAATGGATCATTTTACTTAGATTGTGATGAAATACATCTCATTACTACATCGACAATAGTTATTTTTTTCTATATACACACAATAATCTCATCCCAACTTATCTTAATTTTTCAAAAAAAAAAATCATTAAACTTTTTGAAGGTATCTTACATCAATTGATAGAACCATGAAGATATTTCTAAAAAAAAAGCATACCAATAAAGAGCGCATAAGCATCTAATACGACACAAATTCTTAAAATTCGATATGTTTCTAAGATTCGCCATGTTACCTGTGAAATATCACCGAGTAGAAAATATTAAATTAATGAAATATCGTAAATGTAGAATCAGTAAAAAAGCGACGTAGATTGCAAACTTTGAATTTAAATCAAACTAATCCATCAAATTATACTAACACATTACAGTAAAACCCAAAATTGAAATTGTTAAATAATCAAACTCATGAAAGATAGCATAACAAAGCTTGACTCTTGAAGGAAAATATCCCATGAACACCAAAAATTAAAGAGGGAAAAAAGTCATAGTCATTCTTTACAAAGAAGCAATAAAAAATATTTACAATTGAAAATTAAAATTGATTTTGAATTTTGCACGTAAGCAATAAAAAAGGGAAGTTGACGTCATCACGACAAACATGATGTAAGTCCGATCACTCCCCGTGAATTTCTTCCTTTGCCAACGTCTCGCCGAATACCTAATGTAAACATAATATAAACCAATAAGCAAAATATACAATTATTTACTCATTGATATTCAATTAATCTAAAGTGCGGATATTGAAACAAAAGCAAAGACAAGTCACATAAAACATCTTAAGCATGAATGGAGCATTACATCAAACTGTTGGTGATTAAACCAATTTAAATAAGCAAGTAACGTCAAACAACCTTAGAACCATAAAGTTCCAACAAACGAATTCGAATCAAAAGTGATGGTCCCAAGATAGTAGTCAATTGTGAGTTAAGGTACTAAAGTGTCACGATAATAGAACAATAAGGAGTTTTATTAAAAGTTGCAGGGACTAATTCTGGAAAATCGTAAATCTTTTGGGCAAACTTTTAAAGTTGAAATATGGAATTGGGAAAAAACGTAAGTCGTTAGATCTAAAGGAAGGAAGTCGATCAAAGACCCAAAATCATCCATGATATCCTCTTTTATTTATTTAAAAGAGAATAAATAATATATGTGTAATTAAGTGCACAACTATTACGTATTGTTAAAAACATTTTCTTTCTTAACAAAACCTAACAATTTATGCACTCAATATTATTAATATTTATAAGATTGGAAATCGGACAAATGACCGGTTCGATCTTGACCGACTTAATTTTTGTTTTCTTATCGGTGTGAAGTATAAGAATATTCAGTTGAATCGTGTTAGAGTTGAATCGAAAAAATTAATTTTATTTTCTTTTAACTTTTTAATTATTAACATGTTTCTTTAGTGGTTCTTGATAATTTTTGAGTAAAAAAAACTCAAAGTTGATAACTTCACTTGAAAAATTATTCTTGAATATCTTTTATAAAACTTTTTAATCACGTTCATCAGCACTTTTTCATTAATTTGATAAATTAATAATATTTAGGGTATGTTTGGTAAATTAGCTGTAGGCTGTAGTTGTAGTTGTAGGTTGTAGGTTGTAGCGGTAGCTTTAGGTTTGGAGCTTTTCGCGAAAAGCTACTTCTAGTAGATTTGAGAATTTGAGCTTTTCGTTGGATTTTAAAACTACAACTTGTACATGACAAACAAGACTTTTATTTTAATATGAGATTTTTGTTCAAAAACTAAAAGTTAAAGCTCCTAAAAACTTTATGCCAAACAGACCCTTAGTTGTCAAAGGGTTAAACTGGCTGCAGTAACTGGTCGGCCTCCAAACAGTTCGATGATAAATTTGAACTTGAATCATTGATTTTTAGATGGTGCTTAAGTTTATAATGATCTTTGTTTTCAGAGTACAATATTTTTTATATATCCTAAGTGAAACTTCAAAAACATTTTATAGTGATTACAGTTTATTTGTGCTATATATATAGTTGGTGCATGATCTACTTCAAAAACATTTTATCGTGATTACAGTTTAAATGCTACCGATTTTTTATTTATTTATTTATTTATATACATCATGTATTCTTATTA